>CM022401.1:6698963-7369742 GCA_011833715.1 Carcinoscorpius rotundicauda | reverse complement strand
AACAAAGGACTCAACTTCGCAATAGCACCAAGGTGCATTCCAACCATAGAAATCAAAACATGTTTAGAAGATCTAGCCAGGAGACTTGTGATACTTTCTACAGAAAACAAAAACAAGGAAAAATCTAAAACCAACCAACAGAAAGAAGGCAACTTAGATAATTTTATTGACATCCAACAGCCAAACTTCCCAGGTAAAATTACAAATTTATATTTTTCAGAAACACCTAAAAACAACATCATAAACGATTTTTTCAAAGAATTTTCTCACAAAACCATAAACATAATTTCACAAAACAAAAAACTAAAAACAACCTTACAAAAAGAGACATTAATTCCATTAAAAACCTGAAACAAGACAAAAACATAAATATTCGAAAAGCAGATAAAGGTAACGCTATAGTAATAATGAACACGAATGAATACATACAAAAAATGAATAACATTCTATCAGACACAATCAAATTTAAACCAATTCACACAAATCCAACAAAGACACACGAGACGCAACTGAACAAAATATCACTAAAAATGAAAAAAGCCAACACAGTTTCACAAACACTTTATTCCTACCTACGTAAAACCGACTCACGCACACCGCAAATATACGGCATCCCCAAACCTCATAAACCAGATTGTCCATTACGACCAATAATGTTAACATATGAATCGTTTAATTACAATCTTGGTAAATACATAGCATGGGCATTCTCCAAATATGTAACATCAGCCAACTCATTCATCAAAGACTCTTTTAATTTCAAGTCCAATCTAAATCAACTTAATCATAAAGCCTTAATGGCCAGTTTCGATGTTATATCCCTCTTTATAGAAGTTCCAACAACAGAAGCCTGGAAGATAGCCTTAGAACTCTATATTCGAGACCCTAACCCGATCATAGACATTCCCAGTAACCAGTTAGCAACCCTCATAAAATTCACCACAATAAAGACAAACTTCATGTTCAACAACCAAAACTATATACAAACAAATGGCCTAAGCATGGGCAACCCAGTATCACCAGTTCTAGCCAATATTTTTATGACACAATTGAAACACAAGCAATTAATACAGCATTACATCCACCACTATACTGGTACAGATATGTAGATGACACGGTTGCGGGATTCAAATCTACAGAACACACACTTAATTTTTTCAATCACATTAACTCTATACATCCCAACATTAACTTCACATGTGAACAGGAAGAAAGCAATCAAATATCATTTCTTAACCTCAAAATTATAAGAACCGACACACAATTCAAAACAGAAATCCACCGAAAAATCACCCATACTGGACTATACATTCCTTGGGACTCAGCACATGAAACAAAAATCTCAACATACTAAAAAACCAGATAAACACAGCCATAAAACTGTGCTCACCAGATAAAATTAACAATGAATTAGACAAAATAAAACAATACTTCATCAACATCAATAAGTTTCCTCCACAAACCGTAGAAAACATTATACGCACACACCTAGACAGAAAGCAAAATCAACCAACAAAAGTAAATATATCTCACGAATCAAAAAATCACGAAACCATATACTGCTGTATACCATATATTCCTGACATCAGCAAACAAATAACCAACATTTGGCAAAAAACTAGTAACAAAATATGACATTCCAGTTAATGCCAAATTTATTCAAAAACAAGGCACAAAATTGAGGTATATACTATGTAAAAACTACACTGACAAACACCACACCAACATTATTTATAAAATACAATGTGATAACTGCGACAACTTCTATATTGGAGAAACAAGAAGAAAAATGGAAACCAGATTCAAAGAACATAAAAAGTCACCTTCACACGTTTTCAAACACTGCAAGTCAACTAAACACAACATAACCATAGAAAACACTCAAATACTAAGTAAAGAAACAAACATAAACAAACGCAAAATTAAAGAAGCCTTACTTATACAACAACTTAAACCCAAAATAAACCAATATAAAGGAACACCTTTATACCTATATTAATATTATAGATGAAATTATATATTCAAACATCTAACCCGCCCTTCACATTGCGACATTCAGTCACACAACCCCTTCCAAACATGTGGTCAGCTTCTGGTCAGTTACCTCTTTCTTTGTGAACCTGACGATGACCGAAGAAGGTCGAAACGTTGTTTGCTCTTCTATTTAAAATATTTTCTCAACCCAAACGAGCGGTTTTTGCATATAAAATTCTCAACAAGTGGGTTTTCTCGATATCACTGAATGTTGTAAATGTTGTCTTTCACTTAACTATAACCGTTTTCAGGATTCTTATTACCCTTAACTCTAACCATTGTTAACGTTATTCTTACACTTAACCAAAACGTTGTCAATGTTGTTGTCACACCTAACCAAAATGTTGTTGTCACACTTAACCAAAACGTTGTCAATGTTCTTATTCACTTAACCAAAACGTTGCCAGTGTTGTTGTCACACTTAAACAAAACGTTGTCAATGTTGTTGTTACACCTAACCAAAGCGTTGTCAATGTTGTTGTCACACCTAACCAAAACGTTGTTAATGTTGTTGTTACACTTAACCAAAACGTTGTCAATGTTGTTGTCACACTTAACCAAAACGTATTGTATAATTTTATTCTGTAATTGTATTGTATAATTTTATTCTGTAATTGATTTGTATAATTCTATTCTGTAATTGTATTGTGTAATTTTATTGTGTAATTGTATAATTATTAGAACTGTTATTGTTGTCTTAATTATTTCTATTGCTTTTATTTTTACAATTTTGATCAAACATTTTGTATGCATCCTAACCAGAAATCCTTTTTAGTGTATTTACCAAAATTCAAACCTCTAAACCTGTAATCCTAAATCCGGGAACTCTGACCACTTGACTATCAGGTGGACATTTATTACTTTAGATGTTTTGCATGGCCCAGCGTAGCCAAGCATGTTAAGAAGTGCGACTCGTAATCTGAGGGTCGCGGATTCGCATTCCCGTCGCGCCAAACATGCTCGTCATTTCTACCGTGGGGGCGTTATAATGTGACGGTCAAGCCCACTATTCGTTGGTAAAAGAATAGCCCAAGAGTTGGCGGTGGGTGGTGATGACTAGCTGCCCTCCCCCTGGTCTTACACTGCTAAATTAGGGACGGCTAGCACAGATAGCCCTCGGGTAGCTTTGTACGAAAAAAAAATAGGTGTTTTGCAAGTGCATAGATTATTTCTTTTATTTCTTGTATCTTTTGTCCAATTATTTTCGCAATACTGGGAGCTATATTGTGCTTATCTCTACACTCTGAATCACAGGTTCGAGGGTTCAAATCTTAGTAATTCGACAGCAAAGCTTTTTGGTTGTGACACATACAAGATGTCTAATGTAGCACCTGACGATGGTCTGATAATTCTCTGGCCAAACATTTGTAAGAACAACGGTTGTACGTATCATAAAGACAACAATAACAGTTCGAATAATTATTTTATTAGTAATGATAACCCCTTGTCTCAATTAATTTATAACTTTTAGAAACAAATTTGCATTATTTTCAGTTGTTAGTAACTTATCAGTTTGTTCGTTTACTGAAGCTTCTCTAAATGTATTAGTCTTAGCAGTTCTGAAATACTCGTATAAAGCTACAGGCTAGAAGGAAGACAGGTGTCAACTCCAACCACTGACAACTCTTAGGCCATTTCTTACCAACAGATAACTGAATTTGTTTTAATCAATGTAACTTAAAGATGCGATTGATTTGATATTAAAATATTCTTCTTTCCCAGTTTTAAAGTTTGGTCTAACAGCAGAAGTTATTTATTCGTCAGTTGTTGACCAGTTCCGAATGGTTGCCAGGGTTACAGAAGACAGGAGTAATCATCATCCGGTTGCCAGGGTTACAGAAGACAGGAGTAATCATCATCCGGTTGCCAGGGTTACAGAAGACAGGAGTAATCATCATCCGGTTGCCAGGGTTACAGAAGACAGGAGTAATCATCATCCGGTTGCCAGGGTTACAGAAGACAGGAATAATCATCATTCGGTTGCCAGGGTTACAGAAGACAGGAGTAATCATCATCCGGTTGCCAGGGTTACAGAAGACAGGAGTAATCATCATTCGGTTGCCAGGGTTACAGAAGACAGGAGTAATCATCAGCCGGTTGCCAGGGTTACAGAAGACAGGAGTAATCATCAGCCGTTCCTGATTTGAAACTATAGACCAAAACTAAGCTCTCCTCCCCTGTGATCCAACTGTAAGTTTGTAACTCCAGCTGGGGTTTAGATATCTATGGTTGGCACATCACAGATAGCAAAGTAAACCAAAAATGAAAGCAAACAGTCAGAAGCACACTCTCGTCCACGTTAAAGTGGTTAACTGTCACTTTTATAACGCACCTATCCTTTAAAGTGTGGAGTATTTTGTGGAATGGCACAGTTTCCAAATTGGATCTCTAACTCCTAACTCCAGAGCACAACAATATAAAGAAGCCGCATTTTGAGAGTAGTTTAGATGTGCGCTTTGTCAAGAAACGTTGCTAGACATTGTATGTGTGTGTTTGTATGTCACTAGTTTATGTTAGCTAGATAATTCTCCACCACTCCCATAAAGTTTGTTTTATTTTTGTTTTTGAATTTCGGACAAAGCTACTCAAGTGCTATCTGCGCTATCCGTCCCTAATTTTGCAGTGTAGGACTAGAGGGAAGGCAGCTAGTCATCACCACTTACCGCCAACTTTTGGGCTACTCTTTACCCAACGAATCGTGGGATTGACCGTAACATTATAACGCTCCCACGGTTGAAAGGGCGAGCATGTTTGGTGCGACGGGGACTCGAATCTGCGAACCTTAACCCACCTGGCAACGCTGGACCCCTCTGAAAGTAAAAGAAAATATTTTCTCTCTATCTCTTACAAATCACATCTATATAATTTGTTGTTTTGCTTTATCATCCTAAGAAGCTCTGTGTGGAATCAAAACGCGGCTGGGCGTGTAACAAATTCAGTCTTCTGATTCGCAGAAAACATCTTAGTTGTTTACGAATTTTTAAGAATAACACTTGTTTTCGGTCCAGCAATGTTTGGTGAGATGTACTCGATTTTTCCACCAGAGTGATTCCTTTTAAAAAGGCAAAACAATAAACTCCACTAAAAATCCAGTCAATTCCCATTGTTTCGGAAAGGTAGAGTAAAATGGAACTTTCGGACCAATCCTATATTATACGTTATTGTACCGTGTAAAATCCCAGTTGTTAAGCCTTCCGATTAGACATACCCAATCACCTTATATCACGTTAGTTACTTTACCCTGTATCTGGAACTGTAACCTAATATTTGTTGTCATGGCAACAGAAGACGGCTGATCCTGTCTCGTACCATCACTAGTTCTCTTCTTGAGAGTCGATATCAACCTTCAATTATATCCGACTGGAGTTCAAAATAAAGAGAAAAAAAATCATTTTAAAACCTCCAACTGGGATGCGCCCAAGGGTGAGAAATAACATAAAAAGAAGTCTGCAAGCAAACTAACGGAAGCTCCCTCCCCCCTCACCACCACTCCACCCCGCTCTCTCTGCTGTCATGTTGTTACCATAGGGTTTTTAAAACCGCACAGTAAAATCGATTTCTTCAAATTTAAGGGACACGCTCATGCACGTGGCTTGGATCAGTTTAGTTCTCACCAATCAATGAGAAGAAGTGAGGCATTACAAGGAAAGGCTAGGTAGGGTTACCATGGTAACAAAGGCTTCTCATCATCGAAGAGATGGCTGGTTATCCATTATTTCATTTAGTTTTTCAACCTTATAGATAGACTGTCTCGTTTAACATAATTACAGTTTAATGCCCGGTTCTGGCACCTGAGGAACTCGGCCACGTGCGTAGTCCGAAAAATTAGAGGCAGATGAGACACGTGAGCTTGTACGTTTTTCTAAATGAACCACGTGATTTACACCTATTATAAACGAGTGAATAGTAAACAGAAATACAGACACCGAATTCCAAAACACGACTTTCGCCCCCTGCTTTTTCCCTTTCTTTGACGCGAGATTTAAAATATTATTAATCCCACTTCTCTTATCTCCAGGGGGCGTTTACGTCTATAGACTAAACGATGAGTTTGTGAAGAGACCAGAATATTAAGAGGTCTGTTCCTACTGCTTCTTTCCCCACTTATGATTCAACTGGACTGTGTTTCCTTCTACGTACGTTACAGGCTTCCCTTTCAGACCAGCCACTTCTGTTCTGGTCCAATGTTCTGTCACGCACTTCATGACATCATTGGAGTTCATCAAATTAATCATTTTATGGAAACGTCGAACCAAGTGTTTGTTTGTTTTTAATTTCGCACAAAGCTACACGAGGGCTACCTGTGCTAGCCATCCCTAATTTAGCGGTGTAGGACTAGAGGGAAGGCAGCTAGTCATCACTACCCACCGCTAAGTTTTGGGCTACTTTTTTATCAACGAACAATGGGATTGACCGTTACCTTATAACGCCCCCATGGCTGAAAAGACGAGCATGTTTGGTGCGACGGGGGTTCGAACCCGAGACCCTCAGATTACCAGTCGAACGCCTAAACCCAACAGGCCATGCCAGGCCAAACAAATAAAGGGAATCCCACATTTAACACTGTCAGGTTCTTGTAAAGAGCACACAAAATATACACTTTTATTTCATACCTTCCGAATATCGTTCTCTGTCCATCTTAAGAGATGAAACAAATAAGAGTATATGTTAACAGTAGGAGATAAAAAGTAGCTACGCCACCAACTATTGGATGTTCAAAACTTTTAGTATTTCATCTTAAGTAGCGATCTCAGTGTCGCTGATAATTACACTTCTAAATTAACTCCAAAACTGGTCAGATGAGAAGTCAGTTTGAAGTACAGCTAATTTTTATTTTATTGTTAACTGGCTAAATGTCATTGGTATAGAAATATGAAGACTATTCTGCTCTGATTCCAGAATTATTCCAGAATTAGATTCCAGGCTCACAGGAAACATTTGATTCCTTGCTGTGTTACTGTTTTTCTATTTGGAAAAGTAAGGTTTCTTTCACCTTGAAGAAACAAATTAGTTATGCGTCAACTAAATTTAAATTATATAGTTTCCCTTACACTTCACAGATGTCACCACAAGGGATTTTTTTTTTATTATTTTTAATCAAAATTATTTGCGCTTTAATTGCATTTAAAAATCGAACTTTTATTTTGTTCCACGTTCAAAAGAAGTTTCAAAACCAAGTTGTTTTTCATCTATAAGCTATCACTCTTAAGTGAGAATATAAATGTATGCTATGGACTTATACCTGATGAACAAATTTAGTGCTTGGTTAGTTTTGAATTTCGCGTAAAGCTACTCGAGGGCTATCTGCGCTAGCCGTCCCTAATTTAACAGTGTAACACTAGATGGAAGGCAGCTAGTCATCACCACCCACCGCCAACTCTTGGGCTACTCTTTTACCAAAGAAGAGTGGGACTGACCCATTGCTGAAAGGATTAGCATGTTTGGTTCGACGGGAATTCGAACCTCTGACCCTTGAAGTCAAACGCCTTAACCGACGTGGCCATGCCGGGTCGAAGGTGTTTTAACAGAAACAAAATATAATAATTTATTAGGATAAATTACGAGGTCACAGTTGAAGCTGGATTGCTGGTTACACAAATTTAGAACTGTGTTTGCTCAAGTTTATAAAACTAGATTCGACATGGTCAAGCGTGTTGAGGTTGCTACTCGTAGTCTGAGGGTCGCGGGTTCGCATCCCCGTCGCGCCAAACATGTTCGCTCTTTCAGCCGTGGGGATGTTATAAAGTTACGGTCAATCCCACTATTCGTTGGTAAAAGAGTAGCCCAAGAGTTGGTGGTGGGCGGTGATGACTAGCTGTCTTTCATCTGGTCTTACACTGCTAAATTAGGGACGGTTAGCACAGATAGCCCTCGAGTAACTTTGTGTGAATTCCAAAACAAACAAACAATATAAAACTAGATACTTAAGTTTACAGTTCAGGTAACCTAAATTGAGGAGAATTATTATTTAAATTTAGGAAAACGGGTACTTAGCTAAACCTCCTACAGCGGGATATACGCGTAGTACTACTGCTATGAGACCGTATTCTGATACCGGTAATAGACAGCGCATCTTGTCACTTTGTTCTTAACTAAAAACATACATAAAGTTAGAACACGAGTTTCGAATCGTATTTTTTTAAAAATATATCTAAAGTATTAGAAGTGCTTCTTTACAAGTAGTTTCTCAGACTTTATCTTATTGTTTCAAGTTGTTTACTGATTTTTGCTAAGTTTAATGAAGTGGGAGTTTTTAAAACCTTCTTGGCACACAAAAAACTTTCGGTTAAGAAACAAGAGACTTAAGTTTATGGCATTAATTATTTTAACGGCGTGTACATTAAATTGATTTTCCCTTCAGTGAATCGCAAAAAATTTAATTTGTGTTTTAATGAAACAAAGTATAAAACAAGAACTTGAGTTGTCATGTTATCAGGATTATGAAACTTTCTTCAAATTGCTCATGAAACCTGAAAAAGAAAAGTGATAAAATATATTTTAATTATCTTTTAAGGCTTATAATATGATTTTTTCTTTACCTAATTTATGAAGAGTGGGATTGACCGTCACATTATAATGCGCCCACGGCTGAAAGGGCGACCATGTTTGGTGCGATGGGGGATTCGAACCCGTGACCCTCAGTACTGGGAGTCGAGTGCCTTAAATACATGGCTAAACAAACCAACACATATATTACGATCTTTTCTTCCTTTTTTTTTACTCATTCTGAATTTGCAAACCCCTCGTGAGTCAGCCGGAAAACTGTAGAATTACAACACCCCTGGTGGGCATACCACATGTAAGCCCATGGTGTGGCTTTGTACTTAACACCAAACACCTTGAACAATTAGATATCGCCACCAAGTCTGGGATTTCCACGCATGCGTATTGTTAAAAGACAAGAGGAACAAGTGCCTTGTAAACAAGCTGTGAATGTGCAAACAATTCTAAAAAAAAATCGCGAAAACTCGTCCACAGCGTGAATTTGTTTTAGGTTTAGCTTCCCTTACCATGACTTGTGCACAAATCAATGTAAACAATGTTTACCAATTGTTTCATCTCTCCAGCTTATAGTGTCACGTGTAGTTATTTTTTCTATTCCTTAACACTCACGACTTTGCTCATTGGTCCTGAAACACAACTGTTACATAATTACATTGTTTGACGTTTTTCGAACCCATTATAATAGAGAAGCAAATCAAATGCCAGAATTTAAATTTTCGTTGATTTCTTTTTAGACTTTTAATAATGTTCGTCAATGAACAAATAACTGAAAAAGATATTAACTTCAGCATTGCCTGAACTAGGTATTATTAACACTACATCAGTAGAAGTGTTATCGTGTCTCTTACACGGATACAGAGTTTCTAAAGATAAGTTTCTTTTATTACATACCTGTAAAGTCACCTAGAGAAGACATTATAAACATAGAATGTCTTTCTCACACACTTGTAAGGTATCATGGAGAATTAATTATAAAGTCAGACTGTCTTTCTCACACATTTGAAAATATCCCAGAGAATTATAAAGTCAGGCTGCCTTTATTACATATTTGTAGAGTGTCAAAGATAATAGCAAGGATATTGAATCCATTTAGGTTTCTATAAGTGAATATAAGGGGAAAATGTTTTTAGTGGAAATCTGTTACAGACCACCAGGTGACACTATTAACTGTTTGAAACGGATTTCTTTATCAACTAGTCAAGGAACTAAAAATAATGAATTTTAGATTTATTGTTAACTTCTAATGCAGAAATGGTTGAGAGGGTAGAAATCGGGGAACAACTAGGTAAAAGTATTCATTACTGAATTAGATTTGATGTTTTGCTGCTTACAGAAATATTGAAATTTTGATTCCAAATTTGAAAAAACAAATATTGGAGGATTGCTAGATGTGAGACACTTTTAAAGGTAAATTTTTGAATATTCAAGGCAAACATATTCCTTATAGAGAGCAAAAAAAATGGCTGCAAATAAACAAAAAAGGTTGGCCCACAAATAAATTAAAATTTAAAAGAAACGTAAACAATTTAAGTTGAGAATTAGAATATTACAGAATATTAAAATATCGAAATGGACGTATGAAAAAGAGTTGGATGAAAGTGTAGAAATTAACATTAAGTATTTCTTTAAATGAAATAAGGGTAAACAAAATGTTAAAATGGGGGGAAGAGACGATAAAGAAAGGCTGATGATTCTGGGATATTAAATTTTGCTTTTTTTCAGTTTTTTACTAACGGATATTTAAGCTGCATTCGTCAACTTGAACAGTTGATAAGATCGAACTTGGTGATCGTATTAGTTTTAAGTTTGTTTTAAAAAATTGGAGAGTTTAAAGAATGATGAGGCTCCTGGACTAGGTTATGTTTGCTTAAGAGTTTTGAAACTGGTTAAAAACTGGATACGTGAGAGCCACTTGCTACTATTTTTGAAAGTTCTAGAATAGTGGGTAGGTATCGGAGGATTTTCCCTCCTATCTCCAAGGGAGGTAATAGAAGTTGTCCCAGTGATTATAGGCTCATTAGTTTCACATCAGTTGTGGGAAAAGATATGAATGTCTAATAAAAGATGTTTTACAAAGTAATTTAACAAAATTTAGAATTTTATTGAATAGTCAACATGGTTTCGCTGAGAGAAAGTCTTGTCTTACAAATATTTTTATATGCTTTGACAATGCTACTGCATGTGTGGATGAGGAAATGGTGTAGATTTGGTGCATCTGGATATCAGAAAGCATTTAACAAAGTGCCATATAAAAGGTTTGTAGAGCATTATCTCTACAGGTTGGAGGGTTACGTTAGGAAACTTGATAGAAGAGTGGCTAGATGAAAGAAAGCAGATGGTTGTTACAAAGGGTGTTTGGTCAAACTGGAGTAATGTCACATGTGGGGTACCTCAGGACTCAATCTTTGGACCTTTGTTCTTTTGATTTAGATCAATGACATACATGAAGGAATGGTCAATAAATTACTTATATTTACTGATTACATCAAGGTCTTATATCCTTCAGTGAGGTGGGCAAGTTAATGGCAGATGGGTTTTAATTATAGTAAATTCGAGATTATGCATTTGGATTATAATAATTTAAGTTACAAGTATAATTTGAATGGGAATAGCCTTTGGTGTAATAGTTGATCAGTTTCTTAAGAATTTCAAGTCGGGTGCTGTTGCTACTAATAAAGCAAGTGGGATTTTAAGTTGTATATATAGAGGTGTTAAATACATTATAGTTTCATTGCACAGGTAAGGCCACATTTGTAATATTGTGTTTAGTCTTTGGTTCTTTACTTTAAAAAGGACATTGAAGTGTTGAAAAGGGTTCTGAAAAGGATTACCAGAATGGTGTCTGAAATGGAGAAGATTGTCAAATGAGAAGAGTCTGAATTCTCTCAAACTGGATTTTATTGAAAACTGAGTACTAGAGAGGATCAGATTGAAGTGTTTTTAATATTGTAAAGGGAGCTGATAAAGTTAAGACATCTTTTTGTCATGCATAACAGAGAGAATACAAAAACAAAGGAACATATATGCATTGTGTAATTGTAGAAATACTCTTCAGCAAAGACGGTCTTGTTTTTCTAATATGGTGGTTCAATATTAGAATGTATTGTTTTCTAATCTTATCGAAGCACTAGGTTTAAGAGAAAGCTTGAAACTTCTGAATCTAAGAGTTTTGTAAATTTTGCTCAATAGTTTTAGTTTAGAGGATGGGACAGCTTAACTAGGCAGCAGTTTCCATTTTGTCCCTAAACATTATGCTATATCATGTTTAAACATGATAAAATTAGGCTGCCTTTCTTACAAAGTTGAAATTTATTCCAGTGAAAAGGTTACCAAGAGAATAAGACTTACATACACAGTTCTCAAAGCGTCCTGAAAACATAATAGATGGAGAACCTTTCTTTTAAAAGCTTTAACATATCCTAAAGAAAGCGTAATAGACATACACTGTCTTTTTATACTCAAGTTTTAAATTGTCATAGGGAAAAATACGGCGATTTAAGACGTGATTAACATTCAACAGTGTTGAGAGATATTTATTACTAAATGCATATTGTTACCTAAGCTTTATAAAGACATTATACTATGTATGACGTGTTCTACATTCAACAGTGTTGAGACATATTTATCACTAAATGCATATTGTTACCTAAACTTTATAAAGACACTACACTATGTTAGACGTGTTCTACATTCAACAGTGTTGAGACATATTTATCACTAAATGCATATTGTTACCTAAGCTTTATAAAGACACTACACTATGTATGACGTGTTCTACATTCAACAGTGTTGAGAGATATTTATCACTAAATACATATTGTTACCTAAACTTTATAAAAACACTACACTATGTATGACGTGTTCTACATTCAACAGTGTTGAGAGATATTTATCACTAAATGCATATTGTTACCTAAACTTTATAAAGACACTATACTACGTTAGACGTGTTCTACATTCAACAGTGTTGAGAGATATTTATCACTAAATGCATATTGTTATCTAAACTTTATAAAGACACTACACTATGTATGACGTGTTCTACATTCAACAGTGTTGAGAGATATTTATCACTAAATGCATATTGTTACCTAAACTTTATAAAGACACTACACTATGTATGACGTGTTCTACATTCAACAGTGTTGAGAGATATTTATTACTAAATGCATATTGTTACCTAAACTTTATAAAAACACAACACTATGTATGACGTGTTCTACATTCAACAGTGTTGAGAGATATTTATCACTAAATGCATATTGTTACCTAAACTTTATAAAGACACTATACTATGTTAGACGTGTTCTACATTCAACAGTGTTGAGAGATATTTATCACTAAATGCATATTGTTACCTAAACTTTATAAAGACACTATACTATGTTAGACGTGTTCTACATTCAACAGTGTTGAGAGATATTTATTACTAAATGCATATTGTTATCTAAACTTTATAAAGACACTGTACTATGTTAGACGTGTTCTAGATTCAACAGTGTTGAGAGATATTTATTACTAAATGCATATTGTTACCTAAACTTTATAAAGACACTGTACTATGTTAGACGTGTTCTACATTCAACAGTGTTGAGAGATATTTATTACTAAATGCATATTGTTATCTAAACTTTATAAAGACACTGTACTATGTTAGACGTGTTCTAGATTCAACAGTGTTGAGAGATATTTATTACTAAATGCATATTGTTACCTAAACTTTATAAAGACACTGTACTATGTTAGACGTGTTCTACATTCAACAGTGTTGAGAGATATTTATTACTAAATGCATATTGTTACCTAAACTTTATAAAGACACTATACTATGTTAGACGTGTTCTACATTCAACAGTGTTGAGAGATATTTATTACTAAATGCATATTGTTATCTAAACTTTATAAAGACACTGTACTATGTTAGACGTGTTCTAGATTCAACAGTGTTGAGAGATATTTATTACTAAATGCATATTGTTACCTAAACTTTATAAAGACACTGTACTATGTTAGACGTGTTCTACATTCAACAGTGTTGAGAGATATTTATTACTAAATGCATATTGTTACCTAAACTTTATAAAGACACTATACTATGTTAGACGTGTTCTACATTCAACAGTGTTGAGAGATATTTATTACTAAATGCATATTGTTACCTAAACTTTATAAAGACACTGTACTACGTTAGACGTGTTCTACATTCAACAGTGTTGAGACATATTTATTACTAAATGCATATTGTTACCAAAACTTTATAAAGACACTACACTATGTTAGACGTGTTCTACATTCAACAGTGTTGAGAGATATTTATTACTAAATGCATATTGTTACCTAAACTTTATAAAGACACTACACTATGTTAGACGTGTTCTACATTCAACAGTGTTGAGAGATATTTATTACTAAATGCATATTGTTACCTAAACTTTATAAAGACACTACACTATGTTAGACGTGTTCTACATTGAACAGTGTTGAGACATATTTATTACTAAATGCATATTGTTACCTAAGCTTTATAAAGACACTATATAAACATGTTAGACGTGTTTTCGACTAAAACAGGAGCTCATGCATAGCGTGTCAAGGTCGTTGTACCAAATTTTACATATAGCGAAACCTAATTCTTATTCTCATCAGAAAATCTTCAACTAGTGAGTTGCACCAACCGCCTACCAGCTAGTTCTACCCGAATAGCGAAACTGATTGTTACAATTATAACGCAACCATGCCTGAAAATATCAAACGTGTTCAATTACACATGGTGACTCAAATCTTGACATTTTTTTTACCCACAGTCCGTCACGTTAGACAGTAAGTCTGGCTTAACCAAATCTAATATGGCGATATTTCTATTCATTTAGTGTACTATAAAATTCTAATTCTAACTCTATATTTACCAAACGTGTGTTGAGTTTATTCGCCCGTCGTTATGTCTGTGTATTTGTTGCAAAATTAGACATGTAACTTGCAGAACAATCTTGTACAAAGTTTTTTTTGGTTGGTTTGTGTGAAGTTAAGCCTAAACCTAAGCAATGGACGACCTAGTGCTGGAAATCCGAAGGCACTTCGCTGTGCCACAGGAGGGGTGAGCATTTTGGTAACATCCAATCTCTTCAGAATCAGACTCTTGTCCTTCTATTAATCAGAGCTCAGAAGTGAAAGTAAAGAGGGACATATAAATTTTTTACTGAAATATATCTGGTATATTCGCAACCGAACAGGCCTATTTTAACTTACCAGTCATCTTCCAGCAAACACTAGCTATTGTTGGTGTTAAGCTGGACTTTCTTAATTCTATTTATGTCACAAAATGTTAGAATCATGATGATGATAATTATTATTTGTCGATTATTTTATGAAAAACAAAAACCGAGAGCTTTCAGATACACATTTTTATGTATTTATATTAAAAATAAATTGTAAAAATGTGAAAAGAAAACAGAAAGATTCGGTATGAGTTGTCGTACTGTAGAAAAGTCGTCTATTTCATTTACAGCGCAAGGAGTCGTTACGTCATCACACCTTCACAAAAAACTGAAATACTCTGGGCATCTTTACGTTCGAAACACTCATATGTAATTTGAAACTTCCAAATCAAGGGCTTATAACACCACCCTTCTTTTATCGAGCCAAAAGCTGGTAATCCTTGTTTGTAATAACAAAACAAAAATAAATAAATATTTCGTTTTGTGGCCAAAGGGTTTGAGGAATTTACTCGTCACAAGTACACAAAGCAATGACCTACTCACTAATGGTCATTTTTTTTAAGCAACTCTTGTTGAAATTAAAAAATAAAATTGGAAACTGTGCGCGTAAAATTTAGAAATATAGAAAAAAGAATAAACGTTGCGATCAGCAAGCAGGTCCTCTGGAGGACCAGTCTTCAGTTCATTTAAGGTCCTCATGTAATGAAGGTTATGATATAAGTTTGGTTTGGTTTGTTTTGAATTTCGCGCAAAGCTACTCGAGGACTACCTGTGCTAACCGTCCCTAATTTAGCAGTGTAAGAGTAGAGGGAAGGCAGCTAGTCATCACCACCCACGGCCAACTCTTGGGCTACTCTTTTACCAACTAATAGTGGGATTGACCGTCACATTATAGAGCCCCCACGGTTGACAGGGCGAGCATGTTTGGTGTGACGAATATTCGAACCCTCGACCCTCAGATTATGAGTCGAACGCCTTAACCCAATTGGCCATGCCGGGCCGAAAGCTCGCAGAGAGCGCTGCTTGTAACTCTTATAGTTACAAGCTACATGAAAGCATTGCGTACTATACGTATTTCTTCAGGGTCTCTGAAAGTGTTTTGTTTCAATAATAAGAAAAACCTGAAATTAGGATTGATAAATATTTTTATTTCTTGTTTTTGAAATTTGTACGTCATGCTATGTTGTAGCCTACAGAGTAAATAATTCTTCTCGTGATTCGTGGCATGCGCATCTTTTTACTAACATCACGACAGAACATATGTCAACGTTAAGTGTTCCTTATGTGACGTTATTTTAGAGTCTACTGACAGACAACACACTACTGTAGAATGGTGTGAGTGGCTAAAACAGTTTATCCTTCCAGACGTCCTTCGGCCCTCTTTAGGGGAATTTAACGAACTCTTGTTACACCTGCAATATAAAAGCAATACCATAGGTGGCTCATTCTACATTTATTTTATCGTAGTAACGCTTGAAGTAATTCCTCAACAAATGGGTGATGTGTAACTTAATGATTACATGTCAAAACTGTTGTTCCCAGGACTCATTGTCCCAACTAATGGGCGCCGAAATTTGGGGACGTGAGTGCTTTTCGTGAGCACTGTTTTCTCAGACAACCCCAAGTGTAGGCGATTTGTGCTGTTGACTAGATTAAGCAACGAAAAGAAAACTGTCTGGAATTCAACGTCCAACAATTACTTCAACGTTTCGCTGCTCTGAGTTTGGTATTTAATTTACAGCGAAACGTTTCCCTTCAAAACGGGTTAATTTAAAATCACAACAGACTCAAAGCATGACTGACTTGTAAGATTACAGATCCTCAGGTAAATGTCCAAATAATCGAAATACGTAAAACATAGTTTCCCACTAACGGCCACCCATCCACCCCAAGCGGGTAGAGGGAAGCTATTACCAAATATCTTGTAAGTTCCCATCTTTGTTGTCGGATTTATTTCTCTAGTGTGTTGTTTTAATAGTTGTATGGTTATGTTTTATTAACATAAAGTGACATAACAGTTGTAACAGAAAGTTAGATTATTGTTTAGAACAGCTACGACGTTTGTTTGTTTGTTTTGAATTTCGCGCAAAGCTACCAGGGCTATCTGCGATAGCCGTCCCTAATTTAGTAGTGTAAGATTAGAGGGAAGGCACCTAGTCATCACCACTCACTGCCAACTGTTGGGCTACTCTTTTACCAACGAATAGTGGGATTGACCGTAACATTATTACGCCCCCACGGCTGAAAGAGCGAGCATGTTTGGTGCGACCGGGATTCAAACCCGCGACCGTTGGATTGCGAGTCGAACGCCTTCACGCGCTTGGCCATGCTAGGCCTAGCTACGACGTTTCGATCACCGGTGTGACCAGTATTAAGTGGACAAGTTGTACGACAAAGATAATTTGAGTATTTAAACGTCTTTTGAAAACTAGTTTTACTCACTATAAAAGTAAAATATTTTCTCCACCCAAACGAGCCGTTTTTGCATATAAAAAAAGCATATCCTTTGATAAACAAATATCAGGGTTTGTAACCTACCAAGGTCGATGAAATTTTTATTGTAGGACCTCATGTTATCACGAGACTAAACTTAAAGAAATATTTTATATGAGACATTTAGGAAAGTTAGAAGGGACAGAGAGTTAAAAGTTATTTAATGGCACGTTTTCAACACCAGCTTAACTTGCGACGCAAATATCCATGGAATAGACTTAAATCCAAGAAAGATAAATAAAAATAACTTACTACGAAGTAACTTGTGATCTGAATACTTGTATCTATCTTCAAGATAGCTAGTTAGCTATATAATAAACATTATCGTCATAAAAAACAGTCTATAGTCAGTCCAAAAATTACGGGACAAGTACAATCCCTCTACCTCACAGAAAACGCTAACTTCGCATTTCGTAGTTAATTGAAGTAAACAAATTTCACTAAAATCGTGCGTGACCAATAAAGAGACGGAACGGTGCAGTCGAGGCAGCCGTGAATCCCTTTGTTAGCCAATCAGAATTAAGATCATTCATGAAATGAATTCAAGGTGTATTCAGAAAATACTTATTGGCAAAAATCAGATTAACAATTTCCAATACACAGAAAAGCCAATGCGTCTTGGTAACACTGTATTCCAACAATGACTTCTGTGTCATGTTGCTTAGCAACAAAAGTATAACCTAATATTATTGTTAGTCTACATCGTGAAAGTATAAACTGAAACGTATAGATATGAAAACAGAATAAATATTTGTTGATTTCTTAATTTAGACTCGGTTGATGAAAGAGGTTGGTTTTCTGTTAAAAACGTTGGTAATATAACATAAAATAAATTAATTTAAAAGTTAATCGATATATTTACTTTCATGATAAATTTTACACACTTGACTCTAGGCGTAGCGATCTCCCACTACGTCTTTACTTTAGGTTTTTTTATATTAACACTCACTACACTTATAAGGTTTCAGAGAACCACTACAACTTCCAATCCATTAAAATCGTAATAGGCAGACAGTAATCAAATTCTTCGGTGTGGATGAATGCAACTTGAATTTTATGTCTTTATATTTCGAGAAATCAAGCGTGACGTGACATACACTGTTATTTGTATAGGTCAAACTTCAATGGAAAGTAAAGTGTTTTCTCTACAGATGCAGTAAGTCCAATATGGCACTCCGGAAATTAATTAAATAAAATACTATATAATACTCAGAAAACATATTCAAATAGGTTTAATATGGTATTCCACAAACTGATTCAAATAGGTGCGATATGGTATTTCGTAAACTGACTCGAATACAATACGGTATTATACATACTGATTGATAAAAAGTAGAATATGGTGCTCCGACAAGTCGTTTCAAATAACAATAATATGTTACTCTGTAAACAGGTTCAAACAAATAGGCTATAATATCCAGAAACGGGTTCAGATAAATAAATTATAACACCCCACAAATTGGTTAAAATAAACAGACCATAACACTCCAGAAATTGGCTTAAATAAACAGACTCTAATACTCAAGAAACTGGTTCAAATAAATAGATTATAATTTTCCAGAAACTTGTTCAAAAAAATACACTATGGTAGATCGTTATCAGAATTATGTAAGAACAATGTTTTATGTCTTTTTATACATATTAATTTATTATGTATATTTATACAAAGCGTTATAGTGCTAAACGGCTTCTACGCTTCTAATATACGATGTTTGAACAGTGAAATATTAGGTTTATGAGGTCTCTGTAACAACGTATGTTTTCTTGTAGCAAAGTCATATCGTGCTACCTGTTATCGTTTTTCACGGTTACATATAAAGAAAGTAATTTTTCATGTCCTGAGATAACCTTCTGTTAATAGCAAATTTACATTAAAACCAGCAACTGTATAGTTTTCTAGAGGATCGTTGTTGTATTGTTATATTTAAGATATGAAGAGATGAATTATATTAATGAAAAGGCCAACTGCATAGTTATCTGTGTAAAAATTCTGCTAGTTTGAAAATTAATTAAAACTACAAAACTCTTAAAACGACGAAAGCAAAATGTATATATTGTTGTTCTAATTACTATAGTCTTCAAAAAAAGAAACGCAAAAGGGATACTTTTGTTATTTTAAAGAGAAATATACGTAATAACGTTAAAACCTCAGAGCATGTAATGTTACACGTCTTAAAGCACTGATTGTCAGACCAAAATGACAATAAAAGTTGTGCACTTTGAAAACGGAGGAAAGTATCGGATATTTCGCCAAAATGCATTCTTGTCCAATAAATTTGTTTGAGATATCGACATGTTCTGCAAGTGCAACATGTGCAAAATCCCTATAAAAGTGACGGGTTCTCGGTTTCCATAGCTTAGTGTTAAGCCACCGACACGCAATACAGTTACACCAAGACTGACTGAAGCACAACGCAACAACGCCATTGGTCGGTTGGAAATAGGCGAATCTCGATCGGATGTTGCCAGAGCTGTGAATGTCCACCCAAGCACCATCACAAGGCGATGGAATCGTCACCAACAACATGGATCAACTCGAGACCGTTCACGGTCTGGTAGACCTCGTGTGACCACGCCCGCACAAGATCGCTACATCCTGTTACGTTACCTTCGGGATAGTACCACCACTGCAACGTCTACTGCCTCAACCATACTAGGGTTGCGTAGGATTTCCGATCAGACCGTACGCAACTGTCGACAAGATTCTTAGGCCCCATGCGCAACCCATCATGGTGAACGTAAACGACGTTTTTCAACATGTAAACGCCCGTTCTCACACAGCCCGACTCACCACTGTCTTCTTGAGACACCACAACATCAACTTTTTTCCAGGATCTCCAAATCATCAGATTTAAACCCCATTGAACATCTTTGGGACGAGTTGGACCGACGTCTGCGACGGTGACAACCTCAACCGCAAACTCTACCTCAGCTTGCAGCAGCTTTGCAGGCTGAGTGGACAGCCACTCCACAGGATGTGATTCGCCATATTACTGCTTCCATGGGCAGGAGATGCTAAGCAGTCATTGATGCTCATGGGGGCATACTCTTATTGACGTTGAGTGAATAACTTTAACTAGTGAGCGTGGACTTCGCCTATGCAGACTTTGGATATTCAGCAGTGAATGTGCAAAGTTTCATACATGTCATACAGAACTACCCGGAAAAAACGTGTTAACAATATGTCTCAAATTTTGCCTTTTGCGTTTCTTTTTTTGAAGAGTGTATTTTTGAAGCTGTTAAGCTTATAAAATAGGTTTGGTTTTCTTTGAATTTCACGCATAGCTAGTCAAGGGCTATCTGCGCTAGCCGCCTCTAATTTAGCAGTGTAAGACTAGCGGGAAGGCAGATAGTTATAACCACCCACCGCCAATTCTTGAGCTACTCTTTTACCAACAACTAGTGGGATTAACCATCATATTATAACGCCCCCACGGCTGAAAGGGCTAACACGTTTGGTACGACGGGGATTTAAACCTGCTACCACCAGATTACGAGTCGAACGCCTTAACCCACATGGTCATGACGGGTCTATATAAAATAGCAAGATAACTACTAGAATAATGGATTCATTTTTAACAAATGCTGTACACTTATTACTGTCTTCTGGTGGGACAGGGTTAAACCTATGGACTTACAATGCTATAATCCAAGGTCTATTTCCTCACGTGGATACAGCAGACACTCAAATATGGCAACATTTATTTTTTTGTTCACTTCTTTTTTGTCGTCGTTTTCATGAATGAGAACACGATTAATTTTAGAACCGTTTTTTATCCTTTTATACGAGTAATAACATACATTTTGCAAAACTTAAGTACAATTTAGGGATGGCAAGGTTGAAAGGTACAGAAATAAGGTAGGAATAAAAATACAAAACCATATAAAACTCATTATATCAGAAGCCAATAAGATCTCAGTTAATTTGACAAGCTTATGGTCATTAGCCACTGTAAGACTGTGGGTCACTAATCAGTTTAAATGCTTTTATTCAAACTTGAATTCATTCTTGTAAACAAATCACCACTTATGTAGTGATTTGGGTGTGCTGTTGTTGTTGTGTATTCTACCCTGCATTCTTTCCATATTTTTGGCACTGACATCTATACGTTATACTTAATTGTTGCAAACATTTTTAAGAAGTTCCCCTCTTTGTTAAAAACAATTTTATTGAAGTAGGTTGGAAAGTAAATAGCATTCAATTGTAATACATGTTGTTGTCGTTATGTGAAATTATTCATTGCACTTAAATAATTACCATATATATTGATATTGTACCATTCAATAGGTTATTTATCATCACTGGTCATAATATTGGCTTTTTGGAACTAAGTGTTGAATAATCTACATTAAGGAAAGAACAAATGAAAAATCTATTCATGTATCATTTTCTATTAATGTTTGCATTCCATGTGGTCCCTATATTACTTTACATTTAAATTATGTTTTATTACTTCTTTTGTAAAGTTTTTCCCATGATTGAAAGTTAGATTATTCTGTGTATTAATGTAATTAAATTTAATATTATGAACATTGATTTGTTTTTTTTTACATCTTCGCTTCATACGTAATATAGGAGCTAGATCCCTGAAGACATCGATTGTATAGTGCACAAAGCATTGAGTGTTCTACATGTTACAGTTATCTGGTGTCCATCTGTTATTAATTGATCATTCCTATTTCACCCTATACTTACGCTGTTTGAAAGAACTCCAGATGTCTGTAAGAAAGCTAACGAGTAACGATAACACTTTTCAATGATATTGGAAGTCTCACGAGCCGTGAAACACTCGATAATTGCAAGCAGATGGTCAAAGGTTATAACTAAACTTTAGCGGTTACTTCTGATTGTCATAAAGTTACAGACTGAATGCAGAAGCAATTTTCTTTTTGGTCCATCCCTACATACTTAGCATTCCCATGCTAGTGATAAAGCGAATAGTTATGAAATTATTTTTAATGAGGGTATTATTGAACAGCCCCTGCATCCTAATTTCAAACAAACGAACTTCAAAACACTTTTGAAATGATTGATTGCTTAACGTAATTGGCAACTCTTCAGCATATCATAAGTGAATACTTCGCTGTGAAATAACGTGTAATGGTATAAGTATCCTCTTAGTATCTCAGTTTTGCATTTTGTGTTTAGAGGTTTGATGGGCGATTTTTACCACTCTTCGTGTCTTGTAAATGAATCCTCACCGAATTTAATAAGGAGACTCATTGGGCCAATACTGTTTCTATTGGTGATTTTCCGTTTTTCAATAGTTGGTATGGGTATTAACACTTTTACTGACAAGGAGGGAACAACGTTTTGACCTTTCTAGGTCATCTTCGGGTCATCAAGAATTACTTAGCCAAGTGTTAATGAATTTTCACCAATTGCGCCATGGAGGTTTGTTAGTCCACGTGGACATAAATGTAAGTTTGTGGTTTCGCATTTTCTTTTTTTGCTGTTTTTATAAGCGGTTCTTTTTTGTTGTTGTGTTTTGATTGCATGTAAGTGAAACAATTTTTCTTATCCTAAGATAACGTACCGAAATTACTCTACAATAAAATGTAATATGTTATTAAACAAACTGTCTTCGATTTTGTTCGTTTCTTAGTCGTATTAGAGAAGGGTTTGTTCTAGTGTTTCCAATAACGAGCTTTGGGCCTTATCGTTATGGTTCGCGTCCAGTTGCTACAAAATTGTAGCCTTCAATTTAAGACCATCATTGCATTCTATTAATGAGGCCAAATCATAATATTTGATTTGAGTCCGTCAAAAGATTGTTGGTGAATGTTGTTAACTAGCTATCAATTACAAAAAAAAACATTTAGGGCTAGCACAAATAAATATTATGTACACTTACACGATCTATTTGGCTATAGCAACATTTCTAAGAAAACAGGAAGTGGTCATTTTGTAATAACTTCTACGTAATTCGTGGAAGCTAGACAACTGACAACTTTTTTATTATGCTATTCGTATATCTTATATTCATTCAACATCTTAATCCTGAAACACCTCGGTCAAGTCGTAGTCCGTGAAAAAGCTCGTAGTGGGAGACTGTCGTGGTACTTTGTGTTGTTGTGTACAGGGAACAATTAAACGTGAGTTTGTACAAGTAAATTCTATACGTTATGCACTGTTTGTGTGTGTGTGTGTGTGTGTTTGTTCCTCGTCACAAGTTTTTGATTTGATTTGGTGTTAACTTTGATGGCTGTATCGTCTTTGAATTCACGCCCTTTACTTAAAGCTGTCTATCCACTGCGACGAAGATAACTCGGATTCCTCTAAGTTCCTGACAATTAAATCCTTCCATACCTTCTGTTATTACGATTCAAAATCTACTGCATATATCTCCCTAACTGGAGTAATATCTCAGACTGGTCTTTATATAATCACGTAGAGCCTGTTACCTATCAGCAGATAAATTTATTTTGAGTTAACGAGTGAAAAATAACAGAGATATAATTCTACCTTATGTTGTTTATGACTTGCTCACAACAACAAGAACAATATTATTTGGTAATGATATACACCAGCAGTTGTCACGTTTTCAAGACTTTATTTACATTAAACCACTTTATTTCAATTTATTGTCTTTATGCGAAAGATTAATGATGTGGTATTTATTAATTCAATAGAGCTTAACCGACTTTAGTGACTTAAGTGTTGAATAATTTATCGAAAAGCGTAAAGTACGACGTAACGCAAAGTAATTTTACTCTAAAAGTTTCAATGAAATCAATCAATCACTTTCCTGCTGAAATGGTTTAAATCAATGTAACGCTAATATTTAGAGCCGGATAATATGCGATGCTTCAAGCTGTGAGGTCCTAGGTTCGAATCGAAACACGCTTCTAGACGTACTCTGCATTCTCAACTCTCTGGACTTATAAGTGTGACAGTCAAACCAGATATTTGGTTAAAAGAAGCCGTATAGCGGTCAGCAGACACAGATGACCGGTTGTCCTCTTTCTAATAAGGAGTTTTAAATTGCGGTAAGGTTACCTGAGGTGGCCGTTTAACCCTTGTATTTTATTCAGCGCTGCTCATCTTGGGAATATATATATATATAATGTGTCGAGGGCTTTCGTTTACGTGTAAGATTGATCGTAACTTTATAACACCCCCAGGGCTGAAAGGGCGAGCATATTTGGTGTGAGGGGATTCGAACCCGCGACTCTAGGATTACTAGTTGCACGCCTCAGCCACTTGGCTAAGCCGGGCCTGATAATTTGTTGGTAAAAGAACAGCTCAACAGTTGGCGGTGGGTGGTGATGACTAGTTGCTTTCTCTCTAGTCTTATACAGCAAAATTAGGGACGACTAGCGCAGGTAGTCCACGTGTAGCCTTGCGCGAGATTCAAAATAAACGAAACTAAAACCGTTCTGTCACTAAATAATAATCCAAATTTATTCCATCCGTTGTATTCCTAAATATACAACGATCATTTCCAACGTCAGGTTCTAAAGTAGTTCTTTCCGAATATTATACCTTTTAGTCAAACTCACCTGTAGATGTCGTGTGCGTTTTATTTATTTTATAGCATTTCATTTATTTGTTATTTTTTTCTTTCTTTGTTACTAAGTACAGAGCCACGCAGCAACATCTCAGTGTTCTTCCAACTGTGAAGGCCCGGCCACGGCCAGGTGATTAAAACAGTAGACTAGTAATCTGAAGGTCGCGCGTGGGTTCGAATCCCGGTCGCACCAAACATGCTCGCCCTTTCAGCCGCTGGGGCGTTATAGTGTGACGGTCAATCCCACTATTCGTTGGTAAAAGAGTAGCCCAAAAGTTGGCGGTGAGTGGTGACGACTAGTTGCCTTCCCTTTAATCTTACATTGCTAAATTAGAGATGGCTAGCTTTGCGCAAAATTCAAAATAACAAATAACACGCTACTTTTAGAAGAAGGTGACTACATACTCGTTCTGTTAAATAAAAAATATTTAGACTAATATTGTTATTTTAGTTTTTAAATCTAGATAATGTACTTTTACATCCGAAATGAAATTATTTTCAGTTTATAATCCGAGCGGATGAATAGTGTTAATGAATTAGCTATCTCAGTTTTAGTTATACTAATTAAAGAACTTATATATTTATAAAACAAAGAAAACATTTTTGAATTAATACAATAAACCTATTTCCATAAAACGGAAATATTAATTTACATTCCGTTGTTTTAAATTTCACGCAAAGCCACAGGAGGGCTGTCTGCACTAGTCGTCCCTAATTTAGCAGTGCAAAACTACAGGGTGGTCGTTAGAAAAGCGGAAAATTTGTCAAACAGCTATTTATTTTTACAAAGAATAACTTTTACAAAGTTTTTTAAAGGCATATGTTATATTACACTCATAGATGCTCAAAATGCATTTTATGATATTAAAATCATGCATTTTATTCATGATGTAAAGAAATCAAAATAGAAATGAGTAAGCACGCATTTTATTCATGATCTCATCTGACCCTCAAATTTTCCGCTTTTCTAGCGACCACTCTGTAGAAGGACGGCAACTAGTCATCATCACCTTAGCAGTTTCTTGGGCTGTTATTTTACCAACGAATAGTGGAATAGACCGTCACTTTATAACGCCCCCACGGCTGAAATGGTGAGCATGTTTGGTGCGACCGGGATTCGAACCCGCGATCCTCAGGTTACGAGTTGAATGCCTTAACCATTTGGCTATGCCGGACCAGTAGAACAGATAGCCCCCACTGAAACTACTATTCCTTGTTTAAATAGCTGATTTTTGAAAAACAAACAAAGTAATTGTAATAAATACAACAATTTATCATATATCTTTTATATTTTTTCAGGCTCTCAACGAATCAGCGGAATTTTCACGGACTTACAGCGCCATCATGTAGTTTTTGTGCTGAACTACAAAGAAAGAGATATTTTTGAAGCTTATGTTTCTTTCTTTCAATAATATGAAAGGATAATAATTTTAATTAATTAATTCCTAAGAGAAATTAAATATTTTAATAGAATTGTGTTTTACAGTGTGTTAAAAACCAAATGTTTCAGTTGTTCACAGTTATTCAGATATTTTAAAATGATTTGATCATTTGTTATTATCTAAGACGTGTCTTTCTTACTATTACTATTTGCGTTTTTTTAATTTTTATCAGTAAAACAGGCAGTTGTTTAATACTTGTTTTTATTGTGTCACGTTTTTTATGTTTTATATAGACTGAACGCAACAGAAAGACACAGATAACAGCTTGTATAATTTATAACAATAAGCTATTATATATGTAACATATAACATAAATTATATAACAACAATGACAGATATTAAGTTTAAACCTTCAAAATTAATTACAACACAAAACGGTACTGGCCTGTATCTAATGAAAGTCCAAAAGCTCAGATCAGAAATCCAAAATTCCGGTCTAGGGTGTGAATTTGGTCCCACGAAGAAATACCGAAGTTTGAATGGAGAATGACGAAGTTCTTTTTACGGTGCTTCTTGATGAACGTCTCAAACTTGCCGCCTTCCAATTTTCCCAGTCTCTCCTAAACAGTCCGAACGTGCCGACTCTCAGCCAACCAGTAATTCGAATGAATCGCGAAGATTTGACGAAACAAAATCACAGCCTCTGTAGATCTAGCTTCAGTCACAAATTCAAGTTGAATAAACTCACAGCAAACACTTAAACTTTCTCAAACGAATGACTGACTCCTTTTTTTTCCTTTGAATAAAAATTAATGACTCTCTTTTTTGTGCGTCTCCATCTATTTATATATTAGTAGGCCTAGATTTCTCGAAACATCGCGTAACTTCCACAGAGCTCCAGAGCAATACGCGAATGTCCGTTCTTGCACGAGACTCAACGTCTAGACACTAGGCCGCCATACATTTTCGTTTATAGTCATATATTTGATCTACCTAATTCTAGAAATTTCTAAATGTTATTTTAAATGAATAACAACATATTTTTAATTGGTTTAAACTTTGAAACAATAATATAAATATGGAAATATAAATAAAAGATATGGAAATTTAAACACAACACGACATGTTGTCGTTTACAAAACATTTACATAACAATTGAATCTCTTGAGGCATGTTTATCTTACTCATCTCCAAGTAGCAATACCTTAGTTTGTCTTCTTTCTCTCTCTCTCTCTCTCTCTTCTTTTACTTTGGAGAGCAGTAATCTTCTCACAACTGTTTGCAGGCAGTGAAAGGTGATATATATATGATGGACATTCTGGGCATGAGTATCCACATTTCTTTTTTTCTGATTTGTATTTCTTTTATGGTTTACTTAGTTTAGTTTATTTACATCGTCATGCGAGACTGGCGAACGGAGGTTAAGACTGATAGACGATGTATCCCCACTTCAATGTTAGTCCTATTTGTTAGACACCTTCGAAGCCCAGGGTACATTATAGACTATGTCTTGGAAATCATTTTCGTGTGTGAAACGTTATTAATTTAGCTTCGTTTTGTTCATTAAATTATACATACACTGAACTATCAAATTATGCACCCATTTAAGTGCAGTCTTAGCCTTGCTTACCCTCACAACTCGAAACACTTCAAAGTACAAAGTTACTCTAGTGGCATCTTTAAGTAGCGGATATGGAACGTGTTTTCCCTTAAGAGCTAACTGGTGATACATTATTATGAGTTTCACTAAGTACTCGCTGAAAAGGTAGAGGGTATTGACAAATATACATATCTTAACAAATTTCTCTAACAAAACTGTCATTGTAACAAACGTCACGATAAACGTTCTTTAATAAATCTTTAGGTACTGTCTTTATTACACAATGTGCTTTAATAACAGCTTATTAAAGTGTATTTATTGTACAGGATAAGTTACGAAATGTTTAAAGAAGGATATTTTACTACAAATTATCCGTTAATTAAGGCTCAAAATGTAATATCATTTCTACAGTAAAACACCGTTACAAATTATCCGTTAATTAAGGCTCAAAATGTAATATCATTTCTACAGTAAAACACCATTACAAATTATCCGTTAATTAAGGCTCAAAATGTAATATTTCTACAGTAAAACACCATTACAAATTATCCGTTAATTAAGGCTCAAAATGTAATATCATTTCTACAGTAAAACACCATTACAAATTATCCGTTAATTAAGGCTCAAAATGTAATATTTCTACAGTAAAACACCGTTACAAATTATCCGTTAATTAAGGCTCAAAATGTAATATCATTTCTACAGTAAAACACCATTACAAATTATCCGTTAATTAAGGCTCAAAATGTAATATTTCTACAGTAAAGCACCGTTACAAATTATCCGTTAATTAAGGCTCAAAATGTAATATCATTTCTACAATAAAACACCGTTACAAATTATCCGTTAATTAAGGCTCAAAATGTAATATTTCTACAGTAAAACACCATTACAAATTATCCGTTAATTAAGGCTCAAAATGTAATATCATTTCTACAGTAAAACACCATTACAAATTATCCGTTAATTAAGGCTCAAAATGTAATATTTCTACAGTAAAACACCATTACAAATTATCCGTTAATTAAGGCTCAAAATGTAATATCATTTCTACAGTAAAACACCATTACAAATTATCCGTTAATTAAGGCTCAAAATGTAATATTTCTACAGTAAAGCACCGTTACAAATTATCCGTTAATTAAGGCTCAAAATGTAATATCATTTCTACAATAAAACACCGTTACAAATTATCCGTTAATTAAGGCTCAAAATGTAATATCATTTCTACAGTAAAACACCATTACAAATTATCCGTTAATTAAGGCTCAAAATGTAATATTTCTACAGTAAAGCACCGTTACAAATTATCCGTTAATTAAGGCTCAAAATGTAATATCATTTCTACAATAAAACACCGTTACAAATTATCCGTTAATTAAGGCTCAAAATGTAATATCATTTCTACAGTAAAACACCATTACAAATTATCCGTTAATTAAGGCTCAAAATGTAATATCATTTCTACAGTAAAACACCATTACAAATTATCCGTTAATTAAGGCTCAAAATGTAATATCATTTCTACAGTAAAACACCATTACAAATTATCCGTTAATTAAGGCTCAAAATGTAATATTTCTACAGTAAAACACCGTTACAATTACAATATTTAAAAAGGTGCTTAAAATATCGGGCGAGAAACCTAAAGTTTCAGTTTCAGTTTCCAGTTAAAGTGTACAAAGTTTCAGTTTATAGACAGAGATTTTTTACGTTTTGAAGTGAGTGTAGATACAGATTTTAAAGTTCCAGTTTGCACTTGGAGGCAGAGAGTCAACGTTTGAGATTGGAAGCAGAGTACTTAAACTTTCACGTTTTACAAATTAAAAAAAACTTGGTTTTGGTCAACCAGAAGTCGTAAAAACAACCAGATAACTTCTTAACATATTAGAACCATAAAAGTAAGGATGATGTGATATATTTGTATTAATTTTTTAAGTAAATGTTTTTTTTGAAAATACGAATTCAACCAGGCGAAAGAAAGAAAGGGAAACTTAAAAGAAACTTATGTTACTTCAAATAATACGATTTAGAGTAATTTCCCGCTTGGATTCGTTCAAAAATATACTCGCGAGGGATTCGTGAGAGGAAAATAACGACGAGTGACATGATGAGTGTTAAAAATAAGTAAATAATCAACAAACCTGAGCTTAATCCTCGATATGAGAAATCCTCGAGAGAGGATACTCTGATGTCACTGGCCCATCTCTGATAACAACTGTTCAACCACAACAACTGTGAATCATAGCAAGTTCGAAAATCATGAGAAACCATAGTCGTTGTCCAAATTTACTGTGCTTACAGCGCCCTCTGAAAATAAATCTGCGCCTGACCTATCCCGAAAGTCACAGCGCTCGGCTCGCAATCTGTGGATTCAGGGTTCGATTCCCCAGTCACATCAAAGATGTTCGTCTTTTCAGCCACGGAACCTTATACTGTAACTATCAACTCCATTACTTGTTGGTAAAAGAGTAACTTAAGAGTTGGTAGTGACTGGTGTTGTCTAGCTATCTTCATTATAGTCTGTTACTGGTAAAGTCGGGAGAGCCAGCGCAGATAGTTCTCGTATAGCTTTGCGCGAATTTCCAACCGTACATTAACTTATTAATAATTCCTAACACTATAAATTAAATATTTCTTTATTCAATATTTAGGACTGAATTGAAAAATAATAATTCGTGCGTTAAATGCACTAACATTTCTTGTTTTTCGTGTTTTAACTTCGCGCATAGCTACACTAGGACTATCTAACGATGTAAGACAAGAGGAAAGGCGGCTAGTCATTACCATCCACGGCCAACTCTTGAGTACTCGTTTACCAATGAAGTGGGATTAACTGTCACATTTTAACGCCCCCCATGGCTGAAAGGGCGAGCATGTTTGGGGCGTTCTCCACCTAAACAAGTTATTATATTTTTTAAACAACAAATGAGTCCAGAAATAATTGGGTGATCTTCACCTTAAAAAAATTATTATATTTTTAAACTACAACTGTGTCCAGTCATAACGGTATCTTCTCTGTCTAAACATGTTATTATATTTTTAAACTACAACTGTGACCAGTCATAACGGTATCTTCTCTGTCTAAACATGTTATTATATTTTTAAACTACAACTGTGACCAGTCACAACGGCATCTTCTCTGTCTAAACATGTTATTATATTTTTAAACTACAACTGTGACCAGTCATAACGGCATCTTCTCTGTCTAAACATGTTATTATATTTTTAAACTACAACTGTGACCAGTCACAACGGTATCTTCTCTGTCTAAACATGTTATTATATTTTTAAACTACAACTGTGACCAGTCACAACGGCATCTTCTCTGTCTAAACATGTTATTATATTTTTAAACTACAACTGTGACCAGTCATAACGGTATCTTCTCGGTCTAAACATGTTAATATATTTTTAAACTACAACAGTGACCACTCAGAACGGTATCTTCTCTGTCTAAACATGTTATAATATTTTTAACTACAACTGTGACCAGTCACAACGGTATCTTCTCTGTCTAAACATGTTATAATATTTTTAAACTACAACTGTGACCAGTCATAACGGTATCTTCTCTGTCTAAACATGTTATAATATTTTTAAACTACAACTGTGACCAGTCACAACGGTATCTTCTCTGTCTAAACATGTTATAATATTTTTAAACTACAACTGTGACCAGTCATAACGGTATCTTCTCTGTCTAAACATGTTATAATATTTTTAAACTACAACTGTGACCAGTCACAACGGTATCTTCTCTGTCTAAACATGTTAATATATTTTTAAACTACAACTGTGACCACTCATAACGGTATCTTCTCTGTCTAAACATGTTATTATATTTTTAAACTACAACTGTGACCAGTCACAACGGTATCTTCTCTGTCTAAACATGTTATAATATTTTTAAACTACAACTGTGACCAGTCATAACGGTATCTTCTCGGTCTAAACATGTTAATATATTTTTAAACTACAACAGTGACCACTCAGAACGGTATCTTCTCTGTCTAAACATGTTATTATATTTTTAAACTACAACTGTGACCAGTCATAACGGTATCTTCTCGGTCTAAACATGTTAATATATTTTTAAACTACAACAGTGACCACTCAGAACGGTATCTTCTCTGTCTAAACATGTTATTATATTTTTAAACTACAACTGTGACCAGTCACAACGGTATCTTCTCTGTCTAAACATGTTATTATATTTTTAAACTACAACTGTGACCAGTCACAACGGCATCTTCTCTGTCTAAACATGTTATTATATTTTTAAACTACAACTGTGACCAGTCACAACGGCATCTTCTCTGTCTAAAACATGTTATTATCTTTTTAAACACAACTGTGACCAGTCACAACGGTTCTTCTCTGTCTAAACATGTTATTATATTTTTAAACTACAACTGTGACCAGTCACAACGGGCATCTTCCTCTGTCTAAACATGTTATTATATTTTTAAACTACAACTGTGACCAGTCATAACGGTATCTTCTCGGTCTAAACATGTTAATATATTTTTAAACTACAACAGTGACCACTCAGAACGGTATCTTCTCTGTCTAAACATGTTATTATATTTTTAAACTACAACTGTGACCAGTCACAACGGTATCTTCTCTGTCTAAACATGTTATAATATTTTTAAACTACAACTGTGACCAGTCATAACGGTATCTTCTCTGTCTAAACATGTTATAATATTTTTAAACTACAACTGTGACCAGTCACAACGGTATCTTCTCTGTCTAAACATGTTATAATATTTTTAAACTACAACAGTGACCACTCAGAACGGTATCTTCTCTGTCTAAACATGTTATAATATTTTTAAACTACAACTGTGACCAGTCACAACGGTATCTTCTCTGTCTAAACATGTTAATATATTTTTAAACTACAACTGTGACCACTCATAACGGTATCTTCTCTGTCTAAACATGTTATTATATTTTTAAACTACAACTGTGACCAGTCACAACGGTATCTTCTCTGTCTAAACATGTTATAATATTTTTAAACTACAACTGTGACCAGTCACAACGGTATCTTCTCTGTCTAAACATGTTATTATATTTTTAAACTACAACTCTATCCAGTCATAACGGTATTATCTCTACCCTAACAAGTTTTATATTTTTAACTACAACTGAGTCCAGTCTTAACGGAATGTTCCCACCAAAACAGGTTATTAAATTTTTTAAACTTCAACTGTGTCCAGTCATAATGGGATGTTCTCCACCTAAACCGGTTATTATACTTATAAACTACAACTTAGTTGAGTCACAACTGGATGTTCTCCATTTAAACATGCTCTTGTAGTTTTTAAACTACAACTGAGTGCTGTCTTTACGGGATTTATTCCACCTAAACACGTTATTATATTTTTTTAAACAACACCTGAGTTCAGTCATGACGTTATATTCTCTACCTAAACATGTTAATATGTTATTTAAACTACACCTGAGTTCAGTCATGACGTTATATTCTCTACCTAAACATGTTAATATGTTATTTAAACTACACCTGAGTTCAGTCGTAACGTTATATTCTCTACCTAAACATGTTAATATGTTATTTAAACTACACCTGAGTTCAGTCGTAACGTTATATTCTCTACCTAAACATGTTAATATGTTATTTAAACTACACCTGAGTCCAGTCGTAACGTTATATTCTCTACCTAAACATGTTAATATGTTATTTAAACTACACCTGAGTCCAGTCATAACATTATATTCTCTACCTAAACATGTTAATATGTTATTTAAACTACACCTGAGTCCAGTCGTAACGTTATATTCTCTACCTAAACATGTTAATATGTTATTTAAACTACACCTGAGTCCAGTCATAACATTATATTCTCTACCTAAACATGGCAATATGTTATTTAAACTACACCTGAGTCCAGTCATAACGTTATATTCTCTACCTAAACATGTTAATATGTTATTTAAACTACACCTGAGTCCAGTCATAACGTTATATTCTCTACCTAAACATGTTAATATGTTATTTAAACTACACCTGAGTCCAGTCGTAACGTTATATTCTCTACCTAAACATGTTAATATGTTATTTAAACTACACCTGAGTTCAGTCGTAACGTTATATTCTCTACCTAAACATGTTAATATGTTATTTAAACTACTCCTGAGTCCAGTCGTAACGTTATATTCTTTACCTAAACATGTTATTATATTTTTCCTATATTCCAAAGAGCTTTGAACAAGTACACTTTAATAATTTTTAAGTGAGTTCAGAATAAATTAATATTGCTGTTTGTTAGTGGATGTTGATATATTTGAGTGAGGGTATTCTATGTTGTTCTGTTTTCTCTACGTTTCCTTTTTTGGTGGTTTTAACTGAATCACTCAAATTGAGTGAGAAATTATGAATCATTTTCTTTTGAAGAACATATCCGGATTATGGTAAATATTAAACACGAAATAAATATATTTTAAGAACTGGAAGTTTTTTTGAGTATACGAAGTTTTGTAATTTTGGCAACAACGCAATTTTATTTTCCCCAAAATTCTACTTCACTTGTCGATAGGGGGCAATGCTAGAAACTTTCAATCCCTTACTCTTCCATTCATTAAGTTACACAGACTCTACAGTCGAAACCCTATTGGAAGTAAAACTGATATAGATTCTCTGACGTCATATGTCTCTCAACCAATGAACATTTAGTGAGCTCTTATTAGTGCAGACGACTAGTTTTTATTGAGACACCTATGAACCAAAAAGGAGTATTTTAAAATACTTAAACATACCCCACTCATATGTGTGTGTGTGTGTGTGTATATGTGCATAAATAAGTTCATGTGCGAACGTGGTCCAGTGATGAGAAAATGAACACGCGTTCTGAAATATAACTTCTACCACAAGTATCAACTTATATATTTTGATTGTATCGTTGTCCACAAATTTGTTTTTGTCCAACAAAATTTTGAGCTGGTTCATTTGTAATCAAGTATTTAACTCTTTTGTTTCGTTTTCTTAATAACTGGTTGTTATTAAGTCCAGTGTAAGCTACCTGCAAAAATATTCACTTATAAATATTTTTTGACCAGACCAAATACGATCATGCTAGCTAACCCTAACCCTAACAGATTTTAACATAAAATAAATACAACACAAAAAAGAATGAAAGATGTTAGAATGAGTGAAAGGGATTTAACGTACTCTCTAACCCCAATTATTATTTTTTTTGCAACATTTAAATAAAAGGACCAATAGACGATCCTCGTAGACCGCTTGGTGCCATCGGGCTATTAATAACATTTGAGCAGAAGCGCGAGGCGCTGCTGTATTTATTTGTTTTTTTAACAAAGATCTTGTTAAGCGACAAGGGAACGGGACATCACCTAAAGCCAAGCAGCACGCCTAACGTCCTGTTGGCCTGCCAATCAAGTTACAGTGGGCTGACCTCTGGTCGACGTTGCATCATGACCACTCCTCTGCGGGCAGGCGCGGCTAAAGTCCGTCTTGCAAAACGCTGCGTTTGGACGATTGTCGCACCATATGACTCTGTCACGAGCCCACGCATCACGAGCTACCACAGCTCACGAAGCTGCTCGCTCAGCGACGCAACAGTGACTCGACGACCGCTGTGCCAAGAGGTGAAGGTGTTGTCTACCACACCGAAGCAGACTAGTGCAAAGATCTGGCTAGCAACCCACTCTCGTGTGTGCAGAATCGAGCACACGGTTTTTACATCACTTCTGTCGTTGTTAGCTGCCTCTTGGTCAATACTTTCGTTGTTAGCTAGGACTAAAATTAGGCCTCAGAGTGGCGAGCCCACGATATAAAGGTTTATTTGCTGTAAGCAGTATATATGTGCGTGTATATATATATATATATATGTATAGATAGTTTTTGTTATTGTTTAAGCTGGCATTCAGTTTTTTAAAACACCACTTCATTTGATCCACGAGAATTTTTATATCAGAGTCCAGATAGCATGAGAAACTTAGCGAAGCTTATGATCATACTAAATTATGAGTGACCATCTTAGATTTAAAGATTTCTGATCTTTTAGCTCATTACAAAAGTATAGAGGGTCAAAGAAAATTGAACTCGAAATGGGCCTTTAAAGTCGATTTTAGAAATTAGGGTTAATTATAGATGTAAAAAAATAACATAACTTTTCTTTATCCAACAAGACGTCGTTGTAATTTTGGCCCGAGCCACAAGAAAGTAAAGTTATAAGCAAAAGGCGGGCGCTCAAACGACAGAAATACCCCCCCACACACACACACACACTCACACATTGACCAGTACATGTACCTCGTACCCCTGCCCTCGCGTGCTCAGTTGCCGCGTACCTCCGGCCTCGTGAACACGTCGAGGAAGTCGCTCGCTGGAACTTGGACTGAAACGCCATAGACTTTATCCGCCATCAACCTACATTCTGAGGGTTAATTTTTAATATGCAAATAAAGTTAGCTTATCAGTGATTCGAGTGACATAAACAACGCAGGTGCTGGGATAGAGTACCCAGCATGCAGTAGCGTCCGCCATATTTGTTGTTCCCGGTGTCCGTGTACATTTGTCACGTCTTCATTGACATCAAAAATCCGATGAAATGTCGCGAAGGAAGCAAGAAAACCCGCAGCCCAGGAAGAGAGTACAGACAGGTAAGGATGTTTCTTGTTTGCCCACAACACAACCCTAGATGCCTTGATAACAATTAGTCTCTAATCGGTTTTCAAATTGTTTTGTGTTTTTTTTTTCTTAACCAATAAATGCATGATTTATTACAACTACCAAATTGAACAGAACACTGACCGTGAATGAGGCTTCGCATGACATCCCGAATATCTCTCTCTGACACATACACGCGCGCAAACAAGGACAATTTTCTTGGCAAAAGTTCTACCAAGAATATATTAATTACGCATTCTTCGTCTTCGTATTGGAGAAACGAGATAACAGCCTTAACGCCATTGTATTCATTTCCTTTAACCCTGCAGTTATCAACACGCATCTCCAAATCTGCCCATGCACAGAAATATGCACTCTTGAGAGAATTCTGGATGTTATGCGAATTATTTACGTTCAGCACGCGCTCTTAGAAACGAAAACGAACAAAACGTGTACCTGTAAAAATCGTCGAACGATGTAGATTCGGAGATATTGCCATAGCTTCCGGTAAACCGCGCGGTCTTGCACGGTCTGTACGTGTGGAAGTTTTTTTTTCTTTTTTTTGCCTATTGTATTCATTGTATTCAACCTTTATTTTGTATCAGTAACATAACTTCTGATACCTTCTTTCATGACGTAATTTTTCTAAACACCTACTTAGAATCTTTACAAGCGTCGCTTTCTCTGCTCACAAGTCAGAGTTAGTCTTAAAAATTATAATCAACTTTATGACACTTTTTGTGTTAAGCATTCTAATTTATTACATAATAAACCAATACTTAACGTCGCAAGTATCCAAACTCGTTTAGATCATAGATCGGTGGTGATGTGTTTTTATAATTATCGTTCATATTGTATTACCGTAAATAAACGTATTCGATGACATTGACACCAGATAATTGGATATATGTATCCAATGCACACCTAATAAATTCATTCCACGCGTGTCTATTTCTCTTTCGTTTTATCTTTCTCTCTTTTCAGCATCATAGTGTTTATGTTACGGTAATGATTTGAAGTTTCTTCACACGTAAAAGTCGAAGTTCGTTTATTTTTAGGTTTTTATTTAGTGTATTTGTTTCGTTTTTTTTGTTATTTTTTCTCTTGCAACCAAGGAAACTACAGAATATAATTATTCGCTCGGAAATGTACACTAAGTAAATTGGATCACATTGTATATTTTAAATGTGGATTTCGTATACACAGGGTTCACAATACTAATATTATCGCTCATACTAGAGAAATATCAGCCGTTCGGGAGGACATAACTGTAAGTTCCTGGACAAGTCTTTTGGGTCTGACGTTTCTACAACAATGATCTCACAGTTCGCATTCAATAATGTTCACCGTCCGTGAAAGAAAAAAATAATTTTATTTGAAATTTTAGTTTCAAAATAAGCTGTCATCACAACATCACGTCACAGCGTAGATTTTATTGGAGTGTTTCTGTGTAGACATAATTATCAATAAAAGTGTTTTGTTTTTTTGTGTTTTTTAATTTTGCGCAAAGCTACACAAGGGCTATCTGCGCTAGCCGTTCCTAATTTAGCAGTGTAAGAGAAGAGAGAAGGCAGCTAGTCATCACCACCCACCGCCAACTCTTGGGCTACTCTTTTACCAACGAATAGTGGGATTGACCGTGACATTATAACGCCCCCAGGGCTGAAAGGGCGAGCATGTTTGGCTCAACCTGGATTCAATAAAAGTGTTTAGTTTGTGTTGCAACACTCATGAGATTTTCACTGAATAAAAAAAAACGATTGTTTTACGTTTGTTTTCCTTTGGGAACTTACTCTATTTTTATTGGTTGAATTTGAAACATATAATTTTTGTGAATATTTCAATTGGTTGAATTTGAAACATAATTTTTGTGAATACTTCAATTATTTTATTTATTGCTCAGCTATAAAAAATAGTGTCTAGTTATGAAAATATTACCAGTTATGGTTGGTGATGATTGGTGCGATAGTTTCAAAGGTTCGAATTTCTGGACTCACATGTCTTTTCCATTAGCTTTGGTCGATACATATGTGCGCATGTGTTAAAAGTCCTCTGGAACGACTATTACAACGAAAAAGAAAAGTGTTTTGTTCAATTCCGTCTGTCTGTCTGTCTGTTACAGCAGAATAAGAAGGTCACAAGGTGAAAAAAGCACCCAAACCTGGAATTTTCTTTAAACATTCTAGAACTTGGTTATATATGAGTGAAACCACTAATTGGAAACCAAATCTTGGGTCAGTAAGCCATTTATTGGAAACCAAATCTTGGGTCAGTGAAACCACTAATTGGAAACCAATATCTTGGGTCAGTGAAACCACTAATTGGAAACCAAATCTTGAGTCAGTGAAACCACTAATTGGAAACCAAATCTTGGGTTAGTAAGCCATTTATTGGAAACCAAATCTTGGGTCAGTAAAACTACTAATTGAAAACCAAATCTTGGGTCAGTGAAACCACTAATTGGAAACCAAATCTTGAGTCAGTGAAACCAATAATTGGAAACCAAATCTTGGGTCAGTGAAACAACTAATTTTCAAGCTTAAGTTGTTAGACTATATATTTACTTATTCGTTGTCTTTGTGTTCTGAATTTCGCGCAAAGCTACACTAGGGTTATCTGCGCGAACGTCCCTAATTTAGCAGTGTAAGGCTAGAGGAAAGGCAGCTTGTCATAACCACCCACCGCCAGCTCTTGGGTTACTATTTTACCAACAAATAGTGGGATTGATCGTAACATTAGAACGTCCCCACGGTTGAAAGGGCAAGCGTGTTTAGTGTGACAGGGATTCGAACCCTTGACCTTCAGATAACACGTTACGCGTCCCTAACCAGCTGGCCATGCCGGGCTTCTATCTATCTTGTTAAACTACGTAATAGGTTATCTGTTCATTTAAGTTCAGTTTACTGTGTATATGTTTATAATAACAGTAATCTTTCATAATTTGTATATTACTTCTATTTTTCCCAAATTGATTTTCGTGATCGATGCGTAATTTTTTCACCTAATCTTATACTAAATTTTTCGTGTGTTTTTTTCCTTTCAAAACTGGGTTTTCTGTTATATATATGTAAAAACGGCTGGTATGGATAGATAAAGCACTATGTCGAGGAACGAACAACTTTTCGACCTCTTCGGTCATCGTCAGGTTCACAAAGAAAGAAAGCGTTTCTGACCGATAGCTGACCACATGTTTGAATATGGTTTTATAATTGAGTGTAGGAATGTAGAGGGCGTGCTTAGATGTTTGATTATATTTATTAATATCGGTATAAAGGTGTTTCTTTGTATTGGTTTACTTGGTCTTAAGTTTTCTGTTCTTTACCAAATGCTTCTTTCAAATTAGAGTTTCTTGCTTGGTCAATGGTATTTGGGTATTTTGCCCTGGAGGGTCAGGTTCATTTTGACCTCTTCCTCCTTCCTGAACGTATTTTCCCTAACTGTTTGTATGTTAGGTCCTTTTCAGGGCAATGTCCATTTATAGTTTCTTGCTTGATACATAATTTGTTTTAAAACTGAATTTCCCGCTCGATACGTAATCAGTTTTCAAAAGTGTGTTTCCTATTCCATATGACATCCGCCAGTACAGCGGTGTGTCTCCGGATTTGCAACGCTAAAATCAGGCGTTCGATTCCCCTCGGTGGGTTCAGCAGATAGCCCAATGTGATTTTGCTATAAGAAACCACACGCACCTATTACATGTATAATGTATTATTTTTCTCATGCTGTAGCTTTGATTTTGTAAGCGAATTTTCAGTGGTGTGTAATGTTTTTTTTAAAAAAACCATGTTTCCTGCTTATGTAATATGGATATTTTTAATTGTAAAAATAATTCGCCAATAAATATTACAGTAATGAATAATATACATATATATATATAATTCCGATACGTGTAGCTTAGGCCTGGCATGGCCGAGCGCGTTAAGGCGTGCACTCGTAATCCGAGGGTCGCGGGTTCGCGCCCGCGTCGCGCTAAACATGCTCACCCTCCCAGCCGTGGGGGTGTATAATGTCACGGTCAATCCCACTATTCGTTGGTAAAAGAGCAGCCCAATAGTTGGCGGTGGGTGGTGATGACTAGCTGCCTTCCCTCTAGTCTTACACTGCTAAATTAGGGACGGCTAGCACAGATAGCCCTCGAGTAGCTTTGTGCGAAATTCCAAAAACAAACAAACGTGTAGCTTTGTGGCTAATTGAACTGAAAACGTGAAAAGTGACACATTTCTGATGTTAACGTTAATTGGGTGCTTCGTATTCCATAATCATGACGTAACAATAGTTTAGGTTAATATAATCGTTGTACTTTACGCAACAGTGACTTCACCACCAATCAAAGCGACCCGTTAAGTTCTTATAACTTAGCGACTTGGGTAAATATAAAACTAATGTGCGACACGTATATACACGCAGGAGATACCTACTCGTATACGTTTGTACGCAGGAGCAAATGAATTGGTAAACGTTTTTCCGATGGCAACAAATAATATGTTTAAAATATACGATTAATTCCAAACTCTAAACACTAGACACTTCTAAGTGCTCATTAATACAAACTAGCAGTTTCGCATCTAAAAAGAATAACGTAGTTGTTAGCTACCGGACCGAAAAAAAAACTTGTACCCCCCCCCCCACTGTAATTACGTCTCGTTATCTAATAATAATTATAAGTATTTTCGGTGAGGTTGTGGTGGTCAGACTACCATCGATGTCATGGTTAGTAACTTCTACAATCTGATCAGTAACCATGACAAAGAATAGATTTATTATTATTATTTCGTGTTGTTAAAGAGATATGCCTTTTTTATTTTAATTTAACTATGCCATGAGTTTGGGAGCTAACCCTAACGTTGCCTATAATTACACGCACGTAAGAGTAAAAGTTTTCGAAGGTAATTACCCCCTGGTGGTAGAATAATTAATCATCCATTTTATGATGTAATCTAAGGCGATGGCACTTACACTCGATGTCATTCTGTAATACTAAATTAATGTTGGTGTGATCTAACTTATTTTGCTTGTACTCGTAACCTAGTGAGTGTGTGTGAGGGAGGGGCTATCTCTAGTGTGCATATAATTCTGAATCTGAATTAATTATGTAATACGTATCTCGTTCCCCTCAGGCAGGTATATCTGTCAATTTCTTCGAATAAGCGTCGCACGTGTTTTTACCCTACCATTAGTTCGAGCCGTGAGGATCTAACCAGCATATATTATCAGTCACGTAATTTACATATGCTGTCCAATGAAGTCTCTCTGCTCGTGTCATCGGCCGTAACACAGTTAATATGGAAATTATACTTAATACCGTGGGTGGGATTTGGAACCACGAGTCTGACTTGACAATTTTGAATGTCATATGTGTACCTCATATATCCAACTGTTTCCTCCCCTGGTAATTTTGCACATCTGATGTATTCTTACGTGTTGCAAACTAAAATACTGTAACAACAAACCAAATATCGGTTCGTGATACGTTTCTCACCACACACTATTCTTAACCCACAGGTTATGCACTTGTTTACATATCGTCGACTACCGGTGGGGTCCACATATCACATTACACCCAGTAGCTTTACGTTTTGGCCCGTTACTACACTCCAGCGTAGACGCGGCAAAGAAAGCTGCCGAGGGTTTTATTACCACCCAGTGGCTACATGTGATTTTTATCATTTACGGAAGTTTTGATTTTGATCAGTGGTTTTATATCATCTACTCTAAAATAATTTTTTTCCAGCATCAATGACACTTAGCCTAAAGAACTGATAGAGTTGCGCAGGTGTGTGTATTATACCCTATTAGAGACCCTATGACAAAAAAATTTGTATCTTTCGAATATTTGCTCAAAGCTCTACAATAGATGTCCCTAATTTTGCAATCTTCAATAGTAGAAAGTAGTCAGTCAACGGCACCTGTTGCCAACTGCTGACTGATTTACTCATAGTTCTTATTACAGCGGCACTCGAACCACGGATCCTCGGGATCGAATGCGAAAAATGGTGTTTAAGCAATTGGAATGCTAAAGCTGAACAGGGACTAACACTTGCCAGCTGTGTTAAGACGTTTCAAGTAAAACGCATCAGAACTTCGTTTCACAAAGTTAACACCGAGACGAGTGCATTAATGTTTGCACGAGTCACTGATCACTTAATAACGTCTCCATTATACAGGAAAAAAAATTGTTTGTCCATCTGAAAAAACACTTCACATTATAATGATACGGTCAATTCCACTATTCGTTGGTAAAAGAGTAGCCTTATCGTTGGCGATGGGTGGTGATGACCAGCTGTCCTCCCTCTAGTCTTACACTGCTAAGTTAATGATTGCTAGAGGAGATAGCCCTGGAGTAGCTTTGCGCGAAATACATAACGGATAGACAAAGAAAACATTTCATGCGTACAGTAGGCATAAGGGCTTGGTTAAAGGACCCTGCTGTCAGAAAACACTTACTTTTGAACAGTGCAATAGACTGTTACTTTTATAACGCACTCACAACTGAAAGTGCGTAACATACTTGTTAGGTAGCAATATTTCTGAATCAGAGATTCTCAGTTATAACAGCGCGTGGGTTCTAAACAGAAATACACCTTAATGCTTTATAGGTAATTAATGTATTTACTTATTTAGCTGAGTTAGCGGTGGGAGATGTAGCAAGATCAGGAATCTTAACAAACTATGTTAAACCAAGTTCCAAATGTATCTAACAGAATGTGTTAAACCTAGTTTAAACACGTATTTAAATAACTGTGTTAAACCTAGTTTCCAGGCCCGGCATGACCAGGTGGTCAGAGCGCTCGACTCGTAATCTGAGTGTTGCGGCTTCGAATCCCCGTCACACTAAACATGCTCACCCTTTCAGCCGTGTGTGCATTATAATGTGCAATCAGTCTCGTTATTCGTTGGTAAAAGAGCAGCCCAAGGATGGGCGGTGGGTGGGGATGACTAGCTGCCTTTTCTCTTGACTTGCACTGCTAAGTTTGAAACCGATAGCGCAGATAGCCCCCGTATAGCTTTACACGAAATTTAAAAACAAATAAACAAAACATAGTTTGAACAAGTATCTTACAAACTGTGTTGAGGCGAGTTTCAACACGTGTTTAACAACTGTGTTGAGGCTAGTTTCAACACATATTCAAATTTCAGTTATAGCTATCATCTCGTTTCATTTTTTTATGTCTCAGTGTGACCTTGATATTAGATTTCAGCAGCTGGCGAGTCTAGTAACGCCCTTCTCGTGGCCCCCTTAAGTCTTTACGCTTCCATCCTGTATATAATAGAGTCCATCCCACATAGCTAAATGACCCCCTGATGAGATTTTGAACTTAAATTTCAAACAAATTCACAAGTATTTGAAGCCGCCGCTTAAATACTGTAAGCAACATCAGAAAGCAATACAAGCGAGAAGCAATACAAGGGAGATAAAATGTATATTTCAATGATCCTGAATGACATACTTGAATTTTCAAGGTTTTCTGATCAGATCTTTAGCGATCCTAGATGACACATACTTGAATTTTCAAGGTCTTCTAATCAGCTTACACACACTTAAATTTTCGATGTCTTCTTATCAGGTATTTAACGATCCTGAATGTCACATACGTGAATTTTCAAGGTCTTCTGATCAGATCTTTAACGATCCCATAGGACACAAATATTCGAATGTTCGAGGTCCTCTTAAAAGACCTCTATCGCTCTCAGATGAAAAAATTGGGGTTCAAGATTCTAATGATCGAAGGTAATAAACATGAATCTTCAAGGTATTCTAATAAAAACTTGAGCGGTCTTGGGTGACGCATACTTTGGTGTTTAATACGTTTTGGTCAGACCTTCTCTGCTAGGAACCATTTGCTTCCATAAAACCCATCAGTGATTCAGCTGCAGGTATTTAATCTTAAAATCTAGTTTCGATACTCGTGATGGGCAAACCACTGATAGTCCATTATGTGGCTTTGCGTCTAACAACAATCAAACACAGATACGCTGAAACAACAGTAACTGTCTGACAGAGAATCCTGTAACTAACACGTGACACGTGGTGTTTACATACAACAGTAACTGTCTGACAGTGAATCCTGTAACTACGACACTAATGTTTTAACAACAGTAACTGTCTGACAGTGAATCCTGTAACTACGACACTAATGTTTTAACAACAGTAACTGTCTGACAGTGAATCCTGTAACTAACACGTGAATGTTTTAACAACAGTAACTGTCTGACAGTGAATCCTGTAACTAACACGTGAAACGTGGTGTTTACATACAACAGTAACTGTCTGACAGTGAATCCTGTAACTAACACGTGACACGTGGTGTTTACATACAACAGCAATTTCAATTTAACCTTAAGCGACACAGTTTTAACAGCAGTTACCCTTTAACAACAAGTCCTCTGACCGCTTATGAAACAATGTTTTAATAATAATAACAATGTTTTAAACGCAGACACGGTTTAACAAGTCCTGTACGACGTTGTTTTGTTTCAACAACAAATTCTGTAACTAAAAACTTGTTAACACTTACAACATCGACTCGTATTTTGGTAACAAAGAAGTTTTTGATGTTATCTTCTGAGGGGAACTCGTGATTTTTTAACTGTTTGTTGTAGCAGCATATTCGTGAACAATCACACCTAAATAGTTCAGTATTTATTTCTCGTTATACAAATATCCTAGGGCCCTTATCTGTGATTTATTCTATCTCTCATTTTTTAGGTCAGTGTGTATTATATAACGGTTCAATTAACGTCCAATAACCGTAGTCGGCGGCGCTACTGATACGCGTGGAGCCCTCCAGTTAAGAAAATATTAGTACATGTAATCTGAAACGCATTAGTTAACACATGTTAATTTATGAACCCTAAAATATATTAGTATATGGAACGTGCAAAATAATTAGTGTGTGAAACCTTTCAGATATTAGTGTACGAAGGCTGAAATATATTATTGTTTGAGTTCCGAAGGAGTGAAATTCATATTTGGTTCTTTGGTTTCAGTGTCATGATGAGATTGTGAATTATTTCTTCATATGTAAAACGGTTTCGCTGATTCTATTAATATTCAAGTAACGATATCAATGACTGAGAAGCTATATATATGCATACGCTTGACTTTACACCTATCTGTGTGTTTAATATTTAAAGATGACTTTTAAAAATAAATAACTGTGTTCGTTTTGAAGTCGTGGTTATTAAGATTTATTAGAAGTCACGTGCTTCTCGAGACAACGTGTTTTAAACTATTTGTATCGTGGGATACTAGTCTAAAGTTTTGTATACATATATATATATATATCTCACGAATTAAAAATTACGAAATCATATACTGCTATATACCATATATTCCTGACATCAGCAGACAAATAACCAACATTTGGCAAAAACTAGTAACAAAATATAACATTCCAGTTAATACTAAATTTATTCAAAAACCAGGCACAAAACTGATGTCTATACTATGTAAGAACTACACTGACAAACACCACACCAACATTATTTATAAAATACAATGTGATAACTGCCACGACTTCTATATTGGAGAAACAAGAAGAAAAATGAAAACCAGATTTAAAGAACATAAAATGTCACCTTCACACGTTTTCGAACACTGCAAGTCAAATAAACACAACATAACCATAGAAAACACTAAAATACTAAATAAAGAAACAAACATAAACAAACGAAAAATTAAAGAAGCCTTATTTATACAACAACTTAAACCCAAAATAAACCAATATAAAGGAACACCATTATACCTATATTAATAAATATAATCAAACGTCTAAGAGCGCCTTCTACATTCCTACACTCGGTTACACAACCCCCTTCAAACATGTGGTCAGTTACCTCTGTTTTTCTTTGTGAACCTGACGATGACCGAAGAAGGTTGAAACATTGTTCGCTTCTCTGCATAAATTTTTTAAAACCCAAACCAGCTGTTTTTACACACACACACACACACATATATATATATATATATATATTTTCTCTACAAGTGGGTTTTCTCATCATCACTGAATTTTTTTTTTAAGTTTTTGAAATATTTATTAGCTTCAAGTAGACGTAACACATTTAGAAGAAAATACACTGTTTACTCCAGAAGATAAAGTTAACTTTGGACATTCAACACTCAAAGTTGAAGTCTGAGACTTCACTCCATCCATTGAAGGGTTGTAACCTTCAGTATTTAACACGTAGCTCAGCTTTCTGTATGGTTGTAACCTTCAGTATTTAACACGTAGCTCAGCTTGCTGTAGGGTTATAATCTTCGGTACTTGACATGTAGCTTAGCTTGCTATAGAGTTATAACCTGATTAGCCTTCAGTATTTGACACATAGCTCAACTTGCTGTAGGGTTATAATCTTCAGTATTTAACACGTAGACCAGCTTGATGTTGGTTATAACCTTATTAGCCTTCAGTATTTAACACGTAGCCCAGCTTACTGTAGGGTTATAACCTTATTAACCTTCAGTATTTGACACGTAGCTCAGCTTGCTGTAGGTTATAACCTTATTAACCTTCAGTATTTAACACGTAGCCCAGCTTAATGTAGAGTTACAACCTCATTAACCTTCAGTACTTGACATGTAGCTTAGCTTGCTGTAGGGTTATAACCTTACTAACCTTCAGTACTTGACACGTAGCTCAGCTTGCTGTAGGGTTATAACCTTACTAACCTTCAGTACTTGACACGTAGCTTAGCTTGCTGTAGGGTTATAACCTTACTAACCTTCAGTACTTGACACGTAGCTTAGCTTGCTGTAGGGTTATAACCTTACTAACCTTCAGTACTTGACACGTAGCTCAGCTTGCTGTAGGGTTATAACCTTATTAACCTTCAGTACTTGACACGTAGCTTAGCTTGTTGTAGGGTTATAACCTTACTAACCTTCAGTACTTGACACGTAGCTTAGCTTGTTGTAGGGTTATAACCTTACTAACCTTCAGTACTTGACACGTAGCTAAACCCAGTTGGAACATTAGTGGTGCTACTTGATTTCTTGTATAGTGTATTTGTTACTGTTTGTACAGAATTAGATTGAAAATTGTTATTGTTTATTACATTGAAAATTCACACTAAGTCTGCAGTGAAGTGGATTAACAACGAAGTAGAAAACGTGGCACTAGGAACCACCGATGACAGTTTTTAGTTTTTGTTTTTCAATTTGATGTGTTTGTCTGAGTAAAGATTTCTGAATTTCCAAAATCTGAAGATAAACATATTTGAAAAAGGGGGTGATTTAGCCAGGATGGGTCAAAGGTCAATAATCATGACATACGGTGAGCTTAAACTTCAGAAATCACAACATTTCTCCACGGATGTATGAATACTGTTCATAACGTAGCCATGCCTTTCGTTCATTGGTATCCTTTAAAATGTAATGAATGGTCTAATTAGCTGTAAATTCAGGGTTCTTGTGGCCCGACATGGCAGCTTAAAATATAAAAAAATGTAGGTTTACCGTATGTTGTCGTTGAGTGACTTTTATCATGACTGAAATACTCAACAGTTAGGTTTAACGGTGGCCAGTTAAAAGTAGCTCAGAGATTGGCTCTGAGTGAAAACGAAAGATTTCGTTGCTAAAAAATCGCGTCCCGCAGTTTGCAGCCGTATGTATAAGTGTGTGTGTGTTATAAGAGTAACAGTCAAATATTATTATCCAATCATAGTAGCTCAAGATTCGGCAGTGTACACCGTTGAATAGCTGTTTTTCTTTGTTAATTTAAAATTATGGACAGCTAGCACAGGTAACCCTAACGTAGCTTCGCACAAACTGACACACAACACTCGGCGTTATCACTTATTGTCACCACAGTGATTACACTTTGATTTTTTTCTGGCCAGACATTTAGAATAGAGGTGGGCAGATGAAGTTTCTCTGAGTTTCCCTCCATTTATAATGATAATACAAAATGTGAGTCGTGCACTCCGACTTTTATATTTATATATATGATTATATATATTGATATTTATATATATGCTTAACAAGGAAAGTTTAATGTATCTGATGTCTATCTGAATGGAAAAACAACGTATTCTATGTTTATCCATGCCTACCTCACTAGCCTTCTAACTCTCTCTCTCTTAAGAACATTTGCTGTTTGTGTTTTTTTTTATAAACGTCATTGGCCATTGAGTTCACCACCTATAAAGACTCGTGCAATTTAGGTCCCAAACTGAGAGGAGTATATAGAAAGTAAGTTGTCGAAGTATTCAGTTGGGACATTAGTGTTTCCGCAAGACTTCTTCTGAGAGAAAAGTGGGCTTCATCGGACAAGTGGGCCAGTTGGGCAAGGAGCAGACTTACAAACATAATAGTAGTTTTTTTCAAATACTCGTGTCATGCACCAAAGGCCATCATCCTGTGGGGAAACAATGTTTAAGTTCATCACTCGTCTGAAGTAGAGAAGAGAGAATTGGTTGATGGTGGTAATGTACCCTTACTGATGTCACCGTGTGATGTCAGAGGTGCTCGTATACTCGGCCAATAGAATAAAGTGTTTTGTATTAGTGATTCACATGATTATGATGTCACCTGTTTCAGATTATTACAAACATTACTTAGTTTGAATACGAATTCCAGTTTGTTTGTTTTAGAACAATGTCGCACAGGGCTATAACCGTGTATTTTAGGATAGTAAGTCTATAAATTGGCCACTTCACCACCAGGGGATATGACTTTCAGGGTACGAAATTTATCACGAAAACACTGAAACCCTTGAGTGTCCTCTTCTGAAACATGACGTTTTTTATGATTACCGCTTTAATTTTGTTCATGATTTAAAAACTATACTAATGTATTATATTGTATTATTAAATACCCAGTTGCCATGACATTAATTTGTACGTTTCATAGGATCATTCTGTACAAAACTCAATTAAAACTAGCAAAATTTCTTAACTTTATTGTTGAGGTGAAGAAAACTTAACATAAAAAATATGGTTATGAAATAAGTTCTCTCAAAATAAATATACCTACTACAAAAAAAAAACCTTGAATAGAGCTTTAGGTTTCTAACTTCCGCCGTGCTTAGGCATAACTTAGCCGCCAAAGAAATACGTCTGTGATTGTTGAGACGTAATAGTTGGATAACTGTGTGACCCAACACGTTTTTCTCTCACGTCACCCGGGGCGCACTTCATTCTTTCTCTCCCTAGTTTTTTACGGTGTGTCCAGACGGCCAGCTGCCGTTTTTTGAAGCGTCATCACGGTTAACAGCCAGTCCAATGGTCAGAGGCTGGAAGCCCACTAGGGGTTTGCTTTCTCACCCTCTCTAATGGCCCCCAGGGCTCTTTGCTTTAAAAAAAAACGCTGGATAGGAGGGGGGCAAAGAATGAAAGGGAATGCTGCTTTCTCTGTAGTTTAAAAAGAGAGAAAAAAATTCGTCGGCTTATTCTCTCACACACGTATGGCGATTTTCACATAAGGTTTACAACAAACTGGAACTTTGTGTCCCGATCATGTGGCTCAGTGATATAGTGTTGAGTTGGCGAAAAAAGTTGGAGTGGCTACCATTTAAGAAGTTCCCGTCTGTTATCTCAGGACAATGACCCTGCGAATGGGGCATACGTCGGTAGATAAATTACAAGAGAGTCAAAAATATATATTCTATAACCTGGGTTTGTGACTGAGACTTTTTACGTAAGGATAGTAAACGGAACCTTTGTGGAATTTAGGATGTGATTTAACATCGGTCAATATTTAAATTATTCAACAAATGTTTGTATTCGGCATACAGTGATACTGCTTTCTGGTTACAGTTTTAAATAGTGACACACAAGATACAGTGATACTGCTTTCTGGTTACAGTTTTAAATAGTGACACACAAGATACAGTGACACTGCTTTCTGGTTACAGTTTTAAATAGTGACCCACGAAATACAGTGATACTGCTTTCTGGTTATAGTTTTAAATAGTGACACACAAGATACAGTGATACTGCTTTCTGGTTACAGTTTTAAATAGTGACACACAAGATACAGTGTATCAATAGCCTGTATATTGTTTTAAATAGTGACACACAAGATACAGTGTATCAATAGCCTGTATATTGTTTTAAATAGTGACACACAAGATACAGTGTATCAATAGCCTGTCTATAGTTTTAAATAGTGACCCACGAAATACAGTGTATCAATAGCCTGTCTATAGTTTTAAATAGTGACACACAAGGTACAGTGTATCAATAGCCTGTCTATAGTTTTAAATAGTGACCCACGAAATACAGTGTATCAATAGCCTGTCTATAGTTTTAAATAGTGACACACAAGATACAGTGTATCAATAGCCTGTCTATAGTTTTAAATAGTGACACACAAGATACAGTGTATCAATAGCCTGTCTATTGTTTTAAATAGTGACCCACGAAATACAGTGTATCAATAGCCTGTCTATTGTTTTAAATAGTGACACACAAGATACAGTGTATCAATAGCCTGTCTATTGTTTTAAATAGTGACACACAAGATACAGTGTATCAATAGCCTGTTTATAGTTTTAAATAGTGACACACAAGATACAGTGTATCAATAGCCTGTCTATAGTTTTAAATAGTGACCCACAAGATACAGTGTATCAATAGCCTGTATATTGTTTTAAATAGTGACACACAAGATACAGTGTATCAATAGCCTGTCTATAGTTTTAAATAGTGACCCACGAAATACAGTGTATCAATAGCCTGTCTATAGTTTTAAATAGTGACACACAAGGTACAGTGTATCAATAGCCTGTCTATAGTTTTAAATAGTGACCCACGAAATACAGTGTATCAATAGCCTGTCTATAGTTTTAAATAGTGACACACAAGGTACAGTGTATCAATAGCCTGTCTATAGTTTTAAATAGTGACACACAAGATACAGTGTATCAATAGCCTGTCTATTGTTTTAAATAGTGACCCACGAAATACAGTGTATCAATAGCCTGTCTATAGTTTTAAATAGTGACACACAAGATACAGTGTATCAATAGCCTGTCTATAGTTTTAAATAGTGACCCACAAGATACAGTGTATCAATAGCCTGTCTATAGTTTTAAATAGTGACCCACAAGATACAGTGTATCAATAGCCTGTCTATAGTTTTAAATAGTGACCCACAAGATACAGTGTATCAATAGCCTGTATATTGTTTTAAATAGTGACACACAAGATACAGTGTATCAATAGCCTGTCTATAGTTTTAAATAGTGACCCACGAAATACAGTGTATCAATAGCCTGTCTATAGTTTTAAATAGTGACACACAAGGTACAGTGTATCAATAGCCTGTCTATAGTTTTAAATAGTGACCCACGAAATACAGTGTATCAATAGCCTGTCTATAGTTTTAAATAGTGACACACAAGGTACAGTGTATCAATAGCCTGTCTATAGTTTTAAATAGTGACACACAAGATACAGTGTATCAATAGCCTGTCTATAGTTTTAAATAGTGACACACAAGATACAGTGTATCAATAGCCTGTCTATAGTTTTAAATAGTGACACACAAGGTACAGTGTATCAATAGCCTGTCTATAGTTTTAAATAGTGACCCACAAGATACAGTGTATCAATAGCCTGTATATTGTTTTAAATAGTGACACACAAGATACAGTGTATCAATAGCCTGTCTATAGTTTTAAATAGTGACCCACGAAATACAGTGTATCAATAGCCTGTCTATAGTTTTAAATAGTGACACACAAGGTACAGTGTATCAATAGCCTGTCTATAGTTTTAAATAGTGACCCACGAAATACAGTGTATCAATAGCCTGTCTATAGTTTTAAATAGTGACACACAAGGTACAGTGTATCAATAGCCTGTCTATAGTTTTAAATAGTGACACACAAGATACAGTGTATCAATAGCCTGTCTATAGTTTTAAATAGTGACACACAAGATACAGTGTATCAATAGCCTGTCTATAGTTTTAAATAGTGACACACAAGGTACAGTGTATCAATAGCCTGTCTATAGTTTTAAATAGTGACACACAAGATACAGTGTATCAATAGCCTGTCTATAGTTTTAAATAGTGACACACAAGATACAGTGTATCAATAGCCTGTCTATTGTTTTAAATAGTGACACACAAGATACCGTGTATCAATAGCCTGTCTATTGTTTTAAACAGATTAGTTGATATAGATACAGTGTTCTAACAACCTGTTGGTAGGTTTAAATGGTGACACATAAGACAGAGTAGTGATACACCAGTTAAATTTCTCGCGTGGGCTGCTTACGTAATTGTTTTTAAAAAGTCCCAAATAAGAAACCTTATTTCCAGAAATATTTTGTTCACCGAAGCATGTTTAGCACACTGGTCATTACAGCTTTATATATGTTCCTTTTTAAATCCCTATATTCAGTATCTATACAGGTTTGTTTGTTTGATTTTGATAAAAAAAACAAAACCCTTACCAAGAACAGTAAAAATTAAGTGATAATTTCTAAACTCTCAGTACACCGTGAAGTCCACATATTAGATTGGATTGAGTTATATTAGCTTTTAACAGCAATTATCGTAAATTATCTGTGTTTTTAAACACAAAGCTAAAGAATGTGTTATCTGTGCTGTTCCCAAATGTGTGTTGAACCCCGATTTGTACAGAAAAAATCCCTCAGACTTGCCAATAAATTACTGGGGCGCTCTCAGTATAAAGACCTGCGCACAAATATAAAGTAAAATATTGTGATTTATTCGAAAAGTACACAAGGAGGCCTTAAAACAAATTAACGTAATCAGATGGTGTATTTTTTTATGTTTGTAACACTGGTGGTATTAAGAGGCAAGTGTCACACAATGTCACAAACTGTTTATTCGTAAATAGTTTATAAATTTGTGTGTGTTTTTAATATTCAAATAGAATCATTCGGAATATAGGGGTTTATATAGAACCATTCGGTGTACAGGGGTTTGTATAGACCCATTCGGTATACAGGGGTTTGTATAGACCCATTCGGTGTACAGGGGTTTATATAGAACCATTCGGTGTACAGGGGTTTGTATAGACCCATTCGGTATACAAGGGTTTGTATAGACCCATTCGGTGTACAGGGGTTTGTATAGACCCATTCGGTATACAGGGGTTTGTATAGACCCATTCGGTGTACAGGGGTTTGTATAGACCCATTCGGTATACAGGGGTTTGTATAGACCCATTCGGTGTACAGGGGTTTGTATAGACCCATTCGGTATACAGGGGTTTGTATAGACCCATTCTGTGTACAGGGGTTTGTATAAACCCATTCGGTATACAGGGGTTTGTATAGACCCATTCGGTATACAAGGGTTTGTATAAACCCATTCGGTATACAGGGGTTTGTATAGACCCATTCGGTATACAAGGGTTTGTATAGACCCATTCGGTGTACAGGGGTTTGTATAGACCCATTCGGTATACAAGGGTTTGTATAGACCCATTCGGTGTACAGGGGTTTGTATAGACCCATTCGGTATACAGGGGTTTGTATAGACCCATTCGGTATACAGGGGTTTGTATAGACCCATTCTGTGTACAGGGGTTTGTATAAACCCATTCGGTATACAGGGGTTTGTATAGACCCATTCGGTATACAAGGGTTTGTATAGACCCATTCGGTGTACAGGGGTTTGTATAGAACCATTCGGTGTACAGGGGTTTGTATAGACCCATTCGGTATACAGGGGTTTGTATAGAACCATTCGGTGTACAGGGGTTTGTATAGACCCATTCGGTGTACAGGGGTTTGTATAGAACCATTCGGTGTACAGGGGTTTGTATAGACCCATTCGGTGTACAGGGGTTTGTATAGACCCATTCGGTATACAGGGGTTTGTATAGACCCATTCGGTGTACAGGGGTTTATATAGAACCATTCGGTGTACAGGGGTTTGTATAGACCCATTCGGTATACAAGGGTTTGTATAGACCCATTCTGTGTACAGGGGTTTGTATAAACCCATTCGGTATACAGGGGTTTGTATAGACCCATTCGGTATACAAGGGTTTGTATAGACCCATTCGGTGTACAGGGGTTTGTATAGACCCATTCGGTATACAAGGGTTTGTATAGACCCATTCGGTGTACAGGGTTTGTATAGACCCATTCGGTGTACAGGGTTTGTATAGACCCATTCGGTATACAGGGGTTTGTATAGACCCATTCTGTGTACAGGGGTTTGTATAAACCCATTCGGTATACAGGGGTTTGTATAGACCCATTCGGTGTACAGGGGTTTGTATAGACCCATTCGGTATACAGGGGTTTGTATAGACCCATTCGGTATACAGGGGTTTGTATAGACCCATTCGGTATACAAGGGTTTGTATAGACCCATTCGGTGTACAGGGGTTTGTATAGACCCATTCGGTATACAAGGGTTTGTATAGACCCATTCGGTGTACAGGGGTTTGTATAGACCCATTCGGTGTACAGGGGTTTGTATAGACCCATTCGGTATACAGGGGTTTGTATAGACCCATTCTGTGTACAGGGGTTTGTATAGACCCATTCGGTGTACAGGGGTTTGTATAGAACCATTCGGTGTACAGGGGTTTGTATAGACCCATTCGGTATACAGGGGTTTGTATAGACCCATTCGGTATACAGGGGTTTGTATAGACCCATTCGGTGTACAGGGGTTTGTATAGACCCATTCGGTATACAAGGGTTAAGCAAACTGTCAGAACAGACGTTGAAACAACGTTAACGCTGTTTTTGAAATAACTGATAGAATGTGAACATCTTAGGTTCCTGAATACACCACGTGAGAAGCAGACCGTGAAAAGGAGTGAGTGTGAAGTTTTTAATCATGTGTCGTGTTTACCCAACATATCTTAAACTTCAAACTTTTTTCCCTTCTTGTTTTTTTTTAAGATCGACAACGATCTTTGTCTCAGTTTATATTATCATACGGTTCAAAGGTCAGCTTTGTATCGCAACTCTTAGTGACCCCGGATTATCATCGACTTTCTAAATAACTTCTTTATTTACTGAATTACTTTTGAATTCATAACAAAGTGCCATATATTTAACTTGATTCAGATAATAAGAGTTGTAATACACTTCAGCATGGAGCTAATATTTAATGCTATATGGTATTGTAAAGGTATCAATACAGAAAACTGTATAACACTCTAACAGAGACCTAACGTACCATGTGGTACTATAAACAGTGTTGGATACCCGTGAAGGGCAGCGTACATACAGCCCATTATGTAGCTTTGGTTTATTTTGAATTTTGCGCATAGCTACACGAGCACTGTCTGCGCTAACCGTCCATAATTTAGTAGTGTAAGGCGAGATGGAACGGACTTAGTCTTCACCACCCACCGCCACCTCTTTGGCTACTCTTTTACCAATGAATAATGGGATTGACCGTCATATTATAACGCCCCCACGGCGGAAAGTATGAGCATAATTGGTGTGACGGGGATTCGAACCCGCAACCCTCAGATTACAAGTAACCGGGCCATGTACCTTTTTGCTTAATTACAAACAAACAAACTTTTTATGTGTGTTTTAGTAAAAAATGAATCATTTCGACGTGTCCGTTAATCCTCTGATGAGAATGCCATAACTTCGTCCACATGATGAGCGTGTGGACCTCACCGGTGGTGAATGATTAAAAAAAAAGTTCGTAATTCGAGTGACTCGAGCCGTATAATCAAACAGTGCCCCAAGATACGTAGATAAATTATGCAATCATATCAATAAATCTTTCAAGTAAGATAAATAGAAAATAGGTGGAGACTCTCTTTAAGATGGCATGATAAGATAACAGAGGAAGACGGGGTGAAGAGATTCTCTCGTATCAGTTTATTGTTTTGCTTCTTTCTTTAAGCAGTTTTCGTGCATCGAGTAATAATGTAATAAGTTTTACAAAGGGTACCACTGTTTGTTTCTTTAATGGGCCTTAAAAACAGCCTCCAAGTCATTACTCTGCAAGCATCCTTGGTAGATGTATTCTCTTCGTATTTATACGGGACTAGTAAACGTGTATTTATAGATGTTGAGAAATACTCTTCCCGTTTTGTGTCGTTGGTGATAGGTATACACTTTACAGTATAACTGTTCATGCCATTCGGAAACGGAAAGTAAGAAACCGACTTTGAGTTTTAAGATGCTTAACACGGTGAAGCTGAAACTAAGCCAGTAGGGGTCCTCGTAATGCCACAGTATATAGAATAGCTTAATGTTTTTTGCCCATTAAAACACTTGAGTAAAGAAGTGACCAATCTCATTTTACCTGTGATATACTTAGGGGACCAGCCCATCAGTTCTTAATTCCAGTATTTGTGTGTGTGTGTCTCGTATGCTATTAGAATCACGTAACCAATAATGTCATGGAATAAATAGAATTTTCGAGTCAGTAACGTGCTACCGGAATTTTCTGGAATACATTAAACAAAATCCGTCTTGTTTTCCACATCTACCGGTTCGTGTATAAATACATTCACAGATCACGAAATTATCCCCCCCCCACACTCCACAGTGTTCACTACATCTTTCAGAACTTGGTTTCTGTGTTTCTTCTGTGACAACTACTGTCGAGTTTACAGAGGTTTAACCACTTTCGTTTTGCACTTGACGAGTGCCAAAGTTCGTTCAGAACTAGGCCTAGCTGTCATGTTTAATACGATGTGTACACAATCGCGTTTTGCACTTGACGAGTGCCAAAGTTCGTTCAGAACTAGGCCTAGCTGTCATGTTTAATACGATGTATACACAATCGAATTCTTTTCCCACATAAAAACTTTTGATCAGTCTACACACACACACAAACGTATTCTGTGTTTGTTATAGATAACTTTTGGAAAATACGTAAGGAGAAGCACTGGACATTGAACGAGCCTTTATCTGAGGAAACGAGTCGTTTTGTGTATACTGTATATCGAAAATGTCAAGTGAGGACCTTCAATTAGAGATCCATAAAATCAATAATACAGGTAGACTTGGGTGACCCAAGATGTTGGGACCATGCGTTAAACGCGTGAAAATAATGCCGTCCAGTTGGAAGGACACGTTTATAATTTGCCACGTTTTCAACGTATCTATCAATTATTTACGAGATAAAACAATATTCAGGTTAGATATCAAGGATACGTTTGGTGTAACATAAATTATTTTAAGGTTCTGAATGCATTTTTAATTCATCAAGAGTTCAATCTTTGAGCTTTGTTGTCTTGAAGGGAAGAAGACGTGATTGTTTACACATTAACCTGGAGATAGGAAGATGGGATACACTACATAACAATGTGGAAGGTGGACTGGTTCTTCACACAGCAATGTGGTAATTGAACCGGATTCTTTACATAATCTTCACATAACAACCTGGAGACTGGAAAAGGTCTATTCAAAACAATAACATCATGTGTAATTTATAAATATAGTATGATACGAGGCCAATGAAGACTGCCAGATTTGAACCGTGGTCCATCATTCTGGTACAGCTTGCAAGGTACGAAATTGTTTCGGAAGTACCCTATAACATACCCAGTCTTAAACATAAAGTTTTGTCTGACGTCACTTGAATTAACTACGTGTAAATCTTTTGTGAAGAGGTGTGTTATTGTTGGTTTTTTTATTGCTTCACAAAGTCACATTACACGAGGAGATGAGGGCAACTGCCTCTAATATATCCTTCTGTAAGGAAAGCTGTGTTATGGTTACATCAAGTCGTGGGACTTGACGAGATGAGGGTAACTGCCTCTAATATATCCTTCTGTAAGGAAAGTTGTGTTATGGCTACATCAGCTCATGGGACTTGACGAGATGAGGGTAACTGTACATCTTTCCGTAAAGAAAATTTTGTTATGGCTACGCCAAGTCATGAGACCTGAAGAGATGCGGATAGGCTCCTGTAACACATTTATTTCAATACGGCTAAAAATGTGAATATAAATAGAAACTATAACACGCAACGTTTCGAAAGGTGACGTAAAACTTCAATCGCTCAGTGATAAGTCCGAAGGCTTGTAACGCTAAAAACTGGGATTCGAAACTCGCGGTGGACACAGCAAACAGACCAATGTGGCTTTGTTATGGAAACACACACACGCTCTCTTTTTTCTGTTTTATTTTTTTATTTTTTCAGTACATTTTTGTACTGGGCATAGATTAACTGATGGGTTTGGGCGTGGACAACTAGTCCATTGCAGTAATGTGAAGCAGAGAATCCGTAGCTCTAGTCTCATTACTAAGAAATCATTATGAAACTCTAACGTAGCAGTCACATCCCAGAAATCATTATGAAACTCTAACATAGCAGTCACATCCCAGAAATCATTATGAAACTCTAACATAGTAGTCACATCCCAGAAAACATTATAAAACTCTATCACGACAGTCACATCCCAGAAATCATTATAAAACTCTATCACGACAGTCACAGCACAGAAATCATTATAAAATTGTATCACGACAGTCACATCCCAGAAATCATTATAAAACTGTATCATGACAGTCACATCCCAGAAATCATTATAAAACTCTAACACGACAGTCACATCCCAGAGAACATTATAAAACTCTATCACGACAGCAACATTTATTAAATCCAGTGATTCTACCCAGTAGTTCAATATGAAAGAAGACCCAAAGTTATAAAATCAAATTATTATAGATAAATAATTATAACTTTTCACTACATGTTGCATAAGAAATTTAAGTTTGTTTCTCAGATAACTCTGTGATAAAAACAAACATGAAATAACTTTATGGGTAGTTTATTCCCGCCTCCAATTAAGAAAAAAACGAATTTAGGTCAACAACTCGCAGGGAATGACAGAATAACATCGTAAAAGAGTGATGAAGGAAAAGATAGACAGATAGGAGAAACGCCATAATGACGTCATAGTTTTTCGTTTACCTTTAGAATATTTAAGTAAAGACTTCCTGAAACTAGAAATGCCAGACTAAAAGAAAGGTAGATGTTGATAAACTCCCACGAGCTGCACTCGTCCGACGAACCAAATAGCATGATTTGACGGTCACACAGCTTTCATGATACAAATATGATTCCTCTATCAGTGACGTCACTAACGGTTACGACGTCTCTCGGAAGTCCTTACTACATGTCTTCCGCCACAGTTCTTCTTTTAAAAGGGGGAAGAGCTGCCCATGGTCAATCTTCTAGCACCGTGGCCGAAACGTTACACGTGCATCAACGCACACTTTCGTGAAGCGGTTTATTCCCCGTTTCTGACCACGTGGTTAGTCACTACGTGTAAACTCTCAGCTGTCGTCTTCAATTCACTCCCCCCCCCGCATTTATTCACCGAGTATTCTGTCTATAAGAAGGCCAAATTCTTGACTTAACTTATGTTCACTGATATGTTTGATCTCGGAGTTCCTTGTGGTAAAGACGACCTCGCATGCAGCCCAAGGAGTGTGGGAAGTGTAAATTAATCTGACCATATGCCCGGGCTTCTGTGTGTGTGTGGACCGCTGTACTCACGTCCCTGGGAGAGCTTCTATTGCTTCTGTTTCGTGTGATAGTTTGTTGGTTGTTTTGTTTTTTTTACGCAGAAAACAGATGTACTGTGGTGAGCCCACGTGGACAGAATTTGACTGCGTGATTTGACCGACGTCAACAGCGGCCAGCTTATGAGAGTAGAACTTACAGGGAAACAAAAAAATAAGATGGCGATTTTTTTTTTCTGATGTCCTAACGTTCCTTTTTTCTTTTTGGCTCATCTTTCTTTCTCTTTCAACCTTCCCTCGCCATCTTTCTTTGTGCTGTCCGTTGGAGAATACGATTCTGTCAACATGGCTGTCACTCTTTGTATGTTTCTTCAGAATGAATTATCCGTTTCTCCAACGCATCAATAGAGCAGTTAATAAACAGTCGTTGTGAACTTTGATAGTTCTTACCCCCAACACTCACTCATCTCACGTTTTATTATTTACCGTGACCCCCCCCCCCATTATTCCAGCATCGATACGTATGAAGGAGAATTTTACTTTAAACGTATTTTTAAAATATAATGTCTTGTCATACCAGTCACACATTGAGAATACTATAATTACCCGTTACATCAGTCACACCTTGAGAATACTATAATTACCCGTTACATCAGTCACACCTTGAGGGTATTGTAATGTCCCGTCACATCAGTCACGCCTTTAGGATATTGTAATGTCATATCAGTCACACCTTGAGGGTAATGTAATGTCATATCAGTCACACCTTGAGCGTAATGTAATGTCCCGTCACATCAGTCACACCTTGAGGTTAATGTAATGTCCTGTCACATCAGTCACACCTTTAGGGTATTGTAATGTCATATCAGTCACACCTTGAGCGTAATGTAATGCCCCGTCACATCAGTCACACCTTTAGGGTATTGTAATGTCATATCAGTCACACCTTGAGGGTATTGTAATGTCATATCAGTCACACCTTGAGGGTAATGTAATGCCCCGTCACATCAGTCACACCTTTAGGGTATTGTAATGTCATATCAGTCACACCTTGAGGGTAATGTAATGCCCCGTCACATCAGTCACACCTTTAGGGTATTGTAATGTCCTGTCACATCAGTCACACCTTTAGGGTATTGTAATGTCATATCAGTCACACATTGAGGGTACTGTAATGTCCTGTCACACCAGAAAGGTAGTGTAATTTATTCTAAACAATTAGTGGATAGTGATTATCTGTGTTCTTCCTCAAATGACTTATGATAATGTGTATGAATACTTTCTGTAAAGAGGTTTGTTATAAAGTGTTATAACCCTAAAGATTGTGTATGAATACTTTCTGTGAAGAGGTTTGTTATAAAGTGTTATAACCCTAAAGATTGTGTATGAATACTTTCTGTGAAGAGGTTTGTTATAAAGTGTTATAGATTGTGCTGTTTCCATTTTTGCAGCTGTTCTGTTTCTCTGTTTTAGTGCATCATAAAAATTCAAGAATCCTCAAGATGAAAACTACATCATTGTCTTAGTTAAAAACTCTGTGTAAATATAATTTCACTGCTATACGGTGACTGGCTCAAGTTATCCGTACTTGTTTCGTATGACTACAACCCAAGCAGCCGTACTCGCCACCCAGTGTCACCACGAACACTTTAATTTGAATAAAGTGGGAGTATATTTTTTCTCTTGACGTAACATAATTTCATTTCGAGTGAAATTCCTTCATCCGTTTTCCGACCTGTTAGCACCTGCGAGAATGAATGAAACTGCCCTATGACGCCGTATTTGCTTTCATTTTTCAAAATCCTAGTTTGATGTGTGTATTACATAATCATCGTGTATTTGATTTCGTCTTCAAAACCGTAGTTTGGTGTCGTAAGCTGTTGAACATTTGTCGTAATAATTTTGTGTGTTTGACATGGTCGCTTAGTTTTCCAGCGGGGTGTCATCAGTGTATTTTTATTTATTTTATTTTTTATAAAGACAGTAGGATTGTTATATGTTTGTCAGTATAGAGTATGAAAAACAACGCGTCTAACCAGCTTCCACAGAGCTCGAGTCGTTCGTTGTGAAACGTGGTAAAAGTTAGTTTTATTATATTGTGCTTATGTTATGTGTACTTACAAATGAAGGGAAATTACTGAGTATCGGTGACACGAGAACTAAGTGGCCTAGTTATGGCGTACCGTACTGCAAATCAAAGGGTCCAAAGTTCGAACACATACAACTGGTACACGACAGAAATATTAGTGGTTTGCGCTAATGTATCGCTTGGCAACACCTGTTTCAGTACGAACTGGTTCAAAGTTGCTTACTGGTTGTCTACCCACTGGTCACAGTTTTCATTTAGGGACATCATTGTCTGATTCTTGAGGTCTCCAACCCACGAGTCGAATGGGCGAACCGAATTCTGGTTCAGAACGAGCAGGACTCTTACTTTTTTAACACGGACGCGAGAGTTTTGTTTTTGTTGAGTTTCGATTCGCATAACTGGCAACGAATATTGTTTTTTCTTGTTACCGAATCACCGCGGTCGGTCGAGTCGAGAATGTATATGGTTTTATTTAACAAGTGCAATTTACATCACATTTCTACACAAAACTGTTTTTACGTGTTTTTCGGACACTGATCTAGAATCTGTCGTATGCCCCGTTCGTGCTGCTTCATCTCGTGCTGCTCGTACGTGTTCGTCGTCCAGGTCGCTTTGCAACAGTTACATTTCCCAGTGTCAGTGCAGAACCAAACTTTTTCTGTCGCTGTCTACGCGACACCTAACGCATTACACGCGCGTAATAATAGAAGTGTATCATGAGACCTTTCACGTGGACGACTATATTACAATTTACTTTGCGCGGATCACCGAAAAAGAAAAATGACGGACTTCACCACGTTGTGAGTTGTGAACCTAACGACCTGCAGTGTGTTGGTCAATAAATTTGATTGTTTTCTGTTATTTTTAATTTTCTCAGCAGGACATCGAACCCAAGACCTCTTGTACGCCACATTTGATGCCTCACTAACTGAGTTAGAGAGTTACCTCACCGACTCTTCTTTTCATTCATAAAACATTCTCAACCTAACCCATTGTTAAGTGACCAAATAACCTCGATTTTAATATAAAACCGAGCAAAACACTTTTAAATGCTGCTCGTGTTTGGGCCCGGCATGGCCATATGTGTTAAGGCGTTCAACTCGTAATCCGAAGATCGTGGGTTCAAATCCCCGTCATATCAAACATGCTCGCCCTTTCAGCTGTGAGGGCATTGTAACGTCACGGTCAATCTCACTATTCGTTGGTAAAAGAGTAGCTCAAGAGTTGGCGGTGGGTGGTGATTACTAGCTGCCTTTCTTATAGTCTTACACTGCTAAATTAGGGACGGCTAGCGAAGATATCCCTCGAATAGCTTTGTGCGAAATTCAAACAAACAATACTCGTGTTTGTTCCTTTTTGTATATACCTCACCGCTCCTAACTCTACGTCGAAGTTGTCACAACTAGCACTGATGTATGGATCGTGATATAAAGGTTCTATTAATAATAATACATCATCTCGTTCTAACTCAAACACACCTAATTTTTTATAAGAGCAAATAACATTTTAATTGTGAGGTCAATTTTAACTGAAATTTGAAGCTAGTGTGATTTCTGTTTCATCTCATCTGTCGTTGCATTATCAGACATAAAATACTTAAAAAATACTTCGCTTTCTGGGAAATGGCCCTGGATGGCCAAGCGCGTTAAGGCCTGCGACTCGTAATCTGAGGGTTGAGGGTTCGCATCCTAGTCGCGCCAAACATGCTCGCCCTTTCAGCCGTAGGGGCGTTATTATGTGACGATCAATCCCACTATTCGTTGGTAAAAGAGCAGCCCAAGAGTTGGCAGTGGGTGGTGATGATTAGCTGTCTTTCCTCTAGTCTTACACTGCTAAATTAGGGACGGCTAGCACAGATAGCCCTCGTGTAGCTTTGTGCGAAATTCAGAAACAAACAAACAAACCTTTCTGAGAAGACTTTTCAACTCTAAAAATCGGGTTTTGATACCCGATGTGCACATAGCACAGATAGCCCACTATGTAAATCTTTGTAACGAACAAACACATCAAATAGGCGGATAAATCAAAGTGCATTTTTTCCGTTTTTCCTGCAAGATATTTCGTCATTTCGGAGATTCGTGGTGTAACAGTTCAATTCAGAGATTCCCAGGAGCATTGTCATTCGTAATGAGAGAGGGCAACCAATCAGCATCGTCTTCTTCCTTTATGACGACACTAAACTGAAGAATGAGATTGGCCATCGCAGTTATAACGTTTCTAAATATATAAAAAAAAGACAAAAAAATGCCGACCATGTTCAGGAGCATAACGTGACTCGAACCTGAAACTTCCACACTTTCAGCTCGGCATTCTTAACTCCTAAATCACCCGGATTAATTTTTTAAACGTGACTAACAAGTTTTTCTTGTGTTTTTTTGTTTCCGCAAGTACTGACGGATGGATTAATACATGTCGCTCCAATTAAAAAGACAGTTTACCTGCGTAAGTTTATCTTTTACGAAGTTTCCGGTTGGCCTGAAATTACGCTTAAACAGAGAAGGATGTGACGCTTTTGGAACGGAAGTGATTTCTTAGTTGGTATGAAATTCGTGGATTTTCCTTGTCTGTCAGTTTTATTTTTATTATTATTCTGTCTGATATGTCTGTTTGTTTGAATTTCGCGCAAAGCTACACGAGGGCTATCTGCGCTAGCCGACCCTAATTTTAAAGTGCAAGACTAGAGGAACGGCAGCTAGTCATCAGCACCCACCGCCAACTCTTGGGCTACTCTTTTACCAACGAATAGTGCGACTGACCGTCACATTATAATGCCCCCACTACTGAAAGGGCGAGCATATTTGGTGTGACGGAGATTCGAACCCGCCACCCTCAGATTACGAGTCGAACGTCATAACCACCGGACACACGTATTCTGAAGTATTTTCTTTCAACAAGTGTTATCTAAATTAACAACTAATTCTCGTGACTCTGTCCTTACATCGTCCAGAAGTGATGTAATAACCTCGACAGGAACTTACACCATTATTCTCCACACACTTCATTTGGTGTGTTAAATCATTTCAGCACATAGTTCTAACACCTTTCATTGATTTTTCTTTTTACGTTATCAGTTTTGTTATCACTTTCGACAGAAATTTTATCTTCGAAAAGTTCAGAAAAACAAAACAACGACAGAATCAACCGTCGTTTGTGAGATAACATTTTTTTTTATGCACCACGTGATGTTACGACATGCTGTGCTCTCTTACCTTTCCCTAACCAATGTGTGTGAAGGCGAGTTGGAATGAGAATTACCTTTGTATTTGTAATCTACGTTTTATCACGTTTGAGAGGAAAATGACAAATTAATGAAGAACGAACGTAACAAAGCCCAGAGAGGAAACAGGGTCTGCTCTTTCCGCTGTTAGTCTGGGTGGTCGAACAAAGTCTCTGATCTCGAGAATATTGTATATTTAATTGTTGTTGTTGACCAACCACTGGTAATTCAAAAGTTCGCCGGTATTAACTGGGGAATTTCACTGTTTCCCTTAATATCAAACTTGTTACAAATATTTGAAACGAGTTGCTATTTCCCTGGGTTGCTTGTTTCTGTCTGACCAATCGGAAACGTGCAAATCGAGTAACAAAATCAAAACACACAGCGTCTAGCCAATCAGCTTTCGCATGCGCTAGAAGCGGTAGATGAGGCGACAAAGACAACAGAAAGAAATTGGCTTATTCTAAACCAGAAAATGTGTTACGAAAAAAAAATCCCTACCATTTTTTTTGCGTGAATATTGTGAAACTAATAAGTGAATAAATGAAATCAAAATATAATTTGTTGCTCCGATGATATCGGATTGAAGAGACGATCCCCATTCGAAAGGCTCTCTAGTGATTAGATTTTATACTTTTTGTCTCAAACTGGCTTGTTGAAAGTACTAGTTTTTATAACACCGTAAAGCCCCCTTCAGTAACCCAGTGGTATGTCTACAGAATCATAACGCTAGAATCTGGCTTTCGATACTCGCGATGGGTAGAGCACAGATAGCCCAATGCGTAGCTTAATTCCAAACAAACAAACATATCTACTGTATAAAGTTGTTTGTTTGTCATCAAACATGAAGTTAAAGAAAGAGTTGTCTGTGATGATGATGTGCTAATCACGAGTGTCGAAACTTGGGTTTAGCTGTATAAGCCCTCATATTTCCGCCAGGCACCATGTATTATATTTCATATTAGGTACCCTAAACGTGTTTTATCTCAGTTAGTCCTAGCCAAACCAGCTCAGAGAGGTCCGGGCAACTTCCATGTTTTGAAACCCTTGGCTATAATAAAAATACAAAAAAATGATGCCACATGGAAACGTCTGTGTATGTGTTTCCTTGTAGCAAAGTCACATAGATCGACCTGAAATCGAACCACTTATTCTAACGTTGTAAATCCGTAGACTTACCGCTGTCCAGCGGGAAACACAGTCTGAATGTATAATTAAGCCGAGAGTTTCTATACGCCACATTTTGGTCTGATTGAGAGGCACATCAAAAGATTGTGTGTGTGTTGTTCTTTTGTAAGAAAGTCACATCGGGCTATCTGCTGAGCCCACCGACGGGAATCGGACCCTTGATTTTAGTGATGTAAATCCGTAGACTTACCGCTGTACTAGCGGAGGACACTTGATACATGTGAGACCAGTTTCCTAACTGACATGTAACTCTTTGTGTTAACAAATGCAAAACGAATAACAAGTGTCTGAAATTGAGGCCCGGGGGGACATGGCCCTCCCTTTGTCTCGAATTCTAATTGACTCTAGTTTCAGCACAGCATTGTCCAAACAGTACCGTACGGAAGATATTCAAATATTATCTTTAATTTTCCAGTTTAGTTGGTTACATTGTTTCCAAAGAGCTCTTTGTGTTTTGCTTATCGCGGGTATCAAAACCAGATTTTTAGCACGATGAACCTCCAAACGTACCCCAAGTATCAATATGCCTCTCGAGTTTGTTATTAATCACGTCTGTCTTCATAAACGAAGAAGAAAAGTTTGTTTTGTTTTGTTTTTCACTCGTATATCGTGTTCGATAACGCGCACGTATCTACTTTTAATAATTAACAGTTTATTTCTTCATATGGTTGTAAATAATTTTAACTTCAATCTTTAAAACAGACAGAGAAGGTCGGTTAATATAAGCGTGTTTCTAACTTTCGTTACAACGTTGGTTAACTGTTAAGGTATTAAGACTCGTAGAGCAAGGTTAAATCACTATTTTAAAAAAATATTTTTCTTTTATGTACATTCGATATAGGTGGCGCTATTTTCTTTTACCTGTTTACAGAATATTTGTAAATTCGTCACTTGCATTCTCAGTTATTTTTGCGTTTATAATTAAAATTATTTTGTGGCTGCGTCTGATGGCGCGTCTCTATGACAGGCCCCTCGCTAGTACAGCGGTATGTCTCCGGACTTACAACGCTGAAATCAGGGGTTCGATTCCCCTCGGTGGTCTGAGCAGATAGCCCTTTGTGGCTTTGCTATACGAAAAACACGCAAACACACTCTATGACAGAAACGCCCGTGAGGGGATCTCGTAAACAAAACAAAAAAAAATAATAATAGTAATAATAATTAAAGAAGTTTATTAAAACTGTGAACTGAAGAAGTGTCAATAACTTCCATTAAACAAAGAAGACAAAAACCGCGTGACATGGAATCCATTTTTTCCAATACAAACAACGTATTCCCGAGCCTGGATCATTATTTACAGATAAGCGATACTGCCAAAGATAAGAGTCCATCGCTCTCAAGGTCGTCTGTCTCGTAGTCCAATAACAATGGTTTGATGTGACAGCTTGGTGACATGGCCAAACCGTGACCGGACAGCAGGAGAGAACCTGCTGTAAGCCCTGCGGACACACTGTGACTGTGAAACCATAAAAACAGTGTCATATTTATTCGTTCGTGCACACACCTAGGGTAAGGGTAAACCACCTAGCCACTAGGGGTAAGGGTAAACCAACTGCGTTGTTGGCTGCTCAGGTGGAACTTAATGTTCTGCAACTCTGGGAGGGCCACCCTGAATTATCACCAACCAATATCTGCAGAATATGTAATTCTGTCTGCTTCGTCTTCTCTGCAACCTTCCTCGTCTGTGTTGCTTGCAGATTGTACAAGCCAGGCATGACCAGATGGGTTAAGGCACTCGACTCATAATCCGAGGGTCGCGGATTCGAATCCCTTTCACACCAAATATGGTCGCCCTTTCAGCCGTGGGGGCGTTATAATGTTACGGTCGATCCAATTATTCGTAGGTAAAAGAGTAGGCCATAAGTTGGCAGTGGGTGGTGACGACTAGCTGCCTTCCCTCTAGTCTTACACTGCTAAATTAGAGACGGCTAGCGCAGATAGTCATCGTGTAGCTTTGCGCAAAATTCAAAACAAACAAGCAAACTTTCTTGTTGCTTCCCTAACAAATCGTTCTATTAAATAGTGGAAATCTAATACGTTTTATAAACACGGCCAGAAGGCGCCAACAACCTTGCTCTAAACTTGTTTCCAGTGTGATACCAGTCCAGCTGCCACAATATTATAGTTGGACTTTTATATATATATATTGACTTACTTAGAGATGATTACATTCCAGTATACCTCCCAGTAGCACAGCGGTATATCTCGGGACTCACATCGTTAGAAACCGGGTTTCGATACCCGTGGTATCGGAGCACACTCAGCTCATTGTGTAACTATGTGTTTAATTCAAAAGAAGCAAACGAAAACATTCCAGTATATAAAAACTGCTAAGGAATGAACGGAATAATTGATATGTAAACGCGTTTAGTTGTTTTGAATTTTGCGCAAAGCAACTCGAGGGCTATCTGCGCTAGCCGTCCCTAATTTAGCAGTGTAAGACTAGAAGGAAGGCAGCTAATCATCACCACCCACCGCCAACTCTTGGGCTACTCTTTTACTAACGAATAGTGGTAGTGATCGTCACATTATAACGCCCCCACGGCTGAAAGGGCGAGCATGTTTGGTGCGACGGGGATTCAAACCCTCGACCCTCGGATTACGAGTCGAACGCCTTAATACACTTGGCCATGCCGGGCCTACGTAAAAGCGAGTCGGATACTCGTACGTGAAAATGCTCAGAGTATGATTGAGGAGCAACATTTGTTCTCTGTTTCGAAGTTTACAGAAATATTTTCTTCTTTAATGTTGTGAACATTATCAGTGCTATCAGTTCACCGCGAAATCAATACATATTCTGTTTATCTCGGTTTATGGTATAATAAGTAAGATATGTAGTCTGCTCACCAGTTGATCTTGTCAACAAACATCTCTATTTTGAAGAGCTGGTTCTATACGGTTCTCAGACTTCAGACTTTTGCACTAACAAATGTCAACTTTTCTGCAGATAAATTAAACTGAGCAAAAAAAAAAAGAAACACACACAATACTGGATTATTTATTCTAACCTGGAGTACTCGGAGAAGGCTACGATGTTACAACGATGTGAATTTTGTCATCCTGGAGAAAGAATCAAATTTAAATTAAATTTTGAAAGGAGTGGTGGCGCTTTAGAAAGTAGACGTGAAGTGATTACGAATTATAAAAAGTTAAATATATTGTTTCTGTAGGCGCTGTCGGCCCGGCATGTCGAAGTGGGTTAAGGCGTTCAACTCGCGGGTTCGAATCCCCGTTGCACCAAACATGCTCGTACTTTTAGCCGTGGGGTCGTTACCATTTGACGGCCAATTCCACTATTCGTTGGTAAAAGAGTGGCCCAAGAGCTGCCTTCCCTCTAGTCTTGCACTGTTAAATAAGGGACGGGTAGTGCAGATGGCGCTCGTGTAGCTTTGCGCAAAATTCAAAACCAAAAACTATAGGTTCTGTCGGTTTCTAACTTTTTTCATGTGTTTCATAACGTGTTCGTTTTATGTCTGTTTCAGAACATATTTCTTCCAAAGACACACTGAGTCTAATTAAGAGCATTTTGTTCCTTTCGGTTCGTTGTAGTTCTGTACTCTCTGCCTGTTTCAGTAAATTGCCTTAATGTGCATGTTGGAACACATTTGTTTCTATATTATTTTAGTGTGAATGTAATGTTTTCAGATTGTGTTCATTTGTTTCTACACCAGAAGGTGTGAATATAATGTTTTCAGATTATGTTCGCTTCTTTCTACGTTATTTTGGCGTGAATGTAATATTTTTTTTAGAATGTGCTCATTGGTTTTTTTTTGTTTTGTTTAGAATTAAGCATAAAGTTACACAAAGAGCCAGCCGTGCTCTACTCACCACGGGTATCGAAACCCGGTTTTTAGCGGTATGAGTCTGCAGACATACCATTGCGCCACTGATGGGAGCTGTTGTTTGCACAGTATTTATGAGTTCGGTATCTTGAACTTTGATAGTCGTTTTCTGAACTTATTTCTCGTGGGCAATTTTTAGAAATAATTTGGTCAAATGCATCGAGCAATGACTAAAGATGCGAACAGTTTATTACTTGTGGAAAGTAAGCAACTCTTCAACTATAGAGGGAATGATAATAACTAGCATCAGAAGGGATGGTTCATACAAGGCTGAGAAGCTGTGTCGCAGAGAATGTTTGTAATAATACACGAACATTGGTTTATCGACACAAAAACCTTCTTGGGGTCTGGTCTCTGGAGCTTATAACCTGTGGCTGGAGTACATGTGGAACTGATGACCTGTGGTGGCTATAGCGACAGTTTCTCGACAGATTCAAAGCATTGGTTGATGTGCCAGTCGTTGGCGCAGGGATTTTTTTCCTATCATCGGCCATCAGATAACAACAGCCATGGAAATCGTTGTAGTCAGTGCCCACGGCACTGTCGGTCAGACGGCTACTTCGGTCACTTTTTTGTCGTGACTAGCAGCTCAGTAGCCTGGAGGGATCAGCTTACAGGCCACAAATACCACGCTCGAGTACTTTGTCACGTGGACTGTCACGTTTTTCTAAGAGTTCAGAGCTGGTTAGTCGGTTGTTAAGATTATAAGCGATGTTCGTTTCTGAGCACCTGCCCCGCATAAACGACGAGTCTTTCCGGGAGATCTTGACCTGGCGGATGACCAAGAAGGTCAATGGACCCTTAGCATCGGTCAACAGCACCCCTTAACCCAGCGTCAGGACGTTGTCTTCAAGTTCAGCCCCAGTGGAATGTTAGCACAACGTGAACCGTTCTTGTCTGCTACCTTTAGCCCCTGGGCTCGTGATCTGGTGAAACTTGTTCATTCCCTAGGCTAGCGCCCCCTAGCATTAAACGCATCTTCAACCTACCCATCGGTGCACCTCTTTCTCATCAGTCTGATCACCTTGTCTCTAGGCAAAACTATGCAAGATTAACATGTAATAAATATCACGTCAAATCACAGTAATCCATCAGGGACCATTCATTAATTGCACACACACATCAAAGCCAACCTTCATATTATTGACCTGAACCAATAAATAGCCTTAATGGGAGTAGAAAACTCGGAAGCAGACAGCGTGTATTGATAACAAGCTATAAATAAGTTCTTTCCTTGTACTAACTATGATTACTTGAAAGACAAAGACCGAACAAACGGCAGCCCAACCATGTAATGAACATATCTGAGGAAATTATTAATTTATTTTTAGTTATGTTCAAATACAGTTACAGTTTTCTGCTCATAACAGTTGCACAGCCAATTTAAACAAACCAAAAGTATATATATATCCATCTAGTGACCTCTAGTGTTTAAAAAATGCATTGTAATGTGTTGAACGTTTGTTTTTTTTTAGCCTCAGTAATTGATTCGTTAATCTTTACCTCAAAAGGCTGGTTTCTAAATGGCTTGAATAGAACTTATAAGAATTACGATTTATTTACTTTATGCACTTCACACCGGTTGTTGTACACGAAACTGATGAACCATTACTATTCCTCTTGTATCCCAACCAAAATGATGAGCTCTGGCATTTAACGAAAGGCCTCGTTGGCACGAGAGAGAGCATATTTCCTGTGGTTGATCTATTGCATCATATTATTCTTCATATTACATCGGTGGCCCTGCATAGCCAGGTGGTGAAGGCACTCGACTTGTAATGTGAGGATCGCTGGTTCGAATCCCCGTCACACCAAACATGGTCGCTCTTTCAGCCGTGGGGGACATCATAATGTGTCGCTCAATGCCACTATTCGTTGGTAAAAGAGTAACCAAAGAGGTGGCGGTGGGTGGTAATGACTGGGTACCTTCCATCTAGTCTTACACTGCCAAATTAGACGGTCAGCGCAGACAGCGCTCGTGTAGCTATGCGCAAAATTCAAAATAAACCAAAATTACATAATGGGCTGTATGTACGCTGCCCTTCACGGGTATCCAACACTGTTTATAGTACCAAATGGTACGTTTGCTCTCTGTTAGAGTGTTATACAGTTTTCTGTATTGATACCTTTACAATACCATATAGCATTAAATATTAGCTCCATGTTGAAGTGTCTTACATCTCTTATTATCTGAATTAAAATAAATATATTTCTTAGATTTATTTGCTCACATTATAACCGAAGGAATACGGGTTTACGATAACGGTGAAGTTCCTAGTTTTATTATTCAATAACCCACTGGTGTGGGGTGGGGACACACAGAGAAAAGGTTTCAGAACTAATCGCGAAATTGTTGGAAAGTGAGGATTGGGTGATGTATGTGCACTAATTGGAAGAAGTGAGGGGATACGTGCCCCCTTCTGCCTTTAGGTATTTAAAGCTTTGTTGTTGATATTTTGTGCGTGTGGGGTACTTATACAGTATAGGGGAACTTTGTTTTTGTCGCAACATAAATTTAAAAAGTGTAATTAAAACAAACGTAATTGGCAATCATTTTGGGGCCCGGCATGGCCAAGCGCGTTCAGGCGTGCGACTCGTAATTTGAGGGTTGCGGGTTCGCATCCCATTCGCGCCAAACATGCTCGCCCTTTCAGCCGTGAGGGGTTATAACGTTACGGTCAATCCCGCTATTCGTTGGTAAAAGAGTAGCCCAAGAGTTGACTGTGGGTGGTGATGACTAGCCGCCTTCTCCATAGTCTTGTACTGCTAAATTAGGGACGGCTAGCACAGATAGCCCTCGAGTAGCTTTGTACGAAATTCAAAAACAAAAACAAACAATCATTTTGGGCCATCCTGTATGTATCGATATATAATGAAATAACTGTCGTCAACTAGCTCTAATACAGCACACTAGAAACTAATAGATAAAGTTAGGTCCGACTTCATACAACTGGAATATTGTGCAGTGTACAATGCATGCATATGTGTAATTTTAATGCCATCTGGCAGCAGCTGGATGGATCTGACTTTTTGCATACCATCGAGATCCATAATCCACTCACCATGCAACATCTACATGTCCATTAGCACTATGAGTCGAAGAGTGATGCACGTGAAGCTGTGCGCAGACGCACGTATTCATGTTCGAAACTTTCATAACTGGCACGATGCGAGTAACACGTGCGCGCCAAATGTTATCTCGATTAAAAACAAAACAAAAAAAACAACTATCATCTTTCCTTGTGAGAGTGTCGCAGTGTGTGAGCATGGCGACATGCTCGTAGAAGATTCATGAAATGTTAAATCGCTTCTCTTTAATTCTTTTTCGCGCTGTTTGGAAAAAAAGCAAAAAAGCTGAACAATGCATTTTTTTTTCGTTCGGTTGAAAAGAAGAAGGAAACATTAGAAACGGAGAAAAAATGAACAACGCCATCAATATTTCGTATTAAGGTTACGAAATCTGCCAAAGTAACCCGGTTGTAATTCGAAATCTGCCAAAGCACAAACAGCGTTTTCCTGTTCCATTTCACCCACTTGGCTCGGTCTACTAATCGCATCGCCATTTTATATCCCAGTATCAACTAAGCGAAGCAAACCGTTTACATCACATACCCCTGGAGATAGTAGGATCATCCTCAAATAATCTTGAAGAACAGTCTTAACTGCGTAGACCCGATGATGTACCCTTAAGGCGAATGATATTCAATACCCTCCAGATACACTGCAGTCTGTCAGATTTACATGTGTTTATCTTCTCGTATTGCTCATCACTCGAGTACGTACATACACCTATATATATTCATGCAGATCGATGCCCGCTACAGTGGCCCTGCTGTAGCCGGACATTGTCTCGCTGCATAAGCTATAGAGGTCACGTGACTGATATGGAGAAGAGCTCACGTGCCTGCATGAAAACGTATTTCCTCAGCTACTTAAACCCCTCTCGGTTCGTGTTCTACGAACGGCTTGGTGTCTGAGGCAACTGGCGACTCTAGTGTTCGTTGAGTGGATAATTTACATTGTATACATTTAAGTAATACAGAACCGAACAGTACATTAGACGTTAGGACTAAAAACGTATCTGCTGTATTTGTTATTAGAGCTAAGGAAGTTTATTTATTATGTGAATTTGAGGGGTGGGAAATATGTTAGGGTAATACTGGAATCAGGATCGAGCCAGTAAAATGTGCGATGTTCATTCATGTAAATATTTAGGACTAAATTGATTTATTGTATTGATTTATTTATGTTTCATATCACTGTGAGATCTCTGGCAGTTCGAATAAAGTTGTTAGGCCCGGCATGGCCAGGTGTATTAAGGCGTTCGACTCGTAATCCGAGAGTCGCGGGTTCGAATCCCCGTCGCACCAAACATGCTCACCCTTTCAGCCATGGGGGCGTCATAATGTTACGATCAATCTCACTATTCATCAGTAAAAAAGTAGCCCAAGAGTTGGCGGTGGGTGGTGATGACTAGCTGCCTTCCCTCTAGTCTTACACTGCTAAATTAGGAACGACTAGCGCAGATAGCCCACAAGTAGCTTTGCGTGAAATTCAAAACAAACAATCAAACGGTAGTACCCTGGCGTCAAAAGGTAAAGTTGTTTGTTTGTTTTTTGAATTAAGCACAAAGCTACACAATGGGCTATCTGTGCTCTGCCCACCACGGGTATCGAAACCCGGGTTTTAGCGTGCAAGTCCGCAGACATAACGCTGAGCCACTGGGGGGCCAAAAGGTAAAGAAATAAAAAACAATAGAGTTAAGTAAATAGAATATATCAGTGATAATAACCTAAAAACCAATTTTTAATCATTTTCCCTGATTTTAAACGGATAATAATTTGTTTGCGATTCACGTGTTTGATAAAAACAACATCATTAAAATATCTATTTATTATTTACTATTTGTTTCTTTTGTATGTTTCATATTACAGTCTATGGTTAATCGTAGAGGCACCGCAACTGACGTTGTGGGCTTTTCTAAATGTAATTTTCTGATGCATCAAATCTGTCACGGGTCCACGACCTATTTCATTTGTTTGTTCGTCACACATAATACAGTTTAAACAAAAAATGACCCGGCATGGCCAAGCGTGTTGAAACGTTCGACTCGTAATCTTAGGGTCGCGGGTTCGCATCCCTGTCACGGCAAACATGTTCGCTCTTTCAGCCGTGGGGGCGTTATAATGTTACGGTCAATCCCACTATCCGTTAGTAAAAGAGTAGCCCAAGAGTTGGCGGTGGGTGGTGATGACTAGGTGCCTTCCCTCTAGTCTTACACTACTAAATTAGGGACGGCTAGCACAGATAGCCCTCGAGTAGCTTTGTGCGAAATTCAAAAACAAACAAATAAACAATTTAAAAAAATATACCATAATTCCTTGTATGTTATTTCTTTGGTTATTCAAGTAGGTAACGGTCTAAAACTACTGAATATTGGATAGTTAGAAATAATTCATAGTATTCCAAACGACACGGAGAGATAGCTCATTATCACATGAACTGTTTAACGCATTCTCTTTAATCTGTTAACAAACGGGGGTTGTTATACATTGATCGTACAAGTGTATAGAATATTGAATCAATTTAAGGGAAAAGCTACACAGTTGACTATCTGTGCACCACGAGTATCCAAGATCGTCTTCTCGCGTTGTAAGTCCGCAGAGAACTAAGAACAATTCCATACTGTATTGTATGAAGCTCTACAATGAGGGTTAATATGAGAAGGTAATATGAATTACTGCTATTAAACACAAAGCTACACAATGACCCGCTGCACACCACGGGTATCGAAACCCAGATTCTAGCGTTATAAGTCCGCAGGCATGTCGCTGAGCCACTGATGGAACTAGGTAATTTGAGGGCTAAAAGTTTCCTCTTTGTTGTTTAAGCGCAAAGCTTCACAATGGGCTCTTTATTCTCTGCCCACAATGGGTATCGAAACGTGTTTTTGTGTGTGTGTTTGTTAACCCTTGGATTCACCAGGGGACAACAGGTAAAAGTTGTTGCTTTGAATTAAGCACAAAGCTACACAATGGGCTATCTGCGCTCTGCCCACCACAGGTATCGAAACCCGGATTTTAGCGCGTAAGTCCGCAGACATACCGCTGAGCCACTGGGGGAGAGGGCAACAGGTAAAAGAATTCAATTTGATGCTTAACTAAGTTCGTGTTTTGTTGATTTAGTCTCTCAACCCCTGCCACAGGGGTTGTACAGTTACGGAGAAACGTCCGAACGAAATATCTGATAGGTAATGAAATATGAAAATACGTGTATATTTAAAAAAAAACAACAACAAACGTCTCCCACCGTTTAGCCATAAATACCTTCTTTTATTTATTTTTTTTATCATTCGAGGCACTCCAGCACTTTAATTATTATACCACGAATATATCAGTAACATTAGTAAACATTACTGATCAATACACACACAGCCACACAATGAGCTATCTGTCCTCTGCCCACCACGGGTATCGCAACCCGGTTTATAGCGGTGTGAGTCTGTAAACATATCGCTGTGCCACTGGAGGACATTACTGATGAAATCCACTAAGTATCAGGAGAGCACGAGATGAGCTATAGCCACCTTAACCATCGCGTCCAAGGCCCGCCCGCAATGGCCAGTTGGTTAAAGCGCTCGATTCGTACGTAATCCGAGGGTCGCGGGTTCGCATCCCCAACGCACCATACGTGCTCGCCCTTTCAGCCATGAGGCGGTTATAATGTTATGGTCAATCCCACTATTCGTTGGTAAAATAGTAACCCAAGAGATGGCGGTAGGTGATGACGACTAGCTGCCTTCCCTCCAATCTTACACTGCTGAGTAAGAGACGGCTAGCGCAGGTAGCCCTCGTGTAGCTTTGCGCGAAATCAAAATACAAACAAACAAAATAATCCATCGCGTCCAATAAACACGTGATCTCCATATCTCGTGAGAAAAGTCCTCGACCCAATATCTAATCTGGCCCATCACATAATTCCCCCCCCCTCCTCGACAAAGTGTGGCGCCTTAAAAATCTGGCCTGGCATGGCCGAGCGCATTAAGGCGTGCACTCGTAATCCGAGGGTCGCGGGTTCGCGCCCCCGTCGCGCTAAATATGCTCGCCCTCCCAGCCGTGGGGGTGTATAATGTGACGGTCAATCCCACTATTCGTTTGTAAAAGAGTAGCCCAAGAGTTGGCGGTGGGTGGTGATGACTAGCTGCCTTCCCTCTAGTCTTACACTGCAAAATTAGGGACGGCTAGCACAGATAGCCCTCGAGTAGCTTTGTGCGAAATTCCAAAAACAAACAAAAAACAAAGCCTTAAAAATCAGCTTGTACCTTTTCAAGACAAGAACTGTAAAACGTCCTACCTTCTAGACACCTTTTTTCACTTCAACATAAATAATAATGACAAAGGTTTCATACCATGCCTCAGCCCTACCTTTCGTTTTCTCGATTGATTATATTGAATAATGTTAAATTTCACCTTGAAAAACTCAAGAAATCCTTCCCAGATCCAGAAGGATCAATGATCCCAATATTTTTTGTGGGGAAGGGGGGTGAGGAGTTTCAACCCTAATGTGCTCATGAAATTTGTTACAAATCCGATCTTACTTTACAGACCTATTAACCCATATCAGACCCGGCCTGGCCAAGCGTGTAAAGGCTTGCGACTCGTAATCTGAGGTTCGCGGGTTTGCATCCCTGTCGCGCCAAACATGCTCGCGCTTTCAGCCGTGGGTGCGTTATAATGTGACGATCAATCACACTATTCGTTGGTAAAAGAGTAGCCCAAGAGTTGGCGGTGGATGGTGATGACAAGCTGCCTTCCCTCTGGTCTTACACTACTAAATTAGGGACGGCTAGCACAGATAGCCCTCGAGTAGCTTTGTGCGAAATTCAAAAACAAACAAACAAAAACCCATATCAGTAAAAATACCCTCTCTTTCCATTATAAAAGAAAAAAAAATGCTTCAAAGTAATCCAGAATCCAGATCAAAGTTAGGAGGAACTATCCTTTAATAACTTTCCGTCTTGTATAAAGTTTTCCGTGCATATTTAGTTTATTAGTTTTCAAGATAAACACACAAACAGAGACAGACAAACGGATTGCAATACCCATGTTTTCCCTTCTCACACCTTAAGGGGTGAGGATAATTACGTCTTGGTTGAAATACACACATCACTGTAAAAACCAAGGACAAAAACTTGCAGTTAGATGGGGGTGGTGTAGAACGTGTTATATGTAATATACAGGTGTTTGCCCAGAGCGATTTTGAATCATGTGACTTTCTGACGTCACTTAGTCATCACTTATTATCTTTCCATGGAAAAGCTGGACTAGGTTATCCCCGCCCGACCAGCTGAAATTCTTCATACAGGTAGAGTAATAATTGATGAGTCGGTAACAGCCATGATACTTTGTGTATGGTTACCGCCCTTATTTCGTGTTTGGTACGGAGTTTAACACGTGCCACCAGCCTTCGTGTCTGTCGCTAACGCAGCTGGTAGAGTAAACCACATGCACGAGACAAACGGTCACATTGTTCTCCTTGCGAGGAGTTGGTCAGGCTGATGGAGTAACTGTATCCACCGACGTTACCAGGGCAACAGTGTAAGCTACTAGATGAGCCCTCGCCAACACCTGTGACCACTCGCCGAACAAACAATAGCAGACATTTCTATGGTCACGTCAATTTGTCTTCGTGTTGGCCTGATGAGTTTGTTTTTTTTCTTCTTGTTGTTAAGTGGAAGTGTTGGGTTTTTTTTTTTAGGCTGTGTAGAATTTTTTATAATCATAAGAAAGGTCAAAATATTTTAAGTGTTCCGTCAATTTTGTTTTCATCTTCAATATAATGTCGGCTTTCGTGTAATGGGTTCGAGCAAACCTAACGATCACACAAACCGTTTATATTGCAAGAGATAAGCCTACTTCTGCTACGCTAAATGTCTCACCTCGCTTCGTGTTATTCGTTGAAAGATAAGCAAACTAAGTGCATGTTCAAATTACAATATGACCTCAACACTTTCGTACAATTACGAACAACTGCACACACACACACACACACAGAGCAAAAAGCGTTGCACGTACAAACAAATAAATATAGAGTACAAACTACAAGGCAGATGGAATGATGAAAATTTTCCTAGTGAAACTGTTGCCTGGACATAAATGTTGGAAACTGTTATATGTGTTGGTGCTTACGTACATTTGGGTTTGTAATATAAATACAATATCCAATCAGTGTCAGTTTAAAACTTTAGGGGTCAAAAACGTTTAATAAATTCACATATATGCTTCACGAGAACTTGTAGTTTGTGTACACAACATTTCCGGTGGGTCAGTGATAAGTTTGCGGACTTAAAAACACTAAAATCCAGGGTTCGATTCCCCATGGAGAGCACAGAAGATTGTCCGGTCTGACTTTGTTTTATAAAAACAAACAAAGCGTATACATTCTCCTTGCTAACTGAAACTTAACCAGACCATTTTGTTGAAATTTAATTAGAAAAGCGTCTGATAACTACGATGGCTGAGCATCAGATAAACTAAAACTGATAAAATCTAGTTGTGAAGGAACCTCGATAAACAATATTGAGGTCTGAACACAAGATAACTAACTGAATCTGACGAAATTTAGTTGGAGGACAAAACTGAGGACTGAACACGAGATCGTTCAGTGAAGCTGATAAGTTGGGGGAACGTCTGAGAACAGCGTTGAGATCTGAACGCGAGATAACTAAGTGGAACCAATAAAATCTAGTTGTAGGAACCTCTGAGAACACGAGATAATTAAGTGAAGATAGCTATACCTGCTGTAATAAACATATTTTGCCAGGTGTTGTAACAGATGTCATAGAACATTCAGCATTAACCAATGTCTGTACAGGTCGTTGTTGTAAGGATGGTGTGAATGAAACTCCCGTCGAATAACTGGATTTACCAATCACCAGATTTCCACCTTATGTATAAAGTTGGCGTCCTATTCGTGAACGAAGATGTGGGAGAGTTGAGTCAACCTTGAAGAAAAAATAATATGGTTTTGTGACCATGGATGGGTTAACGTCTGGTTATTTCTTTCATAACTTACAGCCATATCTGGCTGAGAAGATGTTGTTCGGTAGCAGTGGAGATTTTTCATATACACGTGCACGTACAATTATGCGTAAGAGAGTACTTTGCGCGTAATGGAAGGAACATTATTTGGCAGGTATCGAATATTTCTCTGGTAGCTAAGGTTAGTGCCTATTATGACTTAACTCACGGGAGACACGTTCATGTAAGCTCTTTGTTTGTTGCTTGTTTCTGCGTCTTCACTTTGAACAATTTTAGTCAGGTATAAAAAACCCTGGCATGGCCAGGTGGTTAAAGCACCCGACTCGTAGCCCGAGAATCACTCTGTCACATCAAACATACTCGCACTTTCAGGCGTGGGGGCGTTATAAGTGACGGTCAGTCACACTATTCGTTGGCAAAATAGTAATCCAACAGTTGGCGGGAACCCGGCATGGCCAGGTGGGTTAAGGCGTTCGACTCGTAATCTGAACGTCGTGGGTTCGGTTCCCCGTCGTATCAAACATGCTGGCCCTTGTGACGGTCATTCCCACTAATCGTTGGTGAAAGATTTGGCGGTGGGTAGTGATGACCATCTGCCTTCCCTCGAGTCTTACACTGCAAAATTAAGGAGGGCTAGCATAGATATCCCTCGTGAAGCTTTGCGCGAAATTTAAAATCAAACAAACAAACAAATCATCACTTATGTTAGGTATAGGAAAATTACTATTATCGAGTAGTTTTCTTGCATGAACTAACTGTGTTGTCTGTTGTAACAACAACATTTAAACCTTGTAGTTTCTCGGTGGCCAGACAGTGTCGCAAACAAAACAAAAAAAAGCCACATGCAATAAAGTTGCTTCCTGCTGTATTACAGGTTCTCAAGACATACTAGTTTAAGCAGGAAATTGTGGGGCAGTTTCGCTGTTATAGGTGGCGCAACTGGGAGTGGACTGGTTACGTTAGTGTGAAAGACCGTGGGTAGGTCAACAAGTTCCTCTGGGTTGTTGGAATTTGGTCACTGTCGTCCATTTGCTCGTGACAGTTATTAGGGATGGACGAACACGAGGCCATGACCACCACCCCCATAAATGACGAGCCCAATGCCTGGAAGTGGGGGATGAGTTGAATAGAAAGTAGCCAATAAAAGCGAGGGTGGCGATTCCCATTATGGAACAGCTTTTGTTGACCGATTTAGATGCTTGTGAAGTAAGTCTAACATATTTGTGGCTTTATTAAGAGAGATCATCCACGAAATGGGAGTGAGCCACGTTCAGGGAACCACCAGCATTTCCAATGTAGGCTTTAACTGTGTAGCAATTAGTGGTAAGGGCGCTGAATTCGGGAAATAATTTGCGGTACATTCTTGTCTTGTTTTTTGCGTACCAAAAGAATTCCACGTTTTATTGGGAAAAAAAGTCCATCAGTAACAACAATGAAACTTAAAATTGGATTAGAATCAGGACTACACACGTGTAAGGTTTTGTAACACGGATTTATTAAAGAAATAAACAAAAAGCAATCAGCTACGTATATTATGCCCACCAGGGGTATCGAAACTTACCTACATGAAAGTAACTCTGTAAGAAACACAATATTATATTTTATTTCATTGTTAACTTGTTGTGTAAAATCAAATATCGTTAAACTCCAAAACATGTGGTTAGGGCGCTCGAGTCGTGAAATCTAAGGGTTGCGGGTTCGAATTTCCGTCATACCAAACACAGCATAAGGAAGCATTATAATGTGACGGCAAATCCCGCTATTCGTTGGTAAAAGTTGGTGGTGATGACTGGATGCCTTTTCTTTGGTTTCACACTGCTAAATTTTCGACGGCTAGCGAAGACAGCCCTCGTGTAGCTTTGCGCTAAATTAAAAAAAAACAAATAAACAAGTTTCCAGTTTCAATATTCTTTATAATTTTTATCCAGTAACTTAGCAACTGAAAGAAACAATGTATTGTGTTTTTAGTCTGGAAACAGCTTCGTCGTTAGGTACTTATTGCGTGTTATTAAACGTTGGCTCTATTTCTTTAAACCACCTGTGTTTTAGAAAACCAAATTTCTCAGAATTCTGTGGTTCGGAAAAGTATATATTTTTGTCCATATGGAACTCCCAACAATAAATCTTAAAGCTTATAACGTTAAAAATAGGGTTTCGATACCTATGGAAAGCACGACACAGATGCCACATTACGTTGTGCCCTGCTTAATAACGAACAAAGAAACCCAAAAACTATAAAATGCTTGATAATAGTTTATATGTCTTCGAAATGTTTTGTAAGTATTCTTTCTTTTTTGCATGCGCCTAATATTTAACTCTTCAGGCTTTTAAACCTAGAATTACACGTTGGACCCACGTGAAGTTTTTAAACATGTTTCTAAAAAAAAAACGTATGGTTTATGAAATTTGATTGTGGGTATTTCTTGATCATATAATCTCTGATGTAACACGAGCTACACGTGTGTACACAGGATATCAATAATCCAGTTAATGACACTAATTACCACTAATGTTCCATATGAATTTTATATAGCAAATGAGCAGTTTAACTCATTGTTTTCATCTGTTATTTACACGTACTCAAGTGTTGTAAGAGGGAAAATCGTATTTTGAGAGGGTCACTCAATCAATACAATGTGCTACACGGACTCCACCGACGGTGATCGGTATTAAAACAAATAAGCCAATCAATTAATTAAGATTTGCATCATGGAGAAGATTTTTTTTTTTGTTTTGAATTAAGCACAAAGCTACACAATGGGCTATCTGTGCTCTGCCCACCACGGGTATCGAAACCCGGATTTTAGCGTGTAAGTCCGCAGACATACCGCTGAGCCACTGGGGGGCCACGGAGAAGATAATAACGAATGTTTTATGCAGTGGGACAAAATATGTTATATTCTTATAGATGATAAAGTGGGTCAGAAAAAGATATAAACGCAGCCAGTTATTTTAAACTGTTCAGATTTTGAAACATTCACAAACAAGCAGAGTTCATTAGAAACTTCAGGTCACCATCGAGATCAGGAGTTGCATAGCGTGATGTTTATTTTTATTGTCAAAGAATCTTTAGGCACAACTTACAGGTATTGTACTAATGACTTTGAATAAAGCTTTCTCTGCAAGACCCAGCATGACTTGGTGGGTTAAGGCGTTCGACTCGTAGTCTGAGGGTCGCGGATTCGAATCCCCGTCGCACCAAACATGCTCGCCCTTTCAGCCTTGGGAACGTTATTATGTTACGGTCAATCCCTCTATTCGTTGGTAAAAGAGTAGCCCAAGAGGCGGCGGTGGGTGGTGACGACTAGTTGCCTTCCCTCTAGTCTTACACTGCTAAATCAAGGACGGCTAGTGCAGATAGCCCTCGTCTAGCTTTGCTCGAAATTCCAAAAACAAACAAATAAAGCATTCTCTACAACTGCGACTAGCTTCCTTTACGCAATTCTCTCCTAGTGGCTCAGCGGTACGTTATCAGACTTACGACGTTAGAAATGGGGGTTTCGATACCAATAGTATACGAATAACAGATAGCTCATTACGTTGTCTTGTGATTAACAACAAACAAGCTAAGCTTTAATTAGATGTGCTGCTGTTTAACACACGAAAAATCTAAAGAAAGCGGGTGTTAAAGCTTGGATTTAAGAAAAGTTACAAGGTTAAACTTTAAAAGACAAAAACAACAAATACGTGAAAAACTCGTAAAGTGTTTGTTCTAAGAATTTTCTCAATTACGTCACTAGCGCCCTTGCAGAAGTGCTTCCCCGTGCCTCGGTGTAAGTCTGAGAACTTATACCATTAATAATTGAGTTTTAATACCTGCGATTGAAAAAGCACAGAGAGATAATTGCGTAAGTTTGTGCTTCACCGCAAACAAATAACGCAACTTTGCTGACATGACTTTCGTATTTTAGCCTCGCTTGTGAAAGTCAACGGTAAGTTTAAGGGTTAATAAAGTCAGCGTTTCGGGTTTCGATACAGTGCAGATGGCCTGTTGTGTCACTTTGCGGCTACTAAACACAAAACCAAAACTCCTGCCGTTTAAGAGAGAACATAAACTGTTCGTCGCTTCGATTCCTTGTTTTGACCCTGCTTACGTCTTTCAGGTATTTTTTTAAAAGTTAAGCTACGCTCAATGTATTGCTAGCTATACCCTCGGAAGAGATAATTGAAGATCAGACGTTTTTTTTACTTCGAATATTTGACGTTAGGTTTTTAATTGGACAGGGATGCACACGTAACTGGACCTAACCCACCAGTAGTAACAGAGATTTAGTTAATAGAGTGAGAAACTGACTTCGACGTCCATGCAAATATATACATCAGGTTTCTGCTTCAGTGACACATCAGTCACGTGACCCAAGATTGATACTGTCACCGCACGCGATTTTTTCTGCAGGTCTGTGCAACGTGACCGTTGAATGTCTTTTCTTTCTTTTTTTTCTGTTAGAAAAACATGAAAACATGAAAATTAACTTTTTTTTTTTTGTTAACCTGCAGTTCTTGTGTAAACCACCAAACGTCACTGCTTGCACTATTTGTATTTTTCTTTCTGTCTATCTGTCTATTTTCTCTCTGTTCTCCCGGGACTGTTACATGATATAGCTAGTTTTACAAATAGACACTAGAAAGGCTACTAGAGACCCTGCATAGCCAGGTGGTTAAGGCGCTCGACTTATAAGCCGACGGTTGCGGGTTCAAATCCCCCCGTCATATCCAAAGTTATAGTGTAAATAATAAAGTATTATTATATATTTAGATTTTCACAGTCAGATTAAGTCCTTGGTGCGACGTTATAGTGTAAATAATCAACTTGTATCATAATTATCTACTAACATCTTAATAGTTACGCTCTATTCTCACTTCCACATTATGGTACTGCTGTCGGTATACATTGTTGTTATCTATTAACACTGTTAGTCAGGTTACATTATATTTCAAATCGGATTTTGCTGGTTCGTAGCTTTATGGGCAAAGCTCCAAGAAATTCTGAAACCGGATTTGGGGGGAAACCACTCAAGTTTTCGTAATATGGAAGCAGCATCTAACCTTGTCTCCTTTCGTACCCTCCCCCCTTGTTGGGGAAGAAAACAGAAATAATCATAAACAAGAGAAATTATGGACCTCCATGTTTTTAAGAGGTCTTCTAATATGGATTTATATTATAACACTAGATCCATGAAGTTTTCGCTTTCAGTGATAGAGGGGGGAGAGTAGAGACCCCCCCTCCTTTTTGTAATCTTCACGAATGACAGAAGCCCGCGGTCAAAAGAAAACCTTAGTTTACCAAGCCTCATCTTTCCTAATACAGTGTAGCCTCTACCTATGTACACTACATTACTGCTTTACTGTGTCATCTATCATCTGTTACATCGAGGTCTATTCACTAAAGCTGTTTATTTTTGTAATGACTACGTTGGGTTTTCACGGCATGATATAATGGACTTTCGCACCCAGCGGACCACAACGAAGCCTGAAACTTTTCCCGGAGGACTCCGGATTCTAGCGAGTTGGTTGTCCCTTTCTCTTCTCGCATGTTGTGTACGTAATCTAGTTCTACACACCCCGGGCTATCAATGAGATGCCTCTGTTTCCTGCTTTGAAATAAAAGTTTATTTTGCAAAGCCATCTTTTCAAGCCTATCTGCACGCGTATGGAAACACGTTGTTGACACTTCATAAAACACGTCTGTTTCCCCTATTCTTCAGAGGAACGAGTTGAATGAGTTATTCATACGGATTAGATCCCGTCCGAAAGTGAAGGTAAATTCACCTTTCAGCGACCTATGGAAATCGTGTGTGTACAAGAAAGACGGTCCTTTCTTCCTGGTTATATTGAAGAATTTGCTTGTATTCAGAATAGTTAAACATCCGTAGTCTCTCCTCAGAGATGAACCTAATTTGAATAGCTGGTTTGAGCGGTAAAACCTCTCAATAGAGAGAACAATTTACGCGTGTATTACCAGTGGCCAGAATTCTGAATGTCTTAGTTTGTGTATTGGTACAAACGCGACTCTGGTCTCTCCAGCATTGCTATGCCCTTCGAATGTCTTAAATATTAGAAAACATCCTTGTTTTTCGGAGCTTGAGACACTCGTGGTTTCAGGTATCATGTTGAATATATCATGCACAGATTATTGCACAAAGCCAATTGTAATAAGAAGAAACTGCGAAGAAGCATTCAGTGTCAAAATACATTTGCAAAACGAACGCCTATTGGACTAAACGTGGCAGACGAAATTAACTTGACGAACCGTTATCTGGTCAAATCGAAGTCCTGTTCTTTTAATGATCGAACTCATGTCCAGGGTTTTCCACTTCTTATCGATTTTTGAAGTTTTTAAATCACGTGCTTTAATGGACCCTTCGCATCACGAAACGTAGCTTTCTTAGTTTCTCTAAGAAAGTCCTCATTTTGTTTTAGTTTGCACGCGCACAACGTCTTTATATCTTAAAACTACTTTTTCTCAATCCTTCTTTAATCCTCTCTGCCGAGAGGTGGCGTTAGCGTGTTCCCAACTTTGTTCAGCTGGTCGAAGAAAATGTTTCGAAGATCTTACTCTTTGATATGGATGTGTTTTTGACTTCCAACCACACTGTCGAGTTTCTCTCTGTTCCTGAGTTTCGTACCTAATTGTTTTGAAAACTTTGTAATGTCACTGTTTTACGTATTCGCCTGTGTGTGCGTGCGTTCCTCATAATTGGCGTTTACTCCAACAGTAGAACATCCTAAAAACTTGTGATGGTTAGCAGTAGTTGCTTATAAAGGTCTGAATAACAAAGAGATTATAAGTTTCAGACACGTGTTTGGCAATAAACTGTCTGTGCTGTTCAACTCTTCCCTCACAGTTTGTACTGTTTAATTCTTCCCTCACTGTCTGTTCTGTTTAACTCTTCCCTCACTGTCTGTGCTGTTCAACTCTTCCCTCACAGTCTGTACTGTTTAACTCTTCCCTCACTCTCTGTTCTGTTTAACTCTTTCTTCACTGTCTGTGCTGTTCAACTCTTCCCTCACAGTCTGTACTGTTTAACTCTTCCCTCACTGTCTGTTCTGTTTAACTCTTCCCTCACTGTCTGTGCTGTTTAACTTTTCCCTCATAGTCTGTACTATTTAACACTTCCCTCACAGTCTGTACTGTTTAACTCTTCCCTCACTGTCTGTGCTGTTTAACTCTTCCCTCACAGTCTATACTCTTTAACTCTTTTTCAGTCTGTACTAAAAACATAGTCTGTACTGTTTAACTCTTCCCTCACATTCTGTTCCGTTTAACTCTTCCCTCACTGTCTGTTCTGTTTAACTCTTCCTTCACAGTCTGTTCCGTTCAACTCTTCCCTCATAGTCTGTACTGTTTAACTCTTCCCTCACATTCTGTTCCGTTTAACTCTTCCCTCACTGTCTGTTCTGTTTAACTCTTCCTTCACAGTCTGTTCCGTTCAACTCTTCCCTCATAGTCTGTACTGTTTAACTCTTCCCTCACTGTCTGTTCTGTTTAACTCTTCCTTCACATTCTGTTCCGTTTAACTCTTCCCTCACAGGCCTGTTCATCACCACTCTGTAGTTTGTCATGAAAGTTTTTTAGTTTTAGATTCTAACATGTGACGCGAAATTTTTTTGAAACACCGTACGAGTAAATAAACATTTTCAATTTTGCTTTTGGAAACGTAATACTGCGTTACGTACTGTAATTAATTTGTCTTTCCATGTTCAACACATGCTTTTCTTGGTTTATTCGGAAAGATTTTGTGTGTTTTATGTATGCATAAAAATGCTTGTACTTCCTGTCTCTCCAGGGCACAGCTACACCCTTCCTCACTTCCGGTCCACCTGCGCCCGTACATTCTCTTCCTTCCCGGCATGCTTCAGCCCAGTTTATGTCACTAATGGTACTTTCTCTTTTTTTTTTAATGTGCTGTAGTAGATATTGTGTTAACAATAACAGCTGTGACCAAACCTAATATTTAAATATTTCTTCCAAAAAAACACACAAGCCTCGTAATGACAACGAATATTCTGAAGACTTCCGCTCCAACAATAAGTATCGTAAACATGTCCCACTCCAATAATGTTTTACGTCAGCAAGCCGTATGTTAACAATGCTATTATTTTATTTCAACAATAACGTGAACAAACCTCACGCTAACAATGTATTTTGTGAACGGGTCTCACGTTACCGGCGTATTTTATCATCAGATCTTACTGCAAGGTTGTGTTGTATGAATACTTTTCACGTTACAAATAGACATCGCGAAAGAGTTCCACGTTAACATTGTTTCACGATGTCTTCCTCTAAGAAATCTCACATCAACTGCGCATGAGCACGCCTATCGTTCGCAATACGTTCATAATATAGTTGAGATTTTAGTTTAATTACGTCGACTGAAAACAGGATGTTAATGTAATGGTGGATATAAGAATCCTGTGAAACAGTCCTGCTAGATTACGCTGAACCCAGAGAACATGCAGAGTTCGTTTCTCTAATCCATACTGTTCGAGTCTTATATGATTATATAATAACCTTAGCAAACCAAATGTACTAATTTGGGTCTCCCACACCTAACCAAATTTCTTATTGTTATTTTCGTATCATGATATCAGTCTGGATCAGTCCTTGTTTTCAGTTTGAGTATACTTTCGTTCTGCTGGACCTCTGTTTCCTTACTTCACTGTTCGTAAAGACGTAAAATGACAGCACTAGAACAAGGAATTAATAGCACAGTTTAAATGTTATTGTTTAGCCTGAATGTAGTGATTGCTTTCTTTTCAAATTTTGCCTATTGAAAAGTCCAAGGCTCGAGTTGCGATTTGCCGCTGAACACCCTTCTCCCTTGAAAGTTATAACTATTACAACCTGTTAGACTCTATTCTGTTAACAGTAGTCGTATGGACTGTTTGTATTCCATCTGGCCTGATGTTTTAATTAATGTAGGATCGGTTATGCCGAAATGTTGCGCTCCAATTGGTTAGGGTGCTTGAATCGTAATCGGAGGCTCACGAGTTCGAATCCTCGTGGCATCAAACCTGCTCGCTCTTTTAGCCGTGGGGCGTTAACGTGTTACGTTCAATCCCACTATTCGTTTGTAAAAGAGTAGGCCAAGAGTTGACGGTGGGTGGTGATGACTAGCTCTCTTCCCTCTAGTCTTACTCTGCTAAATTAGGGACGACTAGCGCAGATACCTCTCGTGTAGCTTTGCGTGAATTCAAAAACAAACAAACCTAAACCTTGAGATTTTTGAAGTACACGTGTGTGTAGCCTGTGACGCACGAGGGACGAAAGTAGAAATATATATATTCAACGAAATACGCTATTTTGGAAGATTGAATTTGATTCGAACATTTTTTTTCAGAATGAAACATGTTCCCACAATAATTCAATCGAGAGTGCGAAGGCTTGTAGCGCCTTAAATTAGGGGTTTCTACACCTGTTTGAGGTACAGCAAAGATAACCAGTTATGTAGCTTCATACTTAGAAACAAACACATACAGAACAGAATGCACGAGACTCTTCGGAAATCGTTATTGTAGTTAAAAGCAAATAACAAGGCTTAAAGAAAAGGATATTTAAAAACATTTTTATTTTATTTTTTGCCTTTTAAAGGATAATCTTACAACATAAAATATTTTGAATTTAAGATTTAATACCAGCTGTCCTCAAATAAATTTTCACCTGGGATAAGCGAAAAGCAACACGTTAAGAAAGGTTTGATTTGCTTGTTGTCAAGAGGAGTGTGGATGTATGTGTGCTTTCCCAACGAGGGGAATCGCACCTCTGATTTTAGCATTATAAATCCGTAGACTTATCGCTGTACCAGTGGGTGATTGTCAAGAGAAACACAGTTTAATGATGGGCTATTTGTGTTATGCCAACCACGGATATCAATGTCAAGAGAAAGGCAGTTTAATGATGGGCTATTTGTGTTATGCCAACCATGGATATCAATGTCAAGAGAAACGCAGTTTAATGATGGGCTATTTGTGTTATGCCAACCACGGATATCAAAACTTGGTTGCCCGGCATGGCCACCAAACGTGGGGGTGTTATAATGTCACGGTCAATCCCACTAGTTGTTCGTAAAAGAGTAGGCCAAGAGTTGGCGGTGGGTGGTGATGACTAGCTCTCTTCCCTCTAGTCTTACACTGCTAAATTAGGGACGGCTAATATACAAGATTTATATCGATTTATCGGCTGAATTTCCTAACTCGAACTGTTAATCTCTCTTTACCTTTTCAACGAGCCTCCCTAGAAGAATACTGGGACAAATATGTTTGACAACATTCCTTTATGTGTAACTTTCAAACATTGTGACTTAAACCTTCTTGATTAGATCACGTGGACTCGAGAGTGAGAAATGCCAGTAATCAAATGCTGATAATAGCGTATCGATTAGCCAAATGACGTCGAGTGTTTATTTACCATGAACTGGTGTTGTAAAGATGCATTTTAACAGTTGCTACTTTAATACACGTCTGTATGGTTGTAGCATAAGAATACGTGGGCTGTTACACGACTTTTGGACGTACGTAGAAAATATGTTGATTGACCTGCGGCGATTTCCTGGAGTGGGCAAGAAGTGTGTCCCGAGTTTTAGGTATTTGATTCAAGTGTCTTCAAAAGATTTAAAGAAACAAAATAGGCGTTGGTTTTCTTCTGTATCCCTGGGTTTAGGTGTCTGCCTGTCTGTCTGAAGTCACGACAAATGTTCTTGCAAGCGTATAATTGTGGGATGAGACCACCTTTAATTGTATAGGTTTAAGTGTTTGTGGGTTTAGAGTAACATACCTTGAGTTAGCTGGTGGGTGGGTATATGCATAATTAACATACTTTTTTTTATTTCTTGCTTTTGAAGTTCATATGTCCCGCTGTGTCATAGCTTACAGGCTGCATAATTCTTCTCGTGATCCATTCATGGTCTACTGACGTCGCAACAGTACACATTGCAACGTCAGGCGTCCCTTATGTGACGTTATTTTGGTGTCTACTGACGGACTGACAGACAACACACCATTGCAAAGAGGTGCGAATAGTTAAAACAGGTGACCCCTTCAGGCGACCTTTGGCTCCCTTTCGGACAAGTTATACTCATACAAAAAAGAACCTTATATCATTAGAAACTGGGCTTCGATACCCGTGGGGGACACTGCACAGATAGTCAGCCCATTATGTATTTTAGCAACAAAAAGACTAGCTGGGCACACTATAACTTTCAGTCCTTTTGACGAAAGTCTGCTGTCCCAAAGGACTTGCGCAATAACAGTGACAGGTCATGTAATTACCCATTTGAAACAAAACAACGTGGGGAATGCAAAATATTGATAGGGTTTAAAAACATGGGACGCACTCCAAAGTAGGAATAGGAGTAAGGGTTAAAGATTTAATAGTGTAACTCCTCCTACGATATCTTGGAAACTCAGAGCCATCGTATGGTCGACCACGTTATGGTTTGCAAGTTGCCTGCAGTGTTTTACTGTTATTTTGTCAGAGAATTTTCCTAGATAAGATAGATATATGCGAGGACGAGATTACTTTGGATGATATCTGACAGGTTATATAATTACAAGGAAACTGACCACACTGAGATGCGCGCAGGCGAACTGGTGTTGTCATGTCGAGAAAATGGGGGGCGTATATTTTATGTTCACCGAATACATGTTCATCTGTCCGTGTTTAGAGGTGTTAAGTCGTGACACTCGAGTGGCTGGCAGCTATAAATATAAAACAGGTGGTGTCAAAAACATTTCTGTAGTAAAATAGACAGGATTTGGTTTGGTTTGTTTTGGAATTTCGCGCAAAGCTACTCGAGGGCTATCCGAGCTAGCCGTCCCTAATTTAGCAGTGTAAGACTAGAGGGAAGGCAGCTGGTCATCACCATCCACCGCCAAATCTTGGGCTACTCTTTTACCAACAGACAGTGGGATTGACCGTAACATTATAACGCCTCCACGGCTGAAAGGGCGAGCATGTTTGGTGTGACGGAGATTCGAACTCGTGACCCTCAGATTACGAGTTAATCACCTGACTATGCTAGGACAGTACTAAGACACTACGTGTCTTCATTGAACTGTTCTAAATTATCTGACAGCTATGTTCATTTCTTCTACCCATCACCCATGAAAAAGAAGTGTACACTACATATATTACCCGTACGACCACCATGCTGTAAGGTACACGAAATAACTGTCGTAAACGTGCATGTCAATTCTGTCATTGTGTTTGTCACCCCTCTCTCGAGAAATGTCTGATGATTTTCCACGATAAAACAAAGACCTGGAAAAAAAAACCAGCTTTATATGTATATCGTCATGGATCGTCGTCACAGAATTGTACGAACGTTGACGAATTATGTCGTTTTTGATCACGAAAACCATTGGATATCTTCTCACCCGCGCATTTGCAAAGGTGCGATGTGGTATCTTCAGCGAAGTGAGAACATGTAACCGGTTGTCCATCGAAGATTAACCAACAAAAAGCGCAGCTTTCCGTCAAGTATTTGTTGAAGTTTGGTTTTATATTCGTCATAATTATTAATTTTGGGGCTTAATATCGCAATTCTTTAAAGGAGTAGCTATCCGGGGACCTCCAAGGAAAAGGGCGCTACTCTTCACGTGGAGAGATATAATAGAGCTATGTAGTTTTATGTATTTATTTGTTTTTGTAAATGAAACTTATTTTTTATATCAACACCACAGACATAGTGTCACGAACCAAACAACACAAATGGCAATTAACATGTTCAGGATTCCCGAAACCTTTTACTTCTTTCATATTTGCGTTGTGTAGCAATATTACAATAATACTGTTAATACTATTGTAATATTGTTGTTGAAATTTTAATGTTCTCTTTGATTCCGTCAGACACGCATGTAAAAGTTAATTGTTGTTTGTTTGTTTTTACTGTTTAAGTAAGACTGAAGAACTGAATGACCACGCTCTGTGTTTTGAAAATAATTTAATATGTTTCAGTAAGGCTTAGCGCTGTTCCTAAAATGGAAGATTTTTACTGTCTTACTTAGACAATAAAATACACATTAAACAAAGGTCGTATAAACGTTTACAGAGAGTGAATTATGTTTCTACTGGTTAGACTTAGGGTTCATTAAATAATGCATATTTAGCAAACAAGATTTAAAATACGAAAGGTTTATTGCTGTGAGAAACCAATGGTTTGGAATATAACCATTTACATTAAATATAATTGTGTCTTTGTGTGTGCACATACTTAAAACCGATTAGGTTTAACTACCCATATTAATTCGTCCTCGTATTAATATGCAAATGGAACAACTAATTTATTTACGTGTTCATTTGATTGTCCTTCGCTACGTGTTCGGACCGCCATGGCCAGATGATTAAGACACTTGGTTCGTAATCTGAGGATCGTGGGTTCGAATCCCCTTCACACCAAACATGCTCGTCCTTGTGAATGGTCATTCCCACTATTCGGTGGTAAAAGAGTTGCCCAAGAGTTGGCGGTGGGTGGTGATGACTATATGCCTTCGCTCTAATCTTACACTGCTAAAGTAGGAACGGCTAGCGCAGATAGCCTTCGTGTAGCTTTGCGCCAAATTCGAAACAAATGAAGATGTTTTGGTTTGGTTTGTTTTGAATTTCGCGCAAAGCTACACGAGCTTATCTGCGCTAGCCGTTCCTAATTTAGCAGTGTAAGACTAGAGGGAAGGCAGTTAGTCTTCACCACCACTCTTCGGCTAGTCTTTTACCACCGAATAGTGGGATTGATCGTAACATTATAACGCCCCCATGGCTCTTGAAGATGTAAGTAACAAAATAGTTAAACTGTTAACATCGGAATTTGATTCGTTGCCTCGTTTTGTCTTAAATATTCGATAATTACGAATCGTCCAGACGACCACCGTTCTGTTGGCGTATAGGCAAGTTTTCTGTGTTGTTTTTTTTTTCGGTTATTCGAACAAAGCTGGTGGGTAAGACCAGTCTGTCTTTGTGGACCGGTATAACTAGGCGGTTAAGGCGTTCTACTTACAATCTGAGGGTCACGAGTTCGAATTCCAGTCGCACCAGACATGTTTGCCCTTTCAGCCGTGGAGGTATTTTAATATTATGGTTAATCCACCTATTCGTTATTAAAAGAGTAGCCCAAGAGTTGGCGGTGGGTGATGATGACTAGTTGCTGTCTCTGCTGTGAAATAGTATAATAAAACAAGAAACACTAGTCTTAGCTGTTCTTAATTTTCAATTGACAGACTGGAGAGAAGACGTCTGGTCATTAACAAACACACTCCAACCAAATCGCGCCGTTTGGCTGTCACTTTTATAACGCATCTCGGCTTCATAGTACGAAGAGTGAGTTTGCAATAACGGGACGCAAACCGTGGTCGATTAGATTCCCTGGCCACGTCCGATCCCTCACTCAGGTTAATGTAGCCGCATTTTTATTAACTATTTACTATATCCGGTGTCAATATAATAATGTATAAATTCGATTTCAGTTCATAATTTCTCAAGGTAGTTTATATCTTATACGCAATAATAATGAATAATTTGAAACTTTTAATTTTATATACAGTAAGAATAAAATAAAAGCATAGGTTATAAACTTATAGGATATTATTTAGTAATACTAAATAAACCACGAGAAGTATCGTTCAATTATTTAATGTATTAATTTTCTTTGTAGTCAATAATTTACCAACGGACTTCGTTCTAAAGTAAAACTACATATTATTACAGACGTTCTAAAGTAAAACTACATATTATTACACAAAAAGAACTGTTGTTGGTTTATGTTGGTGAATAACTTATTAAATAGAAATATTTCGTACATGCGAATGAAATGGTAATTATTTGGCGCTCCACGACTTTCGTGACGAAATGTTTCCAAATCTAATCAAATTGCTTCTCGTGTTGTTGTTTTTCGGTCATAGATTAAACACATAACAAAATAGAACATAAAGAGTGAAGGAAATTACGAGTTTAAGGTGTTTATTGCCGTTTAATTCGTGGAGGTTTTAGGCTTAGTCAGGTAAGTAAGGCTTAAAACGCAAAGACCCACCAACCCTGATAACATCTAAAGACGTGACGCTGAGGGCCCGAATTACTGTTCTATATAAACCTACAATTTGTCTGAATGGCCATTTGGAACTGTATAGAAACTTATGGCAATTTTATTAACAGTTTGAGCCGATTTGGTGCTTTGCGCCACTCCAGGAGTTGTCGTGGACAATAAATCATTTACTTCAGTGTGGACAAAAGACTCCGCCACCCACAGCCATTCGTGTAGTTCAGGGAGGGTGTAGTTTACTAGGCACAAGTCGAAAGCCTAGATTAGATAGAAAACCCTGATATTTATAGAGACATGCGCATTAATAGCTTTACCTTCAAGGTGGTTAACGTTGATTTTAGAACAAAATGCGATTGTTTTTTTATGGCACATTAAAAGCTCTTTTTCATTATAAATTTCATTCATATGAGAGAATAAATAAAAAACTAGTCTTGTTTGTTTTAGAATTTCGCGCAAAGCTATAAGAGAGCTATCTGCGCTAGCCGTCCCTAATTTAGCAGTGTAAGATTAGAGGGAAGGCATCTAGTCTTCACCATTCACAGCCAACTCTTGGACTACTCTTTAATGGGATTGACCATCAATATATAACGACCCCACGACTGAAAGGGCGACCATGTTTGGTGTGACGGATGTTCGAACACGCGACCCTCATATTACGAGTCTAGCGCCGAAACCACGTGGCCATTCCGAGTCCACGATCAAGGCACTTGACGTATGAAAAATATTGACTGAAAATCAACACAAGGGTTCTAGAAGTTTCCAATTATAAGAAATTAGTAAATTAATAGTTCTCCTTTATCTGGCTACTGTAATTTAATAATATTTTTGGTCTTTCTCTGTATGTTTTCAACACGCATGCGTTTATAATTTTGCTGAGTAAAATCTGATGAGTTTGCGAACTATAACTGTGTTTTCCAAGCACGTGATTTGGATTCGTGGGTAAAGCACGTTTTAGTGAGCTTACATCGTCTGAAAACGTTTAATTCGTTGTCTTCAAAAGAGTGAACATGAAAGAAGCAGACTTCAAATGCTGCCAGTGATAGAGATCCATCATTTCATGGACCTTTGATACTGTTCTGTTTTGATACCTTCTATGGATCTCTGATACTGCCCTCTTCTGATACCTTCCTTGGACTTCAGATACAGTCCTGTTCTGATACCTTTCATGGGCCTCTGATACTGTCCTGTTCTTACTTCCTTAGGCCTATAGTAATGTCCTGTTTCGATACATTCCATGGATCTCTAGTACTATCCTGTTCTGATACTTTCCGTGGACTTCTGGTACTGTCCTGTCCTGAAGTAACTTGCAGAGACCGATCCAGAATTTTAAGTAACCGAGGAATGGGGAGTCTTCGACCACACCATGAAGTCGTTTATGAAAGTTTGTCTTCGTTATTAGGGTTAAGTGTAGTCCATTGAACATGGGAGGGTTGCAATGATTTTGGTGGAGGAATGGGTTATTCTTCCACCTGGTGGCGAAACCTCTTGATAAAACATCAATATCCTTATTTCGTCTTTTTTTATAACGTGTTATGTTAGTCATCGAACGGGTAAACAAGTTTCCTCTTGCTCGGATGTAGTTTATGTTTTCGTTTACTTAGTTCGTGATGAGGATTCATTGCACAAGTTGCATTTTGTTTTAAAACGTGCATAATGTAGTTCTATTGGCATTAAATATCTGTTTATAGTCTATTTGAGAGAAAGAAAAAAACATTGACTGAATCGTCTAATTTCTAAAAACAGATTGTTACCCCTCCTATAAGCGTTTTCCAGCTTAGCGAGTGTCCACCCCACAAACCCCACAATTTTTAATAGTGTGGGGCTGAATACTTCTCTCCTCACCCAAAATTAATACCTTCTAGTAGTTTAGACCAAAGTATTACCACACTTACGCTCTAAGAATTATCTTAGCTAAACGCACGTTTTACGATGATGTCTTTGTAGGCACTAGGTTATGGTTATGATGTCTTTGTAGGCACTAGATTATGGTTTATATGTGTGTGTAACAAGTTACCTCCACTCGTGTTTATATGGAAATTTCTGCGCAGTATTGCACTATCCTATCGTATAACACGTGTTGCGTGTTAGTTATAATAATAACCTACATTTAGACGTTTGATTCGTGGTTTGTCGTGTTAACTATGGATAAGGCCTGTTGAAAAACTAAACGGTTTGTCACCAATGTCTAAATCTAGAAATCGCCACAGACTTAAATTTAAATTCTCACGTTTATATTTAATTAAAGTGGTTAATTACAGCGCTACCAATAATTTCATCTGGTGTTGCGGTGGGTTTGATCTTGCAGATGACGTAAATAAATTAATATATCATTGTTTGAGCAACATACACCCCCTGGTGTCGCAATGGTAAGTAACACTGAAAACGAGTTTCGATACTTCTGGTGGGCGAAACGCGGACAACCCATTGTGTAGGTTTGAGCTTAACAACAAAGAAATACAGAGAGCAATACATCAGAGAGGTTCTGTTTTGAACACAAGTTACAGCATTCTGTCCTATTTGGGGCCGTCTAACAAATAAATTTTAATAACAACAACTATGTTTAAAGTAATTAGCCGTAGAGTAGAGTTAAAAATTCCCCTCGTCGGTAATCGTAAGTCTTTAAGCTCTTAAAATTCGTGGCTCGGCACATGAGGGAGGCCACATCGAGTAGAGAACCAACTGTACTGCATTGTGCTTATGAATAAACTGAAACAAAACTCTAAAATACTGATAGGATTAATTCAACGCGGTATACAGCGCCCCCTGACGAGAATATCTTATTTATATTTGTGCCATTAGCATCACAAAAGTAACAAGTTCATTATGTGAAGAGCCGATTATGCGTGTAAAAATTTAAAAAAATAAAAATTATAAGAAAATTTTGAAGTAATTTTAGCGGCTTAGTCTGTGCAATAAGTAGAGGGCGTTCTAGGGTGGGTACAACAGTGGAAAACGGTTTGAATAAAACGCTACAGAACTGGTAGTTTGCATTCATTTATGTTTGTTCTTTTTTGTACATATATCTACCAATTAGAGAAAAGCAGAGCTAAGCCGTGTATACAACATTCCCCGCTCACCTGGCGAAATCCTGCTAATTACGACGAAGTAATCATGAGAGGAGGGGTCCTGTTTTCCTGTAGGTAATACATTGCAACAAGAGGTGTAACCTCTGAGACTGCAAATAATGCAATTCTTTGTGTCAGCTTGCGCAGCGTCGAGAGCCGCCCTGTCACTGACCTGGGTCATGGGGACGCCTGTGTCACGTGATTACTCTGAGTCTGTGAAGTTCTCCATGGCCGACAATGGGACAACTTCGTCACGTGATGTTCTCAACTGTCACGCTGTTTAGATGGAGACCCGTGGTACCTAGTGAGAGCTACCATATTAACTCTAAACATTTTTATATGTTTGTGTTATAAAACGTTCCAAATCATCCCGATCTCGAGGATTATGATGGAAAGCGAAACCAAAATGATTTTTATGCATCAACGTGCATCCGCGGGTTGCTCTGTTTGTTTATTAGTTTGGCCACGTGACCGAGGCGAATTTGTAGGTTTTTTCGCTTTTTTGCTTCTTCCAGAACAATAAAGGTCATTCGTGTGTTGTTGTTGTTTTTTTTAAAAAAAGAAACCAAAACCAAACATATGTTATTGCTGGAAAGCTATACGTAATAACAGAGAGGCCAATAATTGGTTCACCTGTACAGCACTTCATCAAAATAGTTCTTATGGATCATAACGTTTCAAGACGGTTTTAATGGGCGGTGAAAGAAACTGTATTACAAATTACACACTTTGTATACATAAATATTTATATATTCCTGTGCTTACTGTTTGTTTTGGAATTTCGCACAAAGCTACTCGAGGGCTATCTGTGCTAGCCGTCCCTAATTTAGCAGTGTAAGACTAGAGGGAAGGCAGCTAGTCATCACCATCCACCGCCAACTCTTGGGCTACTCTTTTACCAACGAATAGTGGGATTGACCGTTACATTATAATGCTCCCACGGCTGAAAGGGCGAGCATGTTTGGTGCGACCGGGATTCTAACCCACGACCCTCGGATTACGAGTCGCACGCCTTAACACGTTTGGCCATGCCAAAGCCCCTCCTGTGTTTATATAAACTGCTTTTGACTAATGGTGTCGTAACGTTATTAAACGTCTGCAAACTTCATTTTCATAAAACTGGGTATCTCGTCACCGAACATGAATTCATCAGAGTTTTTGTCGACGTTTATTGCCTACGGGTCGACATCTCATAAGGAGAAAACCCGCTCATGATAGACTGAGATAAGTTCTCAAATATAGAGTTTCTATTTATAATAACCATATTTTTAATTGAAATTCTCACGACAGACGCGGATCATATTTGAAACAAGAATACCACGACATACATGGGTCATCTTTGAAATAGGAGTACCACGATAGACATGGGTCATCTTGGAAATAGGAGTACCACGACAGACATGGGTCATCTTGGAAATAGGAGTACCACGACAGACATGGGTCATCTTGGAAATATGAGTACCACGACAGACATGGGTCATCTTGGAAATAGGAGTACCACGACAGACATGGGTCATCTTTGAAATAGGAGTACCACGACAGACATGATAAGAGTGGTATTTTTGGTGAGGACTGAAAGAAATTGGAGTCTCAGATTCAACATTAAGGGAAAAACGAGACTGATATTAAAGACATGAAATGACTAAGTTAATGTGAAATTCATACTCTGACCGAAGCTCCAATAGTCAGTCCGGGTTGGAAATACACGCTAGTCTTCATGGTTACTTTATCATACAGAATATCCTGTTCGTTTGGGACTTATGAAATAGACTCGCAAACTGTTATTTTCTGACGTTACTAGTTTTGAAGCACATGGCAAGGTGCCAGATGAAATCTTCAATCTCCATGTGCGCGCGGGTTGTTCCAATTGCATAAGCTATTTTTGTTACTCGAAAAGCCTTTTTTTTAATGAAGTATCAGGTTTACCTAAAGCTCGTCTCTATGCCTTCACATAATTTTCTACAATTGTTGTTTTTTTTTACTAACTGTGACTTATTCACGAGAGATTTACTTGCTTAAAGTAGTATGACAAATCTAGCAGTAATTGTAAACTGTTTACAGAAATAATGTAAACAAAACAACTGCCTTTGTTTCCCTGTTAAATTAGCACGTTAATAAATTCCCTTATTTTCTCTCTAGATACGATAAACAATTTTCAAACATTTATGATTCGTATATATTTCAAAAAAAAATGTGGAGGGAAAAACCTTTCTTTGTGGTTAACCCTACACCGAATAAACTTAGAATATTTTTTTTCCCTTCTGCTGTCTGGGATCTTTCAGACCACGCAACGAAAAATATAAAAAAAACGAGCGTTTTCTTGTCCGTTATGGACTGTGTTCTCCCGGCTATTCCGGGAAATTGTATTTCGTGTCTTGGGTTAAAAATAATCATAGTTATCCTTTACTAGCCGGGCTAGTTGCCTGTTAAAGTCATGTTAGTTGGTCGACAGCAGGAGGGAAGAGAGAAAAGGGGAACAGGGTGCCCCAGCTGCTCGAGGGGGCCAGATGTGGCAAGCATGCTCGTGCAGTCCGTGTCCTTCCCTAAGAATAGCTATACTTGTTTAGGTTACCTTAGATGCGAGAGATGATGGCGAGAAAAGGGTATCTTTGTCACAGCTGTGACAGACCTAAATCTACTCAGGTCACCACCGTGTATTCTCTCGACCCAGCCCTTGGCGTATCTTCAGTAGCAGAAATCTTCTTTTAGGACGGCTGATGCGGTATCTCCGCGCGGGAAATGAAGGGCACGTGACTAGTGACACGCGAACGCCATTTTCGTTCCTTTTGTAAAGAAAAAGAAAAAATGAACGAGAAATAAAATATTTTTGTTACATATTTATGCGTGTGTAGGTGAGCTTTCGGTGCATGTTTGAAATTTTCAAAACGAATTTGATCTGATGATGAAACATTGGTCGATTGCATCTTTGTCAGCGGCACTGTTCGAAGTTCTAAAATATTGTCAGATTAAAAGTGTGTGAATGACATTCGTGCTGACGAGAAATCCACTTCAAGTAAAACTATTCTCAAGACAGCTGGTATGGGTATTAGCACATTGATTAAAATAAAGTATTAAAATCTCTCGATTTTAAAGCTGTGTTGTAGCATACAGAAGTACACATATTTCTTATCTTTATTCATAGCAAAAACACGCTTCAGTGAAGACACGACAACACACAATCCAGTTATATGACGTCATTTTAGTGTCTACTGACTGTCTGGCGTACAATACAATATTGTGGGGCAATTGATTTAACCTGGTGTTCCCACCAGATGGTCTTCAACCCCCTTTCGGAGAAATTACTGATAATTAATGACTTAGTGAACATTTTTAACACTAAATACAGGATCCATTGTTCGAACAATTTCATACTCCGCTGGAAGGTTCGTTTGTTTCATACTTTCGTGTAAAGCTACCAATACAAGGTGTTTTTCTGCATAGGCATCCGTAATTTATAGAAAAGGCCGCCATATATGAGTACCGACGTCAACTCCCGAGCTACATTTGTTCAACCCAATAAAGGGAGTTGACCGTAAACCAAAGTGCGGAGCGCGATTTTGCAGGAACGGGACATAAACCGGAAATTCTTAAAGTGTGAAATAATTTTACAATTGTTAGGCCTTTTTTTTACAATCGTTATAGAGGAAGAGTGTGAATACATCAATGGAATTTGTCTTACCTACCTCGATCTCTTAACTCTAACTTCAACATCACTCTGCCTCTCCACTGTTGTATCCCTACACTACACCTGGTTTCTATATTTAAGCCAGCATGTCGGCAAGAGATTGTTGAGCTGATTTATCTCGTATCAAGAAGCAACGAGGCAAAGGGAAAGCCGAGTCAAGAAACCGTCTTCTTCTTAGACCTAGGAATTCCAAGTAAACACGAAAAGTATTTCAAAAATGGAACTTTTTCAAACTTTTCACCTATTTCAATAATATTAGTGATACTCGCAAGACGTAACAAATAAGGTTTATGCTAATTATTTTTCTTTCATATATGTAAACGTTTTTTTCTCTCTGTTTTTTTTTTCGTGTGTTTGAATTCCATTTTTAAAGTAGGAACAAATGAGTTCATGTACACCTCGGATGAATACATTGACCTGTAAAAGTAGTCCCTCTGAACAAGTTCCAAACTATGTGGTGTAATAAAAGATAATTTCACCATATATATACACAGTTTTTACGAGGCTGTAAACTTTGCCTGTAATAACACAAAAAATATGTAATAAATATGTGGTCTTTCGTCAGTAAATGTATTGCGTTAAATGTGGAACTCAAACAAAATAATAATAACTCATTCGTTTATTTACCAGTGACGTAGCAAACATCAGAAAAAATAACGCTTTAAAGACTGCGTTTTTTTCATTTATTTATTTTAGCTGTGAACATTTTATGAGCCAATAAAATGTTATCATCTCAGAGCTGTTATTGTAACATCGATTTAAAAACAAGGTTCGATTCCCTTCGGTGGACACAGATGTTAGCCTTATTTGGCTTTGCTATTAAAAAAACACAAACGATTTAAATAATACATTATTGTCAAAAATCTTCCATTCTCGTGTACGTGTGTTTGTAAGCACCAGTCGCCAGCCACCGCCGCCAGATTACACTTACACGTAGCGGATGTGTTTACGAAGACGTGATAAATGGACTTAAACAACAGACTGTGTTAAAGTTTGGCTGGAATTTCTTTTTATACCAGTTGATAATATAAAAGCAAAATTTGTTACGTTTGGATTTCTCCTTTCTGTTGCAAATTCTTTTTGTTAACCTGAAGAGGGCCTAAAAATGTAATGTGGTTTACCAGCTCATCTTCGTTAAGAAGGCATTGTAATGCGATGGTCTGTCTCACTTTTCTTTTGTAAAAGAGTAAACCAGGAGATGACGGGGGATGTTGCTGATTAGTAACCTTCCCGCTCGTCTATCACTTCTAAATTATGGAGAGCTAGGCAGCCTCGGAGATGTTTTATGTAATGTTCAAAACAAACGAGGATTAGAACGAAACGATAATGTGACTTACAGTAAAAACAAAACATTTTTGGCTGAAACCATCTGCAGCAAAAGAAGCTCTTATTTTGTTTGTTTGTTTTTGAATTTCGCCCAAAGTTTCTCGAGGGCTATCTGCGCTAGCCTTCCCTAATTTAGCAGTGTAAGACTAGAGTAGTTAGTCATCACCACCCACCGCCAACTCTTGGGCTACTCTTTTACCAACAACTAGTGGTATTGACCGTAATGTTATAACGCCCCCACGGCTGGGAGGGCGGGCATGTTTGGTGCGACCGGGATTCGAACCCGCGACCCTCGGATTACGAGTCGAATGCCTTAACACACTTGGCCATACCGGGCCGAAGCTCTTATATCAAGCAGCTTTGATTCTTTGAGCTATGTTGTATTTTGGGTTTTGCAATTTTTGGAAAATAACCGACCAAACACAGCCTCTTTGCAACCACAATACAGATAGAATCGTTTGAACATACATAAAAATACTGCTAGGTAGTTAGGGACGTTTGAGTTGTAATATGAGGTTGGGGGTGGGTTTGAATCCCCATTACATCAAATATGATCGTCCCTTCAGTCGGGGAAGGAATGTAAAAATGTGAGGGTGAATCCAACTATTCTTTGGTGAAAGAGTAGCCCAAGAGTTGATGGTCAGTTGTAATGAATAGCTAGCTGCCTTCACTCTAATTTTAATCTACCAAATTAGTGACGACTAGAATAGAAAGCCTCCTTGTAGGTTTGTGCGAAATTCAAAAAACAAATACACGTAAAAATGTTCAAATACCGTACAGTGTAAATTGCTTGCTATAATATTAAGCAGTTTTGTAAATCAGTGGTACGACATTCGGTTTTTTATAAATAAATCTTTGTTTATAAATTCTCCTCCAGAGGTTTCAAGTCCTTTATTTCTGCATGTACTTGAACCATAGGTAATGTGATAGTCCAGTGTCTGAATGAGAAAATATCCCATCAAATTATAAGATATTTATTGACCAGAGTGACCCTCAGGACATGTTCAGAAGTAATGTCATACTTGATCTTGCTTAGACATTGGTCAACCAGAGTCTTTTCTTTTGTGCATCGCGAGGTTCACTATCACGTGGGTACGACGCTTCGTGATCTAACCTCTGATTTTCTTGACAGACAATATTTAGAGCCGGAAAAAAGTGACGCTTGTTGTTTTGAGTTAAGCACAAAGCTACACAATGGGCTATCTGTGCTCTGCCCACCACGGGTATCGAAACCCGGATTTTAGCGTGTAAGTCCGCAGACATACCGCTCAGCCACTGGGGGGCAAAAAGTGACGCCAAAACATGTTTACGTTCCTAATAAAGACTTCGCAATTATTAAACTAATTTCTCGATATTAAATCCTCAGAATAAACTTAGAGAAAAGTTACTAGATTAAGAAAAAAAAATGAAAAGGAAGCAGAAAAAGGTTGCCACAGATGACCTCGTTAAAACATGCACGGACATAAGTCGGAAGAATATCAGTTATGTGTGTGAAAAGAACTCCTAATCAACGCAGTATCAATACACGCTGAGATTTCCTTTTTTAGTGTCGTCTTGTTTTTATAAATTAATTTCTGTTCTCTAGTTATGGTGTAGAACAACACTAAAGTTGTAGAGAGTTTAAAGTTGCTAAAAGCTGGAACAGAAAGTGTCGGCTTCATCAGGTAAAATGTTAGTCCGTCTCAGGAGACAAGAGAGGAGCAGGAGAGAGAGAGAAAAAAAATTGGTGGTCGGTAGGAGAGCTCATTTCTTTTCATTTACTAACAAAAAGATTCAGAGGCGCGTGCATTTCCTTGGTGACTGAGGAAGGTGTTTCGTAGCAATTAGTGGAATGGGTCCATTCATTGTTCCGTAGCTTTGATATTCGAGCGTACAACTTTTCGTAATCGACCTTTTTACCCAGCATGAGCAAAAGCGATGAAGAAAAGGTAAAAGAGGGCGCTTCTTGTATGCTTAAATTATCCCTCCAATCATAACTACCGCCCCACCTGTAAAGTTGCTTGAAAGACCTGCCTATGTTCAGGTGTCGTTGTATGTAGGATTCTGTTTGGCTTTGTCCTTCTTGAAAAGTTAAACTCCACGTGCCAGGCTTGTAGCGCGTATTACCTTTCTAAGGGAGGGGGGGAATTTAAAGACTGAATGTTTCTGAACCTTATAATCAAACGGGTTGAAACGATTACAAAGAATCGTGTACTTACAGGCCAGAGGGAAGGCAACACGTCAACAGTGCCCGCCACTAAATCCTTGTCCTATTTTGTCTGACCAAATAGTAGGACATCGTTTCTGCAACAACGAAACGCAAACCATGAATCATCGGACGTGCTAACCACTGACTCGAGACCATGAAAGTAATGTAAACGAAGCGTACACAACACAGAACTGAAACTCCTGTAAGGCAGGAAATATTTCTTGGCAACATATCACACAAAGCAAACGTTATTATCCAATAATATTTCGAGTTCTAAACTGTATACAGCTCAACCTCGCTATAACGTAAAAGATAAATGGATGAAATGTTACCATTTTTTTGTGTTAAAACCATTAATTACTAATTAATCAATTTAGTTGATCATGCCCAATGAGCAAAATAGAAACTTTTACACAAACATCGATATAAAAGTATTCTCAAGACGGTTGGTATGGGTGTTCAAACTTTAATTACAATAAAGTATAGAACCTCTTTCAACCTTCTTAGGTCAACCTTAGATTATTTTTTAAATAATTTAAAAAACATCAAGAGATGTTAATATATAGATGCTTCCCCATATTCATTCTAAAGGTATTTTAATGACTTGCATTTTTTTCAACCCTCAAATTACTGACTTGTATTTTTATGTCGTTGTATTAAGAGCTCGACTTACAGGACTACACATCCACTTGAATAATGTCAGCCATTCTTATGTAAAATACGTAAAGCAGACCTTACCAGCAGCAGTGAGATTATTTGCCCTAATTGTGTGCATGATATAGTCTTAAAAACTTATAACGGAATATAAAGAATAACAAGCTATAATATGTCAATCACACGTGCATTTCCGCCGTCGAGGCCTTCCGTCTAATACCAAAACTCGTGAGACGTTAGTGGTCTAGGCGCTATTTATATCGTCAAATTTATTCACAACGACTGTTACGGTGCGAAATAAATTAAATAAGTTAATCTTTTTTATCTAAAGTTTCATTAAAGTATTTCTACAAATAAGATTTTTAGGATGAGGGTTAGCAACACATTATTGGTAACCAACCACGTAACCAATAGTCACGAGTACACGAGCAGTTTGGCGCATAAATGACTTAGAAAAATGTTTAAAAACCCAACGGGCCACGTACTGGTTAATGCTGACAGTTCCAACTTTATTAAACACATTTTCAGCTAGCTAATTACCATTATTCGGTGTTGTCGGTGTAATTATTACCTACGTTGGTAGATGGCCTGTCTCCCACTTGTACCTAGAAATGGTTTGTTTCGAACTTTGCACAAAGCTGCACGAAGGCTATCTTCACTAAACGTCCCTAATTTGGTAGTGATAGACTAGAGGGAAGACAGTTAGTTAACAAAATCCCCTAAAGCTCCCACCGCCAACTCTGGAGATAGTCTTTCACCAACGAACAGGAGGATTGACCGCCAAACTATAATGCCCTTAGAGCAGAAAGTGTGGCGAGGATTCGAACCCGTAACCAACATATTGCGATTCGAGCGCCCGAAGCAGCAAGCCCTTAAATATGGGACAGTACGCATATGGGACTAGAGTGACCGTTGGCCGGTGTGGCGTGGTGCTGTTTAGGTTCAGGCTGACACACTGGCCAAACGGCTAGTAAGGAGCGCCTATTAAACAAACAAAAAAAGCAACAGCCGTGAAATAGTGACACCCAGGGCGGACCGACATTCAGTGTGGCCGCTCTTTCCTGCAGTCGGATTGGAAATTCACAGCTGGCATAACTAACCACCTTATGTCACGTTCACATTCCTCACTGAAAACGAAATTAAAACCTGCTGGTTTACTCATACGTCCGTGTTTCTCATATTTCACGAGAAGCACACTCTGGCGAGGAAAATACTACTGTTATTTAAATATTTAGCAGAAGCGAAAAATCGTGAGACTTTGTTTCAAGACCTTCGACTTTTAAACTGTTACGTTTTGTTTTTGTTTTCGTTTCGTTCTCATGTGAAAACCAGAAATGGGTTTTAGTACACTTCAGAAGCTTGAGAATAGTTTTTAATAACAGATGAAAAACAAAACTTACGTAACATACGACTGAATTTGTGGAGATAAAAGTCCGTAGTTTGTATAGTGTTTTTCTCGTTTTTGTTAAATCCAAAGCTATACAATTAGTTATTTGTTTGTTCTATGTCCACTTCTGGTACTGAAACCCGATTTATTTTTAACGTTACGAGTCTTCTAACTCGTTGCTTAGTTACTGAAGGGCGTTAAAAGTAAAGCCAATCAGATTTTATATACAAATTTAAAGAAACGTGTTTTGATAAATGAACCAAAGTGTCAGAGTTTTATTTGTTTTTCCTATTCGATTCTTACCAACATATATATATGTCTCCTGCTGGTACAGTGGTAAGTCTACGGATTTACAACGCTAAAATCAGGGGTTCGATTACCCTCAATGAACTCAACAGATAGCCCAACGTGGCTTTTCTATAAGAGGAAAAATTTAACTTCCACAAGAATCTTAAGCTATTTGTATCTTTGGTTCGTATGGTTACTGATAAGAAAATTTTCCTGGCGGTTAGGAATGAGGAATATCCTAATGGATTACTTCAACTGATATCTTAGTGTATAACTGACCCCTGGTGTTGCTGCTAGTAGACAGGACTTTAGTCAGCATGATGATTTACATGGTGTCATTATAGCATTGCATAACAATTATTTTAGGGGACTCGACTCTTTAGGGGAAGCCATTGTAAAATTGCTCTAACATGTAAATAGAACAATACCTACTGATACGTACAAAATAATGTTGTAGGTCATTGTATGAAAAAGACAAAAATTAACATAATGTTGGGCCATGGAAATCTAACTAGGAATTAGCATAATTATTCAGTTCTTCTTAACATGAAACGTACAACATATTTGAAACGCCCAAAACTCATAGGGCTGGAAGGAAGACGTGGAAATTACGTTTACGGATATGGTAACAACTCCATGACCTTGTGCGATATTTGAATACATACCTACAGCAGATATCTGTGAGTTGCTAACTTTGTTTTATGACTTTACAGTCAGCCGGGGTCACAAGTGAAGTGAACAACCCAACTGGGCGGAAATGTCGGAGTTTCCTTTAAAATGTGCCGTGAAAATGAAACTTGACATCGAGTTGACTGTTTTCCCTCTATTGTAATGTCCAGTTTTAGTACCCTTTGCTACAATTTATGACCTGCGTGTATACTTTTCACGAGTGGTCATTGGTTTCAGTACTACGTACGCAGAACCTGCACGTGTAAGTAAACACACAACAGGCAGTGGTATAGAGCCAAGAGGGCTCACAGCTCGCTAAGCGTGTATACTTGGACTTTAAGGAAGTGATGGAAAACACAGGAAAAGACGAAAGCTTTGGACACAACAGGAACAGTAAAGTTGAAAGACGAAATACGTTTAGAAGAGTGGACTCTGTAAACAGCAGAGACCGGTATATAAGCCAAGAGAATCAGACTGTGCAATATTTATCTAAACTCACGAAACTTATTCATAGAAACAACAACAACAAAAACTGTCTGAAAAAAAAAAAAGCTCCATCTAGTGTCTCACATTGTTTTTCCTCACACCAGGTCTTCATCTTGTCACAAATAAATTTCTGGAGACAATAATAATAGAATCAGTGAAAGTGGTTTGGAGCTTTTTCCCTGTTGTAACGGTTACGACTAAGTCTTCGTTTTACAAGTGACTAATTTGACCTCGACCTATAAGTTCGTTAATAGTGCTATTGTTAACAATTACTGACTCCTTTTTCACTTGACTTAAAGGTCATGAAGATATGCTGTTAAACAGATGACGAGTGTTATTTTTGGAAGGTCAAAGCTCAAGGAATCTAGTATCCAAGTGATGTGGGCTAACAAAACAATTTGTAGATTATGGTAATAAGAACTATGTAGGTCTTGTTCGGTCTGTCGCTTCACCAACTGAAAATTGGCTTAGAGAAACAGTAATTATGAACTAGTGACAAGGTCTATCGTGAATCTAAGCATCAACTGAGAACTATCCTAATCCAATCTTCGAAAAATCAGAAATAATAATAAATCAAATTCATTGTTCTTCGGTTCTTTTATAGTTTGTGAACATTGATCTATGAAAATTACTCTCAAGGAGTCTGAAATAGTAAACAGATAAAAACAGTTTACCAAAATCAGTAGAATATCGAGGTTATAATTAATAATTCATTGTAATAGAGACCCCATCTTTAACAGTGCAGTTTTCTTGGCTTACTCATTTGTTTGACTTATTTTCACGTTTGGCCCGGCATGGCCAGGTGGCTTAAAGCGTTCGACTCGTAATCTGAGGGTCGCGGGTTCGAATCCCCGTCGCACCAAAGATTCTCGCCCTTTCAGACGTGGGGGCGTTATAATGTTACGGTAAATCCCACTATTCGTGGGTAAAAGAGTAGCCCAAGAGTTGGCGGTGGATGGTGATAACTAGCTGCCTTCCCTCTAGTCTTACACTGCTAAATTAGGGACGGCCAGCACAGATAGCCCTCGAGTAGCTTTGCGCGCAATTAAAAAAAATCATGTTTTTAAATGTTTTAAACGAATGTTACTCGTGTATCTTAAAAGGTATGCAAGTAACTTAACTTTGTCTCGTCTCTCTTACTTGTAGTCATAAAACATTTAAGTGTGTCAGATGTAATGTGTTAATTCATTGTTATTGCGAGTGGAAATACCACAATTTGGAATATGAAAAGCAAAAACGACAAACATTTCATAATTGTGGTCGTTTTTTTTTAACGTACAGGAATAAAGTAAAATATTATATAATACAATAGCTGTAGCGTACAGTGACAATGAGATAAAAAACAAACACGCGAAAAGTAGGTTTCTTTTTTTAATGAAGGCGACATGCAGTAGAGAAGTTGTTATGTTTTAACTGCACCGTTTTGTATGCATTGCATTGCAAATGAATAGCACTGAGATTTTGAAAATTTAAATGCATTATAATAAAGCGGCTATGGGAGCAATTTGAAAGTTCGAAGAAACAAACAAAATTATCTCTGGAATTTAAATTTCTTAAAGCTGCCCATTAAAAGGAAAGTTTATTCTAAATCTGCTATATGATTGAATTAAATTATCACCCCCAAAGAAAAAGTGTGATTGAAACGTGTAGAAAAATATATTTGTTTTGCAGTCATAAATAACTGTGGCTTAAGAAGTCAACATAAGTAATATGACATGAGAAACGTTATAAACGAGGTAATATATACTGTTAACCATATGGTGATAGATTTAGTTTTCAGTAGAAAAGGATGTCATTTTCAATAATGGCCTCTTTAGATAGGTCTTTAAGCAGGGAAAACTGACCAGTTTCTTAAGGTGCTTAAACAAACAGGATGTCCTCTTACAATTAACCAGTTTTTTAAGGTACTTAAACAAGCAGGATGTCCTCTTACCATTAACCAGTTTCTTAAGTTACTTAAACAAGCAGGATGTCCTCTTACCATTAACCAGTTTCTTAAGGTGCTTAAACAGAAATAACGTCAGTTGAAGTACTGAACAATCTTCTTAAGAAAGTGGACAAGCAGAATGTCATTCCCAACACTGACCGATCAGTTTTCTAAAGAACTTAAGTGAAACATCAAGCATAACTCTTTTTGAATATTAAACAACGCCCTCTTAGTTGCCAAAACAAGAGAAAGTTCACTCTCAGCACTGACCAGTCTCCACAGGTACCTAAGAATGTAGTGAACCGGCCAATTTAAACTAGGAGTATTTCCTGAAACATCACTTGAATTTTGTTAGGGAAAACAATATGATTAGTTACTTAGCTAGACGAAGACAACTGGATTTTAATTTCGTTATTAAAGTTCTATTATTTACTTACAACCGTTTCTAACAAATGGAGCCCGGCATGGCCAGTTGGTTAAAGCGCTCGACTCGTAATCTGAGGTTCGCGGGCTTGAATCCTCGTCACATCAAACATGCTCGCCCTTTCACTCAGAGGACGTTATAGTGTAATGGTCAATCCCACTATTCGTTGGTAAAAGAGTAGCCCAAGAGTTGGCGGTGGGAGGTAATGACTAGCTGCCTTTCGTCTAGTCCTACACTGCTAAATTAGGGACGGTTAGCGCAGATAACCTTCGTGTATGTTTGTGCAAAATTCCAAAACAAACAAACAATCTCACTGATGACGCTACTCTTAACTTTTAAAGTGCTAGAAAAAATCATGTTTCAATAGAAAGCGATGAATCAAGTTTTAAGTTAATACAAGCGGACATTATTTTTGCTTCAGTGATTTTAATAGGATGTCAGTCCATCATTTAGCGATGAGTGTGTGCGCATGTGTGCGTTTCCTTACATCAAAGCCACATCGGGCTATCTGCCGAATTCACCGAGGGAATCGAATCTCTGATTTCAACTTTGTAAGTTCGTAGACTTACCGATGTATCAGCGGGGGACCAATTAGTGAGAAACAGAAGTGGCATATCTCACGAAATGATTTTTGAACACCCAGTGAAAAGTGTTTAATTCAACTATAATGGGCGTAGCGTGTAAGTACGTATATAACCGAAATAAGTTTTTAAACACCCGCTAATATGTGTTTATTATATGAATAAACGAAACAAAATATTCGTGAACGAACATGGGTGTTTCAAAAATATAACCATCCTTATCAGAATTGTTTATTTACACGCAGATTTATTCGGAAAAAAATATTTTTGTTTTATCACTTTACCTGTTGCTACTTTACGGTGATTAGGGTGTTGATGACATATTATTGTTTCCTTGTTTGTCGTAAAGCGCAAACCTACACATTGGGCTATCGGTGTTCTGCCCATCCCTGGTATCGAAGCTATTTTCCGTCTTATAAGCCCCGCTGATTTATCTCCGAACCAAGAGAGAAAGGTTCGTTTTATGACAATGGGGCGCAGATAGCCTAGCTGATTTGTGCCGTAAAACACTAAATCAATCAATCAATTATGACAATGGTGTAAACCATATATTATAAAACCATCCGACACGTGACAGCTTAACGAGTTGAACGTTCCAAAAGATGTGTTCTGCGACACGTGATTGTAACAACTAACTATTCAGTTAGTTAGCCGTGTGTGTGAACGTGTGTAGTTTAAATAACGTACTGCTGAACATCCTTACAGCCTCCCCCGACTCCTCCCCACGGAGTTTTTTCACTTTAGTTAACCCTAACAAATTCATACAACTCGAGGAACGTTTAGGGTTACAGTAGAGGTGACTTGTTCGTGGTGGCTTACTTTGATTTGTACTCCGTAACCTTCAGACTTTCTGGTGTTGTGTGTTGTATTGCTACGTTTTTTCTTCCTCCTCAGTGCCCTCTATTGAGTATAGAGACTAGCTTGTGTCTGTTAATTTTTTTTTCTGTCACATGCTATGAGCGTTTTTGTTTTTTGTCTTTGATTTATAAACGCCGATTAAACACGTATGGGTGTATCGAATGGGAAAGGAACGAAGTCGTATGCTTATTGTTAACACGAGATGTGGGGGAGAGGAGACACAGGTCCTTGAGAAACAGGTCTGAGGAAAGAAGGTGCAGAACGTGCGAACCTCGAGGCGACGACCGGTTGGTTGGTTTGGAGTGTCTCAACAGCTGGGATGTAGTAGCGGCAAGTTACCGAGAGGAGTAGAACCACTTGCTGAGCGCCACCTCGAGCAGACAGGTTGAGCTGAAGGGGGGAAGAAAGGTTAACGTGAACTTAAGACCTCCACCTTGTAAGCCTGTTGGCATGACGTATTAAGTTGGCGCTGACAATAGAGCAACACCTTAGAGCGCGGGTCACCGCCTCAAATACTGCATACGGTCGTAACGAGAAGAGAAAGTCACTCATGCTGAGGGTACTCTCCTAGGTTTGACCCCTTTGGGCCACTAAAGTTGAACTCCAAAACAGAGTTTGCGCACGCGAACTAACCTCCGTTGGCTATTAACTGTTTCAAGTACGCCACAGTAGAGATGAATGTATTCTTCTGTTAGCAACGAATTTAGATATTTTTGGTTTAACTGTAAGAAATACTCGTGAGATAAAAACGTAAAAGCAAACAAATTCCAGTTTTTTACGGATGTGACGTCAGTGACTCTGGCGACATAAGCTGCGAACGGAATTATGACAGGTAAGTTCTTGATGCCTGAAATTTCTTATAAACCTAAGATCTTAAACTCGGTGGCGATTTCTTAAGCCTCACACTGAATATTGTTGTCCAAAACAGCCAAGAGAGAAAAAAGAAATTCTGACAATATATACGACTCTGGTAATCAGATAGTGACTTCAGAATTTTGACAATATAAACGACTCTGGTAATCAGATAGTGACTTCAGAATTTTGACAATATAAACGACTCTGGTAATCAGATAGTGACTTCAGAATTTTGACAGTACAAACGACTCTGGTAATCGAATAGTGACTTCAGAATTTTGACAATATAAACGACTCTGGTAATCGAATAGTGACTTCAGCATTTTGACAATATAAACGACTCTGGTAATCGAATAGTGACTTCAGCATTTTGACAATATAAACGACTCTGGTAATAGAATAGTGACTTCAGAATCTTGACAATATGCACGACTCTGGTAATCGAACAGTGACTTCAGAATTTTGACAATATATACGATTCTGGTAATCGAATAGTGACTTTAGAATTTTGACAATATATACGACTCTGGTAATCGAATAGTGACTTCAGAATTTTGACAATAAAAACGACTCTGGTGATCGAACAGTGACTTCAGAATTTTCTTTCCGTAATTGGATTTTTTCTCATAACTATTACTTTCATATATTAGTGCCTGACATCCAAATGTTATTGTGTTATGACATTATTCATACCTAAAACTGGACTTGTTAATCATAAAGACAGTGTTGGTACAATCTGTAAATTTGTCTCTTATCTGACACCATAAGTTGTTTGCATCTGTATTCACATATCTAGCTTCATATTAAAGGTTACTTCTCGCTTTATTTTCCACGTTCCGTCCACCCCTACTCAGTTTATATCGAGCAACCCAGTTGTTACCCATATAAGGAGGTTTTCTTTTTCCGTTTTTCTAACATACTTAACATATTAGTCCCTTTTGTTGCTGTTGTATCTTATTTTGTGATTTCACGAGATTTCACGTGCCATCGATCTGTGAAGCATCGCGACTTTTTGTACAACGCATGTAAAAAGCTCAGAGACAGCGACTCCGCTGGTTTGTCTTCGGGGATGCGCGCGAGCTTTAGCCCTCATTTGTGTAATGTCAGGAGGTGCGTGGTGAAACCAAATGACTGACTGGACTGAGCAACTCGTTAGTAAACCGACATCTGGTCGCCTTGCTGTTGATAATGAAAAAGGGATATATATATATATCCCCTCCCCGTTTCTTCCTTGATGTCTTCCTCTTCAGGCATCCCCGAGATAACCCCCACAGGTCAGAATACTTTCCCACTTTTTATCCTACTCTTGAATTCCTCTAAATGGGAGAAACTTAACACCGTATGGAGTGTCCAAACCGAAACTAATTATTCCCTTTAAGTTGCACTTAGTAACCGTTTGTAACACCACCTGAGGGTTAGGAGACACTCGTATAATTAGCGAAGCTCATTTTCGTGCACTTACCAGAGAAGCACTACAGAAATTACCTTTTTTGTTAATGTCTTGCATCCTGATGGTATTAACCTCCTAATGACCCAGACCCACTCTTGCACTAATCCCAGTAGGCCCGGGAAGCGGGGATAAAACCGAAACGGTAACAGAAGTGAAACTAGCTGGACGCCCTCTCCTGAAATTCCTTACGTTCGCTAAATTAAAAACTATCATAACAATCTCATACAAACGATGTAAATGTGTCTAATTATGTGTCATTTTACTCAGTTGTAAGTATTGCTCAGTACAAGCACAAGTTCCATGTTTGTAACACTAGAAAGTATAAAGTTCCAGTTTCTGTGTATTCTACATTACATGGTGTCTGTAATACTAGAAAGTATAAAGTTCCAGTTTCTGTGTATTCTACATTATATGGTGTCTGTAATACTAGAAAGTATAACGTTCCAGTTTCTGTGTATTCTACATTATATGGTGTCTGTAATACTAGAAAGTATAACGTTCCAGTTTCTGTGTATTCTACATTATATGGTGTCTGTAATACTAGAAAGTATAACGTTCCAGTTTCTATATATCCAACATTATATGGTGTCTGTAATACTAGAAAGTATAACGGTCCAGTTTCTATGTATTCTACATTATATGGTGTCTGTAATACTAGAAAGTATAACGTTCCAGTTTCTAGGTATTCTACATTATATGGTGTCTGTAATACTAGAAAGTATAACGTTCCAGTTTCTATATATCCAACATTATATGGTGTCTGTAATACTAGAAAGTATAACGTTCCAGTTTCTATATATTCTACATTATATGGTGTCTGTAATACTAGAAAGTATAACGTTCCAGTTTCTGTGTATTCTACATTATATGGTGTCTGTAATACTAGAAAGTATAACGTTCCAGTTTCTAGGTATTCTACATTATATGGTGTCTGTAATACTAGAAAGTATAACGTTCCAGTTTCTATATATTCTACATTATATGGTGTCTGTAATACTAGAAAGTATAATGTTCCAGTTTCTGTGTATTCTACATTATATGGTGTCTGTAATACTAGAAAGTATAACGTTCCAGTTTCTATATATTCTACATTATATGGTGTCTGTAATACTAGAAAGTATAACGTTCCAGTTTCTAGGTATTCTACATTATATGGTGTCTGTAATACTAGAAAGTATAACGTTCCAGTTTCTATATATTCTACATTATATGGTGTTTGTAATACTAGAAAGTATAACGTTCCAGTTTCTATATATTATACATTACACGGTGTCTGTAATACTAGAAAGTATAACGTTCCAGTTTCTATATATTCTACATTATATGGTGTCTGTAATACTAGAAAGTATAACGTTCCAGTTTCTATATATTCTACATTATATGGTGTCTCTAATACTAGAAAGTATAACGTTCCAGTTTCTATATATCTAACATTATATGGTGTCTGTAATACTAGAAAGTATAACGTTCCAGTTTCTATGTATCCTACATTACATGGTGTCTGTAATACTAGAAAGTATAACGTTCCAGTTTCTATGTATCCTACATTACATGGTGTCTGTAATACTAGAAAGTATAACGTTCCAGTTTCTATGTATCCTACATTACACGGTGTCTGTAATACTAGAAACTATAACGTTCCAGTTTCTATGCATTCTACATTATATGATGTCTGTAATACTAGAAAGTATAACGTTCCAGTTTCTATATATCCTACATTATATGGTGTCTGTAATACTAGAAAGTATAACGTTCCAGTTTCTATGTATCCTACATTACATGGTGTCTGTAATACTAGAAAGTATAACGTTCCAGTTTCTATATATCTAACATTATATGGTGTCTGTAATACTAGAAAGTATAACGTTCCAGTTTCTATGTATCCTACATTACATGGTGTCTGTAATACTAGAAAGTATAACGTTCCTGTTTCTATATATTTTACATTACATGGTGTCTGTAATACTAGAAAGTATAACGTTCCAGTTTCTATATATCCTACATTATATGGTGTCTGTAATACTAGAAAGTATGATGTTCAAAGAATTTTAATCCTCACTGTTGACAGTTACCGAAACAAATGTAGTAACAGATGTATGTATATATATATATATCTTTGTCTGGTATCCAGCTACTCTCAGGTGGCGAGGCTTGTCTTATCCAACCTTTGAAGAATGATAGTTTGGACTAAAGGTCGTTTTTTTTTCACTGTTTTTATTATTTAGCGTCTTTGGCATCATTCATTCACAGGTGGCGCCGTGTTTTTGTATTGAACGAACAAACTTTAGTGAATGTTGTGTGACGCAACAGACACACAGAAGGACATATATACAAACGTCCAGTGTGTTTCATAGAGAAGTTGTCATGACACAAACAACTATTTCAATAACACATTAACTGGGATGAAGTTTTATTTCAACAGCCTGTTTTTTTAAGTTGTACCAACTTCTCATTTTCACCCGTGGCCTTTTAACTTCGGCCCGTAAGACATTTTTGCAGCCAATGACCGTCTATTAAAGCGGGTAACAGAATTCACCCATTCTGCTACAACAATATCGCTACCTCTCAAGACAATGACACTCTCACCGTCCGTGACACAGTATATACCATGTTTTAAGTGTATATGTATATATAATGCGTTATTAAAGTTTATTCAGACCTTATGATGAAGTAATATGTTATGTTAGAATTTTTGTGTTGTTTATCTCAGCATTCGTTCTCTTATTTCTTAAGTTTATAACCTAGACAAAGAACGGGCACATCAGTTTGTACTTTATCTGGTTAAATGTGGTACTAACAGTAGTGACAGTAGTGAGAGTTTGTAATCCATACTTGAGTCTGTGACAGTAGAGAGTGTAGTGAGAGTTTGTAATCCATACTTGAGTCTGTGACAGTAGAGAGTGTAGTGAGAGTTTGTAATCCATACTTGAGTCTGTGACAGTAGAGAGTGCAGTGAGATTTTGTAATCCATACTTGAGTCTGTGACAGTAGAGAGTGTAGTGAGATTTTGTAATCCATACTTGAGTCTGTGACAGTAGAGAGTGTAGTGAGATTTTGTAATCCGTACTTGAGTCTGTGACAGTAGAGAGTGTAGTGAGAGTTTGTAATCCATACTTGAGTCTGTGACAGTAGAGAGTGTAGTGAGAGTTTGTTATCCATACTTGAGTCTGTGACAGTAGTAAGTGTAGTGAGAGTTTGTAATCCATACTTGAGTCTGTGACAGTAGAGAGTGTAGTGAGATTTTGTAATCCATACTTGAGTCTGTCACAGTACTGAGTGAAGTGAGAGTTTTAATCCGTACTTGATTGTTACAGTACTGAGTGAAGTGAGAGTTTGTAATCCATACTTGAGTCTGTGACAGTAGTAAGTGTAGTGAGAGTTTCTCATCAATAATTGAGTCTGTTACAGTACTGAGTGTAGTAAGAGTTTGTAATCCATACTTGAGTCTGTGATAGTGGAGAGTGTAGTGAGATTTTGTAATCCATACTTGAGTCTGTGACAGTAGAGAGTGTAGTGAGATTTGTAATCCATACTTGAGTCTGTGACAGTAGAGAGTGTAGTGAGATTTTGTAATCCATACTTGAGTCTGTGACAGTAGAGAGTGTAGTGAGATTTTGTAATCCATACTTGAGTCTGTGACAGTAGAGAGTGTAGTGAGATTTTGTAATCCATACTTGAGTCTGTGACAGTAGAGAGTGTAGTGAGAGTTTGTTATCCATACTTGAGTCTGTGACAGTAGTAAGTGTAGTGAGAGTTTGTAATCCATACTTGAGTCTGTGACAGTAGAGAGTGTAGTGAGATTTTGTAATCCATACTTGAGTCTGTCACAGTACTGAGTGAAGTGAGAGTTTTAATCCGTACTTGATTCTGTTACAGTACTGAGTGAAGTGAGAGTTTGTAATCCATACTTGAGTCTGTGACAGTAGTAAGTGTAGTGAGAGTTTCTCATCAATAATTGAGTCTGTTACAGTACTGAGTGTAGTAAGAGTTTGTAATCCATACTTGAGTCTGTGATAGTGGAGAGTGTAGTGAGATTTTGTAATCCATACTTGAGTCTGTGACAGTAGAGAGTGTAGTGAGATTTTGTAATCCATACTTGAGTCTGTGACAGTAGAGAGTGTAGTGAGATTTTGTAATCCATACTTGAGTCTGTGACAGTAGAGAGTGTAGTGAGATTTTGTAATCCATACTTGAGTCTGTGACAGTAGAGAGTGTAGTGAGATTTTGTAATCCATACTTGAGTCTGTGACAGTAGAGAGTGTAGTGAGAGTTTGTTATCCATACTTGAGTCTGTGACAGTAGTAAGTGTAGTGAGAGTTTGTAATCCATACTTGAGTCTGTGACAGTAGAGAGTGTAGTGAGATTTTGTAATCCATACTTGAGTCTGTGACAGTAGTAAGTGTAGTGAGAGTTTCTCATCAATAATTAAGTCTGTTACAATACTGAGTGTAGTAAGAGTTTGTAATCCATACTTGAGTCTGTGACAGTGGAGAGTGTAGTGAGATTTTGTAATCCATACTTGAGTCTGTGACAGTAGAGAGTGTAGTGAGATTTTGTAATCCATACTTGAGTCTGTGACAGTAGAGAGTGTAGTGAGATTTTGTAATCCATACTTGAGTCTGTCACAGTACTGAGTGTAGTGAGAGTTTGTAATTCATACTTGAGTCTGTGACAGTACTGAGTGTAGTGAGAGTTTGTAATCCATACTTGAGTCTGTGACAGTACTGAGTGTAGTGAGAGTTTGTAATCCATACTTGAGTCTGTCACAGTACTGAGTGAAGTGAGAGTTTGTAAACATACTTGAGTCTGTCATAGTACTGAGTGAAGTGAGAGTTTGTAATCCATACTTGAGTCTGTCATAGTACTGAGTGAAGTGAGAGTTTGTAATCCATACTTGAGTCTGTGACAGTACTGAGTGAAGTGAGAGTTTGTAATCCATACTTGTTTTCGTAACAATGCATTTATTTCCCGTTCATATCATCTGTGCTCGACGAGAGGTAACACCAGGTTGTGTTTGTAGTACCGCCTGTAATAAGTTGATAAAATAGCATTTTAATGTCGTAGATTCATCTGTTAAGTATGGTATTATGTGGTGTTTACAATTATAAATCTGATGGAAAAAACAAAGATTTCGAAACTGGTTTACATATTTAAAAGTTTTCATGACCTTTTGGAAAATTCTAGAAACTTCTCCTCGTAGGTTTTACTTATTTCACGAGTTCAAATGTTGTTTTGTTTGTTTCAACAGCTGACCCGGTCATTGTTCAAGACGTGTTAACGTGCGGTGTGTGTCAGAAAGACTTCGCCTTATCGGACATTGTGAAGTTTATCCAGCACAAAGTTCATAGTTGTAACAAGGAAAACTGTGTGTATTATGGCGACGAAGACTTTGAGAAAAGGAATGAAGGTAATTCTGATATTTTCCGTTCCAGACGGTCAAGCGTGTCGGCCACATTGTGTAAAAAGGACAGTGAGTCGACCATGTCAACAAAATACGAAGAAACGTATGGTGTTTCTAAGCTGTTTTTAGACCCCCCCAAAAACTGCAGTCCCGATGTCGACCGAACGAAGGACAGCTTTTCCATTGACTCAGATGAAGCTCTCAGAAAACGAAAGAGAAGCCCAGTACAGTTATCATCACCGGTAGAGGGCGCACACACGCCAAGACGTGTCGTGGATGCGGACACTAACACCACCTCAACAGGTTAGTCACGGTTTTACCTACTTCTGTTGTGTGTTGGTTGTCGTTGTTTCACCTTCCCGTTTCATTATACAGACCGTAACACCAACAGTTATTTGACACTCTCCTGGAAGAGAGTAATTTATAACTAGATGTAACTTCAGAAAAATACGTTGTAACTAGGTCAATACGTAATGAAAGCCTGTGCACTCGTAAATAGAGTAATTAATAAAATCAGTTACGATCCGCACAACCAACAAACCCCATTGTTCTGTGGAAATAATCCACGACCATTTAAACTGAGCTGATCACAAATACCCTGACGTCTATTTCAAAGCAAAAGGTGCGCAATAATGGGCCGTTTTATTATTTTCGAGTGGGTAGGGAAAGTGAAACGAATGAGCGACACATTGGGCAGTTCAATACAACAATCATGTACCTAATATGACGTAACTTAACGTACTCTCGTTAACTGCTTGCTCTTCAGTGTTCTTCTTAACAGATAATTACTGAAACAAAACGACTTTAATATTCCTGATGTAGGGCTAGTGACGTGTATCAGAAAGTGCTTTTTTATATGCAAAAACGGCTCGTTTGGGTTCAGAAAATATTTTAAATAGAAGAGCGAAGTGCTTTTCTATTGCTAGTAACTGATTTCCAGGTATTAAAGCTAGTTTATCAAAAAAAACACAAAAAACCATTTATATTTCTTTCGTTTTCCATTGATATACAGTTTACACTAAAACCCGAAACTTTCTTTTCATATAATTTTAATGTGATAATTTGTCAACGTCCAACAAATCACAGAAGGCCAAGACTTTCGCACGGATCTTGTACAGGTCTGATGCACACACAACACATTTTACATTCAATAAAAGATATGGTTTATTAACATTGTAATGACTCCAAGCTGAAATATGCTTCACGGCTAACCAACTTTAGCAAACTGTTTTCTTGCCTGGGTAAGCCTCATTAGTCGTAATAACGATTTTCCTCGAGTGTTAAGTAGGCGATACTTCCACGTGCGTTGAAGACAAACAATGATTTGTGTATTTTATCAAATTTTTTCAGTTCATTTTCACGCGACTCATGTGCCTTAATATAGTGTTGTCACGCTTTTCAAAGGACAGTAAGCCAGTGATAGTGAGTGGAACAATGAACTTCTTCATAAGTGCTTTGTAAACAAGTTATATTGTGTATATTGTGGTTTGTTTGTTTTTCTCAATGTTAGTTTCATTATTAGCATTATTCTAATAAGTTAATGAACATTACTTTATTCTTTTTGTATAATTTTTTCTGTCACGTATCATGAAAAGATGTTCGAGCTTCGTGAACTATTTTGGGATTACGGCCGAAATTGTCGCTGAAAGCGAGGATAGATAACTGACGATTCAATGCACTTCATTAAACGTTGATAGCTTTAGCTACTTTTCATTTCTAGTTTTTGAAGGAAGGAAAGAGGAACCGATAAAATTACAGTTATTAATTCATAAAAATCCATTTTTTAAGTAATACTGTTTACTTAAAAAGTTGAATAATGGTACACTGAGATTAGGGTTAAAAAAGACATGATATTAGGGTTGAGAAATACATTTATGAGGTATTATCATATTTTCAACCAACCTTTGTGACATCGTATTTGATAAAATGTGACATCTGTCAGCAAGAGTCGTTTTTATTTTAGTTAAATTAACATTTTGACATGATCTTTGTACATAAATCATAGTTGTCAGGAGTGGCGTTGTTAGGATGTTTTTGGGTGGGTGGTTGAGGGTGATGGTGTAATATTAAACCATTAAACTTGAAAATATGACCAAGCGGTTATGAAGGTCGTGGGTTCGAATCCTCGCACTACAAAGATGCTCGCTCTTCCAGCCATGGTTGCGTGTAATGTTACGATCAATCACATTATTCGTTGACATTAAAGTGCGAAACATCAACTGCTTAATGTGATGTAATACGTAGACGCCTAGCGGCAGTGGACAGTACATAAAGTACGAAGAGTTTATTTCAGACGAAACTAAATATTTCTACCGACAGTGAACGATTGGTAACACCAATGTAAACGGATGCATGTATAAAAATACGGCTTCTCTGTAATTATTTAACGACCCCCAAAAGACTGATTGTTGATCTTACATTGTTGTAGCAGTGCCTTGACAACGCCTTTATATCATTATAACTCCTATTACAGTGACAGGGTAGAAAATATGTTTGGGTTTTCAGTTTTTCAGAATTATAATGTTATTTTTCGACTGGTATTAATTTGCTTATGTAAGAAATAGTAGCTTTGTGATAGTTCAGTCAACATTTAGACTAACAATTTGGTGGACTTGGTTTGTTTTGAACTTCGCGAAAAGCTACACGAGGTCTATCAGCGCTAACTGTCCCTAATTTAGCAGTGTCTGTTTGTTTTTGAATTTCGCACAAAGCTATCGAGGGCTATCTGCGCAAGCCGTCCCTAATTTAGCAGTGTAAGACTAGAGGGAAGGCAGCTAGTCATCATCACCCACCGCCAACTCTTGGGCTACTCTTTTACCAACGAATAGTGGGATTGACAGTCACGTTATAACGCCACCACGGCTGAAAGGGCAAGCATGTCTGATTTGACGAGTATTCGAACCCGCGGCACTCATATTACACTACCTTAACCGTCAGGCCTTTTGTGGAATTCTACAACTTCTGTTAATCCGAACATAAGAAAACCTGTGCTATTTGTTTTCCGCTGGCCCATCCACTCGCTCGAGAGATAGCCGAGGGTGGTAAGTGCCCATAACCCAATAGTGGAACATTAATTATGAACTGAATAATAACTAAGAGAAAACAAAACAACACAGTATTTAATAAGGCTTGGGCCGGGCGTAAACGATATACGATTAGTTTGCTAGTCGTACAAAAGTAAACTAAAAGATGGTGGTGAGTTTTGTTGACCGACTGACTTTTCTCGAATTCAAAGTTATAGACGGCTAGCTCAGTTGGCCCGTATTTATTCGGGTTTTATTTTTGCAGCTTTACGCGAATACTAAAACAAAACAATCTTTAATGGTACAGAAGTGAAGACGTCGCTTAGGGTTAAGATCACGATAACGTACAGCTAACACCAACAATTATCCATCCACTTCAACTGACCTCTTGAAACGTCCACCTGAGGTTGTCTACCATCTGCCATCGATATTAGCTCAGCAAGACAGACAATTATGTATACACATACGGATGTATTATACCGACACTGTATGGTTTGTGTTTTATAGATGTAATCGGTATATTATACCGACAGTTTGGTTTGTGTTTTACAGATGTAATCGGTATATTATACCGACAGTTTGGTTTGTGTTTTACAGATGTAATCGGTATATTATACCGACAGTTTGGTTTGTGTTTTACAGATGTAATCGGTATATTATACCGATAGTTTGGTTTGTATTTTATAGATGTAATCAGTATCTTATACCGACATCGTATAGTTTGTGTTTTATAGATGTAATCGGTATATTATACCGACAGTTTGGTTGTGTTTTATAGATGTAATCGGTATATTATACCGACACTGTATGGTTTGTGTTTCACAGATGTAATCCGTATATTATACTGACATCGTATAGTTTGTGTTTCATAGATGTAATCGGTATATTATACCGACACTTTTTGGTTTGTGTTTCATAGATGTAATCGGTATATTATACCGACACTGTATGGTTTGTGTTTCATAGATGTAATCGGTATATTATACCGACAGTTTGGTTTGTGTTTTGTGGATGTAATCGGTATATTATACCGACACTGTATGGTTTGTGTTTTATAGATGTAATCGGTATATTATACCGACAGTTTGGTTTGTGGTTTATAGATGTAATCGGTATATTATACCGACACTTTATGGTTTGTGTTTCATAGATGTAATCGGTATATTATACCGACAGTTTGGTTTGTGTTTCATGGATGTAATCGGTATATTATACCGACACTGTATGGTTTGTGTTTCACAGATGTAATCGGTATATTATACCAACACTGTATGGTTGTGTTTTATAGATGTAATCGGTATATTATACCGACAGTTTGGTTTGTGTTTTATAGATGTAATCAGTATATTATACCGACATCGTATGGTTTGTGTTTTATAGAGGTCACGGTGTTGATTGTCTTGAATGTCAGAAACCTCTGTTTTGTTACAACCCGGCTTTGTGTGTCAAAGACAAGAATGCATTGTGCGTTTTATAAATTTTCTTCTTTTAGTTACAGTTTATGGAGAGTATGTAACAAAAAGTTTTTTTTAAATTATGAATAGTCACACTTTCAAACCTCCACACAACAAGGCTTACATCGGCTTCGTAAACGATAGAACAAGAAGTGTCTGCTAAGCCTATTAAACATTTTTAAAATTCCGTCTCCTCAGTTCCTTTTATTGGAAATCAACGAGTTCCCTTTCAAACGTACAGATAAATTGATAAAGAAAATTTAACTTGTATTGCACTTTAAACTGAATAGATGAGTAATTTAATAAAATATCTTTCATTATCCTTGTGAGGGGGCCAAGATAACATAGTCTAAAGAATCCCACTTTATCACACTTGCTGTTATATAGCCTGACAGCTTAATAGCTTCTCACCCTTTTGTGCCACGTGATACACTGTGGCCCTGTGTACCAACACAGCCTCGACACGTTAAGGAACGTTTCTCTTTCACTCGTCTGAATATTTATGTGACTATTAGGTCCAGGATTTTTGATGTTGAGTCTCGCACGAGGCTGCTCCTCGTGACGAAATTGTCCAAGTAAATTACCTTTGTCAAGGGTAAAATGGAAAACCATTATATAGTTTAACCTATCTCGGTTCGTTTATATGTTCGACTGTTAATAGATGGAGTGTGATGTACTTAAGAAAATATCTTCTGCTCACTGTTTGAGAAGAAATACAGCATCATACTTCAAATTTTGTTCTTAATATCAGAATTGTGTCTAGCTTTTGTAACTATAGGTTGTGGATAATTCTTTGTGTAGTCAACAATGTCACTGTTTAGTTTTGTAACTATAGGTTGTGGATAATTCATTGTGTAGTCAACAATGTCACTGTTTAGTTTTGTAACTATAGGTTGTGGATAATTCATTGTGTAGTCAACAATGTCACTGTTTAGTTTTGTAACTATAGGTTGTGGATAATTCATTGTGTAGTCAACAATGTCACTGTTTAGTTTTGTAACTATAGGTTGTGGATAATTCTTTGTGTAGTCAACAATGTCACTGTTTAGTTTTGTAACTATAGGTTGTGGATAATTCATTGTGTAGTCAACAATGTCACTGTTTAGTTTTGTAACTATAGGTTGTGGATAATTCATTGTGTAGTCAACAATGTCACTGTTTAGTTTTGTAACTATAGGTTGTGGATAATTCATTGTGTAGTCAACAATGTCACTGTTTAGTTTTGTAACTATAGGTTGTGGATAATTCATTGTGTAGTCAACAATGTCACTGTTTAGTTTTGTAACTATAGGTTGTGGATAATTCACTGTGTAGTCAACAATGTCACTGTTTAGTTTTGTAACTATATGTTGTGGATAATTCATTGTGTAGTGAACAATGTCACTGTTTAGTTTTGTAACTATATGTTGTGGATAATTCACTGTGTAGTCAACAATGTCACTGTTTAGTTTTGTAACTATAGGTTGTGGATAATTCACTGTGTAGTCAACAATGTCACTGTTTAGTTTTGTAACTATAGGTTGTGGATAATTCATTGTTTCTTCAACAATGTCACTGTTTAGTTTTGTAACTATAGGCTGTGGATAATTCATTGTGTAGTCAACAATGTCACTGTTTAGTTTTGTAACTATAGGTTGTGGATAATTCATTGTATAGTCAACAATGTCACTGTTTAGTTTTGTAACTATAGGTTGTGGATACCTTACTTAACACTGATGTCATTGAACTGTTTTAAATGTCATACCTTACTAAGAGAGCTTCAGAGTTTGATTATCGTTCGATTTTTAAACAAACTTGACTGTATATTTTGCCCTCTGTACCGTCTGTATGAATCTATAAACATAGCTCTACAGTTCATAAGGTACTAAGATTTGTTATCCACATAAAACACAGAATCCCACGGAAGACAGTGTTGTCAGATGGCATCATATCCGATACAGTTCCGGTTTTTCCAAGTACATTTAGAGTGTAGACATCCTTTTAATAACATGCGTCGTTAATTTTGTGAAAGATATGACGACATGTACACCTTTTAATGACATATGTCGTTAATTCTGTGAAAGATACGTCGACATAACCGGATATTGCATCATGACCGTGGTTACTTGTTTTATTTACTGGTAAATATAACGCTTTTATTGTGCTTATTTAGAATCACGAATAGTCATGATTGTCCACATTTACAGCTCTAACTTACAGAATTAAGTAACCCTAAAAGACACGGGTTTGGGACGTGGCATTTGTTCCTGTGAAAGTTATTTTAAGCTGTTTCATATACATTTTTAGTCGAAGCTATGCTAGCCCATTTGATTAAAAACGTCAAGGGATTTCCTGACTTTCGTAGAACCAACCAACGAATAACCTCATGAAATTCTTGGAACTCGACAACTAGAACGTGTTTTCCCTCCCCCAGTGGCTTAGGCTTAGCGGTAAGTCTTAGGGCTTATTATACTAAAAATTAGGTTTCAAAACGCACATTGAGTGATCAGTTGTTGCGCTTAACAACAAATAAACATAAAAAAAACGTGTTGACTTGCCACAGTGACGACAGAAAGTGTTCGTACACCTGCCTTTCGAGTAGGTTTTTTGCTTATAACTTGAAAAGTATCACGATTAGGCTAATAGACGTATAATATTTTATCAATATTGTAACACACATCTAGATACATTTTTATGTAAATTAAACGACAAATAAACTGTTTATAAACAAATAACCAAAAATAGGAGGAGCAGAAAGTGTTCGTACAGTTCAGAACGTGTGAAAAATCTAATATTCCCGTGAAAATTTTTAGTTTGACGAATAAACTACATCATACCATTCCAGAACTAGACAGTTGGTTCATAATTATTGGAATTTAGCCAGCAAAAAATGTACTTCCGGAAATTTAGCGCCGTCTCCGTCATTATTTGCTTGGTCATCATGGCGAACAGGAAACAACTGTCCAGTGATTTAAAAAACCAAATTGTTGTAAAATACAAGTCTCGTGTGTCTCTGTCCGATATTGCTACACAACTTAATGTGCCGAAATCTACTGTTCAAAGCATAATTGCCAAGTTTAAGCTTACAGGATCAACTCCTAATCTCCCTCGTTCCGGACGCCCCATCAAAATTCCAAAGAGAACCAAGAGGAAGGTTCTCAGAGAAGTTATTAGGAACCCTCGTTTAACACGTAATGACATACAGAAACTGGTAAGGGAAACTGGGGTTGAAGTAAGCACCTCTGCAGTTACGAATAGGTTACGCTCTTCTGTGGGTTCGCTCTTCTGTGCTCAAAGCATGCCGTCCTCGTAGAACTCTGTATTTAAAGCCTGATCATTTAGAAGCACGATTAAGGTATGCAAGAAAGCATGTAGATAAACCCTTTACCTATTGGAAGAGTATTCTTTAGTCAGACGAGACTAAAATCGAATCCTTTGAAGGTCAAGCGATTTCAATTCTTATAGTAAATTTTCACCATAACAGTTTTCAAAATGTTCATGAAAACGTATAATGGTTTTTATGTTCTGGTATTTGCACAACTGATTTTCCTTAACTCTGCAACACGTTCGTAAGATATTTCACTTCCTGTCTTTACTTCCACAAACATTTGCTGTCACGTGCCCGTTGAAATTACATCGTCATGTCATTCAACGACATCGTTGTAAGACTCCAGAAGCATTTATCTATCGTGCACGTGGGTGTGGAGACGTTCTAAGAGTTCACAAGTTAAATATATATATATATATGCATACACGTGTGTGTGTGTGTGTGTGTTTGTATGTGCCCCCCCCAGTGGCTAAGCGGTATGTTCGTGGACTTACAACGCCAAAATCCGGGTTTCGATACCCGTGGTGGGCAGAGCACAGATATCCCATTGTGTAGCTTTATGCTTAATATGTTTGTATGTAAAGTTAGCTAGAAGTTAATGGGCACTTTTTTATATGTGTTTGTTCCTAGGCGGAACAACATTAAGTTTCGATGGATATACAGTTCTCAAATCCGGAGTTCGATTCACTACATTAACCGGGCGTATATTGTCAGCCCATTGCGTAACTTTCAGTTAAATGATCGTGGGTTTCATACTTTTGTAACCCAGTAAAATATTATGAAGACGGTTGAAACCCACATAATTATTATTTGTATCAAACGTTAAACTATGGTCTGAACGTTTAGTATATAATATATGCATTAAAAAGTTTGAAAATTACTTTTTAAAAAACATCTGAAGTCCATAATGTAGCGCGATCATTTTTATCACCTTGTTTAACTGAAAATTAACGTTCTTAGTGAAACCAAGTTTCCAGCTTAAACGTGAAACCCATCCACATGTAATTAATACACGTCGCTTGTGCCCGGCACGGTCAAGCGTGTTAAGGCGTTCGACTCGTAATTCGCGGGGCGCGGATGCGAATCCCGGTCGCACCAAAGATGCTCGCCCTCCCAACCGTGGGGGCGTTATAATTTACGGTCAATCCCACTATTCGTTGGTAAAAGAGTAGTCAAAGAGTTGGCGGTGGGTGGTGATGATTAGCCTTTCCTCTCGTCTTACACTGTTGAATTTGGGACGGCAGGCGCAGATAGCCCTCGAGTAGCTTTGTACGAAATTCAAAAACAAACAAACAAATTTTTGTCGCTAATATACGATACGTCATTCTTTAGTATCCTCTAAGTTCAATGTTATCTTCCTTTGTTTCTGTTTTGAAATTCATACAGCTTGAAATCACACTTTAACTGACCCAATGGTTACTTGGTACGTATTAGTAACAGCGACCAACTGTTGTCGTAACTGTTGCTTACAAAATGAACTAAATACACACATATTAGTCGTTAGAACCATCAGTTCACCTTTTTTCGTTGTTTAGACTACGTCTTTTATTTTTTCCATATATATATATATAGTAGTAACTAAAAAAAAAGAAATACGTTGTCACAGCGATCATTTCTTTCCAGGTAACGAATTATTACCGTGCACGATGAACGGTGAAATGTCTACTTATGTAAAGCGCCATCTAATGGTTATAATGAGCAATACTGGGAACTAAATTAAATTGTCTGTTAATGAAACTGGATACAAAAGAAGACATTGATGAAAAGTGTGCACACAATTCATCGTCAATAGTGTCAGCACTAGTTAAATTATTATTACTTATTCACGACTCGGTTCCGCGCTCTTCTGCTCTCATACTATGTATTTACAAAACTCAAGAGGCTCCAACTACGTGTGAATTTATGATATTAATTATAAAAGCTCTCATAGTTAAGCCTATTCATATGATAAAGTTTATCCGTTGTTGTTATTATACAGATATTCACATCAACGTTAAATTAAATTAAAGGAAAGACATTAGAACTATTTTTTCTTGCGGATGGATAAAAGAGGTTTTTTTTTTGTTGTTGTCTGGCGATGTTGTTGTTTTTTTTAATTTCGCGCAAAGCTACTCGAGGGCTATCTGTGTTAGCAGTCCCTAATTTAGTAGTGTAAGGCTAGAGGGAAAGCAGCTAGTCATCACCACCCTCCGCCAACTCTTGGGCTACTTTTTTACTGATGAATAGTGGGACTGACCGTCACATTATAACGCCCCCACAGCTGAAAGGGCGAGAATTTTTGGTGCAACTGGGATTCAAACCCGCGACCCTCGTATTACGAGTCCAACGCCTTAAAACTCTTGGCCATGCCGGGCCGGCATCTATGATTGATCGATTCTCGTGTTATGATAATAAAGGATTCAAACTCCCGAAGAAAGGATTAGAACCAAACAACTGAATTTGTTGCGTTTTTCTTTTCATCAAACCTGGCCATGCATTAGCTTATAAATAAATATAGAAAAAAAAACCACCTTTAATTGATATATATATACGACGTTTACTCTTTTTTCTTTATTGTTGGGTGGTGAGTTTATCCGGCACTTCCAGATGGTTATATCCAGCTAAGTGTGACAGGTTAAAGAAGGAGGGATACAAGTTAAAGATACTATTACGTTTTAATAATGTGAAGAAAACAGAAAAAAAAAAATCCGCAGTTTTCAATATTCGGGCATATCACTCAAAGTAATTACAGACTGTAAAACTTTAATGAATAAAACATAGGATATTTTCACACTTATAATCATCTGGTTATCAGCAGCGTTATGTCCTTAAGCCAACTGACCATTCCCCCTTCGCTTCATTCTTCCAAGCAGTACTGAGGCACCATGAACAAAGTTTTTGACCTCCCGGTACCTGTAATATTTGACAAGTACGTTGCTCTGTGTATAATGGAAGTGACGGAAAATGAGGGAGTTGAAGTGGCTTCATAGTATCAGAAAAAATCCAGAACACATATTAAAAAACAACAACAAAACCTTTCCATCCGGTCGTCGCTTCGTTTTCCGTAATTCGATTTACTTTCCATGATTGGTAAATTACAGTGAAATTGCCACGCTAGGATTGGATTGAGTTTTATAGCTTTAAATCGAATTACTCAAAAGTGATTGGCTCTTTACAACCTCTTAATGTGTGTTAACCTCTCAAATGATAAACCTGATGAGTAGACAGCTGTTAATAAAAGATGGCACTATTTAACCTTCGTTGTGGTCAAGCCCACAACAACTATTTCGCCTACATTTGAAAGGTACCTCACCCGTCTGTTCTCTTGGAGGCTGTAAGCAATCCGTGTATAATTTGCTTATTTATTTCCTATTTATTTTTAGGCGGCGCTGTCCGTTATATGTATCACCCCCAGAGTTGTCCGTGCGACGTTAAAAGGCAGCGTGGCAGGGTCCTTTTTGGTTTTTTATATGATTCCAATAGATCCTTTAAAGATGTCCCTTCGATTCATTTGACTCGACCGTTCATTAATTATTATTCAGATGCGAAATGCATTGAAGCAAAACTGTCCTGACTGATAATGAAGATAAATTACACTTTGAGACGGTCCACCCACCCACACACCCACGTTTCAACTAGCCTCAGATTTACCGAAATTACAAGAGAAACATCTTCCACCTAACTCTTGAGATCTTCCATTGTCGGTGTGGAGACAGCATACATTCATTCTGTTAATGTGTCTCTTCGAAGTTTCTGAACCTATTAAGAAACAGAGAATTAGTCCGTGTTTGTGGAATTATACGTTCGTTTTTCCTCATCTGTGGATATAACTCGCTACTTTCCATCTTCATTCATCTCTCTTCAAAACAATTTATTTCACTTGACCTTCAACCACGTGTCTAATTCAGCTTTTACCAATTTGTCCAGAAAATATAATATTCTTGTCCGTCGGCCTATTATCTCCCAGTTGGCTAGACCTAGTTCTGCTGATAGCATCTCGAGTGATGAATTTCTGACGCTCGTCTCGGTGATTCATTAAATCAGGATAATGTTTAGATATTCATGAACTTAAAATTCGAAAGTTCTCTCGTATTCGTGGCACAGCAATTTCTGTTAGGATTCTGAGTAACAAAAATTGTTTGAAGACCACTATAATAAAGTAATTAAAAAAAATAAACACACACATAAATATTTGTTCGGATTAACTGTTTCATTTGCGCTCACGGAAAAATAACGTCGCGTAGGAACTTCGCTGTTTAACAGTTTTCTCGCATTATTTAAACGAGGGCTTGAAAACAGAACGAAACTTGAAGGAACAAATGATTGGTTGAAATTGCGCTGGTTTTGGAACGGAATACTTAAAAACAGTCGACGCAATTTTCTTACATAAATATTATTATAACTCTGTTGAATTTGCAGTTTACGAGAGTTGGATATTCGCGTTATTATCCAGCAGAAATATTAAAGTTAGTCGATAAATACGTAAATGCATGCGGAGTTTTTTTGTTTTTTTTACCGCGCACAAATGGTTGAGTCTGACTACACGAGTAGAGTGTCGAAGCTAGTTGGATGAGCGATTCTATTCATGGGGTCGTCAGCCGGTGTTTGTTCAAACGTTATTTGTTTGTCTCATTTTTGTTTTAAAGTAGCCGAGAATATAGTTATATAATTTAAGCCGTTTCCAACTTATAAGAGAGGAGTCGTAATTAGAAAAAAAAAAAAAAAAAGCAAAGCGCGACAGCGGGAAAAGACGTAAAGATCGAGCGTTTGTGACAAGTTCATGTGACAAGAAAAAAATCAAAACAGAATATCTGATTAGCTCCATTGATCGCAAAAGAACGTTTCAGGCTTTTTACCCGCCCCTCGCCTAGCGTTGAAATCAAATTTTAATGACATTTACGGAATCTCTAGCAGAGGGTTTCGGCGTTTCCTGGCGAGCTAGTCCAGTCACCAGGGTAACAATCTAGATTAGACCATTTCTCGTTAGGGGTGGAAGCTGAATGTAACAGCGCCGTGTGTGGTGAACTTTAAAATTTTAAAACGGTTCGATAACTAGACAACAGCACGTGGAAACTAGAGACGGACATTGAACAAAAAAAAAAAGAAAGAAAAAAAGAAATGTCTCCCAGAAATAATCAACTCGCACCTTTCTTATTAACTTGTGGCCATAATTATTTGAATAATCTAACGTTTAATATGATATTAAACAGATCTTTCATTTACAACGGACGTCTGTCAGAACATATCTTATCGAAATAAATTTATAAATAAATGTATATTGGCGTGATTCGCTCTTTACGCGTTATTTCTAAAGCGTGACTTTCTTCTACGGTGTCCAGTAGTCAGCGATTCGTCCTTCGTGAATAACTGTGGATCTGAGCCCAAATCCAGAAATTATGCACGTGCGTTATATATGACAAATGTAACTAAGACCTTCTCTTTGCACTGAACGATTGAACCAATCATTATTTAAGGATTACGAGTCCTTGCACAAAGTCTGGACTGTATATTTTTGGTGGACGGTGAGTTATATACGAAAAGAACGTAAGGGTCATTTATCCCGTTGGTGGGGGAGGGGGGAGTGAAAGAAACTTTTAAAAATATCTATCCAGCAGAACATTCAATATTATTATAAACTATTGTTTCCACCACCCCCCCTATTCTCCTTACTCCATACTGGTAGGGGAAAAGCGAATTTCTTAAACAGGAGGACACGCCCACCTTCAATACAACTTGTGGTTTAACAGATGAATTATATTTTTCATAAAAGGATGCACGTTTAATTGTTAATTAAACAGATCTTTTAATTAGCAAGTGAGTTCAAACAAACCAAACTAATGTTCCATGGTGGGACAGTCTATGGACTTAGGATGGTTTTTACTTGCGATAGATGTAGCAGATGGCTTTGTTCTTAAAACACAAACACGCAATATTATTTTCATTATTAATAAATTTCGTGCGATGTTCACGAAAGTCTAATCTAAAGAAAGTGACGCTGTATTTGTTAAATCTGTCATCTATTTCTATAATATTATGACACGAACTGTTTAAATTACTAGTGTTTATTGTGTGTGTTGTGAGCGAAGAAAGTGTGGCATTGATATCGTTCTAAATCTGTAATAAAAACTTAAAAATTACAAACGTATCACGCTTAATATTAAATAAACAAGCTACAGGTAATATTAAGGCAAATATTACGTTTGCTAAACGTTGCGAACGCGGTGAGATTTATGGCTAACGCGTATAAGAACAATGAAACTCCCGCGATACGTCCACGTTTGGATGGTGTTCCTCTCGTAAAAACCGCCGCCATTTTAATTGCCTTTCGTCAGTTAGGAACGTTGCGTTTTAATTTCAATTCAAACGATGAACAACTGGCGGGAAACCTGTAAATAACCCCTAGGTGTTTTCGATGTATAAAATAGTTTTCTGTATATATTTCTGGCAGTAATTCTGGGTGTGCGATATATTAACAAGTAAAACAGTGATAACTGATTTTTTATTTATTTTTTTACGAAGATACTCGGCACGCGCGCCCTATCCCAGAATGCTTTTCTCTAACTGTCGTGGGTTAAAACATTCTTCCATGTAAATAACTTTAACGTTTACAGAGCTTCGCTTGTGGTCATCTGCCAGCGTAGTGAACGCGAAATTCGAGAGGCACGCTATTCTGGAGTGACGGGTAAGGAACAGCAGTTCCGTGAATAGGAAGTGACGCAGTATTAAGCAGTAAGTGAGTGAAGAAATTACCCCCCCTCCCTCTTTATCTCATTTTGTGAAATAGCATCGGTCAACGGCTCTCTGTGTACTAACTATTATTCAATACGAAGTATCCGTCTGTTTACACTGTTGTTCATCTGTTTCATCTCGAGCAAGTCGAACAACTGGGCGACCGTTTCCCATTGTAACATTCCCCCTCGCTTTGGTGTGGGTCTGTCAGCGGTTCGTCCTTCGAAGATAATTGTATTATAGAAAACACGAGGAAAAAAAATGGACCAGCTGACCACGTTAGTTTGAAACAGACTTGCCTAAGGGTTAGCTAACCCTAAAGTGGAGTGAACTCAGTCATGATTCGAGCTAATTAATGAGTTTCTCAAGCTTGTTCTCTTCCCATTACATTGATGTAAACATCTTAGTGATGTCTGTTTCCTTGTTACGGAACAACCAAAACATGTAATCAATTGTTACATTAAGTTTTTGTTTCAAAAGCCGCATATCTTACAATTGACTTTTTGTCCAAAGTTGTTAACAGTTTATTTATCGTGATTTATTACCTCCATACCACATTAAGTGCTTTCTTTATTTGTTTTAAGAGTAAAGTTGCACAGTTGGCTATCTGCACTGCGCCAGTTACAGGTATTAAACCCCTATATTAGAGTTGTAAACCCTCAAATGTATCGCTGTTTGCATTCACTGCGTGCACCTTATGTGTGCAATATCATTATGCTTGGAGAATATTCTCGTGACTTTTGTTCTCTGATCATATAAACTGTTAGCGCCCTCTATGGGTTAGCAGTAAGTATAAGGAGTTACAATCGGGAGTTCAATTCCACGCGATGGATAGATAACAAATAGCCCATCGTGTAGCTTTGCAATTACACAAAAAATTGCTGGTAACAACACATCTTTTTTGATAGTTACAACGATGACTGTTTTTGTAGGTGGCGCTGCAACATTTTATATTCTTACAACAATGACTGTTTTTATAGGTAGCGCTGCAACATTTTCTATTCTTACAACAATTACTACTTTTATAGGTGGCGCTGCAATATTTTCTGTTCTTACAACAATGACAGTTTTTATAGGTGGCGCTGCAACATTTTCTATTCTTACAACAATGACTGTTTTTATAGTTACAACATTAGCGTAGTTTTTGTACCTACAACAATATGATTTCTTTTATAGTTACAGCGATATACAGCGGTTTATTTACAACAACATGACTGCTTCAGAGTTACAGTTTAGGTTTATTCTTGGGCCTGGCATGGCCGAGCGCGTTAAGGCGTGCACTCGTAATCCGAGGGTCGCGGGTTCGCGCCCGCATCGCGCTAAACATGCTCGCCCTCTCAGCCGTGGGGGTGTATAATGTGACGGTCAATCCCACTATTCGTTGTTAAAGAGTAGCCCAAGAGTTGGCGGTGGGTGGTGATGACTAGCTGCCTTCCCTCTAGTCTTACACTGCTAAATTAGGGACGGCTAGCACAGATAGCCCTCGAGTAGCTTTGTGCGAATTTCCAAAAACAACAACAACAACAACAGGTTTATTCTTACAACTGTATGACTGCTTTCTAAATGAATATTTTGTAGTTACAACGCGTGATAATTTCTTACTAGCAATATATCAGTCACACTGTACAACACATGATATAATTAAAGCCCTAAAACCCGAGAGTTTTCTAAAGGTGAACGTTTCTTCTTTCATAAAAGGTTTACAAGAACAGTTTGGCCCCTGGAGACGAAACGCTCACCTTACGAAAGTGCTCATGTTATACGATTTTTATCATTTTGTATAAAAATGTGTCCGTGTTTCTTTCCGATATCACAAATGCAACTTATAATTTTATTCTAGTTATCCGAAATCGTTTCTAAAACTTTCCATCTACAACAATTGTATATAAACTGAAAGTGTTGTTAAGTATATTAAATGGCGTATCTGTGTCATTACGTAAGAGAGATTTATTTTTTCCTTCTGTTTCTGCTGGTTTCTTTTATATACTTAAAAAAATGAAATAAATATTTAACGAAAAACTGATCAAATAATAATGTCTTTAGTCGGGAGTTTGGCTTTAGAGCAAGGGAAAAAAACACAAACCAGATTTCTGAGTCAGGATAACAAATATTTCAACCTGTTGGTTAATAGAAATGGCAAAGCGGGGAACTCGAATTTACGAGGTGATAAACGACCAGACAGAAGTAAAGATTGCTGCGGGCGTGGGGCAGAGTCATTGTTTGACCTGCCGCCTTTCCACCCCCACATTACTAGGTTTGGAAAAAAGGCCTAGCTCATGTTCTTGTCAGATGGACAAAATGGGCTAGGATTTATGGCTGTTAGACTCACGTGTCTTGGGTAAATATTTCACTTCTGTTCAGTGGCTTGTTGGGAAATTAAGTCGTTTCTCCGGCTATCGAAAAGCAGTAAAACGTGGTTTTTCAGGAGGGACAAGTTGACGTCAGACGTCTGCAGGTAAAACCATCTCCCATTACAAGACATTTTAGTTCGGACAAACAGATGTAATTTATTCGAATTCGGAAAAGGAAAATCTTATATGGATCTTATAATTCTCATGTATACATATTGTGATGAGTTTGGCTTAAACAAATAAAAACAAAACTCTACGTATTTCGTGGAACACTCTACTCAGCGATTGTTTTTATTATCTCATTTTCAAGGTTATTATTATTATTAACATAATATAAATATAAGAAAAACGAGTCCTAATCCCACTATCAACACTACTATCTCTAATACATATTATATAGTTTTGGCTTATAGCACACTTTGTTAAGTAGCCCCCAGATGACGGTTTCTCCTTAATAGTGTAGTGCACGGCGTGGAAGACATTTTCATGGTTAAAATGATATTTTTATATATTTTTTTCTCACCATTATCACGTATGTTCTGACCAGTACACTTCAATCATGATTGGTTATTTCAGTCACGGTAAAATACATTGACAGTTATTAAGTTTTAACTCTGCATATGTTTACTTTTCTCTACCTTATAATTTTGTTTTAGGTTATTTCTTTACAAATATCGTTAAAACTTTGGTTTCCATCCCTAACGACTGATGACCACGAGATAAATAAAAACCTTTCTTGATGTAACGCTATTTTTATAGTTCCGTTATAACTACGTATAAAGGATAATAGTGTTGTGTGTGTGTTATGTATAAATTAAAGAATCTATCAAATTGTTGTTGTTATTTATAGAACGTGCCATTAACATTGTTGTACTTGGATAAGAAACAAAATTGTTCATGGAAGTTCAGTGGGATATATCAAATTTCTTGCTAACACATATTAACAGCTTAAGTGATGACTCTGAGAGAGTATATATATTTCAGTATTTGTTTCTTTAAATATTTTTTTTACCAAATAATGACATGAACGTTGAAAACAATTTGGCTTTTTAAGAAATTTTGTCTCGGTCTTTTCAGCGTAAAACAATATAAAGGCTATCAGTTATCCTTTCCTAATTTTTAACTGATAAACTAAAAGAGAGGAAAGCCAGACAACAGCGCCCCCTCTTGAACATCTTTAATCGAATGATAACTTTAATGAACACACACGCGACCCGAAAGAAGAGAACGCGGTTTTGCGGTAACGGGACACAAACCACGAATCATATCTTTTCCCGTCACGCGACCCGAAAGAAGAGAACGTGGTTTTACGGTAACGGGACACAAACCACGAATCATATCTTTTCCCGTTTCGGCACGATAATAAACTGTCATGTCATTGCTCATTGGTTCACTCCTATATATCCTGATGTTATACAGCTATTCAGTACTTTAAGCAGGACCGTTTCAATGCCAAATAACGCTACTTTATTCAAAGATAAAATACAGTGAAAATACACTAAAAATCACATGTATATCACAGCGTGTTTGGAAAGTCACCGTGCAGTTTTGTAATCACATTTTATTCAGTCTGTTTCAAGCCAGCAACTGATAGCAGTGTTTAGAAACACAATAAGAAGGATCCAGGCCTGTATTGATGCCAACAGGGGTCACTTTCAACATTGTTTATAATTGTCATTCATATCTACCTCCTGTATTCTATATTGAAACATGACTGTTTATATATATATAAGTGCACAGTGACTTTCCGAACACCACGTACTTCTCGTAAATATGACTTTAAAACTGTTGTAAACCTCCAAATAGAAGTTATACGCGTTCCGTATCATGTTGAAAACGTGAGAGCAAATAGAATTATACCCAAGCAATGTTTAAACTGGGTCGAGACCAAAGCAACGTTTAAATTCGAGTCGTTCGGAAAACGTTCGAAAGATGGGTTTTACGCAGTTCAAACACGTGACTGCTCGACATTCAATACTTAACTGCGAAATTAGGCTTGCATTTTTTTTTAAATTTTTTACCCTGAGCTTGGCGGATGTCGTCGATTTACAAAAGGGATAGAGAGACTTGTTTGCTAACTCTGGTAGGTATGCCGTTTGAAAACGATTTGGATTCGTGCGGAAGTTAGTGTAGGCGTAAATCACATGTGGTCCCTTTCCTCGTGAATATACTTTTTCCACAGTCTGAGATTGATTGATGACCCATTATTTGAGTAACGTCAGTAGCGGATTTCTTGCTCCTCTTGGACGTCGTTGCGGATCAGTAGGAAAAGATTCTCGGTGCGCCTTCAATTTTACAGTTTGAACTTTGTTGATCTTCCCCTAGTGATGCCCAGTGGAAATGAAAGAACTCTGCGTCATTAAAGACATCAGCTATCATTTTGCAAAGCCTCGAGTTTCCTCCCAGATCACAACAGGAGGTCGTGACAGTGATGAATGACACCTTGATGACCACTGGATTGTTTTAATTTCCTGTTTAATGTCTGAATTCGTTCGTCTTTGCTCATTTGAATAATCCTCAGAGAAAGAATTGTTATGGATAGAGGTCTCATTTGGTCTTTTTGTGTCTTTTTTTTTCAGAGCCGAGTAACCACGTGTGTTCAACATGCAAACAGAGTTTCACCTCAGCGTGGATGCTGGTCCAGCACGCTCAGAGAATACATGGTATGAAGATCTACGTGGAGACAAACAACAAAGAGAGGGTCTTAATAGAAGGTTCCAGATCGACATCAGTGTCATTCTCTCCCACGAATGCCCCTTCCCCACTCGCCGTCACTCCAGTAAATCAAGATCAACCAATTCCCCATTCTATTGGCTTGGGACCTCTACCATTTCCAAACTTACAACTGCCCCGAATACCCCTGGGTGAACGACAGTTCGGCCCTGCGCTCAACACCCCCAATTATCTACCCCGTCCATCTAGTCATGGCTTCCGAATGGACCTCTTTAGTGACCAGTACCACCGTCTAAACCATCTTGGGGGAATAGGTCTCAGTCCGTTCGACTCGTATAACCCTTTCGACAGAAGTCGTTTTGATAGACCACGACCACCTCACATAGGTTTAAGTTTCGAATCACATCTGGATTTTTATTCTCAGAGACTTCGACAGTTAGCAGGAGCAACAAGTCCTAATACAACAACATCTTCACGAAAACTCACTTCACCATATGCTCATCCCGTGACTCCCAGCCAGCCCTCCCCTCACCCATCTACACCATCAAGCACGCCTCAACCAATTTCTACCCCACTGTTGTCCCAGTCTCTGTCACCCAAGCCGACTCAAAAACCTGTAGACCAATCAGAATCGTCCAGATGTAAATCCTGTGAGTTCTGTGGGAAGTCCTTTCGATTTCAAAGCAACTTGATCGTACACCGTAGATCCCACACGGGAGAGAAACCATTTAAGTGCCACATTTGTAATCACGCTTGCACTCAAGCCAGCAAGCTCAAACGACACATGAAAACCCATTGGAAGAGCTCTCCGGATTCAGCGGAAAATGCAAGCGTTTGCTCTGCTAGATCCACTCCAGATTCGACCGCAAAAGACAGTGGTGGACAAAACAATGACGGCGAGGACGAAGATGGATCTGAGGAACAAGCAGAAAACGAGAATGAAGAACTAGAAGATGAGGAAGAGTTAGAAGAGGATTCTGAAGACATAGCAGCCGAAGACTTGACAACGAAAAGTTCTACGAAGAATCCTTCATATCCGTATAGTGGAAACGAGAACGGAGACAAGGATTCGTGCACGAAACAGTCCGCCAGACCTCAGACACGTCAGTCTCTCTTGGGAGAAGTCATGGAGAAAATTGGACTTAATGACATCCAGCAATATAATGAAGCCTACAAGCAAGCTCTGGAAGAAAACAGAATTGGAAGGTCTTTGGTTAAAAAAGAGAGACCATCTTCTGCTCCTATGGATAGATCTTCTCCACGGAAATCTAACATTCTACCTGAAAATGGACTGGACCGACAACACCTGGAAGAAGGCAATAATGCACTTGGTCAACCACTGCTTAATCTTCGCCAAAGTGTTTTACCTGACTTTGATGGTCATTTCGAAGACAAGAAACGACTAAGGCTCGATCTCGGGGATCACCAACGAGAAAATCTGTACGCTGGACTTTGGCTGCCTTCAGTAAATTCCAGTCGTCGTAACCTTTTTCTTGGGAGTGTGACCTCTTCCGAAACTGATCAAAGATCAACTAGTGAAAGTGCCTTGTTGGCGGTGACGTCCCATCTTCCAGGAACTAGCACCCCAATATCTACCCTTCCTTCCAAACCTAAAGAGAAAATTAGAAATGACACGTGCGAGTTCTGTGGAAAAGTGTTCAAGAATTGTAGCAACCTGACGGTCCATAGGCGGTCTCATACTGGGGAAAAACCGTATAAATGTGAACTCTGTAGCTACGCATGCGCACAGAGCTCCAAACTTACTCGACACATGAAGACTCATGGACGAATGGGTAAGGACGTTTACAGGTGTCGCTTCTGTGGAATGCCTTTTTCGGTACCAAGTACCCTCGAAAAACATATGAGAAAGTGCGTGGTCAACCAGAACGCTTACTTAACCGACAGGGACACTGATTCTAGGGACAATAGCACCTCAGGTATGCTACCAGAAAGGGATTCCGTTCCAAGTTTAACAACTGGTAGGGATTCCGACTCGATGGAAACTTCGTGAAACATTTAAGAACGATAGAAATAAATATTTCTAAAATGTTGAACTATTTCAGTTACGTTTTTGTTTTTATTCCTACGGGACTTTTGGATCAGACAACAGAATAATAATCCGAATATCCATATTCTAACATCCTAAGAATACAGCAGCTGTTCAGAATTTAAGTTATCCTCCAAATAGGCCAAACATATTGTCTTAGAAAAATGTTCTTTCCAGCACATGTAGTAATCGTGGTGCCACGATTTAAAAATATTGGCGAAGTCGAAACAAAATTTGATATATGACATCACATCTGAGACTGTCCTTTTGTGTTTCAGTCCTCACATCAAGTATTATATACTTTTCGGTGTTTTTGTGTTTAATTTCTTTGCCAATTGGATAACAGCAACAAAATTACGTATTCCATTGTTGGCACGAATATCTTCAAAAATTACGAAACCCCGGCCAAGCCAATGGGGAAATTGATTATTCGACGTCACTTCCGGTCATCCGAACAATCTGTTTAACTCAACGTCATTTCCGGGTTTGACAATCAGGCCGACTTCTAAAACTGATAATTTAACCTGTAGTTATTGAGTTTATAGAGTAAAACTAGTGTTTTGTACTTGTGCTAAAATATAATATAACATTTTAATTTCCCACTCTTGATATGTGCAGTGTGTGTGTATGTGTGTGTGTATGTAGATTTTTTCGTAATTCATGTAAATAACGAGGTATTATTTGAAAATGGCGGGAATTCAGGTATCCACATGATTTACGTAAGTGCCTAGATGTTAGTGGGTTACGAACCTTGTATCAAATTTCATCCTTAAACTAGCTAAGAATTACATCTAGGAGGCGCAGGTGAGCTCTCCGTTCACAGCACAAGAATCTATTTATTTCGCTCAAAATGATGCCAAACCTCAATTCTCGCCATTATGGAGTTGAAACTTTTTAGAAAACGAGAATCATACGATGTCAGTGAACACTGCGTCACTCATGCCTTCTGTTGGTGATGAAATGTCCACGTGAGTGTTTGTTTTCCTTTTCATCATTAACATTCAACTAGTTAGGAAGAAGAACCGAAGAACGCTAATTTGAATTAAATAATTGAAGCTGGAAAGGTAAGAAAATCTCACGGAATATGCGTAGTTATATCCTGTGTAAGTTTTGTTGTTTTTTGTGCCCTTGTTATATGTAGAAGACAGAACACCAAATGCCTTGTTGAGTAGTTTATAACTGTGATCAGGCCTCCTAGTGAAACCTTTGAATACATAAATTTGAAGGCTACCATAAGTCTTTTAACGAAACAGTAACTCTGAGATTATGGGATTTGGTCATAATATTACCATAATTATCGAATACCGATCCATGGAATTTTGTAACATTTCTTATTAGACTAATAATTTAGGTTTAATTATCAAAATTATGGTAACCTTCACAGTAAAATCTGTCGCTATATACAAAACAAGAAATTTCTCTGTGGATATTTTACAGATGGGTATATAAATTCAGGTTTATTATTTACCAAGTATAAATTATTTATGTGTATTTACGTAAGTACTTTGGTTTGTCAAACCACTATTTGTTCATTTTTTTATTTTTTATTAGAAAAAGGATGCTTCGAAAACTGTGTTTGTTTGTTTCTTCAATGGTCCACTAGGAGGCTTGTGTGTTTGTATCAGAAACAGGACAACAAATCCGAACATAAAATATTCATTTTCTAAACTATATTTCCTATGAGTTTAATAAACCCGCACCAAACTGGAGAAATATGTTGAATTTTTGTTATTTACCGTTTCTTAAACTCTCGTCTCGTGTACTGCACTTGTTAAGTGCTAATAAACTGGTATTTATGATATAAGAAACTAACTTTAAAAAAAAACAAGGAACGTGAGAATACAACCTGACGCACTTGGCTCGACAAAATAGTGCTAAGCGTTGAACGATTGTTACTCGAAACAGAAAGCAAAATTAATAAAAAAAAACAAAAAACGTTACGACCTGAAGTCATTTAATTTTCGACAATATGTCGAGATGATCACGTATACACGTTCCTTGTTCAGGACGACGCCCTCAGATTGGGTTTTCAAATGTTTCTAATACAAAAGTACACTTTCATAAATTAAAAACAAAAGCGCATTGTTGATGTTTTTTTCAATCTCTGTTGTGATGCTTGTGTTTGGGTAAAAATTAGTGAGGTGTAGCAGAAACACGTGGATTTCTTTTAAAGTTAGGTTACCCACGAAAGGTTTAGTGTTAGGGTTATGTTACACCTGTATGTATATATATATATATATATAAACCTGACATTTATTGTTCAGTTGTTAAGAAAAGAACAATGTCATAAACATTCTGTGATGATTAGAACTTGAAGCCTGTTTACTCACGGCACGTGTTATTCCTCCGATCTAATAAATAAACATCCTGTGCTAGAGGTGATGCGAATTATGATTTTCAACACTTCAAAACTAATTCCAAAAAAAATTCTGTTTTTGAGATATATATAGTTCATTTGCTACATGATACAGAATACAGTAACATCAGTTCATAAGCTGTAAACAGACGTTTCGAAATGTCTAGTGCCTTTCGCCATACTGTAAAACCCAAAAGTAATTCGTACTCTGACATCGTTTGGGATATATCTCGGTTTTGAAACGATGTTGTGGTTTAATTCCAAATAAATTCCTTTAAAATATATTCAAAACCGCTACCAGTAACCAGATTGTCTCTTCTTCTTCAAATATGGGTTTCCGGTACCTTATTTATAAATAATCACCCCAGAGAAACTGATTAATGAACTTTCAGAAATATAAACGTATACAGTTTTTACCACAATGCAACGTCTTTAAATTGTGGAAAGTCTGAGGGATCATAACTCTAAAAAAAATTGGGTTTCGATACACGCGTTGTTCATTAAGTAACTTTGTGTTAAACAACAAACGAAGGATCCAGATAAGTTTCTCATTTTGCGGAAAGATCACGTTTTCCGGTTATATTTGCACGTGAACAAATTATCGCACGTGACGCGAAACAAATCAACAACATAATCGTTCATTGCGTTTCGTTTTTTTTCTCCTTCCGACTTGTTTTATTCACTTCTACTGGTAATGTAAGTTAGTTAAAATGTGCTCTATTTTAAACTGCTTGTGTTGTCGTTGTTTCTCTAAACTGTTGAGATCTTCGTAAATATTTGTTAGTGTTATGTGTACAAAATTAGAAAACGAACAGTAACTTACGACTCACGTTCCGATATAAATTTGTACATTTTAAAGTCGCGAAATTCTTAGACTAATTACGCTTCGTGCAAATGCCTCCGAGGTCCGACGAAGAAATTTGTTTGAAAAAACTCTGTTTACTGAATCAACAAGTGTTGACAATTCAGACAGTGAAGTGCAAACTGGTGATATATCAGCTGTTCTGTTTGTTAGCCACAACCCCTTAAGAAATACCAGCATCGACGTCTGTTTCATCAAGAAGTGACGAAACCCCAAAGATGGATGAAGACGTGTCAGCTTCTTCTTGACACACCAGCTCAATTAAATAATTATTGTTACCATAGAGACAGTAATGATGCGTTACCGTAGTGACAGTGATGATGCGTATTATCTGTGTAAGTATGTGCTCAGAAAATAATGATCTTATGTTTGCCCTCTGGTGGATATTTATAGGATTGTTTTAATTATAGTGGTTAGTTTGTTTGTTTGTTTTCTGTTAAATGGTTTAATTAGCGTCACCCTAACTGGTTAATAAGTTTAACTTGCACTAATATTCAAGTTTTTGTTGTTGTTGTTGTAACAATAGTTCAGAGGCTGTATCGTTTTTGTTTTTTTTTCATCTCGTCGTAATAAGAGTGTTCTTCAGGGCACACCAAACAGTGCGTGTGTTTGGTCCAGTATTAGGTTTGGTTGTTCAACGCCTAGCATGCATGTTTTATGTATATTAATATGTTGTGAAAAGAAATTTTATTTATGAATCCAACTTTATAAATTAAAACGTCATGGAATGGGCGATATCTCTGTGCAGTTCATTTTATTCAAGTGAAGCCATGGTAACACATTTTCACACAGTTGCTTCCAAGACTTTCGTTACGTTCAAAAACAACAACAACAAAGAATAATTTCCACGCGACATCCACAAAATTATGTGTTCCCAACTGGGACAATGGTATGTCGACGGATTTACAACGCTAAAATCAGGAATTCGGTTCTCCTCGATGGACACAGCAGATGGCCCAATGTGATTTTGCTATAAGAAAACAAAAGAAAACACATATTGTGTTTTTTTTTTAATTTTGTGCAAGGTCAGACAAGGGCTATCTGCGTTGGTCGTCCCTAATTTAGGAGTGTAAGATTAGAGGGCAGGCAGTTAGTCATCACCTCCCACTGCCAACTCTTGGGCTACTCTTTTACCAACATGTAGTGCTATTGACCATGACATTATAACGCCCATACGGCTGAAAGGGCGAGCATGTTTGATGCGACGGGGATTCGAAGCCACGACCCTCGGATAACGATTCGAACACCTGAACACACATGGCGTTGCCGGGGTCCACACACACACACAGTTATGTTTCAAACTGTGAGGACTGTGGCATGTGAAACCCCAAACAATTAAAATATCCGATAATGTGCGTGTGTGTTTTTCTTATAGCAAAATCACATTGGACCATCTGCTGGGTCCACCGAGGGGAATCGAACCATGATTTTTAGCATTGTCAATCCGAAGACTTACCGCTGTCTCAAGACAGGATATCTAAGGAGACCAAATTACCGCTCTGGATTTTACACTTTTGTAATGAATATTCCATGTGAACTTCACTGTCCAAGAATTGGGTTTCTTGTTATCTGTTTATAAGCTGCGTAAAGCTTTTTAATGTATCAGCTGGCATTCGTCCGACGTAGCGGACTGTAGGAACATCACGTTTTCATCACGTGTGTCATTAACACGTTGCTTAAGCTACGGCAAACGTGTAGCAACATGCGTTATTTAAACACGTAAAACCGAATTACTTGTAAGCGTAACTAAGTACGAAACTTTGTTGACGCGCCCGAGATTTCTTATCGTTTCTGTCTGTCTTTCAGCATTCGTAAAAACTTTTAAAACAAACAGTTTGAGCAAAATCCACTGAGAAAGACGCTGACCGCGCGTGTGACGTCATGCCATAGCGACATCCATGGAATATGAAAAACAAAAACACTTTCAAATAGTTACAATTTGTTGTTGTTTAGAATTAAGCACAAAGCTGCACAATGGGCTATCTGTGCTCTGCCCACCACGGGTATCGAAACCCGGATTTTAGCGTGTAAGTCCGCAGACATACCGCTGAGCCACTGGGGGGCTCAAATAGTTACAATATTGTCTCTACGGTGTACCCAGTCACACCAAACATGTTCGCCCTTTCAGCCGTGGGGGGCGTTATAATGTGACGATTAATCTCACTATTCGTTGGTAAAAGAGTAGCCCACGAGTTGGCGGTGGGTGGTGATGACTAGCTGCCCCTCTAGTCTTACACATGTAAATTAGAGACGGCTAGTGCAGATAGCCCTCGAGTAGCTTTGCGCGAAATTAAAAAACAAACAAACAAACCAAACCCTACGGTGTAAATAACACGAACTTCATTATGTAACAATTTAAGGGTTAAGCATGTTTATAAGACAAGCGGGTCGTGAACATTAAATTTGAAGCTTAATTTATGCTAATGAAATAAAATACAGAATAAGTTACGTTTCAAAAACAATTGGAAAGCAATTTATGTTAAGCACAGAAGAAAAAAGTTCCTTCAAAGAAAAGGTAAACTTACCGATCAAACAAAAACACGTCTTTCAGAACTTAAGTGAGACCAGGTGTGGCCCAGGACTTATCGTGTTCGGGCTGAGAGTCCAATAATTCGAGGTTCGCATCTTGTTTATGAAAAGAAAAAAACAAGCTGAGCGCTTTGTGGCTGTGGGTGCGACATAAGAGTGGCAGTCAAATTCCATTAGTCGGTCAGAGAAGATGTGACCGTGGATGCTGCTGGTTGCGTATTCTTCTAGTACAGAATATTGGTTCGTATTTAAGGACGGTTATGCTTGGTTAATCCTTGGACTCCCATATACATAATTATGAAACAAACACACAGAAATCAAATAAAATAGACATAAAGAAACCACCAGCATTCGGAAATTTCACGACTTCACGAATATTAAAATGAATGGATGTTACCATGAATTTTTGTCTTTAGAAATCAGAGAAAGAAAGAAAAAATATAAATGGGATATTTATTTATTTACGTTTCTACGATTTGGGATTCATTTAAAAAGGCCCCCGCTAGTACAGCGGTATGTCTCCGGATTTACAACGGTAAAATCAGGGATTCGATTCCCCTCAGTGGGCTGTGCAGATAGCCCAATGTGGCTTTGATGTAAGAAAACAAAGAAGCTACTTCGGGAAGTTGGCGAAGCATAATTACAAAGTGTTATAAAGTGTTAGTGTTACAACGCATAAGTGTTAGACCTATTTATAGTTTTAGTGTTTCTGATGGCAAACATAATTATGTCCACAACGTTGTCTGAGGATCCCTGACTTCTTTGATTGCAGGATCCCCAAATACCAGCAGGATCCCCAAATACCTGAAATCTTAACAAAACTGCCACCAACACTGAACTTCATTTTCACTGATCACAAGAGATACACTTAATATGTGGACTTACCACACGAAAACAAGTCGGCAATGTGAGGGCATACGTACTAAACATCTATAACACATTAAGATCCATACGTACTGAACATCTATAACACATTAAGATCCATACGTACTAAACATCTATAACACATTAAGATCCATACGTACTAAACATCTATAACACATTAAGATCCATACGTAGTAAACATCTATAACACATTAAGATCCATACGTACTAAACATCTATAACACATTAAGATCCATACGTACTAAACATCTATAACACATTAAGATCCATACGTACTGAACATCTATAACACATTAAGATCCATACGTACTAAACATCTATAACACATTAAGATCCATACGTACTAAACATCTATAACACATTAAGATCCATACGTACTAAACATCTATAACACATTAAGATCCATACGTACTAAACATCTATAACACATTAAGATCCATACGTACTAAACATCTATAACACATTAAGATCCATACGTACTGAACATCTATAACAAATTAAGATCCATACGTACTAAACATCTATAACACTTTAAGATCCATACGTACTAAACATCTATAACACATTAAGATCCATACGTACTAAACATCTATAACACATTAAGATCCATACGTACTAAACATCTATAACACATTAAGATCCATACGTACTAAACATCTATAACACATTAAGATCCATACGTACTAAACATCTATAACACATTAAGATCCATACGTACTAAACATCTATAACACATTAAGATCCATACGTACTAAACATCTATAACTCATTAAGATCCATACGTACTAAACATCTATAACTCATTAAGATCCATACGTACTAAACATCTATAACTCATTAAGATCCATACGTACTAAACATCTATAACACATTAAGATCCATACGTACTAAACATCTATAACACATTAAGATCCAGTATTACAGAAGTTTAAAGCACGTGTTTTTTATATCTATAAACCATTAAGACCTATTGTTTGGTAGAGTGTTACACACGTGTAAAGAATATGTCCGATAAGTAACCTATTCACACGGCTTCCTGACAATCGTGTTACGTATACTGAATAGAAAAAAGGCTATTGTTGAGGGCGCTCAAAATCAAGCGTGAGATTATTAAAATAACCGTCTTCCAGTTTAATTACAGTGACTCAAATTATGGGTTGAATTAGGTACGTCATTACCAGATCCAGTTATCGAAATGGATAGTGGCGAAGAAGAACAGAAGTCAGATATAGTGAGTCACTTATTTACCAGGTGTAATGACGTGCACACGAGTCAACATGGTCGAGCAACAAAGACGACATTGTGAGCAACTTATTTACCAGATGTAATGACTTGCACATAGCATGACTTAGCAACAAAAACGATATGGTGAGTCACTTATTTACTAGGTGTAATGACTGGCATACGAATGAACATGGTCTAGCAACAAAGACGACATTGTGAGTCACTTATTTACCAAGTGTAATGACGTGCACACGAGTCAACATGATCTAGCAACAAAGACGATATAATGAGTCACTTATTTACCAGGTGTAATGACTTGCACACGAGTCAATATGGTCTGGCAACAAAGTCGATACAGTGAGTCACTTATTTACCAGGTGTAATGACTTGCACACGAGTTAATATGACTTGACAACAAAGATGACATATTGAGCTATTTATTTACCAAATGTAATGACTTGCACACTATCAACATGACATAGTAACAAAGACAAACATTCAGATATAGCAACACAATATAACTTTGAAATCTGATTAGATTACTTCAGGAAATACCTCAAAAATAGAAACACGAGTGTCGCCCCCTAGTGACGAGAAAGGTTTAGGTTAATTGTGTTAAACTCTTGGTTTCACTCAGAGCCAAGTCTCTGAGCTACTTACACTGTCCACCGTTAAACCTAACTGTTGAGTACTTCAGTTGTGATAAAAGTCACTCAACAACAACATACGGTAAACCTACATTTTTATATTTTAAGTAACGTCACATTTTGAAGTGTGAATGATAGCGTAATTAATTCCTAACAAGGTAGTGTAGAATATCCTGACTGTGAAACAAAGTATGACATCAATATTATTAACGTGTGTTCTATCGTCATTTCAAAAGTGAATGTTGACGTACGCGTGCGTGCCTCGCTTTTCAAACAGGAAACAGAAAAACACTAGAACAGACACCACAGACAATATGTATATATATATATAAGATGACCGCTTAAGAGAGATAACACCATCGATAAATGACATATCAACGTATCAAATGGATCAATTCAGGCTAATTTTGTTTTCATTGTAAAACGTTTAGTATTTGAATTTTTTTAAATTCGGATTTACGTACGTCAAAGAGAGAGACGAATAATAAATTTATCCCTGCCTTATTCATTAAATAAGAAAAACAAACGGTATTGCCTTATGAAGTATGCACCAAACATGCTCGTCCTTTCAGCCGTGGGGGCGTTATAAAGTCACAGTCGATCCCACTATTCGTTGGTAAAAGAGTAGCCCAAGAGTTGTCGGTGGATGATGATAACTAGCCTCCTTCCCTGTAATCTTACACTGCTAAATTCGGGACGGCTAGCGCAGATAACCCTCGTGTAGTTTTGCGCAAAATTCAAAAACAAACAAACAAACAAAACCTACAGCGTTATATACTTTTTATTTTATTTTTTCATAAATAGGGGCAAATCAAGACTATACGTGGACATTGCCTTGAAAAGGGCCTGAGTACTGGGTAATAATCTGGCCCAAAGTTCTACTAAATAACACACTCCAAAAAGTAGACGGCACCAAAGTAAGGGATGGAGGAAGAGGTCTCGTGCACCTGACCCTCCTGGGTATTCAAACATTACCCAAATACCCACACAGAAGAAAGCGAAGCATTATATACAACGGAGCCTACGAATTCGAGGTGAAAGAGTTTCGTCATCCGTTTTAGATTTAAAAAAAAACAACGTCTGATTAAACCTCGGTAATCGATAATTGGATGAAGTGAACTCAATGCTAAAGTACCCATCACATGTAGGCTTAACCCATTCAAACCTCGATAATTGGATGAGGTGAACTCAATGCTAAAGTACCCATCACATGTAGGCTTAACCCATTCAAACCTCGATAATTGGATGAGGTGAACTCAATGCTAAAGTACCCATCACATGTAGGCTTAACCAATTCAAACCTCGATAATTGGATGAGGTGAACTCAATGCTAAAGTACCCATCACATGTAGGCTTAACCCATTCAAAGACCATACAGTTCCAATCAAATTGTAGTAATTTTTGATACGACAGTTGTAGATGTGTTGCCATCCAACAAAGCACGTTTAAATAAAATACATTATGAAATGATACAATTTGTGTATATTTTCTTCTTCTGGTTGAATTCACGCAAAACAACTTAGTTCAACTGAAAACAAAAGTTTCGATTCTCATGCCCGTTTAAAAGATCAACCCACCTTAAATACACTGCAAAGCCAGTCCGATGGAGGCTTAACTCACGTTAAATGTACTTTCCTCAAGTGGATTAGAGTTTCTATCAGTCTTTACAGCATTAGGTACTAAGCACACTGTAAACTGAGAGAGGACATTTTGCAAAATAATTATGAAAAAACACAAAACGGTATTTATTATGAAAAAAAAGAACATTTTTTATGTCTAAATAAATAGTCTGCCACAACGCGAGCCATGCTGGAACCCCTAAGAAAGTAGTGTTAGCTCCATTTTACTGTAGGCCTAAAGCTTATATCTAATATTTCCTTCTTATGTGTTTGGGTTTATTTATATTTATGATTTGATTATGATCAGAAACGATGAACGAATTATAGAAGAACAGTGCCTTTGAAAGTAGGCTAGAAAAAACTGAGATTTGTGTTTAGAATATCAAAAGTGAAACGTTGAAACATGATCGGTATCCGAAACGTAACTTAGAGCAAGCAAGGTCGGCACTAGTTTAAATGGTGCCTAAGGGGAAAAACAAAGACTGGCAGTGCCTCCACTATCAATGGAATCCCTGACTATTAGGCACTTCAAGCAGTCGCCGAGGTTGCCTTTCCTTAACACCTAGCTTAACAGTAGACATTTCTATAATTCCACAGAAGTTAATAGTACTAGTACTGTCAAAGTGAAACTATGAACGACCGAACACACGTTGATACCTAATGTTCTAGGCCCGGCATGGCCAGGTGGATTAAGGTGTTAGACTCGTAATCTGAGGGTCGAGGGTTCGAATCCCCGTCGCACCAATGATGCTCGTCCTCTCAGCCGTGGGGGCGTTATGATGTTCGGTCAATCTCACTATCCGTTGGTAAAAGAGTAGCCCAAGAGTCGGTGGTGGTTGGTGATTACTCGCTTGCTTTCCTTCTAGTCTTACACTACTAAAGTAGGGACGGCTAGTGCAGACATCCCTCGTATGGCTTTGAACGAAATAAAAAAAATAATAATCTGACCAATAGCAACGCAGTACTGTTCCATTGTCAGACAAAACTATCAATGACCCTTATTCTTACACACGAAACTTTAAAAGTAGGAAGTAATAATAACAATGCCTCTTCCTGGAAAAGTTATTCCTCATGGTTGTGTTCCAGTGTCTCAGATGGAATTCTCCAGGCTGAAGACGGTAAAAACCGGATTTGGATATCCGTGGTGAGCAAAGCACATGTAGCTCGTTATGTAAGATTGTGCTTAACATCAATCGACCAATCATTTCGTAAATGGTAGTGAAATTATGCATTTATCTACTTATTTTATGTCATTGGTATTTGTGACCTATTTAGATGGTATTTCTTATTTCCAACCTCCAAAATTAAGGACCCTTAAGCCTCACACAGCAACACGCAAACAGTCAACTCAGCTCTCCGAGTGATAAATATCTCATCTTATCCGTATAGCAAAACTCAGTTACGGCTGAAAATACGGAACACGTTTTTCTTATTCTCATTTCTCGAGGCATGGCCTTTCGGTTCCGCAGCCAGGGACGTTTACCACTATGCCACGTTCTGCAAACGTCTGTTTAGCAACTAAGTTGTGCCAAAACATTTTCGAAAGTTATCGTAACCTATTATTACCAATTAATAGCAGACATCCCGTGGGAAAAACAAAAGGCGAATGCATTTATAGAACGTTTCGCAAAAAATCTTTGCAACGTCGTTCGTTTCATCAACACAAATAGAAACCAGTATTTAAAGGAAAACGTGTCTCTTACAACACACATAAACATCAACTTAAACGTGCAATAGACCTATAAATTTGCTCGTTTGTGGATTAGGTTGTACTTTCATTGTGCACATTACAAAGTCAACCAGCGTTTATAATACAATCAAGCCTCGACGTGTGAGTTAAAAGAAAGAATAAAAAAAAACGTTGAATTTTGTTTCGCATTCATAGGTAAGAAAGTAATCTTGAAGAAAATTACATTTTATGGGATTACAGTTGTACAATAATGACTAATATACGTGTTTGAAATGAATTAGAATGATTAATTGTGATCACGAAAACATTGCATTATATCTCATATATCAACTAAGGAAACTTTCGCTTGAAGCTATCACACCAACACGAACTGAAATGAGGTGAATCACGTGATAATTCAACCAATCACAACCTAAATCAGTTCATTAAATTAAACATACGTTTCCTTGAGTGCACAGAATTGTGTGTATCACGAAAAAACAAACAAATTTGAAGCCTAATTTAATTTCAAAAATAACGAATGCACTCCTCTGTTTATAAATATTTTTGATTAAATAACAAACGGGAAGGCACAAAATTCACGTGTATAAATGTATAATTTCGACTTTAAAATCTTTTATTATTGCTATAAACTGTTTGCGTATTTCTGGACTCAGAACTGATCTCCTTTTATCTTTAACCTCTGCCTACAATCATAAGAACTAACAATTAACTGAGTAATTAATATTGTTAACATACCACCCTCTGATTAGTGACACATGTTAACTGTCAACGATGTTTTCGGCCGTAATCCCAAACAGTGCACCGATAGTTACTTGGAAAGAGTTAAAGTTAAAATCAAATAAGCAAAACACATCACTTTTAATAGTTTACTATCACAGACAAAGCAACATTACATATATACAAGTTTTCTTCTGATAAGATATACATTTCGGGTGCTTCTGGATGAAGTAAAACCCACTTGAAATAAAAATGCAGCTAAGAACAGTTGAAGATGGCCTAGGAATTTCAAAACGATGTTCTCTCCTTATCAATAAGTGTAAATACCCACACCAGCCGTTCCGAGATACATTTAGGGTGCTTACAGAGCAAAGTACAGTTCCTACTCTTAATGTGTTTTCAAAATAAAGCATACTTCCTACTTTCGGTGTGCTTGTAAAGCAAGCTACTTTTCTCACTTTTAGTGTGCTTATAAAGCAAAGCAACACTTCCTACTCTTAGCATGTATCGAAAGCATAGTTCACGTCCATGTACAGACGAACTATAGACTTATGATGAGGAATTACTCAATATCTGCTCTTTTTGTTCTTAAAGCTAAGTCCAAAGCAACACAACTGGCTGGCTGTTTTCTGCTCATCACGGGTATCGAGGCCAAGTATGCAGACATAACGCTGTGCTACTGGAGGGATTTCATTACGGATTACTTCACTGCTTATCTGTACTGGTAGAAAACAACATTTTAAAAACATAATTAGAAAGAAATAGAAGCAGTGAAGAAACGAAACAAACTGCTGAACATTTCGGAAAATGTGTTATAAGAAAGCTAAGAATATTTCATTGTCTAAAATAGTTTAATATTACTCGTGTGACAGGGGTAGTGTATTGTTTTTTGTTTTGGAATTTCGCACAAAGCTACACGAGGGCTATCTGTGCTAACCGTCCCTAATTTAGCAGTGTAAGACTAGAGGGTTGTTGTTTTGAATTAAGCACAAAGCTACACAATGGGCTATCTGTGCTCTGTCCACCACGGGTATCGAAACCCGGATTTTAGCCTGTAAGTCCGCAGACATACCGCTGAGCCACTGGGGGGCAAGACTAGAGGGAAGGCAGCTAGTCACGTGTAGCGAGTCGATGGACAAAGTGAATCAGGCCTCCCGCCCGGCAATAATTCGTTCTTCTCTTACCTTAAAAAAAATGTGAAATGATGTGAAACACAAATACACATTTTATAAGAACGTATCTCAATCTCTTGACAAACAGTCTGCACCCCCACCATCACCCCAAAACACAAAGACACAAAATTGAACATATTACAGAAATATTTCTTTAATGTCCTTGTGCACCTCGGCTATAACCCTACATTATATTTGTGAAAGGAAGAGATTCTACTGACAGAAAATGATACTAGAAAGAAATCCACATAGCCACATTAGTACGGCGGACCCCGCTGAAAAGAACCTCCAATCTAATTGTAACAGTACAGAGAAAAACCGCACAACCAATTCAATAAATTTATATATATTTTACCTTTATTGAATTTATCTTCAAACAAAATTATCATATTAGTTATTATCACGCCACTATCAGCTGTGGATAAAGTCCGTCAAGGAAACCGTGCAGGTGGGGAGTGGAAGAAGGAAAACTATCCCTGAAACGCACGTGAATCAGATCAGTACAGTGTTTAAGTTGTATATATTTTCCGTATTGGGTCTAGCACTGGAGTGGTCACTGTTGTCGTCTCTAACTCGAGCCGTCCGATGAAACAGAGGCTATTCTACGGACTTTCAACGCTAAATTCCGGTGCTTGATTTCCCGCGACGGACACAGCAGATAAGCCATTATCACTTTCCTCACAAACAGACTCTATTATCTAGTAACATACTAAATTAAACAAATTCTAATCTTTAATACGTTACTGAATTAAACAAACTATTATCTAAGGAGATACTAAATTACACTCTATTCTCTAATAAGATATTAAATTAAACAATAATAACGTCTTTATAAAGTCTAATGATGTAGTAAAACAAGATACGGAGAAAATAAAACTTCAGTATTTACATGACACTAATGTAAAACAAAAGCCCTCTAGTCAGTAATAATACACTAAAAATAACAAACTAATGTCCAATAAGATAATAAAACAAACAAGTTTTTGACGTTTATTGATGTAAAGCAAGGAGGCGATCTGCGCTAAACAATTGGTAATAAAGGTAAAGGTAAAATTATTATAAAATGTAGAAATAAAGCCAGTTAAAATAAAAAAAATGTCCAAAATTCGGATAACAAATTCGAATAGAGTTAGGAGTTAAAAAGGTCGAAGTCCTGTAAAAACTTAAAAAACAACACAAGTTGGAAAATGTCGTCATCACCAACGGCTCTGTTCAAGGTCAGGGGTATACCCATAGAGAAGAACATCTGTGAAATGGCTTCAGTACTTCATAACGACAGGACAACGTGGTCTGTTTTGACTTGAGTGTCACAAGGGCCACACGTTGTTGGATCAGTCCCAGATAAAATTAAAAGAGGTAAAACCTCTAACCAATGTGTAGCCTAACCAGGACAAATTCCTCCTTCGAATCTTTACAGAAACAATATGACCATATATCAGCAGAAGGTTTGATATAGAAAAGCTTGTTATCACGTTGCTCACTCCAAGTCGACTGCTAACTGGCGGGGACCTGAGCCTTGAATACAGGACTCTAGTCTATATACGGAATATGCACGGAAGTGATGGCAAAGGAGCAGATGGACTTAGCCTCAAAGTCTTGCGAATATTCACGTGGCCAGGTATCCAAAAACTGGATACCAATAAAAGATAAAGAAAAATTGGCCATCCGTTTACGAGGATTGATGAGAACAGGGTGAGAACTGATGTTAAGCAATTCCAGGACCAATAGAGAGCTGTAAGAGTCAGTGTAAATAGTACTATTGGTATCCTGCATAGCTTTTACGTGATCTAAGGCAAGAGAAATGGAATACGAACTGGGAATTGGACATAGAAAACGTAAATTGGATCCTCTGAGCAACCACCGAGCCACAAAAACCACGGTAGAACATACAGAGTCACCTGATTTCGAACCACCCATAGAAACAGGAATGAAAGAATGTTTAGAAATATGTTTGTCAAAGAGAAAAAGTACTTCCAATGGAGAGTATCCAGCTTCATCAGATGACTCAAAGAAGGAACGCAATTGGAGATGATGATAAACCGTGATGGGATAGGCTGATCATTGTAGACAGCAACTTTATCCAGTGACATACCCAACTCAGTCAGCTGCATCTGTATATGAAGGCCAAAGGGAAGAATAACAGACCGTCTATTCCAAAAGAGCATAGCCCATGAGGTAGGAATACATAACTCTAGGTGGGATGCTAAAGTTAAGAGTCGAAGCTGAATGACGTATAGTAAATAAAGTTGCAAATATCAGAGATAAAGGGAAGGTACATGAGTACATACTCTGATATGGAGAAGGGGAGGAAGCCCCTGTGCAGAGCTGGAGCCACAGGTTGTGAATAGGGTCCAGCATTTTTAAGGCCTAGGTCCCAGCAGAACAATAGACCCATAGTCCAGTTTGGAACAATTAAGGGCACAGTAGATCAAGAGCATAGGAAATCAATCTGCTCCTCAAGAGGTAAAAGAGAAGGCAAGGAGGATGCTCAGTGCCCTCGTATAGTTGACGCGTTGCTGCTTGAAGTGAAGAATAAAAGTCAGCTTATGGTAAAAAATAAGCCACAATAACTTTACCTCAAGAACCACAGGGAAGAGCAACGTCACCAAGACCAAGCTCAGGATTAGAGTGTATAACCCTATTGGTGTCAAAGGTCCATGCAAATGGTACCAGAGAAAGAAAATTTGAAACCGTTTGCCCTGGTCCAGTTCAATAAATGATTGGGGGCTGTCTGAAACTGTCATTCAATGAACCTCACGATCAATGACTGACGTACGATGTGGAATTAGGAGGAAGTTGCTAACACTTACAGCCAAGAGACAGCCCCAAATAACTCCAATTTCCTGTGTAAAACAAAGGGAAAGCGTCAGTCCAACACGACTGTACAGTAAAAAGGTCCATATAAAAATGGGCAAATGACCATGCAACCCACAGGAGTTAATGTCTACAAAAAGTCTTTTGATTCAAGGAAACAAATAAAACGACCATTAATCATCTTCTCCGAGACCTTTTAGAGACAGCTCGTCAAAGCAATGGGATAATAGTTAGCAGAAATCTTAGGATCTTTATCAGTCATAAAGATAGGGTGGACAATAGCCCGGCACTAGGCAAAACGTTCTTTTGTCAGATCCATTTAAAAATAACAAGAAAAATAGCAAGAGTAGAAGGAGAGAGATCGTGCAGCAGTTTGAGTTCCACCAGTGTAAAGGGATGATTGTAGTCATAGAGATGACCAGTTTAACACTGGTTTAAAAGCGAAAAATTTGAGGATCAGATGAGATCATAAATAAAATGCGTGCTTACTCATTTCTATTTTGATTTCTTTACATCATGAATAAAATGCACGATTTAAATAATTTTGAGCATCTATGAGTGTAATATAACATATGCCTTTAAAACACTTTGTAAAAGTTATTCTTTGTAAAAATAAATAGCTGTTTGACAAATTTTCCGCTTTTCTAGCGACCACCCTGTATTTTCTTCTCTAATTAGAACACAAAAGTAGCGATTTCAACGGCCTGAAGCCTCTACTTGAATTGTATTAGTAGTTTTTGTTTAGGTGTTTTTATGTAATAGACGTGATTACAGACATTATATCACAACTTGTTTACCTTTTGATGAGTTTAAACAGGAATATAATATATTTGTGATTGTTTAAGTATTTTTTGAGAAACTTGCAATTACTTGTGTTCGACTTAAATACATTGCACAGTTCTGTCCCACTCTCATTCTGTTCTGTCTTTGTTCGTTGTACGTTAGAGTTTTTCAATAAAGACTGTATTTAAGCCTGTTGAGTCATCTGGGAAACAGATTCCAATTATGACAAGCAAGTGACTGAAACTTTCTGATATTACACAGTTCTGCAAGCCAGTTACTGGTACTACAAGTGACAATGTAGATAATCCAACAACCTCAAGCAAAGGAATAGAAACTTGCCATACAGAGGAAATACCATGTTCATCAGAGGACGAGTCTTGTGCAACTGTTGCACATCATGAACCACCAGATAATTGTGACACAAGTTTGTGCAGTAATGAAAAATCTGACACTCCACAGATACAGTGTGGGAAGCCATATCATTCAGATGCACAACTAATACCACAACAAAAAGCAAAATCTTAAAATATCAACTTACAAGGCAAGTGGTTTGATGAGTTCCCATGGCTGCACTTCGACAATCAGACTCAAAAAGTCACATGTTTTCATTGTGCCAAGGCAGAAAATAGAGGCCTTTTTACAGGAAAATTGGAGAGGCCAGTGGAGTATACCTTCATACCCATCAGCTTTTGCAACTGGAAAAATGCAAAACAAATTTAGCGAGTACCAATCCTCCTCTCAGCACAGATTCGCTATATCTCCAGAAGGTTCACTTGATGTAACTCCAGTGACTGTCCAGCTACATGATGGAAAAAAGAAGCAGCAGGAAGAATGCAAAAGAAGTCTGGCTAAAATATTCAGAAGTTTACGTTTCTTACTGCATCAAGGTTTAGCATTACGTGGACATACTGATACGGAGTGGAACTTCCTACAATTAATGAAGCTCCTGGAAGAGGAAGATCCTGAGTTAATGGCCTACTTGTCAAAGAAAACCACATTCACATCACCCCAGGCTCAGAATGAAATAATGGAGATGTTCAGCCATCAAATACTGAGGAACATAACACACGAAGTGCAGCAAAGTAAAATCTTTGCATTAATGGTTGATGGCACTCAAGATGTTACAGGTGCCGAACAGGAAGCAATATGTGTACAATATGTAGATGAGAACCTTGACGTCCATGAGACATTTCTTGATTTGTACAGTGTTTCAAGTACAACTGGTGAAACAATATCCTCAACTTGATGTACTGACTAGACTCAATTTCCCACTGTCAGGATTAAGAGCACAAAGCTTGTGAATGTGTTCCAGATTCTATCCAGTGGGTACATAAACTTTTTGTCTTGCTTCAGAGATCAGGCAAATACAAAATAATCTTTGAAAATATTGTATCGTCAGACAGCCACAATCGTCCAGTTAAATAAATCCGCCCACTGTGTCTAACATGCTGGTTGTGCCGCCTATCTGCAATTACATGTGCTAATGATCACTACAGTGACATTGTTGATTCTTCGTCTGAATTAGCAAATAAAAAATCAGATGTAGCAGTGAAAGCACGAGGTCTGCTGGACAGATTTGACAAAGGAAAGAGAGTTTAGGATTGTTGATGGCTCAGCATCCGTTAGCTCCATTAGAGGAACTAAACCGTGCATTCCAAGCAAACTCAGCAACAGTATCTGGCATGATTGAAACATCTGTAATGGCAGTTGAGCAATTGTGGGTATTGCGAACAGAGTAAAATTACAACAAGATATTTGATGAAGCTGAGATAAAGGTAACTTCCCTAGATCTGGTGCCTATTGAACTACCAAGCATTCGCAGACCCCCAGAAGGATCCCAGGTGATGACTCAGAACACCATTCTGCAATAGTTAGAGATTACTACAGAAGCCACTATTTTGAATTTGTGGACACAGTCATAGAACATCTGACCACTAGATTCAATGCAAGTAACAATGACTTGAGACAGTATCTGGAACTTGAGAACATGATCACATCTGGCAAGATTGACAACTCGGTTGTAAACTTCTATTCACAAATCTTTGCACTACGGATTGAGTTTCAGTTGCCCATGTTCAAAGAAACAACAAATACAGTATCTCTGAAAGGTGTGAAGGATGCTTACTGTAAAATGCATGAAACAAGCCAGTAGATGTTTAGTGAAGTGTTTCTTCTCATGAAAATTTTGCTTGTATGTCCAGTATCCAGCTGCGAATGTGAACGCAGTGTTTTTTCATTAAGACGGTTGAAGACGTGGTTAAGGTCAACTATGTCTCAGTGTGGCATCAATTATGTGGCAGTTTGTCACACTCACAAAGATGAGGTCGACAAGCTACATATAGAAGAGCTTTAAATAATTCATAAACAGATCATCACAAAGGAGGTCTACGTTTGGGAACATGAGGACTAAATGAATCTTACTTCAATGAAAAGTATGAATAATTATGTGCTACATTGTATTGATGTGTAATTTTCAAGAGTTCGCAAAGACATTTTAATTATTTTTATCAAACCACATGAACAGTTTTTCAGTAGATATAAACTTATCAAGGGTAATTATTAATTTTATTAATATTTGAAAACGTAATTCATCCAATGAACGTTATTAGTAACCTTGTCAAGTATAATGGCCATCTTTTATACTGTGCAGTGTGCAGGAATAAATTCATGTGGCAGTTAATTTGTGACACATTTGTCTTTATTCTATTAACATTTTGAAAACTGTTCACAACACCTCACTTATACAAACCTACACGGAAACCTTAAGGTATCGTGGCAACAAGATTACTCTGTGACTACATGTTTACAGCTTTCAGGTTCACGTAATCAGAGATTACCAATTTGCAAATTGAACAGTTCACATAAGTGGTTGCAAAAATCATCCCCTCCCCCGTCGGGTGTGAAAAATCTACGCCCCTTGATGTTTCCACCAAGATATACCCAGAAAAAAACTTCTTCGCTGACTTAGGACAACTGGCAAGCCCCTGCATTCTCTTTTGTATAAAAATAGAGACATTTGCCCCCAAAATTGGGGTGATAAAGAATTTATAAAACGAGGCACAGATGTAGAAATTGAAGAGTGCTGTTCAGATGAACTGTTTTTATTATTTTATTTGGGGGGGATCCGTATTGAAATGAGGAAGATTCAGTACCCAGTGACTCCACTCACCATGAAGGACATCACAACAATGCCATTAAGAACAGTGTAGTAACGTTTCGCGAGCACCAGCGTCAGACACAATGCGCATAACACTCATTGATAAAGCCTAACACTGGTACTTTGGTGTCCCGAGCCTAATAGCACCAGTTGATTGGCCCTGGGGAGGCACTCCAAGGTCATTCATCTACAGAAATTCAAGGCTTAAATGGATTTGATCCTTTTATCAACAGAATCCTCTCCTCACCTTCAAGGGTCGCCACGCACGGTAAACGCGTGGGAGGATGTTTGTATCCCAGAAGAGGTAAATTGAATGTACAGAACCGTCTCTGGGAGGTACCCTCACAAAGCACAGCAACCCGTCTCGAGGGACCCAAACAAACTTTATTTTCCAATAAGGTACTGAAATAAATCACACTTCAAGTAAGGTAAATAAACTTGAGTCAGTTATAAAACATTAAAAGAAATGAACTTCAGTCTTTAATATCCTAAGTTAAACAAAATCTACTCTTAAATGAGATATTAAATAAAATAACTCGTGTCCCTAATAAGATACTAAGCCACACAAATTCTAGTCTTTTATAAGATAATTAAAAAGCAATCTCCAGTCTCTAACAAGATAACAAAAGAAAAACCCCTTGTCTCTAATAAGATACTAAAACAAAAAACTGTAAATTATTATGGAAGACTAATTTAAACAAATTCTAGTCTCTAATAACTTATTAAAAATAACTTATATTCTCGAATAAGATACTAAAATAAACAAATTATAATCTCTGATAAGATACTGAAATAAACTGTTTTTTAATAAGGTAAAACTTTTCTCACAAGGTTCTAAAATGTTCAAACACTTGTGTCTGATGGAATACTAAAAAACAAACTTTTGGTTTTAATAACATTTCAAAAGGAAATTTGTTCTAGTTGTTTTTGAATTAAGCACAAAGCTACACAATGGGCTATCTGTGCTCTGCCCACCACGGGTATCGAAACCCGGATTTTAGCGTGTAAGTCCGCAGACATACCGCTGAGCCACTGGGGGGCATTTGTTCTAGTCTCTAATGAAATTCTAAAATAAAAACATTCGTCAATAAGTTACTGAAACATTTTGTATTCTCTAATACGACACTAAAGTAAAAATTTATATTCTTTAATAAGTTATTAAAAATAACAAAAACCTCCAGTCTGTAATAGGATATCAAAACAAAATCCTCTGGGATCTAATAAAAGTAAAGTCAGAAAAACTTTAATCGCTAATAAGACACTAATCCAAACAAACATTGGTGACTAATACAAAGAAAATAAACTATTCTCCAATATTATGCTAAAAAGAACAAACTCTGTTTTGTAACAATATGCAAAAATAAACATAAATCTAATCTGTAACATGGTTCAGAACTAAATATACTGTGGTCTCTAATAAGGAAATCAAATGAAATAATAAACTGTATTCTCTAATGATGTCAAATATAAAAATTATATTCTCTAATACACTACTCATATAATCAAATATCAGTCTACAATGACATATTAAAAGAAAAATTCTAGTCCATGTCAACAAACTAAAACAGATGAAAACTAGTGTTTAACTGAGATAGGTAGCTAAAAAAATATCTTCTCCTAAATAACAAGACAAATTACACTTTAATAAGATTGTAAAATAAACGATTACCAGCTTTTAAAAAGATATCAAACTCTAGTCTTTAATGACACGCTAAAAACAGAAAATTTTCGTGTTCAATAAGATATTAAAATAAATTCTTTACTTTAATATGATATAAAAAACAACAATTAGTTTCTTATTATGTACTAAGTAAAATTTCGTATCAAATAAGGGTCTAAAACATAACGTTTAGTTTCTAATAACATAGAGTCACTAATAAGCTATTAAAACAATGTCTATTCTAACATAACACTAGAGTTCTACCCTCTAGAAGAACTAAGAATTTCTAGTATTTAATAAGATACTGTGTCAAGTCTTTAATGTGGAACAACAATAACAAAACCATAGTCTCTAATAAGATACTAAACCTCTGGTCTCCGAGAATATATTCAACTATCCTCTCTAAGAGAGTACTAAAATAGCAAACTAATGAGGTACTAAAATGAGTAAAATCTGGTAGCAAATAATAAACTAAAAGAAGAAAACTCTAGTGCCTAGTAAGATAATAAAATAATCAAACTCTATTTTCTAATAAGGTAGTAAAACAAACAAACTATAGTCTCCACAGAGTAAGATACTAAAACAAACACTAGTCTCTGATAACACAATAAAAGATGAAACTCTTAGTTCCTAATAAGATATTAAACTTTTTCCCCTAATAGTATATTAAAAAAAACAGTAGTAATTAATGAAATACTAAAATAAGTGAAACCCAGTGTAAAATAAGGCACTAACACAAATAAATTTTAGTTTCTAATAGCATGGAAAATATAGTTTGTAATAAGATATAAAAACAGTGTGTTCTATTAAAAGTATTTAATAATGTACTGAGACAAACAAACTTTAGTCTCCAATAAGATACAGAAATAATCAAACTTTGGTCTTTAATAGGACACAGAAACAAAATACAGTCAGGAATAAGGGACAAAAATATCAAATTAGTTACCATTAATATGTTAAGTTTAACTGGCTCTAGTTTGCAATATATTAAAAGAAATAAAAATACTCTGGTCTTTAATCATATACTAAGACAAACAAAATATAGTCTTAAATAAGATACTAAAGTGAAAACTCGTGTCTCTTATCACATAAAAGCCAAACAATCTCTAGTCTCTACTAAGATACTGTGACAAACAATCTTTAGTCTCTACTAAGATACTATGAAAAACAATCTCTAGTCTCTACTAAGATACTATGACAAACAATCTCCAGTCTCTACTAAGATACTATGACAAATAATCTCCAGTCTCTACTAAGATGCTATGAAAAACAATCTCTAGTCTCTACTAAGATACTATGACAAACAATCTCCAGTCTCTACTAAGATACTATGACAAACAATCTCTAGTCTGTAATAAGATAAAAAAATAATAATAAAATATGGGCTCAAAATGGAAACTAAATCTACCACTAATGAGATACTAAATAAATTCTTTTTCTTTAATATGAAACTAAAAAAGCAAACTCTAGTCTCTAATGACATATTAAATTAAGTAAAACCTAGAATCAAATTAGGCACTAAGACAAATAAAATATAGCTTATAAAGCACAGTAAAATGAAGTAACCATAGTTTCTAATAAGATAATAAAACAAATAAACTTAGGTTTCCAATAAATATTCTAAAACAAACAAAATCTAGTTTTAAATTAGATACTAAAATAAAAACTACCGTCTTTAATAAGATACTAATACAAACAGCTTTTATGAGATACAAAAATAAAAAATCTAGTTTGTAGCAAGATACTAAATAAAATAAACTCAAATCTGTAGTAAGAAACCAAGAGAATAACGGTTTAGTATTTAGTAAGATATAAAAACAAACTTTTTGCACTAATATGATAAAAAAAGCAAACGGTAGTCTTAATAACGTTCTAAAACAAGTAAAACTCGAATCAAATAAGGCACTGATATAAAGTTTAGTTTCTAATAACATATATATTAAAAGAAAATTGAAGTGTCTGATAAGATATTAAAAGAAGCAAGCTCTAATCTTAAATAAAACACCAAAAATAACCAATTCTTCGTCTTTAAACAGATACTAAAACAGACAAACTAGTCTCTAACGAGGTGTTAAAATGAAAAACAGAACTCTCGTAAAAAGTAACGATTCATGAGTTGAGTTTTAATTAAATAAATTTCTATTGGCTTAGCTGATATTTACGTAAACTACTGCGTTTTGTTACATTTACGTAAATTACTGCGTTTTGTTACAATTACATAAACTACTGTGTTTTGTTACATATATATAAACTACTGTGTTTTGTTACATATATATAAACTACTGTGTTTTGTTACATTTACATAAACTACTGTGTTTTGTTACATATATATAAACTACTGCGTTTTGTTACATTTACATAAACTACTGTGTTTTGTTTATTCCGAAACGTTTGTTTCAGTTTATCTACTTGTTGAATGCAGGATGTATTATTAAATTCCATCCTGTAATAAGGATGTTCTACACTACGTTGTTATTCATATTTCAAAATGCAACATAACTCACAAAATAGAAATGTAGTTCACCGTATGTTCTTGTTGAGTGGCTCGTCACATTACTGAAATGTTCAACAATTAATTTTAACAGTTATCAGAAGTAGCTCTGATGTTTGACTCTCAGTGAAACCAAGAGTGTAACACAATTAACCTTTTTAGAGTCCACGAAATGTCTTCTCTGTTGACTCAGTCTGATGTGGCTTTGCTGTAAGAAAAACACACAAACACACACAGGTCCGCGAAATAATTTAAATTGATAGATTAACTTAATCTAGTGTCGTCACTGGGGACGGGTACTTTTGCTTGTGTCACTTTGGACGGGTTCTTTTGCTTGTGTCACTTTGGACGGGTTCTTTTGCTTGTGTCACTGGGGACGGGTTCTTTTGCTTGTGTCACTTTGGACGAGTTCTTTTGCTTGTGTCACTTTGGACGGGTTCTTTTGCTTGTGTCACTGGGGACGTATACTTTTGCTTTTTTGTGTCACTGGGGACGAGTACTTTTGCTTGTGACACTGGGAGCGGATACTTTTGTTTGTCTGTTATAATTTCTTTTTAATTTTGATATTTTTTCTGTATACATTATAGTTAGTTTCATATGAATTCCTATTGACATTAAAAATAGTTTCTAGATTTCTGTTATAAAAAACTTACGATTAGTTTTACTTCACATAGTGAAGTTCAATATCACTAAATCCCCAAACAACCCAATTGTACCCCAATATCACAAATCCCCTCGTATGAAGTCGGAGATTCGTCTATTACTAACCTGGATGAAAGAATAAAGATTTTGGACCATTAACGATAACAAGTGTAACAGAAAAATTAGTATCTCTTATTACGACGATAAAATATTAAACCAACTAACAAACGCATCAGTGCTTCATGCACCATAAGGTGTTTCCGATAAAAGCTAATTTATAACTCTGTTGAAATCTCTTACAACTTCGACAATACCTTCTGACTAGACCACGAATACACACAACTGTGATACTAATTAATTGTAAGTTAACTAAATAAAACTTTAAAATTACACGGCAGAGTTAAGCCTTGTTACGCAGTGGTTTGTTTCTTATATGTGTGTTGATAAATTCAAAGCTACGCAAGGAGCTATCTGTGTTGTACCCATCATGGGTATTGAAACCCAGTTTTTAGCGTTATAAGTCTTCAGATTTATCGATGGATCACCGAACGTTAAGTGTATGTATGTTTTTCTTACAGCAAAGACACATCGGAATATCTGCTGAGCCCATCGAGGGGAATCGAACCCCTGATTTTAGCATTGTAAATCCGTAGACTTTCCGCTGTACCAGGGCGGAGCACCGGGGGTTAAGAATGGTTCTAAAATCGTCTTTTTTCAACAAGTATACGGAATTTAACTTTAACCTCTAGTTCCAAAAAGAGAGAGAAGAGTCATCAGGTTGTTAAAAATACTGACCATATTGCTAACAACGTACTTAAAGATACTGACCATATTGCTAACAACGTACTTAAAGATGCTGACCATATTGCTAACAACGAACTTAAAGATGCTGACCATATTGCTAACAACGTACTTAAAGATGCTGACCATATTGCTAACAACGTACTTAAAGATGCTGACCATATTGCTAACAACGTACTTAAAGATGCTGACCATATTGCTAACAACGTACTTAAAGATACTGACCATATTGCTAACAACGTACTTAAAGATACTGACCATATTGCTAACAACGTACTTAAAGATGCTGACCATATTGCTAACAACGTACTTAATGTTCACATTCAAACAACAAAAATGCCGGATGTATTTTACCCTTCGTTCTATAACGACAACACCAAAAATGCTGCACTCGAAATAAAAACTATGCCCACACTCCCTCTTGTATTCAACATTTTAAGCCACTAGCTCTTATTCTTAAATGTACTTCCCACCCACCCCTCATCTGCAAAATCCAGCTTCCCGTTGCAATACAGAACTAGTTATCTTATTGGCCACAATCTTTGCACCGTTATTACATTCCACAAGCGTACACGTGTACGTACGTGTCTAAAATTAAACGTTGACATTGTCAAAACTGCTTCTGCATATAAAAATATATGAATATATGTATATATATATATATATACTGGGTGTCCGAAATATACAGTAAACTATTGTCTTATGTTTTCAAATACAAAGTACGTTGACGTTCGACATTAAAATACATGTCATGCCAAGTTATGCAGTCGTGGTCTGTTCGATTTAAGTTTCAAATGCTACTAAACTGTTCGATAAATTGATGGGCGAGCAACATCATGGTATGCATGCAAACAATGAATAGCGTTCTGCGGGCGTGCACCAACAGTGTCTCTGTGTTTTAGTTTTGTGGACGACCCACATATCTGGATGCACGATGAAGCAAATCAGTTTCTTCAAATTTATTTCCTCTGAACTTGGTCGAGTCTAATTTTTCAGGGAGTGTAGGATGGTATTCGTACTCTATTCGTATCACACTAATTCATCGTTAAACATCCAAAATCTCACCTTTCCACAGTTCATCAGAGTTTGTATTGGTTTGAATTTCGCGCAAAGCTACACGACGGCTATCTGCGCTTCCACTGAAATTATCCCAGTTTTATTTGTTTGCTGTTAAGCCACACAGTAGGCCATCTGTACCATCCCCATCAGTGGCGTAAGTATTCATTTGCGGGGGGGTACTAAAAGGGGCGAGAATCGTAACAATTATATGGAAATAAAGACAGGGGGCAGAATTTCCTCTCTTTTGTGGGGGGTATATTTTTCAGCAACACTAATGGTGATCATCATTGGTATCAACACCTAATGTTTAGTGTTATAAACCTGAACAATTGAAAAAGATGGCGGCGAGACCCCTATTGTCATCGAATAACTTGTCAGTAATACCCACAACGAAACAGTACTCTATAATAAATTACAAGGTGTCTTTGAGATGCCCTGTATTTTAATTTGTTCTGGTACGATAACTAACTGCTTGTGTTTTTTTTTTATTTAAGAAACCTCTTAGTTTCGTAATTTTCACGCTGGGTTTTCATTAATCATTTGCAAAAGCTTTAGTTCAGTAGTAATTAAAAACTACGTCGGGTTTCAAGGCGAACAGACCCGTCACTTCCAGCAACAGCATCGCGAAGATAGCGCCTAGTAACAACCATTACTCATTTCTATGTATTCTTAAAAAGTAAATTCCGTGATGTATTAATACGCGCTATACGTCATCGTACATGTGACGTAGTGCTGGTAGTCCTTGTGAAACAGCACGATTCTAACACCGCTAGTGTTTATTATCGCACGAGAACATCTATCATACCCGAGATACCATAATGTGGTTGAAAAATTAAAATCTAAACGAAACTTGTCTCATTGTGCCAACCACCCCTGAAAATCTCACGAGTTTTCCAATCCGTAACAAACCGTAAGTCTTTAATTAGGGGGCGTATTAGTAATACCTCACGCTTATTTTAATGTCTTTAATTACACATTGTATCCTTTCATTGAGTGTATAAAAAAGACTAGAGTGTACCGAGCGAGTCGGACCGATTAATAAATATGCTGTACTCGAAGTAACTGGTAACAGTTTTTTTCGTTAAAACTTATTTCACATTAAGAGCTCTTTGAAAAGAAAGAAACACTGATTTTTTTAAACTTTCGTGCGTCTTTGCACATGGTGTTTAACTTGATAATAAAATCTAAAGTTATTATACGCCCCCCCTTCCTCAATGTCTCGATTCTACTTTTGTAATGCTTTCCTGGACCTCAGTCCCAGCGCCGTCTTGTGTCACAGTCGAGAGAGTTGGTACATACTAATTATGGTGTCTGGGTAGAGACGATAAGCTCCACCAGAAATCAGTGGAGGGATGAATTCACCTTCCGTAGAGATTTTCTTGTTGCCTGTGACGTCAGAGGGCTTCGATCGGTATGGTGCTTAATGCAAATAGTTCTTCAAGTACTTTTGTAATCCTTATAAACGGCAAAAGTTTCTCTTGAAGGCGTTGGAGATAAAAGTTATTTTAGGCCCCTGTGAGAAAAAAACAACAACGTTGGACACGGTACGACTAAGTTTCGTAAGTATGTTTGTTTGTTTTTGAAGTTTGCACAAAGCTACACGAGGGCTATCTGCGCGAGCTGTCCCTAATTTAGCAGTGTAAGACTAGAGGGAAGGCAGCTAGTCATCACCACCCACCGCCAATTCTTGGGCTACTCTTTTACCAACAAATAGTGAGATTGATCTTCACATTATAATGTCCCAACAGCTGAAAGGGGGAGCATGTTTGGTGTGACGAGGATTCGAACCCGCGACCCTAATATTACGAATTGCACACCTTAACACGTTTGACCATGCCGGGCCTTTCATAAATATGGACTGTTTATGATATTTTGAAGACCAAGCAATGTATAGAAGTTGTTTGACTTTTTCTCCATAGACTATTGTCGTTCGATGACTTGGACGTGAACCAGTAATAAGTAAGTCTTTTGAAAGTTTCAGTGATGTAATTTAAATTAACTAATTAAGAGCTTTAAACGACACCTGTTCCACTTATCTGTCAATGCTTCACGTTTGCTTGACTTATTTCAAGTTTTAACTGCGCAAAATGGGCTGACTGGGTTGTGCCATCTACTCGAATCGAACCACGAATGTTAGAGTTAAGTGTTCAAACTTGCCGCTGGACCATCTGAGAGGTTGTGTGGTGGCAGTTCTAAAATATCATGCCAAAATATTATTGGTCAGGTAGTTATGGTATCCGATTCGTAATACGAGGGTCGCGAGTTCAAATCCCCCTTCCATTAAACATGCTCCCCCTTTCAACGATGGATGCGTTGCAATGTAATGATTAATCCCATTACAATAATCACTGCAAAAGAAAATCCCAAAACTTGGCTATGAGTGGTGATGAATAGGACTCTTCCCTCTGGTCTTTCATTGATAAATTAGGGACGTCTAGCGCAGATAGTCCTTGTGTAGCTTTGCGTGAACTTTGAACCAAACTGTTCAGTTTTTATTTGCTTGTATGGCTTGTTGCCTGAATCTTGACTAGTGTTTTGTATCCACTCTAACAACATGGGCCACAATAAACCTTCAGACTAGTGTTTTGTATCCACTCTAACAACATGGGCCACAATGAACCTTCAGACTAGTGTTTTGTATCCACTCTAACAAGATAGGCCACAATGAACCTTCAGAATAATGTTTTGTATCCACTCTAACAACATGGGCCACAATGAACCTTCAGACCAGTGTTTTGTATCCACTCTAACAACATGGGCCACAATGAGTCTCCTAATAAAAGTGAACGAAACAACACGTATCGCAACAAACCCCTTTCTCTTCATTATCGAAGGAAACCCAGATTGAGTGATTTTAACCGCACATCGATCATAAAAACGTTTTTTGCGTGAGCTAATGTATCTCCCTATACTATCTTTCTTAAGGGGTTCGCCATGACCCATCTGTGTATGTGACCAAGTAAATACGATGCTAGTTGTGTGTTTTTTTTTCTTCTCTCTGACTTTAAACGTATAATAAAATATTTAAGCATTAAACATTAATTTCGGTTTGGTACAGCAATTAGACCGGTTCCAACTTGAACGGTGGCGAAGTCCCCGTGCTACTTAAATATATATATTTTTTTAAAAAATATAAATTAACAGTTGATCCAAATTTTGAATTCAAGTAGCCCGTACACGTGACTTTAAGAATACGACACTTATCCCAGTTTACAGTTGTCTAAATTTATATACAGTCTTAAAGCTCGAATGTCTAAAGGGTTTAGAATTTAGCCCTCCCAACAATTTCATAGCCACACCCACGTTGAAGGTTTGAAAGAGATAAAGTTTCACACAGAGCCTCTCCTGTAAGAAAGCGTATGTAGAAAAACGTGGACTTTTTTTGTTTTTTTTTCAAATTTCTAAGTGACAAGAAGGACAACTTCTGTGCTCCAGTTTCCTCTGTGGTTTAACCTGTTCCAGTTATTCGAACGTGAAGAGAATTGGACCAACGTTGATAGAACTTGCGAAATTCTCATATCTTTGGTTTTGCTTTTAAATCGCCCTGCAATGTCTTCTCATCAAAATGGATTTGCTCAGATGTGGGCTTTGGATTTAATGCATTTCAGTAACATCGTGGTCATTGTGTCATTTTTGGTGATTGATTACTTCGGAAGAGTAAACCAAATCATGGACAAAAAAATGACCCGTCGAGAACTGCGAGGAAAATTTGGCAAATCTGACAGACTAGTTTGACCATGTGAATGATCATTTTCTACTGATAAGTTTTTACTATGGAAAACAGGCTAGCTCTTCTGAAACCTTGTTCCCTCAGATAAACGAATCCATCTATTGTTCCCCCCCCTCTTTAGTAGTGCGTGGCTTGAATTCTGGGTGGAGATTGCGCGAGGTGCCAACGTGATTTGTCTTTTTTGACAGCTCCAACATTAATGACCGTTTGATAATTAGGGCATGAATAAGAACAGACAGACAAAGAGCGATGTCCATGGTAGAAAAAAAAACGCACACAAAAACTCGTCTTCGTACCGGCCAGAACTCGTGGATCGAACTCCCAGAGCGTCCGACAGGAACAAATGAAATTAAGTTATTATTGATACCACAAAACATGGATACGTGTGGATGTGATATGATGGGTAATACATCGCGTGGACAGAGCGAGGTTTCTTACACTTAAAAAACAAAATGATTGCTGTGCCTCACTCAACAGATTCGAGATCTCATTTGTTTTACGTAGTACTGAGTCCGCCATAATCCCGCTGGACTTATGTGTCCTGCTAATACCCAAAGACCCATTAGGCATAGGATACAGGAAATATAATAGGTCTGTCATATTACTACACCATTCTTTACCTTCGTTCGTAAATTTTTACGTGATCGCCACAATTGGAAGTGTTCTTCCGCGTCCTTGGTAGATAAAATAAACCCTCAATTTCTTTAGATAACCACCGGAAGTGTTACAAAGTTATTTAGCAGGTAAACGAAAACTTGAAAATAGAGGACTGTTTTTACAAAAACAGAATATGAAAACGGCTGTTTCATTATATAAAAAAAAAGAATAAAGGTGTGTTTAATTTAGTTTAGTAATTGAAGTGTTTTTAATTTATGTATCAGGCTAAAGTTGTGAAGGTAAAACTTAAATTATTTTAGAAAATAAAACTCGTGAACATTCGACACCCAAGTATGTGATAGGAATGTTCGGACAATAACTCATAGTATAAATTCCCGTAAAAGATTCTCACCATCTGCTATTCTGTTTTGTTTCTTAACGCATCGGGTGCTTGAAAGAAAACACGTAGAGAAGATAACCATGCGTCTCTTATAAACGTATAAACTGTAAACACTAATAATGTTCTCGACGGATAAAGGTCGCTCAGAACCGGAACAGGTTCAGCACAGCCAAGCGTGTTAAGTCGCTGGATTCATTATCTGAGGGTCGCGGGTTGAAATCCGCGTCACACCAGACATGCTCGCTCTTTCAGCTGTGGAGACATTATAATGTGACGATCAATCCCACTATTCATTTGGTAAAAGAGTAGCCCAACACATGGCGGTGGTTGGTGATGACTAGCTGCCTTCTCTCTAAACTTTGGTTTAGTCTGAATTTCGCGCAAAGCTACACGAGGGTTATCTGCGCTCAAACTAATCCTTTCTTGTGTTTATTGCTGAGAACGTTTCGGGCAAAATATATCTTCAATACTGTAAAAACCAACAGCAAATAAGCGATTCTCCAGAGATGAAATAATAATGGAACTTTGTAAAATAGACCGTAGCTGCCTGTTGTGGAGACACAAATATCTATCAGCGAAGAAAAAAGAAAAAGACATTGATTGGTAACTTTTGTACGTGATTTGATGACGTCACACCGTAACAATATGGAGTTTGAAAAATACATTTTAATGTCCGACCTAAACATCAACAGCACATCTTACTTCCTTGTTCCTTCCACCCATCCACCATTTTCTGACTTCAGTAACTATCTTACATGCGTAGGAAATGCGTGAAAATAATTACCGCGGCTATTAAATAGAACGTAGTGGGACACTTCCCTGAAACCTTACACAAATTGTCATGCTGTGTATAAGAGTAACCTACTTTCACCCACTAAAAGACCTGTTAGCTTAAACACCCCGTGTTATTCTGTTCTTCTCAGAAGCAGATTGTGTCTTAGCTTTTAAATCAAGTTATGCACCCCTATTTCGGTTGTTATTATCCTACTGTTTTGTCGACTCGTGCCAAGACTTAACTTTGCTTCGTAAAGGGCCATATTCCGGAAAAAAAATTACTATACATTTAGGGCAACTCTACTTTAAGCCCTGAATATTGGTAAATAACATAACATATTTACTAAAACGTCAATAGATATTGATAATTTGATTCCGTATTTTAAGGCGATACATTTTTTTTTTCCAATAAGTAAGAGAAATATTTCTCTCGTGAGGAGGGTTAACTCTTGTGACCAATCACGTCACGTGCACCGTTCCAAGTGGTTGGTTAATCAATAGCTTTGTACCCAATAGGTTAAATGGACGAGCGTCAGCTGGGCAGTTCTGAAGTGAATGGTCATCCTACTCTCGTGAATGGTCAGTAGGGAACTTGTCACTTTAAGGTGGGTGGTCAGTTTCTAGCAAACGTTCGCCAAAGTGATGGTGAGCATCTCGGGGACAAAACGTCGTTTTTCGAGCTCAAACCAGTGGCATTGTAAGCCAGGACACACACACACCAATAATATATTAACGTAAACAATAAATGTATTTAAATAACGTTCACGAATGCTCAAATGGATCGTGCAGATGACCGTAAAGGATACACAGCAAGTCACAAAAAACAAGTAATGTGAGCTGGTTAATAAAAACAAATATCACAAACGAAGTGTTTTTTCTCAAGTTCAAAATCTAACTAAACGTAAACCACGTATGTAAACGTATGCTAAGTGTATTAATAAAGAACTCGATTCAGAATGTCAAAACGTATAGTCAAGGTTGGAGCAACGGAATATAACACGAAAACTGTAAACAGAACATTCAACAAAATGCAACCACAATTTTGGTGAAAACATAAATGAATTCCAAATCATTAAATGAAAAGATATCTGAAGCACTTAGACCTTGAGTAAAGTAATTCCAGCCAATGAAATCTCGCAAGTTATTAAATATGAAGAAAACAAAACTCAGTGTAAGTTACTGCCCGTGGTAAGCAGCGTACAGATAGCTCATTGTGTAATTTTGTGCTTAGCTTCAAATAAATAAACCAAACATAATAAGAGATATACCAGCCGAACTCTTCAATTTAAATAAGCTGAAAACCATTGGTCGAAGGTTGTGGACTTCTAAACATTCATGTCATTGAAGACCCAATTACACAATATAAACATTTTGCCTGATTATCAAAACACACTAAGTGCTTAATCTCAGAGATATGAGCATCTGTACTCCAATAAGTCTATTTACTAAATAATAAATACTTCTGAAATGTTTAAAACGTCAATCTGAGGAGACTTGAACATATGTATTCCAATCTGTCGATATATTGATTATTTAACACCTCAAAAACTTTTCAAACGATAAGTCTCAAAGATTTAAACATCAGTGCTTCAATCTCTCTATTTACTAATTATCATTACCTCTGAATTCTCCAAGTAGTTCGTCGCGGAGACCTGTCCATCTGCACTCCAATTTGTCTATTTACTAATTATCAAATACCTATGGACATTTCAAGTATTTAGTCTCAGAGACTAGAAATCTGTACTTGAATTTGTCTATTTACTCATTATCAAATACCTCCCTCTGAACTATTGAGGTTTTCGGTCATTGGCTACAAATATCAAAATACGAGACTTCTGAACTTGAGAACTTCGAATTTGCTCTTTGTTTGTTTGTTTTTGAAATTTCGCACAAAGCTACTCGAGAGCTATCTATGCTAGCCGTCCCTAATTTAGCAGTGTAAGACTAGAGGGAAGGCAGCTAGTCATCACCACCCACCGCCAACTCTTGGGCTACTCTTTTACCAACGAATAGTGGGATTGACCGTCACATTATACACCCCCACGGCTGGGAGGGCGAGCATGTTTAGCGCGACGCGGGCGCGAAACTGCGACCCTCGGATTACGAGCGCACGCCTTAACGCGCTCGGCCATGCCAGGCCTCGAATTTTCTGAATCCAACTAATTACGAATGCGCTTTCTTCCAATTGCTTAAGAACACAGTGCTCGTCAACAAAGTGAATTGAAAAGCACGATTCTACGTCTTTATACAGGGTATCTGGAACCATAGGTGATAGACAGCCTTTCTTCATTTTATATAGTGACTGAGTATGTTGTAGCCAAAACAAGAAAAAGTCAACTAATCCCAGTGTTTATCGAAGATTGTTTCAGGTTACAATGACAGTCCGTAGAACAACACACACTCATGAACTGCAGAAAAACCCCAAAAAAACATCATTATTCTTAGTGAAGGTAACTTCTTATGATTTAGTTTGGAAAGCAACATTCGTCCAACACCTTATGGGAAAAGTCGTTAAGAATGGTAACAGAAGATATTGGGTTGGAAGTGTTGGAGATGAAGAATGTTCCAGCGTGTAAAACTACCAGTAACACAACCTTTATCATGTTGTGTTGCAGCAAGCCAAGCACGTGAGAGAAAGTTACAAAAACAAACAAAATCACTGTTAGATGGAACTACGTAGCTCGTGCGAACCAAGACAACGTCAACAACAGTTTAACATACATATACAATCTCCGCAACCTGATGACAAAAGTGTATAGCGACATATGGGAGTATCTAGCGGAAGTGTTGTTGTTTTTTTTAATTTCGTGCAAAGCTACACGAGGGTTATCTACGCTAACCGTCCTTGATTTAGCAGTATAAGACTAGAGGGAAGGCAACTAGTCATCGCCACCCTCCGCCAAATCTTGGACTAATCTTTTACCGACGAATAGCGAGATTGACCATCACATTATACTCGACTGTTTAATATGCTTGAGCTATGACTTTAGGTACTAACCAAATATATATGACTGGCAGTAGACATGGGCTCCTTTATGGAGTAATTGCCAGCTCACTCCTACTCAAGAGCCCAAATATGAAGCAGTTTCTAGTTCACTCCATATCCTGAAACAAGTTGTGGAATAATTCCTTGTTCACAACTTATCAGAAGGCTAGTTATGGAGTAGTTATTAACCATTTCTTATGTTGGTGTCATATGTGTAATAATCCTTTGCTCACTCGTCCTCAAGGGCTAATGGTGAAGTACTTCTTGACCACATCTTCTAAAAATACCAGTTGTGGAATATTAAATATCTAGCTCCTTGTTAGATGGTCAGTTTTTAAGATGTCTTGTTTATATCAGGAGACCAGATGTAAATTCGTTGTCCTGAAACAAGTTATGGAATAGTTTATTCTTCCCAAGTTATCAGAATGCCAAAAGTGGATCTTTTATTGTCCACTTCTTGTCGTGATGTCACTTTCTTGTTCATTACTTATCAAGGGACGTTTGGTAAAGCAGTTAGTTCTCAATCACACCTCAAGGGTACAATGATGGAGATGATTCTTGTCCACTCATTTGTGCGCTAGGATCATTATATAAGAAGACTGCTAGTCAAATATATAAAAATCAATTTGAATTTTGTTATCACGAATCAATATTGTACAATACGAAGCGACATAAGAATTTTTCTGCGTAGTAACACGTGAGTTACATAAATCTGTGGTTACAGAATAGGCCCGACATGTCCAAACGTGTTAAGGCGTGCGACTCGTAATCTGAGGGTCGAAGGTTCGAATCCCGGTCGCACCAAACATGCTCGCCCTTTCAGCCGTGGAGAGTTATAACGTTACAGTCAATTCCACTGTTAGTTGAAAAAAGAGTAGCCCAAGAGTTGGTGGTGGGTGGTGATGACTAGCTGTCTCCCCTCTGGTTTCACACTGCTAAATTAGGGACGGCTAGCGCAGATAGCCCTCGAGTAGCTTTGCGCGAAATTCAAAAAACAAACAAGCGCAAAGTTACAAAGCTGATCATCTTTGCTCTACCAACGGTAAGTGCAGAAACCGGTTTTTAGCATCATAAGCCATGAGCTTTATTAATGAACCATTGGATGGGGGAAATAAGTGAAGAGAGGGTCACCATATGAATTTTTATTTCTCATATGTTTTACTCCAACGGTTACTAAACTACCAATATATTTCACTTCGACGTCCCGAGTATATTTTACAGACAGTTGTATTAATACGCTGTTTAACTGACCGTCACTTGTTTTTCTTGTTGTTGTTTTTTAATTGAGAAAATGAAATTCCAAAATTTGTTTGTTACTTAGAAACGTTTCATTGGCACCATGGTATAACTTGTTTCAATAGTGCTGTTTTATCGGGGGCTCCATCTTCTAAACGTTTAGCTTCAAGCGGTCTTATTTTCAATCAATAATTTATATCGGTTATTAGGCTTTTTATTTGTTTGTATCCTAGTAGTGTATATTATGTCTGATAGGCGGCGCAAGGAGGAGTAACAATAGGCACTAAATATTCTTATGCAAAAAACACGCAACACTCAACCAGAAATCGAACCCCGACAATATCGATTACAGCCTCGCAAAGCACTCAAAGGACACATTTTCTGTTCACAGACCTTGTGTGTGTGTGTGTGTGTTTTAACTGCATTTTTAAATTTTCGATAACCGATATTAGGACGATACAAGCTTTAATGACCAAGTGAATCAATGGTGTCCCAAAGTTTTGTGTTAAAAACGAAAGAAGTAGAAATCTCTGATATTTGATCAACCTAAACGAATGTAACCGTACGGTTTGGCATGAAAAAATATCCAATGAAAAATGATCACGCTGTCGTATTCCTCTCCAGCCCCAGGCTTCCAGGTTTGAGTCTGGAAAAGCTTTCTATACACATGATATTATACGAATGAAATGGAAATTCTCCATGAATTCGAGGTTTGATTCCCTATGGTGAGCACAACTCGGAGAGCCCGTTGCGCTAAACAGACGCCATTCGATCCACACGATTTCCGGATAGGCGTGGCCAACTGTTTAGCGTGACCGGTCCGTAAGCTTCAGGATTCATGGTTTGAGTCCCATTCCTCTGTTGGTGCTATAAAAATGATTGTTTGATTAGGTGAGACTGGCACAGAACTGATTCTGTTGACAAGGTGTCTTCCTTTTAGTTCATTACTGTAAAAATAAAGTTAGCTATGCGCTAATAACCCTCAGTGTAGCTTTGCACGAAACTTCTAAAAAAAAACACAATAAACCTAGCCGTATCTTTACACTTCATTTGGAATTTTTTTTGGGAAAGATATTGCAAGTATTTCATTAAACTGCTTAGTTTCTGTTGGAAAACTTAGCCTCAAATACTGTCATACATTTATTACTACACAAAAGAGATTGTGTTTGTTTTAATCAAGGGAAAAGCTACACAAATTGACTGTCTGTGCTATCACCACCACGGGTATCTAAACTTGAATGTGAGCCCTCAGACTTGTCGCTATGCCTCTGGAGAATTAAGTGATTATAAATGAGACAGCGAATTAGTTAAAAATGGTAGTTGTTGTTTAGAATTACTCATAAACCTACACAATGGGCTATCCGTGCTCTGCCCACCACGGGTATCGAAATCCGGTTTTTAGCGTTGTAAGTCCGTAGACATGCCGCTGGGGAGGGTGTTAAATATCAATGAGAGTTTGGAGAATTACTGGCTTGTTACAAGTTTCTTTGTATTATAAGTAAAACACGAAAACAAAGCTTTTCAAATTTTTCTTTGTTGACGAGTAATTGTTTGTATTTTTTTTTATTTTGCGCAAAGCCACACGAGGGCTATCTGCGCTAGCCGTCCCTAATTTAGCAGTGTAAGGCTAAAGGGAAGGCAGCTAGTCATCACCACCCACCGCCAACTCTTGGGCTACACTTTTACCAACAAATAGTGTGATTGACCGTAACATTATAAAGCCCCCACGGCTGAAAGGGTGAGCATGTTTGGAGTGACGGAGATTCGAACCCACGATCTTCGGATAACGACTGAAATGTCTCAACTACTTGGCCATGCCGGGCCAAACAACAGTCAATGAGAACATTTTTAAACCAAAAAAAAATGTTTAGTTTGTTCTTATCGCAGGGATCAAACTCCGAATTTCTCCTTTATAAACCATCAACACTAGCACTGAACCATTGGGGGCTTTATAATGTTACGGTCAATCACACTATTCGTTGGTAAAAGTGTAGCCCAAGAGTTGGCGGTGGGTGGTGATGATTAGCTGCCTTCCCTCTAGTCTTACACTGCTAAATCAGGGACGGTTAGCGTAGATAGCCCTCGAGTAGCTTTGTGCGAAATTTCAAAACAAACAAACAAATCATTCGGCACAGTACATATACACTGAGCTTGACAACAACAAACAACCGAAGACTTACGGTGTGATCGCTGCCTGTTGGTTAACGTTGTTAGTGGGTGTTTTTAATTGACGGCTTCTCTCTATAGAGTAAGTTTAAAATTACAGATGGCCCCTGATTGTTCGGAAAAAAAATCAAATAACAATACCTATTACGTGACAAGTGCATTAAGATAATTTTTTTATTTATTGTTAAAACAATGTATTTAATTATTTAAGTATTAATTTCTTTTATTCAGTGTGAGTTTCATTGAAGTAGAGGGCTCCCCAGTCTGTTCGCTTGTTTTGAAATTCGCGCAAAGCTACACGAGGGCTATCTGCGTAGCCGTCCCTAATTTGGCAGTGTAAGACTAGAAGGAAGGCAGCTAGCCATTACCACCAACCGCCAACTCTTGGGCTACTCTTTTACCAAGGAATAGTGGGACTGACCGTCACACAATTCGAACCTGCGACCTACAGATTGAATCATTTGGTTATACCAAGCCGCTTCAGTTGGTGTATTTACTGATCTTTGTTATTTGTATTAATTCCAACGCTGCAGTGTGTGTGTGTGTGTGTTCGTTAACCTTTACTGACTGTGTTATGTGTAAAACAAGAGTTTCTTCTGATTAAAACAATTGTCACTGGGTGTTTATTTATCCTCACTGATTATGTTGGCCAAGTGGTTTGGGTACTCGATTTGCCACCTGTGGGTCGCAAGTTTAAATCCTCGTCACCAAACGTGCTTCCCAATTTTTCATTCGTGGGGCGAAATCACGTGTCAATCCATCCCAGTTTTCGTTAGTGAAAGAGTAGCCTCAAAGTTGGCGGTTGGTGTTGTTGTCCAGCAGCTTTCCGTCTTGTCTGTTACTTTTAATGATGGACAGTTAGCGCAGGAAGGCGTGGAGTTACTTTGTATCTAGCATCTAACATCAGTATCGATTTGTTTTTAGTTATCCTTACTGGTTGTATTAATTATGACCCCAGATCCAGTCTGGATGTCTTTACTGAATCAGACCAGGACTGGTGTGTTGTTTCGTGATGACGAGAAACCCACATGAAGTAAAAATGTATTCTCAAGAAAACTTTTATCAATAAACCAAAGAACAACGTTTCGACCTTCTTAGGTCTTCTTCAGATTAACAAATGAGATTTTGCAACTGACCATTGCCGGACACATGAGTACGGGATTGTAGAGGGCGTTGCAGTCGGATGTAAGGTTATTAGTTAGTATAGGTATACAGGTGTTCCTTTATATCGGTTTAATTTTGGTTTTAATTGCTGTATAAGTGGAACGTCTTTGATTTTGATTTGTTTATATTTGTTTCCCTACTTAATATCCGGGTGTTTTCTAAGTTTATTTTATTTGAAGTGTTCAAAAATATGTGAAGGTCTTGTTTTTTGTTGTTCTTTGAATTTCATTCATTCGTTTGTTTCTCTAATGTAGAAGTCGTGGCAATTGTTGAACTGTGTTTCACAAATTATGTTGGTGTTGATGAAGGTCGAGATTTTGTTCTCTGATCCATTTTAATAACCGAGGGTTGCGGATTCGAATCGTCATCACACCAAACATGTTCGCCCTCTCAGCCGCGTGGGCGTTATAATATCCCAGTCAATCCCACTATTCGTTGGTAAAAGAGTAGTACAAGAATTGGCGGTGGGTGATGATGACTAGCGGTTCTCCCTCTAATCTTACACTGCTAAGTTAGGGATGGCTAGCGCAGATAGCCCTCTTGTAGCTTTGCGCGAAATTCGAAACAAACCAAACCATTTTAATAAAAGTTTTAATACCCATACCAGCTGTCTTAAGATACGTGATGTGTTATTAAGTAAACTTTCTAAATGTGTTAATTACTGTTATCCTGTACCGTCTTGAGATACATGATGTGTTATTATGTAAACTTTCTAAATGTGTTAATTACTGTTATCCTGTACCGTCTTGAGATACATGATGTGTTATTATGTAAACTTTCTAAATGTGTTAATTACTGTTATCCTGTACCGTCTTGAGATACGTGATGTGTTATTAAGTAAACTTTCTAAATGTGTTAATTACTGTTATCCTGTACCGTCTTGAGATACGTGATGTGTTATTATGTAAACTTTCTAAATGTGTTAATTACTGTTATCCTGTACCGTCTTGAGATACATGATGTGTTATTATGTAAACTTTCTAAATGTGTTAATTACTGTTATCCTGTACCGTCTTGAGATACATGATGTGTTATTATGTAAACTTTCTAAATGTGTTAATTACTGTTATCCTGTACCGTCTTGAGATACATGATGTGTTATTATGTAAACTTTCTAAATGTGTTAATTACTGTTATCCTGTACCGTCTTGAGATACATGATGTGTTATTATGTAAACTTTCTAAATGTGTTAATTACTGTTATCCTGTACCGTCTTGAGATACATGATGTGTTATTATGTAAACTTTCTAAATGTGTTAATTACTGTTATCCTGTACCAAGTGTGAAATGATTTCTTTTAGTTTTACGACCTGTGTTAAGTTAACACCAGTGTTAATATGTTTCAGGTTAAGTGAAAGAGCGAGCGTGTGTGATGTGACCGAGCTTCGAATCCGTGACCATTAATCACCTGCCCATGCAAGGCCAATTATATTCTTTGTCTCGTTTTGCTGAATCCACAGCTCAGCAGTTCTAGCCGGAAGAACAAATACGTGAAGAAGGCCTAGTTTAGTTCTGGTGTGTTTGAACCAAACAACAACCCAATAACCAGTTAGTTTGCTGAATAATAATGGATAATTAATTGCGGAGGAACGCCACCTGTTATCCAAATACATAAATCTTCTAGGCTATTAGTGGCAATTGGCGGACTGGACATTTGAACCAATCAAGAGATGGGTGCCAGCAAAGAAAACTCCCCCCAAAAAAGATATGGTGGTGTAAAATTTACACCGTTTTAGTCACACCTTCTATTTTGGAATTTCGTACCTTTAAAGGTGTAGAATTATCCCTTTCTGTCTGTGTGTTTGTATATATATATATATATACATACAAATCGAATACGACAACAACAAGTACAGAATTTGTCGTTAAGATGTTGCTATAAACCTGAAAACGGTCATAGCTCTGGTGTAGAAACAATTTTTAACCTGAGGAAGAATGGGGCGCTAAATAATTAAGCATTACCACCCACTCCCCCAGTTAGAAACATTTTCTTTTATTCTGATGTTTCATCTGTCCTAACGGGACAAATAGTCTGGGTGAATGGAACAGGTTTTATGATGTCTTACCACACGTTCTGTAAGTGCTAAAGCTGCCATTGGTTGTGAAACCAATAGGAAAGTTAATAAGATAGAAGCTGTTATACAGATCCATAATGGTGTCATAAAACTAATTATTCACTGAATTATAAAAAACAACAACAACGTAATACATCACGTAGCATGTGTTTTTTTTCTAGACTTACAAGAATTACAACGCTAAAAATTACGTCTCGATATCTGTGTGGGATATAACAACAGACATACAAAGCGTGAACTTTAAAAAAATCTATCTTTTGAAACCTAGAGAGTGTCTCCTTCCAGAATGGGTGGGAATACTAAACAGTCGTCTGTTTCAAATTACACGTGGTTTTGATGATCCTATAAAAATCACGTGTTTCTGAAAACCATAAGAAAACATGAAAATAAATAACGCCAATCTCGTGAATTCGTTAAACTAGGGATTACTAAACGTGTCCAATCTGCTTTTAAATACAAACTTGGAACAGAAAGTCGTCAAGAGAAATAATTTTAATAGCGTTTTTATTAGCTGTTTCATTACAGCGTCTTCTTGTCATGGACGTTTAGGCTGATGAAATCCAAAGTCCAGCTGTTGTGGTAGTAATATGTGAAACCAACTGCTTTCACAGATCTTTATAAAAAAAAAACTGTTACTTACTCGTTAGGATATTTACTGGTGGTATCACAAAAAACATGCAGTCGGGTCTACGTTCGGCGGTCTATTGACTGGAACATTATTCAAATTTTACGTGCACCGAAGGGAATTTCTAAACGTTATTCTGTTTTGGAATTAATCGTATGAAGAAGTGAATTGCATGATAAATTACGTCTCCCTAATTACGTCTCGTGTAATTAAAAACGTAATTCAGTTCATCATCTTAATCGCAAACAAAACAAATTTAGCGTAAAACGCGAAATATTTTTAACCAATACACGAAACTTACGACAGAAAAAAAATGAATAGAAACTTCGAGAAGCCAGAACAATCACACGCAAAAAGACGGACTTAGTTTTCGATTTCGACCAGTTTGTTTTAGCGTGGAGATGTTAAAATAGGCTTCTACGCTACGTCCAACACGGAGAATCGAAAAACAGATTTGTATCTCATTGTTTTGAGACTCCGGAATTTCTGGAAAAATGTTCAGTACATAGATATACATGAAATCCAGTCAGCATCGCCGATTTACATACAAAGTAAAAATATTATCATGAAGTCATTCCTTGAATTACCGACCCCAGTCACATTTTTAAAAAGGCTTTTTCAAATCGTTATGGGCATGGGCATAGCCAGGAGGTTAGGACGAATGCTCGCAATCTCGAGGTTGCGGGTTCGAATCCCCATACCGCCAAACACGATTGTCCTTTCAGCCGTTAGAAAGTGACGGCGGTCGATCCCACTATTTGTTGGTAAAAGAGTAGTCCAAGAGTTGGCGGTGGGTGATGGAGAGTAGCCGCCATTATGAAAAGTTAGCACAGATAACCAGCCCTCGTGTAGCTTTTCGCGAAATGCAAAACAAACGAACAAACAATTGTTTCTGCTCCAAACTGAGTAATGTGAAAGGTAAAAACATTCGTTTGTTTTCAATGTGATACTACAGGGTGGTCGCTAGAAAAGCGGAAAATTTGAGGGTCAGATGAGATCATGAATAAAATGCGTGCTTACTCATTTCTATTTTGATTTCTTTACATCATGAATAAAATACATGATTTTAATATCATAAAATGCATTTTGAGCATCTATGAGTGTAATATAACATATGCCTTTAAAAAACTTTGTAAAAGTTATTCTTTGTAAAAATAAATAGCTGTTTGACAAATTCGCTAGAAAGCGACCACCCTGTAAATGAAAACCGTTACAAGAGTTTCACAATTTGTAATAAATTGGATAGAGTAATTCATTTAAGTTCGTTTCAGAGCAAAGTCACCTTGTACCATCTACAGTGTCGACCGCGGGAAATCGAACCCTAAACTTTAACGTAGTAAATACGTAGACTACTGCTCTCCTTCAGGAGGACGATACGTGAGGTTTAAAAACATCAATAAGTTTACAACTTAATATGTGTTAAAACAATGGAAGGACTCAGTAAATGCCCCCCAGTGGCTCAGCGGTATGTCTGCGGACTTACACGCTAAAATCCGGGTTTCGATACCCGTGGTGGGCAGAGCACAGATAGCCCATTGTGTAGCTTCGTGCTTAATTCAAAACAACAACAACGGCTTCTGGTTTATTTATCAGTTACCGATCTCGGCAGTGTATTAAATTAATATATTGACGGTAGGTGACCCGTACAATAAGATAAAACACGTTTTTCCATAAAACTTATCCAACATAAATATGTGCACAAGTTATTATTTATTTACATCTTGCAGAATATCAAACTTCTTTAGACGATCATCCCACAGTAGGATCAGACAGTACAAAAATGTCCTTTATATTTTAATATCATCCCTCTATAAATGATCAGATCATTCCACAGTAGGATCACATAGCATAAAAAATATTTTGTCTTTCTTTTTTTTGATCGGGGAAAGACGAGCGATGTTCATATTTCTCCAAATGTTTGGATTGTTCCAGAATAGAATTGGTTTGCACGAGTATAGAACTGGTTTGCACGAGTATCTGCATCATATTTTAATGTCATTTCTATCTTAATGATCAAATAATTCCATGACAAGATCAGACAGCACAAAAACCACAAATTTTGTTTCAGTTTTTCCACACCAGAGGGAACTTTATTCACCACGTGAACAACAATAAACAGGTCATATTAACGTATTTGATGGCGGAAATTGTTTTACCAGGATTCGCTCTCAGCTCTTGATACACAACTTTGAGACGAACAGTTTCGCTGTGTCTGTAATGACCCTAAGGTGCCCTGTAATCAGTGTTTCGCAAGGTTTTGTCTTGATGTGTTCGCATTTCATCACTTTCGGTTAGAATCGGCTGTATGGTTTTTATAAAAGCGGTGCTCAATTTTTCCATATTAAACAGGAAACATAAAGATGATTGTTTCCCAACAGCGACGACCGTACAATTTCTGATCAGTTAATGAGTTGTAATTTCCTCACTTTCGAGGAATATTGATAGAGAAGACAGCAAAGATTTGACTTGACAAATAACAGAAGAGAAAAAATATATATATATATAATAATGAAGAAAAAAAAACAGGAAATTGTATTTCTCGCAGGTAGTAATTTCAAAATTATTTTGATTGGTGCTTTCTGGACGCGTCCGTATAAGGTCGCTACGAGCCGACACTACGAAAGCTTCCTCAGTGGAGTGATGAAATAAGGACTAGAAAAAGAAAGAAAGAAACGGAACAAGAAATAAACTTCTATTTATGTGAAGAACGAAACGTTGTATTCTTTCATTTCAGGCCTTTTAGATGTAACGTTACAGGCTTTCTTGCGCGTCTTCAACTGATATGCGACGAAGCCCACATTCTAAATGTTGCGTTTTTGCTGGGTTTTTTATGTCAGTATGTTATTGTCATTGTTGTATTACTAAATAAATCTTGCGTTCTTTTACGTCCCAACTACAATTACTGTAACAATTATAATTAAAACGTTGCGGTTTTCGAGGTACATAATTACCGTTGTTTTGTCCCCTCCCCCCACTAAATAATAGGCATTATTTTCACCCACCCACCACCCCCAGTGACACAGCGGTAAGTCTGCGAACTCGCAACGCTAGAAACCGAGTTTCGATACCCGTGATGGGCAGAGCACAGAAAGCCCCATTGTGCTTAATTTCCAAAACAAACAAACATTTTCTCTAACAGTTAATAACTAGATGTTGCGTCCTCTCGGCGCATAACCTTCATTGTGATACTAAATATTGATTTAGTATCGTTGCGTTTCGTTAGTGCAAAAATTAGTAATCTATATAATGCATCATGTAAGAAGGATGAACATTTTTTTGGGGGTGTGATGTTTACTGTTTTCATTAGTGAAAATCTGAATAAATAAGTAATTTAAAGACAATTTTGCAACACAACCTCAGCTAAGATCGTTCTATGCTTGCGTCTAAAATCTTCCACTTCGTCTATTTATTCACTCTTTGTATTGCACTGTCGAGCAAAACGAAATGAAGCCATCACTCATATTACGTTACAAAACATTCCCCCTGTCCGACATATATATATATATGTGTGTGTATTTCCATTTGGAAATGACGTTGGATCTAATTTATTAAGAACTCGATGACCCAAACCATAAATCTATATTTCAAGTCCAACCGACCTAAGCGAATCTTAGAAGAACGATGAAGAAATAAAGACAACGTTACAGGGTTCCTTCTTCGAGACTAGAGTTTTCCATCACCTCATAAAACCGGATTCGTGATACCAGATGCAGGCTAATGGCTGGTGAATCGTCTTATTGCGAATTAGATGTTTGTAACCAGCTGGGAACACATGCGCCGAGCTCAAATTCTGCCAGTCTCTTCGCCTTTTCCTTCTATCGTGGAAGTCGCTCGAGTCTTCAGTTGCACAGCATGGATAACACTGATAATACCTGGTACGTTACCACGGATGCGAAAAGTCTCGAGCTTTGAGCATGCTGATGCGCGTGCCACGAGTCTGATGGCTATTTCATGTCGTACAGTCTTTATTGGTCCCTTCTATTTCCTAATAGGACACCCATTAATCTCGTGGACTTCCTACTATCTCGCCAAGCCTTATGGAGTTGTTTTTGGTTATTTTTTTTCGACGAAGGAAAAAGTTGGTGAAAATACGTTTTTAATGGAAAATTGTGATGACTAAAATTTCTAATTGATATACGTGAATAATAGAAGATTGCAATCCTGTAGGAAAACAACCCGCAGGCCTGGTCACTTTTCCGTTAGGTCAGCTGACCGGCGAGAGCGATGCATAAAAAAACTTAACTGAAATTTCCTGAATAAATAATATCACTTTAGCCACCATACGTCGATGGAAATATCGTGTTTAGCACGTGATTTTTTTTTTATTATTATTAAATATTGACAACTTTGCTCGCGGATGCTACTGTCGCTCTCTGTTTCTTACTTAGGACAATCCAGTACGTGAGTTAAAATAAAAACAAACAAAGCACAGTTTGGGAGAGAAGTTTTCAAAATTATACATTTCGGTTTTTTATCCTGCAAGATCCTTCGCGATTTTAGAAATAAATGTCCCACATGTCTGCAAAAAGAAAGCAGATTGTCAGTAGTGGTTAGTAATTTAACAATTTTGTCTCTTATTTTCTCGTTATGACTGTTTTTAACTAGAAATGACTTAAATAATTTGTTTTCTGTTTATTTTCACTTTATGACTGGGTTTAACTAGTATTTATTGAGTTAACTATTGTTTCTGATCGTTATCTTTTGATTTTTGTGTGTGTGACGTCTTGTTCTGTTTTGTACAAGTTTGGCTGTTCTTATATTCGGGCCCGGCATGCCCAAGCGCGTTAAGGCGTGCGACTCGTAATCTGAGGGTCGCGGGTTCGAATCCCGGTCGCACCAAACATGCTCGCCCTTTCAACCGTGGAGGCGTTATAATGTGACGGTCAATCTCACTATTCGTTGGTAAAATAGTAGCCCAAGAGTTGGCGGTGGGTGGGATGACTAGCTGCTTTCCCTCTAGTCTTACACTGCTAAATTATTGACGGCTAGTTCAGAAAGCCCTCGAATAGCTTTGTGCGAAATTAAAAACAAACCAAATTACTGTATTCCAGGGTTAGAAAATTATTTAGTACAAAGTTTTAGTATTTTATTGAAAACTAGCTGGTGTACCTATTCCGTGGACAGAAGTTACGTGAATTTGTGATTAATGACATGTTATCTTAGGATATGAAAAGATGCCTCCCTTACATGTAATTGTACAAAAACTCAAGAACGCCCAAAATATCTAATAAACGCAAAATTTGAAATCCTAATTTCGAAAATTTCTTCCATTGGACTAAATGAACCCTAAATCTGATGAATATCCATCCAATTGAGGTGATAAAAACGCGAAGTCTTCCATGAAAACCGCAACTATGAACTACAAAACTGAATATTTGTGTCTCCCCGTAGACCCACTGAACATCCATTCCCAATTTCGCGAGTATTCATTTGCACGCTGCAAATTACTTACATGGACAAACAGTAGACAGCACTGTTATATTTATATAAATTCATATAATGCATCAGTGTCTTCTATTTACAAGCTGTAATTTATTTAGATAAAAAAACAACAAAAAGAGTTATTTGACCAAAAAGAATGTCGCCACCTACTGACTACACAAGGATTAGCAATGAAAACTGAATTTCGCCATCTTGTGACAGCCTTAAGTTACCACAGTTGTAGCAGTAACATGACAGTTAATTATCGCCATCTTGTGACAGCCTTAAGTTACCACAGTTATAGCAGTAACATGACAGTTAATTATCGCCATCTTGTGACAGCCTTTAGTTACCAGAGTTGTAGCAGTAACATGACAGTTAATTATCGCCATCTCGTGACAGCCTTAAGTTACCACAGTTGTAGCAGTAACATGACAGTAAATTATCGCCATCTTGTGACAGCCTTAAGCTACCACAGTTTTAGCAGTAACATGACAGTTAATTATCGCCATCTTGTGACAGCCTTTAGTTACCACAATTGTAGCAGTAACATGACAGTTAATTATCGCCATCTTGTGACAGCCTTTAGTTACCACAGTTGTAGCAATAACATGACAGTTAATTATCGCCATCTTGTGACAGCCTTAAGTTACCACAGTTGTAGCAGTAACATGACAGTTAATTATCGCCATCTGTGACAGCCTTTAGTTACCATAGTTATAGCAGTAACATGACAGTTAATTATCGCCATCTTGTGACAGCCTTAAGTTACCACAGTTGTAGCAATAACATGACAGTTAATTATCGCCATCTTGTGACAGCCTTAAGTTACCACAGTTGTAGCAGTAACATGACAGTTAATTATCGCCATCTTGTGACAGCCTTTAGTTACCATAGTTATAGCAGTAACATGACAGTTAATTATCGCCATCTTGTGACAGCCTTAAGTTACCACAGTTGTAGCAATAACATGACAGTTAATTATCGCCATCTCGTGACAGCCTTAAGTTACCACAGTTGTAGCAGTAACATGACAGTAAATTATCGCCATCTTGTGACAGCCTTAAGCTACCACAGTTTTAGCAGTAACATGACAGTTAATTATCGCCATCTTGTGACAGCCTTTAGTTACCACAATTGTAGCAGTAACATGACAGTTAATTATCGCCATCTTGTGACAGCCTTTAGTTACCACAGTTGTAGCAATAACATGACAGTTAATTATCGCCATCTTGTGACAGCCTTAAGTTACCACAGTTGTAGCAGTAACATGACAGTTAATTATCGCCATCTTGTGACAGCCTTTAGTTACCATAGTTATAGCAGTAACATGACAGTTAATTATCGCCATCTTGTGACAGCCTTTAGTTACCACAGTTGTAGCAATAACATGACAGTTAATTATCGCCATCTTGTGACAGCCTTAAGTTACCACAGTTGTAGCAGTAACATGACAGTTAATTATCGCCATCTTGTGACAGCCTTTAGTTACCATAGTTATAGCAGTAACATGACAGTTAATTATCGCCATCTTGTGACAGCCTTAAGTTACCACAGTTGTAGCAATAACATGACAGTTAATTATCGCCATCTTGTGACAGCCTTAAGTTACCACAGTTGTAGCAGTAACATGACAGTTAATTATCGCCATCTTGTGACAGCCTTTAGTTACCATAGTTATAGCAGTAACATGACAGTTAATTATCACCCTCTACTGGAAGCGGAAGATTAAAAGGTTTTGATTATAAACAAGTGTTTTTTATAAAAATTAAATTTGAGAACAATTGAAATAGAACAAGTTTTCACTGTGAAAGTTACGTGGAACATAAGAAGTAACGTTCACGGATGTTTTCTTCGCTATATTATGGTACTTATGTTATTTTGATGTTTATCCAATATATTAAGAATGAAACTTCCATAGGAGTTTCACATGAGTATGACAACATTGACAGTACAATATTTACTTATGAGGCACTCTGTATGAATGTAACAAGTTTTGTAGTGGAGTATTCACTTGTGAGGCATGTTACGGGAGTGTAACAAGGTTTCTGGTGGAGTATTTACTTATGAGAGTGTAACAAGGTTTCTGATAGAGTATTTACTCGTGAGGCATGCTACGGGAGTGTAACAAGGTTTCTGATAGAGTATTTACTTGTGAGGCATGCTACGGGAGTGTAACAAGTTTTCTGATAGAATATTTACTCGTGAGGCATGCTACGGGAGTGTAACAAGGTTTCTAGTGGAGTATTTACTCGTGAGGCATGCTACGGGAGTGTAACAAGGTTTCTAGTGGAGTATTTACTCGTGAGACATGCTACAGGAGTGTAACAAGGTTTCTAGTGGAGTATTTATTGGTGAGGCATGTTACAGGAGTGTAACAAGGTTTGTAATAGAGTATTTACTCGTGAAGCATGCTACAGGAGTGTAACAAGGTTTCTAGTGGAGTATTTACTCGTGAGACATGCTAAAGGAGTGTAACAAGGTTTCTAATGGAGTATTTACTCGTGAGACATGCTACAGGAGTGTAACAAGGTTTCCAGTGAAGTATTTACTTGTGAAACGAGGTACGGGAGTGTAACAAGGTTTCTGATGGAGTATTTACTTGTGAGGCATGCTACGGGAGTGTAACAAGATTTCTAATAGAGTATTTACTCGTGATACATGCTACGGGAGTGTAACAAGGTTTCTAATAGAGTATTTACTCGTGAGCCATGCTACGGGAGTGTAACAAGGTTTCTAGTGGAGTATTTACTCGTGAGGCATGCCACGGGAGTTTAACAAGGTTTCTAATGGAGTATCATCTGAGAGGTGTTGCATAGTGACTCTTTGAATATCATCTGTGCAGGTCACTTTACTCCCTAGTAGATAAAATATAGAGTTATTAATTAATTTTTTAAGTTTACATAGAAGTATAAGAGCGTTATATGCACTCGCCTTGCCTGTTGTGAAACTGATACAACAGAAGAAAAGCAGTTACCCAGTAACTCCCATTGTCCATTTTATATGTAATAATTGGTTTAGGACGTCATCTTATTTATGTACCTGTTTAGGTACGAAGTACGTTGTAAACATATTTATTGTATTCTTTTTTTGCTATTGTTTTGAAGTCGCCACTAAAAGACGTTTAGATGTGGTTATTGTTAAGCCGAAAAGTGTGATATGCTCACAACAGGTATCGATACCCGAGTTTTATTGTCGCATAGTTTGTTTTGGAAGTTCGCACAATGCCAATCTAGTAGGGCTATCTGTGCTAGCCGTCCCTAATTTAGCAGTGTGAGACTAGAGGGAAGGGAGCTAGTCATCACCACCCACCGCCAACTCTTGGGCTACTCTTTTACTAACGAATAGTGGGATTGACCGTAAAATTATAACGCCCTCATGCCTGAAAGGGCGAGCATGTTTGGCGCGACGGGGCTGCGAACCCGCGACTCTCACATTACGAGTCGCACGCCTTAACACGCTTGGCCACGCCGTGCCTTGACGCATAAAAATAAATTGCGTCACTTTAATGGAGAGACATGTAAATCAAAAGGTGTTAAAAATGGCATCGAAACAGCCTACTTTTTACCTACATCACCAACGTTATCTGATATTTTTGTACCGCTAGTAATCAAACACACACATTTATTCTTGGTGTTTTTCACTAATAGTCCCAAGTTGTTGTTATTGTTTCAAAAGTCGTTGTAACTGGACGCGTACATCTCTTTTCAACAGTGAAACTCCAGCACGTGCAGTCATACTTTTCAATTGAATTTCCCCCACTCCATCCATGAAAGACGTCTTAGTGAGCATAGAAATCCTTCCAATAATACAAGACCCAATTGATTTTACGTTGATCATGTCTATTCTAATCATTTGTTAATCTCGAAGATAGTTTCAATGGAATACCGTCTTCAACTTCATTGAAATGACAACTCCATATCAGTTGTTCATGAAAAAAAAAAAGCATAGAGCGTCCTTACTACTGGGAAATATTTGAATGTAGTTACATTGTGATACAATTCAGGCCACTAACTAACTGAGCAAAACCCGTCAGTGTTTAGATTTAAAACATCTCGTGTTATTGTTGAATAATATTCGACTTTACTCTGGATCTTTAAGACTTGTCGAAAGAAGAAACTTTCACGTGACGTTTCACAACCTGGAGAATATTCTATTAACTCAAATTCAACTTACATTAATATTTAAAAGTATGAGGAACACACACCAACTTATCCAGATGGAGGTGCTGACTTTAGAAAGACAACCAGCCACGAATATCGACTTCATAAATGTAGACACGTGCTTATTCAGTGTTCTTTGTCTTAAAAATATAAGTGCAATCATCCAGCTACAGGTCTCAACCATTAAAACACACATTCATCACTCTAAATGTCTCAACCATTAAAACAGACTTGCATTCATTCAGCTGTAGATCTCAACCATTAAAACACACATTCATCACTCTAAATGTCTCAACCATTGAAACAGACTTGCATTCATTCAGCTGTAGATCTCAACCATTAAAACACACATTCATCACTCTAAATGTCTCAACCATTGAAACAGACTTGCATTCATTCAGCTGTAGATCTCAACCATTGAAACAGACTTGCATTAATCCAACTACAGGTCTCAATCATTAAAAGACATTCACCCAGCCACTTATCTCAACCATTAAAACACACTTTAATCCATCCAGCTACATCCCTCAACCATAAAACTGCACGTTCATCCAGCTACATGTCTCGACCTCACGCACTACGTATTTCAATCTTAAAGCACACATACCACAACTAGTCCTATCATAGAATTATAGCCACATGACAAAATTACAGATCGTTGCCTTGAATGAAAACTGGTTATTTTGGCTTTATTCCTTTCTGTTTATGTTTCAAAAAGCATCTGTCCAGATCACTCTTTCTGTGTTAAATAAAGACAGCTCGACCTTAAAATTATGTCCAGAAATGTCTGCTTATTTTTCGAGTCTCATTGACCCGAAAAATCAGTCCATGTCACCCTCCTCACATTATAAGAAAAAAACTTTGACCAAGAAATACGTAGATCGTAAAAAAGCACATCGACCTAATAACCTTTGCCCAGGTCACCCAATCTACATTGTGAAAAGGCTCACGTTACCCTCCAACCTTGAAAAAGTTTCCCTTGGAAACCCAACTAGCATACAGTAACAGCTCACATTACTTTGTTACAGTAAGAATACTGAAGGATACAGTAACTTACATAAACACAAAGACTTTCACGTCAGTCAGAACACTGGTCTCACATTTATCGACTTTCCTCTGCTGGGACAGCGGCAAGTCTACGGATTTACAACGCTAAAATCAGGGGTTCGATTCCCTTCGGTGGCCACAGCAGATAGCCCAATGTGGCTTTGCTATAAGAAAAACACACACACGCATTTATTAACTAAACAACAAAAACATATATATATATATACAGTACACACTATAAAGATATGTTACTCCATATTTGCATAAACTATTTCCCTTTGTTATCATTCAGTTATATCCTCAGTAATAATCATTTTTGATCAGGCCATCGCACCTGTGACAACACCCAGACAATCCTGAACGACCAGTTCTATAGGTACTGAATCCTTCCTAATTTCTCTGCAGACCGGCGGATCGGGTAATCACCGGTCATTACGTAGCCAGTGACCTCGCGGGGATTGGTTTATACCTAGGAAAATGCGATTGCCTCCAATTGCTCTCAGACCGAGTGCCCGACGGAAGCCAAAGTAAAGAACAGTATTTGACACACACACACAGACAAAAAAAGGCCGAAAAATATATAGGAGAAAATAGTCATCTTTGGTTAGCCAACGGGCTAGTTAAACAAATAGAAAACCTGGAATCATCTTTGGTTAGCCAACGGGCTAGTTAAACAAATAGAAAACCTGGAAACGAAAATATGTATAATGTCTGAAAGCTTGCTGAGCCGTGACCACTGGTTATGACTATTCAACCAATGGGCTTTCTTTACTCGTGTATTGCATCTTAACCACAAACCCCACCATACCACCCCAGGTGATACCGCCATCTTCCTACACCAAAGCCATAACGTAAAACAACAAAAATATATCTATATATATATGTGTATATTTATTGGTTCACTGCACCGAAGCACGTGACCCACGTTTTTGCCACTTTCTGCAACTGCACGATTAGATATGATAGAAGAAACTAAACACTAAATTTGCTTCAGTAGAGATTTGGACATGCTTTGTGACTCCTGCTAATGGTTTTCTTATTATCGTCTTATTTTATTTTATTTTCGTTGTATTTTTTTGTTTGTTAAAACTCTGCATGGAACTTCTGTCGTGGCAGTCAAGTCATCATTCTAAAAGTTGTCATGGTTGTACATACACCATTCTTCACTTATAGCCCATAATATTAATTCTGGATCCAACCTTTACACTTCCACATACTTGTTTAATGAGTGCGTTCTTCGATTACAAATAGTTTCTAGTTTAACTTCGTCTTTTCCTATTTATTCAAGCACGTGCAAGAGAAGAATGCTGCTTCTATTATTAGCATATGCAACTAATAGTTTTAAAAGAGAAAATTTATACTCTCAAACCAGCACGGTACATTTTTTTTTTTTTTAATAAATTGTTAAATATGAAGTCACTTTTGGTTCAGCTACCTTACTTTGGTCCTTAAAGAAAAACACACTAAATCAAGTCTCTCTCTCCCTGGGGGTTTTGATACTTGTGGTGGGCAGAAACCCTTCTATGTAGCTTCGTGGTTAATATCAAACAAACAAAGCTTACCAGGGAAAATATAGAAATTCCAACACGAAACTGATCACTGTAGAAAAAACATGTAGAATAATAATAACTAGTCATGATAATAAAAACACGTAGAATAATAACAACTAGTCATAATAATAAAAACACGTAGAATAATAATAACTAGTCATGATAATAAAAACACGTAGAATAATAACAACTAGTCATAATAATAAAAACACGTAGAATAATAATAACTAGTCATGATAATAAAAACACGTAGAATAATAATAACTAGTCATGATAATAAAAACACGTAGAATAATAATAGCTAGTCATGATAATAAAACACGTAGAATAATAATAACTAGTCATAATAATAAAAACACGTAGAATAATAATAGCTAGTCATGATAATAAAAAAACATGTAGAATAATAATAACTAGTCATGATAATAAAAACATGTAGAATAATAATAACTAGTCATGATAATAAAAACACGTAGAATAATAATAACTAGTCATGATAATAAAAACACGTAGAATAATAATAACTAGTCATGATAATAAAAACACGTAGAATAATAATAACTAGTCATGATAATAAAAACACGTAGAATAATAATAACTAGTCATGATAATAAAAACACGTAGAATAATAATAACTAGTCATAATAATAAAAAAACATGTAGAATAATAATAACTAGTCATGATAATAAAAACATGTAGAATAATAATAACTAGTCATGATAATAAAAAACATGTAGAATAATAATAACTAGTCATGATAATAAAAACACGTAGAATAATAATAACTAGTCATGATAATAAAAACACGTAGAATAATAACTAGTCATAATAATAAAAAACATGTAGAATAATAATAACTAGTCATGATAATAAAAAAAAACATGTAGAATAATAATAACTAGTCATGATAATAAAAACACGTAGAATAATAATAACTAGTCATGATAATAAAAAAACATGTAGAATAATAATAACTAGTCATGATAATAAAAAAACATGTAGAATAATAATAACTAGTCATGATAATAAAAACACGTAGAATAATAATAACTAGTCATGATAATAAAAAAACATGTAGAATAATAATAACTAGTCATAATAATAAAAACATGTAGAATAATAATAACTAGTCATAATAATAAAAAACATGTAGAATAATAATAACTAGTCATGATAATAAAAAACATGTAGAATAATAATAACTAGTCATGATAATAAAAACATGTAGAATAATAATAACTAGTCATAATAATAAAAACATGTAGAATAATAATAACTAGTAATGATAATAAAAACACGTAGAATAATAATAGCTAGTCATGATAATAAAACACGTAGAATAATAATAACTAGTCATGATAATAAAAACACGTAGAATAATAATAACTAGTCATGATAATAAAAACACGTAGAATAATAATAACTAGTCATGATAATAAAAACACGTAGAATAATAATAACTAGTCATGATAATAAAAAAACATGTAGAATAATAATAACTTGTCATGATAATAAAACACGTAGAATAATAATAACTAGTCATGATAATAAAAACACGTAGAATAATAACAACTAGTCATGATAATAAAAACACGTAGAATAATAATAACTAGTCATGATAATAAAAACACGTAGAATAATAATAACTAGTCATAATAATAAAAAAACATGTAGAATAATAATAACTAGTCATAATAATAAAAACACGTAGAATAATAATAACTAGTCATGATAATGAAAACACCTAGTATAATATTAACTAATCTTAGTAATAAAAACACATAGGATAATAATAAGTAATCATAGTAGTAACAACACGTAGGATAACAATAGCTTATCGTAGTAACAAAAATATCTAGGATAATAATAACTTATCATAGTAATAAAAGCGCGCAGGATAATAATATACCCGATTAAACTTTATTACTCATTAGGATCTCTTCCAACCTGTCTTTAAATTGAAATTCTTTTAGGCAGGTCTGGTGTAAAGCAACCCATAAAACCTTCGACGTTCTCAAATACCTCAGTTGTAGAGGTTCGATCATCTGAGTCCAAAACTGTTTTCAGATCTCAAATCGGTAAAGAAACAACGAAGCTAAACGTTTGTACTGAAAGAAAAACACGAAGAGGCGTTGAATTAGCCATTATGCCGCGGCTGTAAATCATTATTAAACATCTTTACGTTGATCTTTACAGAGTGTGTTAATTCTAACTTCAGATTTAATATGTGCTTAGTAAATTTTTCTTAAGGTTTTGTTTGGTTTATTTTATTTTAATTTCTAGCAAAACCACACGAGGACTATCTGCACTATCTCTTCCTACTCTAGCAGTGTAAGACAGGAGGAAATGCAGATAGTCATCACCACCCACTATCAACTCTTTTACGAACAAACAGTGAGATTGACCTTGGCATTATAGCGACCCCCGACTGAAAGGGCGAGAATGTTTGATGTGACGGGGATTCGAACTCGCGACCCACTTTATTTAACACATCCAGTGTGCATTTACTGATCTTTATTATTTGTATTAATTCCAACGCTGCAGTGTGTGTGTGTGTGTGTGTGTGTGTGTTCGTTAACCTTTACTGACTGTGTTATGTGTAAAACAAGAGTTTCTTCTGATTAAAACAATTGTCACTGGGTGTTTATTTATCCTCACTGATTATGTTGGCCAAGTGGTTTGGGTACTCGATTTGCCACCTGTGGGTCGCAAGTTTAAATCCTCGTCACCGAACGTGCTCCCCAATTTTTCATTCGTGGGGCGTAATCACGTGTCAATCCATCTCAGCTTTCGTTAGTGAAAGAGTAGCCTAAAAGTTGGCGGTTGGTGGTGTTGTCCAGCAGCTTTCCTTCTTGTCTGTTACTTTAAATGATGGACAGCTAGCGCAGGAAAGCGTGGAGTTACTTTGTATCTAACATCTAACATCAGTATCGATTTGTTTTTAGTTATCCTTACTGGTTGTATTAATTATGACCCCAGATCCAGTCTGGATGTCTTTACTGAATCAGACCAGGACTGGTGGGTTATTTAGTGAACTTTAACATGTTAGTCACTGAAATCTCATACACGATGTGTTATGATTTCATTCAGTTTAATTGCACATGTTAAGTTACTAACTACACTACAGTTGTTGATGCATTTGAGGTTAGGTGCAACTCTTTGTGTTAAGAACCAGTTTTGCACATGTTAATTATTGTACGGTGAAAACCCTCATTTAAAAGATAGTTCCTTCTCACTTTATAATAAGTTGAACCGAGATAAAGAATCACACATAAAGCGATTAATACGTCGTAATACATTTTGTGTCTCCATTCAACGAGGTTTTAATCTGTGACACACTTGGCAAGTGTTTCCATCGCCTGAACTGGTTGAATCCGTTAGCTCTAACTAGCATGACGCTTTTCAGCAACTCACACAACTAGAAAATAAAACTATATGTATATATGTATATATAATTTAAATGTCAGATGTCGCTCGCAGTACTAGTAGCCTTAGATATGTTAGTTGCTTAATAACCGACATCGTAAAACTAATTTTTTTTAAGACATCAATATTTTAAACGAATCTTTGTTAGAACAAATATTTTCTCTGACGTCCGATCGTTTGTGGTCACGTAGAAAGCTTGGGCTTAGCTTGGCTCTGAAACAAAATATTATTTACCACTTGGGATTTCTGTAGAAGGGGAACCATATAATCTGCGTTCGCGAAGAGTAAAACGATTCGTAGAAAATGTTTTAACGCATTCAGATTTAGACTAATAAGCATTATATGACGTATATATACATATTAAATCTTAAAGCTATTGTTCGTACACGGTGGGTCCGTCAGCGCCAGCGAACAGCAACGACAATCGATAAAAGTCCTATTAAATAAATGTAAGACGTATTCGAATTCAAACCTCAAAGAAAAACTGTCAAACAAGGTGTTATTGACGTGATGACAGTTCGAGTTACACACCTATAAGACATAAAACGCAGTTTATCGTGAGTAAATCGCGTTTCTTTCAAGTAAAAGCGTTGAATAAAAATTATTTGTTTTCTAATGTGTTCTTCTTTTGTGTAATGCTCGGAATCTAGAAATATGACGGTTGCGCCCCTTGCGGTAAATTTCATATCGTCTGGAAACAAAAGCTAACCTGGTCTTCTCCACATAAACTGCCTGTCGTTTATCAGTCTATTTGAAAACTTTTATGTTTTGCTTGCTTGCTTTGAAGTTAAGCACAAAACTACACAATGAGTTATCCGTGCTCTGCCCACCACGGGTATCGAAATCCACGGGCTTCTGTCGTTGTAAGTCCGTTAACGTGCCGCTGTGACACTAGCGGGCAAAATCCTGCATGTGAACTTCGTGCACACAGGCTCACACATCACGCTTTAAATCTAAAGACAAACACCCTGCGCAAACTGTTTGAAGTACGAAAACAAAACGGCACGATATACGAAAATATGTCCTCTGTTTTAGAAAACGTTTGGATGGCGAACGTTTGTAGAAACTAGGAAAAGAACGATGAAAGTAAGTTCCGTTCTTATCTTGAAAACTGAGTTGTTTGTTTGATAATGAATTCGTTTGTTTGTTTTGGAATTTCGTGCAAAGCTACTCGAGGGCTATCTGTGCTAGCCGTCCCTAATTTAGCAGTGTAAGACTAGAGGGAAGGCAGCTAGTCATCACCACCCACCGCCAACTCTTGGGCTACTATTTTACCAACGAATAGTGGGATTGATTGTCACACTATAACGCCACCACGGCTGAAAGGGCAAGCATGTTTGGCACGACTCGCGCGCGAACCCGCGACCCTCAGATTACGAAGCGCACTCCTTAACGCACTAGGCCATGCCAGGCCCCTGTTTGTTTGATAGTAAACACGTATTGATACTAGGACAAGACGATAAAATTAACGGACCATTTATTGTTTATCCGCCCCAGATAATCCGGATTTTATCTCCAGATTTACCATTGAATGAACAGGAAGCGCAGCATTATGACTATCAAAATGTTTGTTTGATTCACAGCTGAGCCAAATTGGGCTGATGCCATGTCCACCCTCAAGCCCCTTGAACTTTCGCTGCCCCACTGGTTGTTGTTGTTTATTACCTGAAAGCTACACAACAAGCGTCATGTACCTTCTCAGAGAAAGGAACCCTCCAAACACTTTTCACCTGTACTGAGGCCCCTATCAGTTAAGTCTACACACACTGAGAACTTTACTTTCATTGAGAAAAACATATTTAAAGATTTTAAAGTTTTGTTGATGTAATTTTTTCAGCTTTCTGAAACGTTCCTATCTCTCCCAGTTTATATAGGGTGAAACGTTCCTATCTCCCTCCTGTTTGAATGGGGTGAAACGTTCCTACCTTCCCCCAGTTTGTATAGGGTGAAACGTTGCTATCTCCCCCCTGTTTGTATAGGGTGAAACGTTGCTATCTCCCCCCTGTTTGTATAAGGTGAAACTTTCCTACCTTCCCCCAGTTTGTATAGGGTGAAACGTTGCTATCTCCCCCCTGTTTGTGTAGGGTGAAACTTTCCTACCTTCCCCCAGTTTGTGTAGGGTGAAACTTTGCTATCTCCTCCCTGTTTGTATAGTGTGAAACGTTCCTATCTCTCCCCTGTTTGTATAGGGTGAAACGTTCCTACCTTCCCCCAGTTTGTATAGGGTGAAACTTTCCTATCTCTCCCAGTTTATATAGGGTGAAACGTTCCTATCTCCCTCCTGTTTGAATGGGGTGAAACGTTCCTACCTTCCCCCAGTTTGTATAGGGTGAAACGTTGCTATCTCCCCCCTGTTTGTATAGGGTGAAACGTTCCTACCTTCCCCCAGTTTGTATAGGGTGAAACTTTCCTACCTTCCCCCAGTTTGTATAGGGTGAAACGTTGCTATCTCCCCCCTGTTTGTATAGGGTGAAACTTTGCTATCTCCTCCCTGTTTGTATAGTGTGAAACGTTCCTATCTCTCCCCTGTTTGTATAGGGTGAAACGTTCCTATCTCTCCCCTGTTTGTATAGGGTGAAACGTTCCTGTCTCCCCAGTTTGTATAGGTGTAACGTTCCTATCTCTCCCCAGTTTGTATGGGGTGAAACGTTTCTACCTCCCCCCCAGTTTGTATGGGGTGAAACGTTCCTACCTCCCCCCCCCAGTTTGTATAGGGTGTAACTTTCCTATCTCCCCCCAGTTTGTATGGGGTGAAACGTTCCTACCTCCCCCCCAGTTTGTATAGGGTGTAACTTTCCTATCTCCCCCCAGTTTGTATAGGGTGAAACGTTCCTGTGAACAATGTAAAACAGAATGGCGGTGTTAAGACTAAATTTGCAAACTTATCATTAATATTCTGGGGAAAGCGTCTGTTTGATCACACTCTGTCTTGTAATGACTGTTAATCGTGTTTAATATTTTATTTCAAAATCTGAACGTAGGTGCTGCTGTTTGTTCGTAAGTAACGCGCACAGATAACAAATAATCACATTACATTAGGTTTAGTTAACGTTACGTATTTAGTGTTCAACCTATCCTACAATCTCTGTGGAAAAAATACGAAACGTTCCACTTTAATGGACGAATCTACTGTATCAACTCCTAAACGTTACTTAATACAGTAATGCAACATTTTGAATATATGGTCAAAATGGCAGATCAATGAGGATGTTCTGTTTGGGATAAATAGACAGAAATATAGATAAAGATAGATAAACAGGCAAGAATATTTATAAATGTGAATAGACAGACAGATAGATAATGACAGGTAGACAGATAAATAGATACAGATACAAAGACAGGTAGATAGACAGATAGAAAAACAGACAGACAAAGAGAAAGAAACAGACAGGCAGATAGATAAATGTAGATAGAAAGGCAGGAAGATAGATGAAGATAAATAGAGAGACAAATAGATTAAAGGTGGACACACAGGTCGATATATAGATAGCAAAACAGACAGATAGGTAAAGATAGATAGATAGATAGTAGGGGAAACGCTTCCTAAGGCTCTAAACGACTGCGTAAATATATTAAAAAATATCGCTTGCACTTTAATTTAATAACATTTCCAAGTTTACCAAAAATGATACAGAATGAAAAATAATAAATATTTTGCTCAGCTTTCACCAACTCGGCCCAGGTGTCGCTTTATGTAAAGTTTTGTTTGTTTGTTTTGGAATTTCGCACAAAGCTACTCGAGGGCTATCTGTGCTAGCCGTTCCTAATTTTGCAGTGTAAGACTAGAGGGAAGACAGCTAGTCATCACCACCCACCGCCAACTCTTGGGCTACTCTTTTACCAACGAATATTCGGATTGACCGTCACATTATACACCCCCACGGCTGGAAGGGCGAGCATATTTAGCGTTATTCACTTTCATTAAACAAAGACATTAAGGTAGCCCGAGTGGTTGAACTGACAAACACAAATCGAAGTTCTAACCACCATTATGATAAGGATTTGTACCCTTTATGGATTTCAAACAACGAGCACGTGGTTGTTTAAAAATATATCGGAAGACACAACAAAACGAGCTTGAACTTATGGGGGAAAAGATCGAAAAAATTAGTATACCTCTCCCCTGTTTTCAACAACATCACGGTGCGTGACAGAAAATGTACAAACCTTGGGCCTCACTGACGAACTTTGGGATGCACCTGAGGCACGTGTGTACAGTTGCAGTGGCTCCCCCTGTGTCAAGAATGTTCACAAACCATTGATAAAATTGGTTTTTAATTTGGTGTCAGTGTTGTTTCATAAAGACGATTTTTTTTAAAATTTTAATCAAATTAGTTTTTGTTTGAAGTTAAACATAAATCTTAGGATTATCTGTGCTATGCCCAACATAGGTATCGAAACCCGATTTTCTAACGTTATAAATCCGCAAACACATCGCTGAGTCGAGTTGATATCTTATCAGTGAAGTTATTCGATCCATTGTATTTATGCGTGTATGTATGTGCACGACACTGCCAGTACAGAGCGTATTTATTTCGTTATATTCATGGAGTTTGTACTTAATGAGCAAAAAGCGAAAAAACAAATTGATGCTTGACGTTTGTAACTTTCGCGGTCTTCTCTATCGGTCTGGAACAATCGTCACATTTAGATTAATGATTAGAGTATAAACAATAACAGCCTGAGAAAAAAAAATCACTTCCATCTTACACGTAAGACAACCATAAGAATGGACGTTCCAGAGCTGTTCGTGTTTTAGTAACTCCTCTCGAGCAATTCATCTTGTAAAATAAAAAAGATTTCGCTAATGAGGTTTGGTACGAGACTGGTATTTGTTTCTGATGTCTTCGGGCACGGGGCGTCAATAATACAAATTTTAAACAAAACATAGCATTTATTTTCGTCCAGTTCACTCATCCATTCAACTTGATCTGTTTGCAAAGTCGGGTGTTTCAATCCGCTCATCTCTGGACCTGCGCAGAAAGAATTTGTCCGACAGTTGAACGATCAGAAAGTAAGGACAACAGCATGATATGCAATCAAAACGTCTTCCAAACTACTAAGAGCTAGCAGAACTAAGCATTACAATATAGAAGATATTTTTTTTGCAATTTTTTATCGTTTTAGAAAGAGAAGAGTGGACTGGAATAATTCTTTACGTGTTGGACCTAAAAAACCAGAGACGAACTGGGACCAATGACTCCTTTCAAACTGAGCCTTCATGTCTGTACTACGTCACCCTGCGGGCTCATGTTGTTGGTATTTAACCCCTGAAGGAATAATAGTGATATTTTTCAATATACAAATCGCCTACCTGTAGGCTTACCTTGGGGTTAGATTCGGTAATTTCCAACAAACTCGTTTTAAAGGTCTAACAAGCTTAATATTCACTCGCGACCTCCACTGCACGTCTGGTTCGACGTTTTGAATCAAATTATACTTTTCTACCATCTGCCAAAGAAGATTTTGTTCAGACTCAATCCGGTTCAGCTGCCTTTCCTCTTAGCGCAGATAGCCCTTGAGTAGCTTTGTACGAAATTCAACAAACAAACAAACATCTTACGTTTCACGAGATTTCTGCAAGTAACAAGTTTTCGACTTAAATAATACTTTTAGGTGTTGTGCTCCACATGTAAGTATTAATACAAAATATGTAGCAAGCAGCTCTAAATACAACGGACACCCCCTACGGATAATGTCAATATTTAATTTATTTCCCTATCATAACGTAACACGTTACATTGCCCTGACGAAACATTGCATCTCATCGTGTTCACACTTTAAGAAGACATTTCTGTTCATTATGCCCCCCGGTGGATCACTGGGTAATGTTCCTCACGAAGACATTTTATTGTATCTCAGAACGGCTGGTAAGGGTATTAACACTTTTATTGATAAGCAGAGAAAAACGTTTCGACCTTCCTAGGTCATCTTCAGGTTAAGAACCTTCTCTGCTTATCAATAAAAGTGTTAATACCCATACCAGCCGTTCTGGGATACATTTTTATTTCAAGTGGGTTTTCGTTATCAAGAATTTTAATTTATTGTTTTCAAACTTTAGGAAGACATTGTGAGTTAATTGTTTTCACGCTAGAGGAAGATATTGCTGTTTATTGTTTTCGCACTTTAGAAATACACTCCAGTTTCTTATTTTCACACTTAAATAAGATATTTACTTTTACTGTTTTCAAACTCCACGAAGACATTGCTGTTTATTGATTACAAACTTTAGGAAGATATAACTGTTATTTTCACACTTAAGGAAGCCATTGCTGTTTGTTGTTTTTACACTTAAGGAAGACATAGCTATTTACTGTTTTCACACTTAGGAAGACAGCTTTTTTATTTCAAAACTTTAGGAAAATATAGCTGTTTGTTGTTTTCACTCTGAAGGAAGCCATTACTGTTTGTTGTTTTTTACACTTAAGGAAGACATAGCTATTTACTGTTTTCACACTTAGGAAGAGTTTTTTTTTATTACAAAACTTTAGGAAAATATAGCTGTTTGTTTTTTTCACACTTAGGAAGCCATTGTTGTTTATTTATTACAAACTTTAGGAAGATATAGCTATTTGTTATTTTCACACTTAAGGAAGCCATTGCTGTTTTTACACTTAAGGAAGACATAGCTATTTACTGTTTTCACACTTAGGAAGACAGCTTTTTTATTTCAAAACTTTAGGAAAATATAGCTGTTTGTTGTTTTCACTCTTAAGGAAGCCATTACTGTTTGTTGTTTTTACACTTAAGGAAGACATAGCTATTTACTGTTTTCACACTTAGGAAGAGTTTTTTTTATTACAAAACTTTAGGAAAATATAGCTGTTTGTTTTTTTCACACTTAGGAAGCCATTGTTGTTTATTTATTACAAACTTTAGGAAGATATAGCTATTTGTTGTTTTCACACTTAAGGAAGACATAGCTGTTTAATATTTCACTCTTAATGAAAGCTTTCTCTATTGTTTTATTGATTTCTGAGAACACAATTGGTGACGTCCTAATGCTAATTCAGAATGAACAAAGATCTAATGCACGTGCTATCAGGAAGGTTTGGTACTTTGCTAAAAATGGCGCGTATGTTAAGCCAATGAAACTTCTTTTCTACATAAATAATTCATACCAGCGGCTAGATATTTCCACGGGACAATTACCTGGTGATGCTGTTGGTGTATGGTAAATAAAGTAGATAAAATAGCCGAGTACTATAGGTGTCGCTGCACTCATTAATGCAAGAAGTACCTTTATTTATTTTTTTGTTTCAGACCACTGGAACGGAGTGGGCAAGAACACGAGGAAATATGTCCGGTTATTTGCGACTTAATATATCCTTTCATACCCCCTCAGTGCATCTCCAGGCAACCAACCGGACATTCTCGTGGAACGTGGTGGTACGTGACCATGCACGACATGATTTACGTTTCGGTTTTTGTCGTATAGTTAGGTTTTTGTGGTCGAATTAAACGTGGCCGCGAACCATAATGGAGATTCCACATTCTCTGTTCCACGGCGCAAGAATTCACTCCAGTTTCCAAATGATGGAAAAACAAAAATACAATTTTCTTTAAAATATTTTTTTTTCTCCTAAAGTTTCCAATAATTCAAACCCCAAGTTCACAGCAGTAGTTACTGATGTTGTTTACCAGAAAATTGTAAGCATGGAATTAGGTTTAACTTGTATGTAGAAATGGTTCTGCAGCTATCAAAACGTAACTTTAATAATAATAAAACAACAAAAGTTAAAACCAATGAATGTTCAATTAACTGCACCAAACATTAAGTTCATATCACGAACCTGAACTCGCGAGACGTGACATTTAATCTCAGATTCTATAATCGACAGTCGTATGAGGAGATTCTAATAGAAACTGCTTTGTTTTATTTATGTAGAATTAAATTCGAATTCTTAGTTGACAGGGAAGTAATTATAAGCTGTTACCACTCAGAATAATATAGCTAAATTAACACTCGTTTGTTTAGAGCCCATGTTACATCTTACTAGAAGGTTATATCATGTAATAAAAGCTTTGTTAGGTAAACAATGAAGCTTTACTTATCACATAAGGTGACGAAATTAGTATTTAATATTCTAATATTAAAATTTGGGGTTCAATCTCTCCTGTTGACTCAATGCAGAGACTTGTGTAGCTTTAGGCTTATGCGAATCAAACAGGCAAAAATACCATGAGAGAACGAGCGATTCAACAATACTGACGTGAACTAACCTGAGTAATTAACAGTTTTCTTTTCTTTTTACACATTTGAGAAACTATCATTTACGTTTTCCACGCTCTCCTAATTGTCTGTTTGTTTTTTGAATTTCGCACAAAGCTTCTCGAGGGCTGTCTGTGCTAGCCGTCGCTAATTTAGCAGTTTAAGACAAGAGGGAAGGCAGCTAATCATCACCACCCACCGCCAACTCTTGGGCTACTCTTTAACCAACGAATAGTGGGATTGATCGTGACGTTATAACGCCCCCACGGCTGAAAGGGCGAACATGTTTGGCGCGACGGGGATGCAAACCCGCGACCCTCAGATTACGAATCACACGCCTTAAACACGCTTGGCCATGCCGGGCCCTCCACTAATTACATAAGCATACATATATATATATATATATGCATATAACGACCTCACCAATATTCTATTATACGTACAAAGTAAAATTAACTCCATTTGTTTTACAAACTCCTTGCTTGTTGTTGTGCTGTTATAAATTTCTTCAGAGTCATTATCAATAATTCTTTACAATAAAACACAGCAATTATCGACCACACCAGAATCAATGGAGTTATTTTTATGGTGTCAGACTACGAGTTGGATTGTGGCGGGTTGCCTTGGCGGGGCCTAATTACTACCATATGAACCGCCGGGACTGTGTACTTAATTAATCACCTAACAGCTTTAAACCTTAAAAGAGAACACCTTGTAGCTCGAAACCACCAAGAAAAGCAACGAGGTGTAAGTTACGTTTGATGTAAAGTACGCCTTTGATTCAGTAAGAACCGAGGTAAAGCACTCGTTGAATGACCTTCCGCGAATCAACCACGAAATAAAAGAGCAAAATATCAATACGCCTCGCTTCCATTCGCTGTTTTGCTGATTTTGCTTTGACTGGTTTAGGACAACGTCACAGTTTTTGTGGGTTTTTTTTTAATGAAAATACTGATGATCAGAGACGTTTCAAACTATTAAAAATAATTTAAACGCATTTCAGATAAATAGGAATGTATGAATTTTTCTGATGTAATATTAAAACACTTAAGCACTAGAATGCACTGAGAAATATGGACTCACCAAGTTTCTTCAGTGCGATTGGGCCCGACATGGTCAGGTAGGCACTCGACCAGTAATCTGAGGGTCGCGGGTTCAAATCCCCGTCACACCAAACACGCTTCCCTTTTTCAGCCGTGAGTACGTTATAATGTTACGGTCAATCCCACAATTCGTTGGTAAAAGAGTATCCCAGACGTTGGCCACATCTGTGCGCGAAATTCAAAACAAAACAGAACCACTGCGATTGTTTGTTTGTTTTGAATTTTGTACAAAGCTACACGAAGACTATATGCATTAGTCGTTCATAATTTCGCAACGTAAGATTAGAGGGACGACAGCTAGTCATCACCACCCACTGCCAACTCTTGGACTACTCTTTTACCAACGAATAGTGAGACTGACTATCACATTATAAAGCCCACAAGGCTGAAAGGGCGAGCATGTTTGGTGTGACGAGGATTCGAACCCGCGACCTTAGATTCGGTGGACAGTGTGGTCTGCAAAAGTTTTTTTTCTTTCTTAGATTCTGCTCTTTGGTTTCCAGGCCCCGCATGGCCAAACGTGTTTAAGGCGTGCGACTCGTAATCCGACGGTCGCGGGTTCGAATCCCGGTCGCACCAAACGTGCTCGCCATTTCAGCCGTGGGGGCGTTATAATATGATAGTCAATTCCTCTATTCGTTGGTAAAAGTGTAGCCCAAGAGTTGGGGGTGGGTGGTGATGACTAGCTGCTTTCCCTCTAGTCTTAAACTGCTAAATTAGGGACGGCTAGCGCAGATAGCCCTCGAGTAGCTTTTTGCGAAATTTAAAAACAAACAAATAAACAAATCTTTGGTTTCCATAAATCATAGAATTTCATTATTTGTTTTAATTTTAATATGACGCATTTCTCGTTTCATCCAATCATCGATGTAATTTGTCTGAAACACCAAATACAGCATGTGGTGCGAAGTGACCTCTATTCTTGTTTCTGAAATTACATTTTAAATACGAGGTCTGTAAGGCTACCAAGTGTACCTGGTATGATCTAGTGACTACGACACTCATAGTCTGAGGGTCTCAGGTTCGAATTCCGCCTCTGACAAACCTCTCCTTTCAGCCGTTGGGACGTTTCCAAAAGATGGCGGTGGATTGTGTTGATTAGCTGTTTTCTCTCCAGTCTAATATTTCAAAACTAGCTACGACTGGTACAAACTGTCTCTGGAGTAGATGTGTGCGAAGTTCAAAAAAAGATACAATAAAGCAACGACTCCGCGCATGGCCCTGATGGTGGTTTTGAATTCGCATCTGATCATTTGTGAAAGTAATATTTTATTTTATGTTGCATCAACATTTAACATTTGCCCCAAGCACAGAATATCAACAACACCATAAACGCTGGGGGAAGAGTTCAAGATTGTATCTGACCCTCCTAGGTCCACCCAAAGGACCTAAATACCGATAATTAGAAATGGCAAGCCGCGCGCCAAAGGTCTCATAAACTAGACTTTAATCCAGTGGTTTTATTACATCGTGTTTTTTGTTGTTGTTCTTTCATTTTCACACGAGAAATCAGTTTAATTTTTCTGCATGTTTCTCGTAACCCAATTTAAATCTGGTGCTCACCTGCTTATAAAACACCCTATTATTCAGTTCCTTAACTCGTTTTGTACCACACAACTTTGTAAGGGCGAGAAAAGAATGCGTTTCACTTGCTAAAGAAAATTGAAAACGAATTGCATTTCATGTCAAAAGCGACATCCTGCACAGACAATGCTGTTTATATTGAACCAATATCCTCAAACTTGGAAGTTTTGTTGTGTTGTTTTTTTTTCTGGAAAAATGTTAACACCGAATGTTTTGTTCGTTTCTCTCCCCTGTTTTTTTATTCTGAAATTATATATTATTTATCTAAAATCAAGTTATAGAGTGGCAGTCTAAATAAATAAGGTTTTGAATTGCAGTAGGTTATTCCCAGCCCGTATTTTGTACGATATAATCGTTATTACTCGAATTACAGAGCCATTACAGCTAAGCCTCTTTACCGATGGAAACGACTATGGATATAAAATTTGAAAAAGGCCTAGCGAATACGTTTTACGACACCGGTAAGTAAAGAGTTAAATAAATATAAGCGAGATGTAAAGAAACAGAGTTATCGCATTTTGTAAGATCGATTTGCATGTACTGTCGCTGTATATATGCGAACTCTAGCGCCACGGGTGGCAAGTTTAGAATCTAGATAAGTGGTTCACTTTGAATTCATGACCGTTTTGAGGTTTACTACCATCCCAGGTAGATGAACGTGTCACAGATTTCACCCGAGGAATAATATTAATAGAGAAAGTTTTTTAACGACTTAGAACCAATAGAAAAGGCAGTATTTATTTATTTATTTTTTGTATTCTGTGGCACGAAAGAGCTGAAAGTTAGGTCGACACAGACTAGAAACCAAATGTTCGGTTGGGAACAACGGCCTCATCCGTATGGTGAAGGATGCAGTTCAGACGAAGAAAAAACAAAAACCTTCGAATCATAAAGTAATTACAACAAAGCTAAGTATGTATTTTCTGATGCCCGTTACAAATAATAAACAAGGATTTGATTGTTTTGTTTTTTTAAATTTCGCACAAAGCTACTCGAGGGCTATCTGCGCTAGCCGTCCCTAATTTAGCAGTGTAAGACTAGAGGGAAGGCAACTAGTCATCACCACCCACCGCCAACTCTTGGGCTACTCTTATCAACGAATAGTGGGATTGACCGTCACATTGTAACGCCCACACGGCTGAAAGGGCGAGCATGTTTGGCACGACTCAGGCGCGAACCCGCAACCCTCGGATTACAAAACACACGCCTTAACGCGCTTGGCCATGCCGGGCCTACTAGGATTTGAAGTTGATGAAGTGAACTTGTATAAGTTAAGAGGCTACAGGCTTCAAGCTAAATCCCGAAACCAACGGCTGTTTTTATAAGAAAGACTGAAGAAACTAGAATGGCATTAATGTCTTTCAAGAAGAATTTTCATGTCATTCTATACAAAGTACAGACGTGAAGGGTCTGTGGAAAGTTCATCTAGATTTTGGTCTGAGGTCAACGTTACGTGAAATACAAAAACAGAGTACGATGGACAATGAAAGAATTAGTTTCAGATGCAGAAAAAGACCTGAAACGTCTCACAAGATGTACGGTTGACCCACAATAAAGTGGTTAATGATGCCATCTGGCTGTTTACTTCGTAGAAAAATTAGTAACAAATGGTTTTTTTCTCTTTCTACTAAATGGGCCCGGCATGGCCAAGCGTGTTAAGGCGTTCGACTCGTAATCCGAGGGTCACGGGTTCGAATCCCGATCGCACCAAAACATGCCCGCCCTTTCAGCCGTGGGAGCGTTATAATGTGACGGCCAATCCCACTATTCGTTGGTAAAATAGTAGCCCAAGAGTTGGCTGTGGGTGGTGATGACCAGCTGCCTTTCCTCTAGTCTTACGCTGCTAAATTAGGAACGGCTAGCGCAGATAGCCCTCGAGTAGCTTTGCGCGAAATTAAAAAACAAACAAACAAACACTACTAAATTACGAGTCATAATACTTCAGATGCAAGTATCAATTCTGGTTTATCACAGATCCGAACTATGAATTGTGTGTAACATCCGTATTATATGCCTTCTTGATCACCGCTTAGTTAATGGAGAGACACAGATATCGAATAGTGATGGAAACTCGTAACGAGTCACCGTGAAATTGAAACTTACTCAGTGACTTGATAAATACAATGCCTTGCAAAAGTATTCACCCCTACCAATAGTATCGCCTGGCATGGCCAGATGGTTATGGCGCTCGATTCGTAATTAGAGGGTCGCGAGTTGACTCCAAACGTGCTCACCCTTTCAACCTGAGGACATTTGTCATAGTCAATCCCACTATCCACTGGTTAAAGAGTAGCCCAAGTGTTGTTGGTTGGTAGTGATGACTAGGAGACTTCTCTCTGATTTTACACCAGTAAATTATGGAAAGCTAGCGCAGATAGCCCTCGTGTAGCTCTACGCGAAGTTCAAAATAAACAAATAATCCAATCACATCACATTTTGACGAAATACAAATAATGTAAACAATTTTTTTTAGTTAACATCTTTTCATTCAAAACTCTAATGATCAAACTTCACACTGTTATGTGTGAATGAGGTAGAATGTCAGTAAAACAGGCAAAGGAAATACATGTACTGAAATTTGAAGTATTTAGCACCCTAAGTCAGTAGTTGGTGTGAATGTTTTTGGACAGGTCTCTGCCAACTTTGGTCAACGAAATGATGTAATTTCTGCCAATTCCTCTTGACAAAGTTGTCACAGCTCTGACAAGTTCATTGGGGATTGTTAATAGACGACAATCTTCAAGTCTCGCCGAAAGTTTTCCATTCGATTATAGTAAGGACCTTGACCAAGTCACACTATACGTCATTCAATTTCTGTTTTCGAAACCACCCCAGTGTGGCTTTGGTCTTGCACTTTGAGTCGTTGTCCCGCTGAAATGTGAATTTTCAACCCAATTTTAGTTTCTTGTCTGACCCAATCAGGTTTTCATCTAGGTTCGTCTGTGCATTGCACCACCCATATTATCATCAATCCCTACAGGGTTCCAATTCCTTGGTTATGAGAATATGAGAAGCATGACCTTAACATGATGCTGCCATCTGGACAGTTGGAATGGTGTTGAGTGGGTCATGTGCTGTGTTGGGCGTACACCAGACGTAACACTTTGAATACAGACATAAAAACACAATTTTTGTCTCTACTGACCACTAAATCTTCTCCCACATATCTACAATATCATTTACACGCTTTGTCACAAATTCCATACGATATCTATAACAACTATTTTTCAGTAGTGGCTTCTTTCTTGCCAAACAACTATACACGTCAGCTTTTTATGAGGACCAGGATATTGTCTTTCTATAAATACAAAGTCTCATCAAAGACATTAAACCTTTCAAAGTCACTGTTGGCTTCACAGTGGCATCTCTAACCAATTTTTCTCCATCTGTTTACGTTGGAAGGACGGCCTGAACCGAGTAGTAACTGGGTGGTACAAATCGCATTCCACCTCTTAATGACGTTCCCAATTGTACTCTTGTAACCACCTCCACGCTTTATCCCTGACTTGTTTGAAAAGTTACTTGGTATTCATGGTTGGTTTGTCTCATCACTATGTGAGTTGTGGCTTCAACAGATGCATCTTCTCTGATGTCAAGTAAATCCACTCTGATTACTCACAGACCATTACGCTAATGTGGTGACCTTTCAAACTAATCTTTTGCATCTGAGCCGATCTCGGGTTACCGTACCAAAAGGGTTGACAAGTAAATCCACTCTGATTACTCACAGACCATTACGCTAATGTGGTGACCTTTCAAACTAATCTTTTGCATCTGAGCCGATCTCGGGTTACCGTACCAAAAGGGTTGACAAGTAAATCCACTCTGATAACACACAGACCATTACGTTAATGTGGTGACCTTTCAAACTAATCTTTTGCATCTGAGCCGATCTCGGGTTACCGTACCAAAAGGGTTGACAAGTAAATCCACTCTGATTACACACAGACCATTACGCTAATGTGGTGACCTTTCAAACTAATCTTTTGCATCTGAGCCGATCTCGGGTTACCGTACCAAAAGGGTTGACAAGTAAATCCACTCTGATTACACACAGACCATTACGCTAATGTGGTGACTTTTCAAACTAATCTTTTGCATCTGAGCCGATCTCGGGTTACCGTACCAAAAGAGTTGAATACTTATTAAACTAAGAATATTTTAATTTTTTTTAGACAATTTAACCTTTTTACATAACTTTCTCAGTTTCGAATAGGTTATATAAGTATAATGTCCCGTCTGAAAGCTTCATAATTGGAAGCTCAGAAGGCAACAAAATGTAAACGCTTGGTAAAAGATCAATACTTTTACCAGTATCTGTAACTATTGCCACTATTTGTATGTTTTGTCAGGATTTATATATTGCCAGCATCTATATGTATTGCTAGAACGTGTATGTTTTGACAGGATCTGTGTTTAGGTCCACGCTGTGAAAATGAGACTTACTCCCTGACTTCATAAGGTTGGTGGAAATATGAGAACGTATAAAACTTTCATTATCAAATCATTCAGTATTAAAAACTGAAGCGAGGTTACATATTTCTTTTGTTTATTCCACAATGTTTTCGGTATTTATTTATAGATGACAAGAAAAGTGCACTCTCTTTGTGTCAATTACTGATTGATTTGGTTTGCTTTCGATTTAATTTTTTATCCCAGTTAATGAACGATCAAACAAATTAAACACTTTGTAATGTTTATTCTACCCTGGTTGGAAGTGATTTATTCCCCCATGTGATTATTAATATCCATATTTACCCATTTACCCAACCTTGGCGATGCCATAGCAAAGATTTCATGTTAATCACACAACCGTCTAGAGAAACTCCTTCTAAGTGCACGTGTAATTAGCACTCGTGTCTTGGATTATACTTATTAGACACAGGGGTGAAGTAACTTTAATCACACAGCTCAGAGTCAAACTCGTTCTGGTGCTATAAAAGTTGTCCCACACTGATGTCTTCCCAAGTCACATCTCACGATCACAAATTATTATCCCGAATAGCTAGCTAGGTTATTAATACACCAAGATCACAAATCATTATTACAAACAGCTAATCAGGTAATTAATATATCGAGATCAAAAATCATTATCCTGAATAGTTAACTAGGTGTTTCACACTTTGAGATCACAAATAATTATCCAAAGTAGCAGCTAGATTTTTCACACTTTAAGATCACAAATAATTACCCTGAATAGATAGCTGGGTTATTAACACACCAAAATCACAAATCGTTATAACAAACAGCTAACTATGTTATTAATATATCGAGATCACAAATCGTTATCCTGAGTAGCTAACTAGATTATTCATACTTTAAAATCACAAATAATTATCCTGAATACCTAGCTAGGTTATTCACATTTAACATCAGGGGCATCGCTAAGCATTGGCACTAGGGAGCTTTACCCCAAATCCTCCGTTGATGTCTTAAAATATCGGAATAGAAAGCTATGATTTATATCACACAGAAACACCAAAATCTCCCATACCTGTGGGCCCGGGCCTCGAACCTTTTAAATACCTTAAGGGTCACAGCTAACTACACGGAACAAACTGCTTTCTCCACTTCGAGTTAGCTTGGCAGTTTGTTTGCTTGTTTGTTTCTTTGGAGTTAAGAAAAAAGCTACACAGTGGGCTATCTGTGCTCTGCCCACCATGGGTATCGAAAACCGGTTTCTATTGGTGTGAGTCCGCAGACATAATGCCAGTTAATATGGAGTATAAAACGATTAGTAACATATTAAAGTTACAAATCAAATAGTTCCAACCCTAGATTTTTATTACGCATCTCACCGAAACCGCAACGTCTTATTAAAATTATTTCTGTTTTCCTACATTGTTAAATACAAAACCCCACCATATACTGTCTGCTCTGTATCCAAAACTGGTATTCAAACCAGATTTATAGTGTTATAAGCCATCACATTTTCTGCTGAGCCGCCACGGATGTCTTAACGCAACTAACAACTGTTTTAATTCTACAGCAGACTTCGGCGTATTCTGGTGGGACAGCCGTAAGCTTAAGGACTTAGAACGCTAAAAATTCTAGGCTCGCTTCTCCCTGGTGAAAACAGTGGATAGGCCAATGTGGATTTGGTTGGTCCAACACAAATAAACAAAACACTTAAAAATTATATTTTTGCTCAAAAGAAAACAATTCCTTCCGTAAAAATGATAAAAATGTGTTTTTTTTTCTCATAATATAATAACTATATGTATATTTCTATATAAGACGGTGTTCTTTTCAAAAAACAGTTGAAAAGGAGTTTCATTTTCTTTTGGTTTAGATGAAACATCGAAGTCGGATGACGCACGGTGGGTCCCACAGTGTAATATTTATATCTGTAGATAAAGTTTTCACTTCCCTAACTAGAGCATTATTAGAAACTGAAACACTCATTGTAACGTCTGATGTATTCTCATGATCCTTTTGTCTTCACAATACGTCAGGTGCACAAAACGAACACCACCAGGTGTTTTAATAATATGGCTAATTGTAACTATAACGAACTCTTCTCCCCCGTGGGTGAGCGACAGGAATCCAGGGGACCGATTCCCCGTAGTTGAAAAAGCTTTTGTTTGCTCGCTTGTTTTTTTTTTCTTTTTGTTTTGTTCTTAATTTCGCGCAAGGCAACACAAGGGATATCCGCGCTAGCTGTCTCTAATGTGGCAATGAAAGACTAGAGGGAATGCATCTAGTCATCACCACCCACCACAATATTTTGGGATACTCTTTAACCAACTAATAGTTGGGATTCAGCGTCACATAAAAACGAGGATGTTTGTTGTGACAGGGATTCGAACCTGCAACCCTCGGATTACGAATGTGTGCCCTAACCACCTGACTATCGAAAATATCTGCATTTATCAACTGTGTAGTTTTACAAGGGATAAAAAACAGAACATTACTGTCGCTAAAAATAGTTATTATGCTCAATAAAACAGTTAAGTTTGCGATCATATTTGAATTATGTATACATACATTACTAGCCAAATGTCAGGTGACTTATTCACATCTAATATTATATACCTATATATGTGATAACTGTGCATACTCTCATAAGAATCGTACTTATTTTTACTTTAGTATAAGTTTATCTGAGATACTTATAGGCACGTGCAATGTAAATACAATGAACGGCTTCGATGCATCTAAAACTACGTGGCACGCGAGTTGACACTCGCGAGCCAAGTTCGAAGCCTACGATATCACGAAATATTTCCCGAACTTTCAGCTGTAGATGCGTTATAAAAGTAACAGTTAGCCCATAGTACGACAAAGTCAATTGACTGCATCTCTTTTTCACCGGTCAGTATTTCTGTCTCAGTAACTCTGCTATAGAAACGAAATAAACGTAAAAAACGAAGTAAGATATGATTCAATTATTATTACGAGCTTAGACGTGGTAGAGTTGAGTTGTCATGGAAATGGGCTGATGGTAACAAACACCTGCAACGTATAATAAAGTACAGGGTGTATCATAAGTTACATGACATTTGTACGCCAATTTAACCGAGGGGGAAAAAAAGAGAGGGTATCTGATTACATTAGAATAAGTCTTCACCTTCACAGTAACTTTGCCCTTTACGCGAGGTAACAAATGCAATATCATAGGGCGTAGATAGTGTCATCGGCTTCTACCTCCACAGATAGCTTCTCTTGGCATAAATTTGTCCACCCTTTATTGTGTAGCTGTCTTTCCTTCTACCATCCTTACCTTGAGTCCAGCCCTTAGACTAGGGTGACTGTCCCACAGATTCTTAGAACGCCCTCTAGTGGAATGTAGGCCGGACGCCCGGTTGCGACATGAATAAACAAACACACACGAGACCTCTTTTACATTTGCCGGAACAATAAATAACACGGAAAATATTCCTTTACACTTGTAAAGCGCACAAAATATTTTCTGTACGGACGTCATCAATTTGGCTGAGTCGTTCTGTCGAGCGAAGCCTAAATTTTATAGGAATTACGTATCTTTAACTCTTACTGTAACACGGGGAAGAAACATTTTTTTGAGGTTAAGGTCATTTATAAGATTTTCATGTCTTACTAAACAACACAATGTAGCGCATGTACAAACAAGGCAACACGTAAACACTGACGTGCCTTTCGTATTACTGCCATAGAAACACGCATTTGAGTTTGTAAGACGTAAAGGGTCAGATATGTTAAATGCATGTTACACCTGTGTATTGGTTGAGGAAAGTAAATATAACTGACAAACATATGTGGATATAACAAGAGATGTCTAGAAATGCAGGTTAGATATATGGGTATGTGGGAGTGGGTATTTAAATATACAGAGCGGATATATAGATTACAGATATATATAGATTGCTGGTTATTCATATGGACGTACAAAGGTTAGGTATCTCCTAAATTTATCACTGCATAACACCCGTATTGTGCCATGTGATATCCGGTCACCTTCTTTAGGACACCATACTATAACACTTTCTTCACCTAAGCCTAACTTCTTGTTTATTAGATTTGCGCAAGGCTACACAAGGGTTATATGTGTTTTGCGTGTTTAATTTTAAAATAATATACTAATTAACACCAACAACCACTGTTTATTTCGACCGAATATTTGTAAGGTTACTCTTATAACATACCTAAGGGATGCGAACCATGAAACATCAACCCAATCCCAGGCTATCTAGTGAACCACGCTCGGTCTGAAAATGTGATAAAAATATTTTTGTGTCATCAAACTTGCTTCAGAATAAGGGGGTGTGTTAAGCAACATTAAAGAGGTGGATTCTTATTTATCAAATTGCTCCACCTTTAACAGTAGCTGTCTAATTAAATACACCCTTCTTGTTAATCTAATAAACTAAAAATATTTTTTTCATTCTCGGTCACTAAGTATCTGATATCGTGTGATGATACAGCTACAGATACGTGACTTTTTATATTCGAAACCTGTGTGACCTTTACAAGTAATACACTTCTAACACTCATGAAATTCATATTTTTTACTCAACACCTGTCAGACCTAATTCTACTCAAATAATGAAACCAACCATCTTGAGGAACCGGAAGTGATAATAACGTCATTCGATCAGTGCAAGGCTTCTTTTTTTTTGGTGTCATAAGTTTATTGATAATAGAGGGGTGATGTTGAGATGAAGTTATATTCACATCTACAAAGCATTTCTGTTTAGTTACACTCTGAGAATGTTGTCATCTCGACTTCGAACTTGGCTTCTTTATCATTCGTTTATCAAAATAATCCCACTTCTAACACCAATGCTACATTGTTTCTCATTCTCATGCGTTCTTTTGGATAGCTCGATAAAAACGATCTACGAAAATTACAGTCTATTTTACGGTAACAAAAACATTCCTTCAAGCTCCACAGTTAGTATAACTAATTTTCACTAATAGGCCTATAAACAAACAAATTTAAACAGATATTTCACTTTTTTGTCTAATTACATAACGGTATTTCTTTTTTTGAAACACGCAAACTCAGTGTTCAAAGCATTGAACTTCAAACTGCTGACTGAATAACACACTCCAACAGACTCATTAACTAACTCTATCGTAACTCGTTACTTGTCTTTTTTAATACATCATTAAAGTTGTCTCTTAAATACTGGAGAAGAAATTCCATACATTAAGGCCACAGCCATCATGTTATCTTAACCTCATCCCGGATAACACAAAATACACATTTCTGCACCGTCTATATTGAGAAATTCAGATACGATAACACATACGTCTTACACATGTGAATACACGTGTTTAGAGACTTCACAAAAACGAACAATGATTTTATCTTTAATAAGACACATAAAACCTCATTTAAAAAATATATGCGAGTATTCTATTGCCATCCATCGCATATTCGCTTCCTTCTGTCCGTTCTAATGTGAATCAAAACTCACAAGTATTTGCGTACATGATATGAAACAGGTTTACACGTGCATACACGGTTACTCGCACTCGTGATAAACTACAGAGAATGCTGCGAAATTGCTTGAGATTATTAGAATTTTTACACAAACTTTTATATCATGTCCGCTGACCTATTAGATTAATTTTATTTTCCACCGCTAGGATATATTACTTGCCTCATCACGTGTCTGGCACCCAGGAGAGGACGAGCCCCATCAATTCAACATTGTGTCGAATACTAACAAATTAAACCTATAAGGAGAAATGTGAATTTCTTGCACAAACTATATTCGATTATTTGACGTGATAGAGATAGGCCCTAAAAATGCGTTATTTGCATATTTAAACGTCTTTGTTATAATTTATCTAGTGACGATTCATGAAAATATGTTGTGGGCTTATGTTCACATACACACAACAGCTGTTTAACGTAAAAACATACAAAATAATAATATAAATGGATTAAAACAATTTCAACTAATCCTAATTTGTCATGTCTGCTACTGAGCACGTGAAAATTACTTTAAATTCAATTGTATATAATATTTATGTCCACTTTAAAAACTGTTTAGTATCAATCCACAATTTTTAGTAACGAAAGACAAACAATATAAGCCTTAATTAAACCTTACACATTGGCTGTTAGGGTTGGAACGTCATCGTCTATGAATGTTTTGTTTTTACTTTACACGATGTAATATTCAATATACTCTTTACGTTACTATTATTAACATGACTACTGTTATCACTATGATAGACATTAGATGTAATATTCAATGTTCTGTTTACGTTACTATTATTGGCATGACTACTGTTATCACTGACAGACATCAGATGTAATATTCAATGTTCTGTTTACGTTACTATTATTGGCATGACTACTGTTATCACTGACAGACATCAGATGTAATATTCAATGTTCTGTTTACGTTACTATTATTGGCATGACTACTGTTATCACTGACAGACATCAGATGTAATATTCAATGTTCTGTTTACGTTACTATTATTGACATGACTACTGTTATCACTGACAGACATCAGATGTAATATTCAATGTTCTGTTTACGTTACTATTATTGGCATGACTACTGTTATCACTGACAGACATCAGATGTAATATTCAATGTCCTCTTCACGTTACTATTATTGACATGAATACTGTTATCACTATAACAGACATCAGATGTAATATTCAATGTTCTGTTTACGTTACTATTATTGGCATGACTACTGTTATCACTGACAGACATCAGATGTAATATTCAATGTTCTGTTTACGTTACTATTATTGGCATGACTACTGTTATCACTGACAGACATCAGATGTAATATTCAATGTTCTGTTTACGTTACTATTATTGGCATGACTACTGTTATCACTGACAGACATCAGATGTAATATTCAATGTTCTGTTTACGTTACTATTATTGGCATGACTACTGTTATCACTGACAGACATCAGATGTAATATTCAATGTTCTGTTTACGTTACTATTATTGGCATGACTACTGTTATCACTGACAGACATCAGATGTAATATTCAATGTCCTCTTCACGTTACTATTATTGACATGAATACTGTTATCACTATAACAGACATCAGATGTAATATTCAATGTCCTCTTCACGTTACTATTATTGGCATGACTACTGTTATCACTGACAGACATCAGATGTAATATTCAATGTCCTCTTCACGTTACTATTATTGACATGAATACTGTTATCACTGACAGACATCAGATGTAATATTCAATGTCCTCTTCACGTTACTATTATTGGCATGACTACTGTTATCACTGACAGACATCAGATGTAATATTCAATGTCCTCTTCACGTTACTATTATTGACATGAATACTGTTATCACTATAACAGACATCAGATGTAATATTCAATGTTCTGTTTACGTTACTATTATTGACATGACTACTGTTATCACTGACAGACATCAGATGTAATATTCAATGTTCTGTTTACGTTACTATTATTGGCATGACTACTGTTATCACTGACAGACATCAGATGTAATATTCAATGTTCTGTTTACGTTACTATTATTGGCATGACTACTGTTATCACTGACAGACATCAGATGTAATATTCAATGTTCTGTTTACGTTACTATTATTGACATGACTACTGTTATCACTGACAGACATCAGATGTAATATTCAATGTTCTGTTTACGTTACTATTATTGACATGACTACTGTTACCACTGTTACCTTCTTACCAAATACCAAAATAATTAAACCAACAACGGTACTGTTGTTGCTTCCACTTCAACTATTACCACCAACATTTATCACTACCGCTACGTCACAATCAAGAAGACTACCGAACCATGTACTGTTGTTATTAGAAGCTAACATTACTGCTATTACCGTGTATTACATTACAGGATCTCTTCAGTATTCACCACAGTTTTAATAACTTTCACCAGTACCTGTCTCTAATAATTAATTGTGTTTTAAAATCGCTTCACATCTTTAAGTGTTTGTTACTCAGTTCTATAGTCCAGGTGTTTGTTGCTGTCCTCTTCGTATCTGCTTTATAAATCATTAGATCCATGTAGTAACAAGTGAATTAAAACCCTATTCTTTGCATACTTTACGCTACTCCAACAGAATACGTACGTAACACTAATGCGATACTGCGCATGCGTCTTCGTTGTATATAACATAAGATAATACATTGTCTTTATTTACCTGAAGATGACCTAAGAAAGTCGAAACGTTGTTCTCTGTTTTATCAATAAAAGTGTTAATACGCATACCAGCCGTCCTGAGATACATTTTTATTTCAAGTAGGCTTCTAGTCATCAAGAATATAGGTGTCAAGTGACAGAAACAAAGCAGTTAAAACAGTGAACTTCGTTGTTTTATTCTCTTTGTCTCTTGGGATGAATAATTAATCATAAAAATATACATATTTTTTTCAGTGAAATAGTTTTAGGATTCAGTCCACTCCCTAGTGGCGAAGCTATAAGTCAGAGAACTTATAACGCTAGAAATCGGGTTTCAATACTCGCGGTGGACACTGCACGGATATCCCATTGTTGTTCTTAACTATAAAGAAACAATACTCCCTCTTTTGTCAGGATTATGAACTAATAAACCGAATACACTGAACATTATTTTCGGAAGGCAGGACGTCTGTCTTCGAGAAGAAATCTGGAATATGTTTCAACGGAATCATTTTTATCATATGGTAATGTTCGTTAACAAATTTTATGTTTAAAAAATGCATTTCGTAAAGAACCTGAGAAGATTGAATTAAATGCGCAACACAAGTCGAAAAAGTAAACTGCGTTCATATTCCAAAGGTGTTAAAAATCTAGAAAATTCTCTGGCTTCCGGTTAGAGATTATACGACCGATTAGCATAATTTCCTCGAACATGCATGAAGGTTGTAGTGTATTTAAAATACAACGTGTATTCTTAAGCTCTTACAGCCTTATTGTTCATAAACCGATAAGGAAATAATAAAAACTGAAACCTTAGCTTTCTCATAACCTAAGGGATTTATCGTACAGTTTTTTGTGCTTAGCTCGTCATTTTCTCGTTTTAAAATGATCACATGCTGATATTACGAGTTTATGACATATATCACGTTTATACCCTCATATCAGCACGTTTACTACCGCTATTATCAATATGGCTAGTGTCACAGCTATCAGGAATATAATATCTCTAGTACCATTCTGATGAGTATGTTGAAAAGAGATAAAAATGTGTTCTATAATTTTAGAAATGAATACATAAATTCATAAAACGGATATAAAATTGAGGCTGAACCAGAGTAAATAATTTTCAAAATAATTACTGAGGTTTGTGTCGTATTAAGAGAGCTTCCGATAAAACAAAGTAAAAATCAGTAGGCCTAAACAAAATGACGACTTTATAATAGATATGTGCACAAATGTTTGGTTTGAATTTTGCGCGAAGCTACACGAGGGCTATCTGCACTAGCCGTCCCTAATTTAGCAGTGTAAGACTAGAAAGAAGGCAGCTAGTCATCACCACCCACCGCCAACTACTGGGCTACTATTTTACCAATGAATAGTAGAATTGACAGTCACATTATAATGCCTTCATAGTTGAAAGGGGGAGCACTTTTGGAGCGACGGGGCTTCGAACCCGTGAATCTACTCGGATTGTGAGTCGAGTGCCTAAACCGGCTGGCGATGCCGAGCCGATGGGCACAAATTTATTGAAGAACCTTCGTGATGTCATATTTTGTTATCGAGCCCGAAAGACACACAATGGACTATCTGTGCTCTGCCCGACACGCGTATCGAAACTCGATTTCTAGCAGGATAAATCCGCATGCATACCAATGTGTCACTAGCGGGCTCTTTGTAATTAAAGTGAAAAAATATACTAAAGAGCGATGCAACGTGCGCCCTCTAAAGACGAGTAATTCAAGTGTGAATATTTATTCTTTAAATTAGTCCATTAATTCTTTACATGCATAATTAATGGAATTGAAGAAGTCAGTTCATTCGTTGTCAAAGTCGATGTCAAGACAAATCAATTGTAGGCTAGTACTCGTATATTAATACAGTATCACACTTACCCGTAATTGTATAAAAGCGCGTAGAAAGTCATCAGTGTTATGAATTACACTAAGTCAACACCAATATTAAGTATGTTTACTTTAGAGGAAAATAATATGCATCCTATTATTAACATTAAATCCACATTATAAACAAAAAGACTTACTTATTTACAAAATTTCTCGAAGGATAAAAAGTCCTCCGCTGGAACAGCGCGAAGTCACGGATTTACAAATCTAAAATCATGAGTAATAATCCCCACAGTGGACTCAGAAGACACCTCCATGAGGCTTTACCATGAGAAGGCAAACACAAACACACGACTTGAGAAAAAAAGACAACTAAACATTAACTGTTGATCATATCCATAAAATAAAAACCAATGTTATTACTTCTTAATAGAGAGCTCCTTTCTAGTACAGTGGTATGTCTAAGGATTTACAATGCTAAAATCAAGGGTTCGATTCCCCTCGGTGGACTCAGAAGATAGCCCCACCTGACTTTACTATAAGAAAACACACACACTTCTAAATAGAGATCGAATTAAGTAATACACGTTCACCTGTTTTATAATGATTTTTTTATGTGAACACTCAGACTACTGTTTCTAAGTTCATATCCGTAACAAACCAACTTCCTTTAAAAGCGTATTTATTTCACTAAACACTAACTTTACTACTTACAAACTTTTCTCTATAACACATCTACTTATATTAAGTAACATATTTCACTAAACACTCAGTTTTCTGATTACAAACTTTTCACTATAACACATCTATTTGTATTAAGTAACACATATTTCACCAAATACTCAGTTTACTGGTTACAAACTCTTCTCTATAACACATCTACTTGTTTTACGTTACACCTATTTACAATTTTATTAAACACTCAGTTTACCACTTATAAACTTCTCTCTATAACACATCTAATGGTATGTAGTTGGATCTCTTTCATTAAACAATCAGATTATTATTTAAAAATCGTTATCTATAACACATCCACATGTACCTCTATCATTAAAAACACAATTTACTACTTAGGAACATTTCTCTATAACACTTCCACATGTACCTCTATCATTAAAACACACTTTACTACTTACAAACATTTCTCTATAACACTTCCACATGTACCTCTATCATTAAAAACACACTTTACTACTTACGAACATTTCTCTATAACACATCCACATGTACCTCTATCATCAAAAACAGACTTTACTACTTACCAACCTTTCTCTATAACACATCCACATGTACCTCTATCACTAAAAACACACTTTACTACTTACGAACCTTTCTCTATACCACATCCACATGTACCTCTATCATTAAAAACACACTTTACTACTTAGGAACATTTCTCTATAACACATCCACATGTACCTCTATCATTAAAAACACGGTTTACTACTTACGAACATTTCTCTATAACACTTCCACATGTACCTCTATCATTAAAAACACAGTTTACTACTTAGGAACATTTCTCTATAACACATCCACATGTACCTCTATCATTAAAAACACACTTTACTACTTACGAACCTTTCTCTATACCACATCCACATGTACCTCTATCATTAAAAACACACTTTACTACTTAGGAACATTTCTCTATAACACATCCACATGTACCTCTATCATTAAAAACACAGTTTACTACTTAGGAACATTTCTCTATACCACATCCACATGTACCTCTATCTTTAAAAACACACTTTACTACTTACGAATATTTCTCTATACCACATCCACATGTACCTCTATCATTAAAAACACACTTTACTACTTACGAACATTTCTCTATAACACATCCACATGTACCTCTATCATTAAACACTCAGTTTACTACTTAGGAACATTTCTCTATACCATATCCACATGTACCTCTATCATTAAACACTCAGTTCACTACTTAGGAACTTTTCTCTATAACACATCCACATGTACCTCTATCATTAAAAACACAGTTTACTACTTAGGAACATTTCTCTATACCACATCCACATGTACCTCTATCTTTAAAAACACACTTTACTACTTACGAACATTTCTCTATACCACATCCACATGTACCTCTATCTTTAAAAACACACTTTACTACTTACGAACATTTCTCTATACCACATCCACATGTACCTCTATCATTAAAAACACACTTTACTACTTACAAACATTTCTCTATACCACATCCACATGTACCTCTATCATTAAAAACACACTTTACTACTTACAAACATTTCTCTATACCACATCCACATGTACCTCTATCATTAAACACTCAGTTCACTACTTAGGAACATTTCTCTATACCACATCCACATGTACCTCTATCATTAAACACTCAGTTCACTACTTAGGAACTTTTCTCTATAACACATCCACATGTACCTCTATCATTAAACACTCAGTTCACTACTTAGGAACTTTTCTCTATAACACATCCACATGTACCTCTATCATTAAACACTCAGTTCACTACTTAGGAACTTTTCTCTATACCACATCCACATGTACCTCTATCATTAAAAACACAGTTTACTACTTACGAACATTTCTCTATAACACATCCACATGTACCTCTATCATTAAAAACACACTTTACTACTTACGAACATTTCTCTATACCACATTCACATGTACCTCTATCATTAAACACTCAGTTCACTACTTACAAACTTTTCTATGTGGTACATCTACTTGTTTTAACTTACATCTATTTCAAAGTTTATATATGTTGGTTTTCAATATTTATGACCAACATGTTCTGTCCCTTCGCCGTTGTCTTCTTTCTTCAATGAATAAGGTCTCCTGTCTGTTTAGGTGTTTTATGTGTTGATTATTACACGTATGAAATAAATATTTATTTGGAAACTCTTATGTCACTCTTATATAAATCCTTTAATGATCAGGTCGTGTTCACAGTAATTTCAATGATCTTAAATTTGTTTGAGGTGTCGCTCAATCTTTCGTTATTTTTTAAGTTACGTTTTTTGTGGGGTTTTTTTTCCCAAATTTAAATATTATTAATATATTTCGTTGGAACATTATGTAAACTAGAAAACGTTTACTTATCAGGAGTAATGAAACTAACTGAAGCTACTTACTTATATTTTGTAACTTACGCCAACTTTAAACGTCATCTATGTATGTTGGTACTGTATGAAGCCTATTTTAAGGCTACAAGACAGACGTCAGAGGCTGTATAAAAATAACAAAGATTAATTGTGTTAAAAGACTATATATTAAAACTAACGCTTTATGGACTGTTTTTTGTAAAAATCCTAAATTTTGTCGAGGTTACAATCCTCACTGTTTTAATAAATTCAATTATATTCATAACTCATAATTATTCAATAAAAATTCTCTACATTAATGTTACCAAAACGACTTTGAAAGAGGGTGTGTCAAAGCGCCCTCTGTAGGCTTTTAACCGAACAACTCGACTCTGATATGTATACATCAAGTTCGTCAGTAAGCAGGAGATATATTTTAAAATCTCTTCACCATTCATTTATACAACGCCCTTAGGAATCCAAACTACATACAAACTCTGGTTTCTAAGCCTACTTCTTGCTGTTGTCAAACTCGCACTCCCAGAATTACTAGGAACGTTCATAGACTCTTTCATCCCTTCCTGTTTAATATTGAGACAGCTAGGTGTGCTGAAAGCAAATCCCTCGGCCATCAGTCACTAGAAAGGTTGCATGCATTAAAAGTTTCGGAGGGGGGGGAGCTTTGTCGTTTCCAGATGAGCGGCAGGAGGCGTTAGTGTTTACTACTTCCCCCTCCTGGCTAGCTAAAGACCTCTACCTCAGTAGTGGAGGGTTATGAGGCAAGGGGTTATTTATTTCACGGAGATGAGTCTTGGACCGTTTTGACGGAAATAAACGAAGGCCCGCTGACTCGAGGCTTTGCATATCGATTTCTCGCGTTGGAGACTCCCTATACTCTGTATTTATTTTTTATTATTTTTTTTAAAATCGCGTGTGCACGTACACGTACGCTGACGCTTGCGGCCATTTTTTAAACAATGTTGACCGTTTTCAGTCCTGCACTGCTGCCCATCAGTGCGATGTACAGTTTATGAAGTCAATTCCCCGAGGCAGAGTAGAATTTGAAGTGCATATTCACACGGAGAGACCACATCACCCAAGTAAACATATTTAGATATTGTTTTTGCTTTGGTCATTAAGAAGTACGACCTCCTACAGAGCCCTCTGCATTCTTCTAAAAGTAATTTCCCCCGGGAAATTAAAGTGTTGATGACGTTTGATATTTTAAGTTCGTATATCTTTTATCGACTTTGAAGGCTGATTCCATATTTCCGCGCCTCGTACCCCGTGAAGTCGCTGGGGGGCGCTAAAACAACTGCTGCCTGATTATGTATGCTAAATGTGTGGAGCCTTGGGGGTTTGAACTCCAACCGTTGGACAAGAACTAACGCTTTAAAACAAGCATATGTAGCTTATGGTACAAGGCCCGAATACGTCACAACATCTATGTGTATATGGAGTGAGAGCTTCATCTGAAAAGCCCATTGACAATGAAATCATTATCGCTTTTCAGTCAAGTTCAATCCACTCTCCATCGATCAACAATCTTTATCTACACATCTACATCTACACCTATATTATTTCTAGCAAGGTTTTGTTGAAAATATTGCTTTTTTTGTTTCCGAAAGAATGTTTTTCAACGCACGAAATCAGTGTAATCGTTTTTTTCTTTTTTAGTTTTCTTCTTTTCTCGGTGTAACAGATTAACATAATAAAATATTACGCTTATCGCAAAAGAGTCGTTCTTCTCTCTGTACGTCTATGATCTTTCGTTCCTCTAGTGGCTCACCAGTAAGCCTGAAAGCTGAGTTTCGAAACCTGCGACGAGCACAACATCTCGTACTTCTGTGCTGAATAAACAAAGGAATTGTATATCCGCAGACGGATTACATTTGGTTCAAGTTTTAGCCTGCTCGAAATTCAAAAACAAAACATAATAGCGGAATGTTGCTTCTTGAGATGACACATTAGTGTTAGTGGTCGGTGGGGTAGAGGGTATTCTCTTCTATCTACTTTATAATCATGCAAAAAATAATCACTGTATTTTAAGACCACAACTTGCGTTTATTTTAATACCTCGGTTACATGAAACGATAAGACATTGGACATACATTGACCAACACAATACACTCTAATCTATCTCATTGAGAAGTGGACTGCTCTAAACGATTGTTTGTTTGTTTTGGAATTTCGCACAAAGCTACTCGAGGGCTATCTGTGCTAGCCGTCCCTAATTTAGCAGTGTAAGACTAGGGGGAAGGCAGCTAGTCATCACCACCCACAGCCAACTCTTGGGCAACTCTTTTACCAACGAAAAGTGGGATTGACCGTCACATTATAACGCCCCCACGGCTGGGAGGGCGCACATGTTTGGCGCGACGCGGGCGCGAACACGCGACCCTCGTATTACGAGTCGCGCGCCTTACGCGCTTGGCCATGCCGTGCCCTGCTCTAAACGAAGGCTGTGGTAAGCCTTAGACTGGAACAAAAAAGTATAAAGAAAACTTCCCTAGTTCTTGCCAACTGCTTAAAGATATAAACAACAGCGTGACCATTCAGTATTTCCATGAGAAGATATGGGCCAATAACTTAAAAGGGTCAACGTCCGTTGAACCACAAGAAAACACTGCCGTGAAAACGTAGAGATAGCGTGAAATCTTCTGCCACTAGGATCGTATTGCACTTTATATATTCTGATTTAAACTAATCAGGACGTATTTGTTAGGGACAGCGGGACACTAGAAAGAATGAAATAATATATAATATTACACGACTGGGTTACCAGAACCTCTCTCGTAAGTAACACTTTTCTTGCAAACTGATAGTCTTCAGCATTTTAGTCAAGTCCTAAACCTTGAGGAAATTAGGTCTTAGAAGGTAATAATGCACCCTAGGCTATCTAAGAAGCAGGTCGCACTCCATTCCTGCCTTTGTATTATTAATATTGAATAAAAACAGGTTCCATGAAAAGATGACAAAATATAGGTATCAATAGTATAGTGACGGTGAACTGGCCATCCTGACACTATATGACGGTGAACTGGCCATCCTGACACTATAGTGACGGTGAACTGGCCATCCTGACAATATAGTGACGGTGAGCTGGCCATCCTGACAGTATAGTGACGGTGAACTGGCCATCCTAACACTATAGTGACGGTGAACTGGCCATCCTGACAGTATAGTGATGATGAGCTGGCCATCCTGACGGTATAGTGATGGTGAACTGGCCATCCTGACAGTATAGTGACAATGAACTGGCCATCCTGACAGTATAGTGACAATGAACTGGCCATCCTGACAGTATAGTGATGATGAGCTGGCCATCCTGACAGTATAGTGATGGTGAACTGGCCATCCTGACAGTATAGTGATGATGAACTGGCCATCCTGACGGTATAGTGATGGTGAACTGGCCATCCTGACAGTATAGTGATGATGAACTGGCCATCCTGACGGTATAGTGATGGTGAACTGGCCATCCTGACAGTATAGTGATGGTGATGAGGAAACTACAGACATTGTAATGATGATGAACTGGCCATCCTGACCGTATAGTGATGGTGAACTGTCTACCGCAGAAAATTTAATGATGAGTGAGATACAAAAGAAAACACAGTGATGGTATTTGTGCGGTCTGGGAGAAATAGTGGTGGTGGGTTGGACACAGTGGTCACTGTGGAACAATTCATCCATGACCTCTACCTTGTGTCTCAACGTTTAATAATTAATTAAAATTTGAAGAAAAGTTAGAACAGTTATGAAAAGCATTAAAAATCCCGATAAATTTAACATGATTTGTTCGTAAACTTCACAATGGGCTGTCTGTGATATGCCTAACGCTTGTATCGGAGTATTTACTAATGTTGTTAGTACAAAGACATACTGAAGGGGAGATTCAATATAATAATTACGTCCTAGAGAAAAAGCCATTTATTTTCCAATCAGTATAAATAATTTAATATTTCATAGGAAACCCAAAGCTGGACAGAAAATGTACATGTTTTCCTAAAGTAAATCCATATCGGGCTATCTTCTGTATCCATCGAGGAAAACCCAGCTCGTTTCGTAAATCCGAAAACCTAAGGGAATAAGAAAAATAAAAATTAGTTTCAGGTTGTAACTGTCCTAATAATCCTCACCTTCACCCAACGCACCTAAGATGCATTTAATAAAGAATTTTGATAAAATGATTTATCTTTCATTACTATCTTTACCCCGTTTTAATACGTTCTTGAAGTTCTAGGTTTCAAAATACTTCTCCTTAACAGTAAGTAAGAGTGGGGATGGTGGTAGAAAGGTCTTTCCTGGACTTCATTACATGTCCACAACAAAAAGGAATGGTCAGTGTGGAATGCATCACTTTAACGCTTCAGTGACAACACAGATACTTAAAACGACCATTTCGTTGTAAAAAAATTCACGAGGAGAAGCCCGAACTTCAAAACATCAAAGTAACCGACTAACTCAGGTATGTTTGTTTTGAATTTCGCGCAAAGCTGCACAAGGATTATCTGTGCTAGCTGTCCCTAATTTACCAGAGTAAGACTAGAGGGGAGGCAGCTAGTCATTACCACCCGCCGCCAACTTTTGGGCTACTCTTTAACCCACGAATAGTGGGATTAACCGCCACATTATTACGCACTCACGGCTGAAAAGATGAGTATATTTGGCGTGACGGGGATTCGAATCCGCGACCCTCAGATTACGAGTCGAACACCTTAACCCACCTGGCCATGCCAGGCCTAAGATGGAAGACGCGTCATTAGCTTGTAAACGAATTGCTTTGTTTTGTTATCTACCAACCCAAGTATATTGTTGTTGTTTGAAGTTAAACACCAAGCTACACAATGGACTATCTATGCTCTACCCATTACGGGTATTGAAACCCGGTTTCTAGTGCTGTAAGTCTACAGACATGCCACTGTGCCACTAGAGGGAGCAAGTTCATCATTACTAAATTCTTTCAAATTCATAAAAAAAAATCACCATTTCGTTCGCAAAGAATGTTAAAGACAAATTAAATCTTTGAATCAGTTTCATTTTTTAGAGATATTGATGTTGAAATAAGCAACAGAGAAATAAAACATCCGTTTTGATACACGTGAACGATAAGCATCCATAATATCTCGAACATAGCATCACACTTTTATTCTTATACAAACAAACCACAAAAGTTTAGACGTGTGAGGGTTGGATTTGCTTGTAACATGCAAACAATTGAGCCAATTGCCGCCAGTTCTGACATATACCTTAAGATCCCTTCTGATAGTTGTATTACCGTGTCGAAATTCATATCTGACAACTTTATGTCAACCCAGTGGTTCTTTGTGTCTTGCCCCCCAGTGGCTCAGCGGTATGTCTGCGGACTTACACGCTAAAATACGGGTTTCGATACCCGTGGTGGGCAGAGCACAGATAGCCCATTGTGCAGCTTTGTGCTTAATTCTAAACAACAATCCTTGTGTCTTCCTCGTGCGTTGGATGGGTACTTCAGTTTGTATACAATGGTTTGATCTGGTTGTTAGGGCAGTCAAAGGCTCCAGTCACCGTTACTGAACACGCTTGCCTTTTCAGCGTTATAATGTAACGGTTAATTCCACTATTCCTTGGTTAAAGAGTACCCAAAGACCATCGGTGGATGATGTTGAATAGCTGTCGTCTCTATAGTCTATCACTGGCAAGTTTGAGATGGTTAGCGCATATATTCCTCGTGTAGATTTGCTTGAAATTCAAAACAAATCAAACCATTCTTAACTAACCAAGATTTAACTGGCTCAGAATCACATATTATTTTTATATTGCTAAACGGTTTTATTATTTTTCAAAGATGAATAGACAATCAAGTCTCATTATGCATCCACAGCTTAGAGTGAAGTGAATGTTTTGTGGTACAAGTGTTCGATTCCCGCTCACCAGTTTCAAAATCCAAAACTCTAACACAAACCCATTCGCGTCCAGACGAGAAACTGTAATTTGGAACTGTGAGCCTAAACCTACACTATGTATTTCTTACATTGACGAATAAAACCCACACTACATATTTATTACATCTTGGTCCCCCGCTGGTATAGTGTTAAGTCTGCGGATTTGGAACGCTAAAATCAGGAGTTCGATTCCCCTCGGTGGACTCAGCAGACAGCCCGACGTAGCTTTGCTTCAAGAAAACACACACACACATAACATCTTGAGAATATTATGAACAAATCTCACACTAAGAACGTCAGACAGTAAACTCACGAAGATAATAAATTCTATGTTTAGTTTCCCAGTTTTTAAACTCCGTTTAATGACAATCAATCTTTTGTTTTTCTGTATTATTTGAAGACACGCATTTTCGCGAATATGTTTGCAGACGCAATTAATGTCCTTTAGAATGAAAACTATAATTAATATATCGAATTGAAAATTTTGAACGTGACTTAGAGGAGAGCCTTAAGCCTAACTAGCAAACCGGCGATCAATTGTTGCTTTAGTATTACATCAATAAATTTACTATATACAAGTAGGAAGGTAAACTCGCTACTCTGTGAATTAGTCAGTTCCAGGTACAATGTGTGTTTCCATTCTTTGTGCATTTTGGATATTGTGATTAAGATAACAAAAAAAAAAGTAATTCCCTTTCAAGGGATTTCGGTTTAATACGAAATATCTGATTTGTTTTATCCTCGCAAGCTGAATTGTGCTAAATGAGCGATGCGTCATCTATTTATAATATAATGAAAAACGAAAAATCCTGCATTGGACTTAAAGTTGTTCATTCTAACTAAATAAAATCACTAAATAAATACACGTAGAACAATAATTGTGTACCATATAAACACCACTAAAATTAGTAAAACCCAAAGTTTGGACATTCCAATTTTTGAATATTAAAAATACACGATACTTAGAATGACTTTTCGTGAGCAAAATTTTCATGTTTATGAGAAAGTTACTCTTGTCATGTTAAACCTAGTTCACTCAGCACCTTCACATTTAGTTATCCAGTTCCTTTAATTTCGTTAGGCCTCGCTCAATCAGGCTTACATTTATTATTTAGTTGTTTTTTATTATTATTATTCAATTACTTTACTAAGTTAAACTTGGTTTATTAAGCAAATTCTAGGCTTAACTATTCAGACATTTTCATAATGTTAGGCCTAACTCAATAAGGCTTTGCATAAAAATAATTGTACAAACAGGTATATAAGAAACGCAATTATTGAATTATGGTCAGCTGAAATATTCTAATATCGGAATTTTGATCACACATTAATAGTCTGATAACAAATGTGATCAGCAAAAATATGTATCACCTTATATATTGTTGTAATTTGTACTTGTCACGTGAAGTGAACGTTGAATTATTTTCACCAGATATTTTTAAAAGCACATTACTTTATTTTTCTTTCAGTGTTCCTACAAGCTTGCCCCCCAGTGGCTCAGCGGTATGTCTGCGGACTTACACGCTAAAAAAAACCGGGTTTCGATACCCGTGGTGGGCAGAGCACAGATAGCCCATTGTGTAGCTTTGTGCTTAATTCAAAACAACAACAACCTACAAGCTTGAACACCTGTAAACTGTGGTAACTTGTTGTGGGCCTACTCTACAAATGACATTAAAACCTCTCTTTTAAGACTAGATAGAACTAACGTAAAAAATCAACTTATTTGTACCAAATCACCTAATAAGTGCGACAGCAAACACAGATACAAATACTTCATGTGAACACAGTGATTCAACTCTCCATCTTGAAAACAGCTATACTCTTCAAACAACTGTTTCGTATTTATAAGCTAGCTTTCGATGTATTAAAACACTTGACACTATGTCATCAGAACACTCTGGCTTATCTTAATGTCATCACATACAACCCGTATCTCTATGTAGCTAATAAACAAATTAGAAAATTAAAAACTTACCTGCAACAGTAATACATATATGTATATAAGTAACCTATATGATCACCTAAGCCTAACTACAAATTATTTGAAATGTCTTAAGTTAATGTTAAGTAATTAATAGACACCTACAGAAATTCCCCTTTTGGGTGTTGCAAAAGTGTGGTTACTTATGTTGTTGAGTGTTTACAAAATGGGGAACAATATTAAAGTCTTATACAGATACCAAACTTTGTAGAAATACTATATAACCATCTCAGGTCTTTCGTGATTATCTTATTATCTAAATTACTTCATTTTTATTTATTTATTTCTTTTATTGTTGTTAGCAGATTCGCGCCAGTTTGTCGCGCCACCTTTCAATCAGCAGAGAAAGAATAAAAAAAAATCACAAACAAGAATGTTAGGTGGTAGTGAATTGGATCTCGAGCCGGAAGGCCTAACTAGGATTGAAGGCGACATAATCTATGTGTGTCTGGCCTTAGCACTTTTGGTGTAGGTACCTTTTTAATAGCCCTTAGAAGTAAAAATAAAATAATATTTGCATGCAGAATCCTGGGCGGCTACCGTGTCGTGGTCACGGCGGGGTAAATAGTTGAGAAATGGGTAATTTTCTATCTGTCTTTTGATTATACAGCGTCATGCGTCATTTTCCTGAAAATTGCGGGAAAAGTTGGGTACTCAAAGTGCCGTGAGAAAACCTTGTGTAAATAAAAACTCTGGCTGCTTTCCTATGTAGAATATACTTTTATTTTCTCTTCTTATTATTCATATTGCATTTCTTCAAAAGAACCAAATGATAGCGTATCTTAATTCTAAATGCTTACCTTTGCTAAAGCGTCAGACGTGTTTTATTTCAAACAGAAGAAATTACCATTAGTCTTAACTGTCTTCCACATACCTGAAAACTGTATATTTAATGTTTTACTTTGGATTACGTGTTTTGCTGGAATATTATAGAAATTAAAATAACAACAACAATAAAACAAGCTAGGATAGTAATAACAACGTTCAAACATTACTATGAATGTGACGCAGAAATTAATGTGCGTAACCCTAAGCAATTGTAAGTTCGAGAAAAATTAAATAGAAATATATACCTACCCTATAAACAGAAAATTATACAGGATCAAAAATAAGTGTAATCACAGAATTACAAAAATAAGGATAACCCGAAAAAAGAAGTTTTAACCTTCGAAATCGCTCAGGTTATCAGATTTCTTATTTCTAGAATTAGCATAATCTCGAAATACTATACCATTCTTATTATTGTATGATATCACAAATATGGTGTAACTGAAAAAACAGTTCAATGAAAAAATATCGATTCAGTAATTTTTGCAGTTTAATGTTCATAAGCCCTCTAGTGATACTTTGATGAACTATTAGTTTCATTAGTTGGATACATATAGAAATTTTAGAATATAAAAGTAGTACTATGTATAGGGGGTTGAATAATTTGTATTAAAACGATTTTGTCATATAACAACCAGAGCGTATTTTCAAAATTGTAAGGTACGTGCCGTCATCCAGTGGCTCAGCGGAAATTCTGATAGCTTCTAACGCTAAAAACTAGGTTTATATATATATCTATGTAGGGCTCAGCACAGATATCCCATTATGTAGGTTTGTGCTTAACAACAAATAAACAGAAGGCAGCGCTTCCAGGTGGATTCTAAGTGTACTAAAAACGTTCATTATTTTATTCTTTAATAATACGGCCTTGGATGGCCAAGTGGTTAGAGCCCTCGACACGCAGTTTAAGGATCGTAGGTTCGAATCCCGGTCGCACTAAATATGCTCGCCCTTTCAGCCGTAGAGGCGCAACGATGCTAAAACAGTAGTCCACGAGTCAGGGTGGTAATCACCAGCTGTTTTCCCTCTCGTCTTACACTGCTAAAGTAGGGACGGCTAACACAGATAGCCTTGTACAGCTTTGATCGAAATTAACAAAAAAACTTTACAACAAAACGCTTTTAATGAACAATTGCGTAATAAAATTAGTATTGCATAACGTATTCCTCCTAATTATCGTCCCGTGGGCGTTGCAAACTGCAAAAGAAGTGCGCTAATGCTTTTCATGCGATTCGTAGGTAGATTTCAACTCTAATAAATGTGGTATGTGTCTATGAAGGTTTGTTTTTCTTCTTTTTTCAAATCACAATTACTGTAAGAAAAATGGAATATATATGTTACATTAATATTGCTTTAAAACAAAGTAGACTGATATAAAAATACCGGGAACAATAATTAGAGATGGGACTTTTATCAAGGGAACGAACATTTAATCTTGTCACGATCACCTGTAAAAACAGCATTTGCACAACTAGCGCCACCTCTAGGCAAATATATTTAAAAGTCATTTTATTAATGATTTACAAGATAATTTAATAGTTAATTGGTAATTATATATCAAATCAATCATTGTACTAATAAATGCCTCAATAAGTCTTCAAGGTGTAATAATATCAATTAATTTGGAAAAACATTTATTTAAATGTTGTGTCTTTTCAGTTCATAACCAAAAAATCTGAACACCTAAATGAATTTGTTTAAATATTGTGTCTTTTCAGGTCATAACCAGAAGATCTGAACACCTACGTTAGATAAACAAACTCTAGTTTTCACATTATTAATTTCTTCATAACTGGAATCGAGTTCTGTACACGTTCGGAAGTATGATTGAATTGTCTATCTTTTATCCTAATTTTTGCTAATATCCTAATTATCAGCTAAAATAAACACGCAATAGTGCAGACTTCATGGAATAAACATTTTAAAATTATCGCGTGATTTTTAATTGAATTTTATTTCAAAACATATTGTAAACATTAACAATTATGCAGGTTAACTCCTTAAAATTCCAGTTACAAAGGTCAGTTGTGTAAATTCGTGTTAACGTGTAATTAAGAAGGCTACAGTGGCACAGCTAAAACACTGGAGTTTTATCCTAGTAATATACACGTTCTTCTCATGCCCACAAAGTTGCACAGTGAGTTATCTGCATTATAATCATCAAATTTTAGCACTGACCTAATCGGGAAATGGAGTTAGTTTTATACTTTCAGCTTAATAACTTCAACCACGTTAACTAAGTTAAAGACTGTCAGATCGTAACACCAGTGTAACAAAACACACTCGCATTTCGTTATCAATACAAAAACTTCTTAGAATTTAAAACATTTATTTTGCAGCTTGGAAACACACCTTTGTTTACATAGTCGATATATATATCTTTCACCGGTTGAACAGCGATAAGTTTATGGATTTGTGGCTTTAAATTCCGGGGGTCTATTCCCCCGATGGATACAGCAGAAAGCCTAATATAGCTTTGTTCTGAAACAAATAAACAACCTGTGTAGTTTGAAAGGATCCTGTTTGTTACATTCCCCGTTAGGTGTCGTTCTTCTAATCAAATACAGTTTGGAGTATGTGCTCATCTTCCCTCACCGTTTTCAATTTCAGTCTTAAACAAACCGTATGTCTACAGCTTAAAACTATAAAGCCTCGAAACTAGATGAAGTTTGAGACATGTATGAATTTGAGTATAAGTTAGAATAATCCAAGCGTCCTGCACGTCAGCCGTCGGATCATGCGATATCAATGGCTTTTCAACCAGAACCTAAACTACTATCTAGACGGAAAGAGAAAAAAAAATCCTCCTTGACAAGCTGTATTTTGTGCATAAAGTTTGAGTATAGTTACTTGGGCTTAGTTTAAAAAACACATCCATCAAATATGTCTTCAGTATGTCCAATCTCAGTCACTGAAACATGACATCTTTCTAAATCTCTGTGATGACTCGTACATCCACTAGGGCTTTCAAACCTTGCATTCACTGTATGCTGACTTAAAGAGAAAATTGTGTTCCTGTTTTGGCGTGTTTTGTTCCACTGTCATCCTTCGTGGGTCCTTCCATTTTGCAGGTAATGACCCGTGACCTGAATTTCCTCATGAGCTCGACCAGACTGACCATCAGGGACTGCCATAAAAAAAAACTTGTAAGTCGATCGTGTTTTTTTTTGCAAGATTAAAAACGTTTTATGAAGAAAAAATATAAAGTGAAGAAAAAGAGATTCGTAAAGTTTGAAACTTTTTATACGCAAGCCCTGAAATTAGGTTTAATTGCATCAGAGAAATTCCTGTTGTAAATATTTGTAATATAGCAGTAAAGTGACTAATAACTTGATTATACTTCTTTCTTTGGAGGGAATTAATCGTTTGTTTTGTACCTAAAAATAGTCAGTAGACGAAGAAAAAATATACTCACACACTGAGAAGGAATCACAAAAACTCGTGGTTCGATCTCCGCACATAACACAAGACGGACGACCCATTTTGTAGCTTTGCACTTTATAATAAACAAAATACAGAAGAAAAGTGATGCAGTAAGCACGAAAAATTGTAACACAAAAATTCGTGGTTCGATCTCCGCACGTAACACAAGACGGACGACCCATTTTGTGGCTTTGCACTTTATCTTAAACAAAATACAGAGGAAAAGTGATAAATCATGATAACACTGATACACCACAGTGAAAGAAATCCAAAATATTTCACTTCAGTAAATGATGAATTTATAGAGTTTTTGTTTCCTTGTTTTCGAACTACGTCTCTACCAAATGAAACATAGTCAGTAGTTTTATTTGAGGAAGGCTTTCAGTTATTGACAGGAAACTTTAAAAAAAAGCAACAGCGTATTACTTTTCAAAATAACTAATATAGGATTAAAGTTATTACAGTATTCCCCCCCCAAGAAAAACCAACAAAAAACCGTAAACTACAACGTTAATGATTTGCTGTTTTATAAACAGAGTATAAGGCACACCTTGATCTGAAACTGGTACGATCCGTCCGCACGCGCGAATGAGGGTACAAGACAAAAAATTAAAATAATGTTTTTAAAAAGGCTTACAACTTTTTACTAGGTTGGCTATTTTACATCTCAACGGTGTTTTAGAAAAAAACAAATCTCGTAAGAACTGCAGACAACAGTTTCAAAATCGCGGCGGAACGGAATGTATCAGAACTATATTTTGACATTGATTGTTAATGGCATTAGGAAATCAGAAAATGCCGATGAACACGATAACCACAAAGAGAAGTGCATCAAGTCATGCCCAACTCTAGTAAGCAAAGTGCAACGTTGCGTCTTTTAACACACGAGAGTCCACGAACTCAAAATTTGTAAGCAGGATCCATCCAGCCCACCCGGAAATTGTATGGTAAAGTGATGCTAGTGACGCTTAAAGAAGTTCCTCCTTTGACGTGTTTTTCAACCGTCAAACACTTCAAGTCAGTCGTAGAATGAAACTCGTATTCTATCTATTCCATACAAAGTCATCCCTGTCGAGTCCCTGGATACAACATATATGTTTTTTCTCTGTGATCGAATTTTGAATTGATGAAATGGGCGCAGGACAACAGTCATCCTCGCATACTACATGGCTTATGAAAAGCAGGAACGCTGAGGGGTGTGCTTTGGACAAGACAGCTTCACAACGAAGCTTTTATGACAAAAACGACTGGATGCGACGACGTGGACTGTAAAGACGTGCTGAGGTTGAAAAAATCATTTTAGGCTAAAATTGTTTGTTTGTTTTGAATTTCGCTCAAAGCTACTCGAGAGCTATCTGCGCTAGCCGTCCTAATTTAGCAGTGTAAGACTAGAGGGAAGGCAGCTAGTCATCACCATCCACCGCCAACTCTTGGGCTACTCTTTTACCAACGAATACTAGAATTGACCGTTGCATTATAATTCCCCTACGACTGAAAGGGCGAGCATGTTTGGTGTGACGGGAAGTCGAACCCGCGATCCTTGGATTACGAGTCGAGTGCCTTAACCAGATGGCCATGGTGACGCTAAAAATTAGGTTTAGATACATACTGTGAGTATTGTAGTGCAAATAACTCATTGTGTAGCTTTTTACTTGACAACAGATAGAATAATAACCATTACACTACTAATAATATAATATATTTCAGAAGACAAAAACAACAGGTGCTAAAAACTAGACCACAGGATCCCTGAGTCCTGTTTTACGAGTAAATAAAACCAAAACTAAGTATAGCACGTGCACGTTTTACTGACGTCACAACAGTACATATTCCACGTTAAGCGTCCCTTATATTAAATCATTTTAGTATCTACCAATTGAGTGACAGATAACACACTACTGTATATTAGTGCGAGCGGTTAAAACAGAAGACCCAACTAGAAAGGTTTCGGGGAGAGTAATTGGCCCCAAAGAAAAATTGAAAAATAAAACGTATGTACACTAACTTGTGGGTAAACGGAGTCTTAATTACAACTAATAAACATTTCAGTTCAGTTACTTGATATAAAGAACTGATAACAATCACAATTTGATCACATTAACATATATCCCACACTTAAAGAAGTTTGTGTTTCTGAACAATGAGTAAAATGAACTTATAAACACCATAAATATTAAATACGTATCACCCTATAAAGGAAATAAATGTATCTCTCTACCTTAATATCTCAAGATGTGTTAATGAATCTCGAATAACAAGCGAAACTTCAGTCCACAGCAGAGGGTAGAGCCAAGCAACATCCTTTATCTTATTCTTTGGTGAAAACAGAATAAACGTGTAATATCATTTGGAAAATTGTGTTAAATAATCATCACCACAGTATGGTAAGAGGATATAATAAATAATTATTAATAAAGTATGGCAACAGGATATAATAAATAATAATTAATAAAGTATGGTAACAGGATAGAATAAATAATCATAAATAAAATATGGTAACAGGATATAATAAATAATAATTAATAAAGTATGGTAACAGGATATAATAAATAATTATTAATAAAGTATGGTAACAGGATATAATAAATAATAATTAATAAAGTATGGTAACAGGATATAATAAATAATAATTAATAAAGTATGGTAACAGGATATAATAAATAATAATTAATAAAGTATGGTAACAGGATAGAATAAATAATTATTAATAAAGTATGGTAACAGGATATAATAATAATATTAATAAAATATGGTAACAGGATAGAATAAATAAATCACTACTAACATGGTAACAGGATATAATAAATAATAGTTAATAAAGTATGGTAACAGGATATAATAAATAAATAACTACTAAAACATGGTAACAGAATATAATAAATAATTATTAATAAAGTATGGTAACAGAATATAATAAATAATTATTAATAAAATATGGTAACAGGATATAATAAATAATAATTAATAAAGTATGGTAACAGGATAGAATAAATAATTATTAATAAAGTATGGTAACAGGATATAATAAATAATAATTAATAAAATATGGTAACAGGATAGAATAAATAAATCACTACTAAAACATGGTAACAGGATATAATAAATAATAGTTAATAAAGTATGGTAACAGGATATAATAAATAAATAACTACTAAAACATGGTAACAGAATATAATAAATAAATAACTACTAAAACATGGTAACAGAATATAATAAATAATTATTAATAAAGTATGGTAACAGAATATAATAAATAATTATTAATAAAATATGGTAACAGGATATAATAAATAATAATTAATAAAGTATGGTAACAGGATAGAATAAATTATTAATAAAGTATGGTAACAGGATATAATAAATAATAATAAAATATGGTAACAGGATAGAATAAATAAATCACTACTAAAACATGGTAACAGGATATAATAAATAATAGTTAATAAAGTATGGTAACAGGATATAATAAATAAATAACTACTAAAACATGGTAACAGAATATAATAAATAAATCTACTAAACATGGTAACAGAATATAATATAATTATTAATAAAGTATGGTAACAGAATATAATAAATAATTATTAATAAAATATGGTAACAGGATATAATAAATAATAATTAATAAAGTATGGTAACAGGATAGAATAAATAATTATTAATAAAGTATGGTAACAGAATATAATAAATAATTATTAATAAAGTATGGTAACAGAATATAATAAATAATTATTAATAAAATATGGTAACAGGATATAATAAATAATAATTAATAAAGTATGGTAACAGGATAGAATAAATAATTATTAATAAAGTATGGTAACAGGATATAATAAATAATAATTAATAAAGCATGGTAACAGGATATAATAAATAAATCACTACTAAAACATGGTAACAGAATATACATTTTTATTAATTATCAATAATTTCACTTGTGGTTCATTAATTAAAACCGCTCTTTTTCATAGTTAATATCAGTTTTAATATAATTTTATGTTACACGTAAGTATGTGGAAAATTGGACTTAACAACATAACTATATCTCTAAGAGGGCCGAGCACAGCCAAGTGGTCAGCGCTCCAATTTGGAAGTTGCAATATCTAAAGTTCACACTCTGATACCTATCAATACGCTCCGTGTTTTCAACTGTAATAGATGTGACAGTCAATCCCGTTATTGTTTCAAGAGCTTTTTAGTCCACTGGCACTTCCGAATAACTACTTTCACTCGAGTTAGTAGTTCACGATTACGGGGTACTGACCTGGCCGTTCAGCACGGACGAGGATAACATGTCATTCAAATGGATATGACCCGTCTTGGAAGCTCGCTTTCTCGAAGTAATGTGATGATACTGACCGACAGTGGACACCACTGACAGCTTAAAACAGCAACGTAAAAACACTACTCGCAAAATCAAAACGTTCTCTACACTGTATGAACATGAATGAGTTATAAGAGTGACAGTTAAGCCCCATTATTTTGTCGGACAAGAGCAGCTTAACTCAGAATTATATTGTCTAGCTGTTTTGCTTTTAGTCTAAGAGTATAAAACAGAAAAAAATAGCTCTGGAAAGCTTTATAAAAAATCCTGGAACGAACAAACAAATACTAATTGAATTATAATGTTTGATGATTGCTGTTATTTTGCAAGCAAAACGTCTCTATATAGGGAAAACGTAATATTTAATAAGCGTTCAATACAATACATTAGTTAGTAGTGAGTGCTACTATATATAGACACTGGCAATAAAACCTACAGAATATATATATGAAATAAATAAAACAATAAACATCTGTAGGTAAGAATCAGTTTGAGGTGAGTTAAAAATCTGCTCTTACGAACAAGGAACTAACTTTGTAGTTTACATCCTTCGAACCAACTAAAGCGAAGGTTGCGAACTTTAGATTTAGAAACACGCATTATATTAAACGCATGTTTTCACGCAGTCCAACAGTTTCGGTTTTGATTTCTGACGATTCAGTTTATTCGATTTTTAAAAACGTTAATCAGAAATGACAGTGTAAAATGGTTACGAACGAAAACCTGTTACAGCAAGTTTCGTGAACATCGATATGAAGGTGTAACCGTAACATGATACTCTAGAAACCTTATCACAGTCTATACGATGTAATACATACGTCGCACGCGATAATCGGCCCTCTCGTGTTCTCGTTGAACTTGTATTGTGACCTTTCACACTTTAAAACACGAAATATTTTTCCTTAACCGTTTAAATAAGGCACTTCGCTCTTTTCTCCACTTGTTCAAGCACTATTTTATTACGTTGCCTGCAAGTGTCAACGGAGTTTCTGTCGTTTCTGAGCAAGAGAAAGAATAAATCTAATCGAACACACATGTTTACTGAAATTTCGGTACAAGGTCGAATTATTTAGACGTTCCAGGATCAATGTCAGATGATGTTTTCATTTAGTGTCCTGGTTCGGCATTTCAAGGTAGTTAGGGTGCTCGACTCGCAAACTGAGAGTCGCAGGTTCGAATCCCCGTCCCATCAAACATGCTTACCCTTTCAACCGTGAGAGCTTTGCAATATTACAACCAGTCCCACTTTTCGATAGTAAACAAGCAGTTCAAGAGTTAGCAGAGACGATTAGCTGCTTTCCCTTTAGCCTTGCTCCCCCCACCCCAAATGGCACAAGTCTGCGGACTTACAACACCCGGGTTTTGATATTTACTCTGTAGTTTTACGTTCAACTTCAAAATAAACAGTCATACATTTGAGCCTAGCAGAGAAAAATAGTCAAAAGCCAGAAAATTCTTCATCAAACATATAAAGGAAGTTGCAACATTGGAGACTGTAACGCCCTCTGGTTATGGAGTTTATCAAGTAATAATTGTAAACCAATAATTGAGGTGAGAGCTCACTTTAAAATACAAAGTGAACGCAATTCATTTCTTTCTTTGTTAGTTATCTTTTGTTGTTATAGCTGTTTTTATGATGTAGACACGATAAAACTGTAGGGTTTGTTTGTAACTTTGCACTCGTTGTGACAGACAAAAAGGAAGGCAGCCAGTCAGCGCAACCTAGTGCCAATTCCTGGGTTACTCTTTTACCAAAAAAAGAGTAGAATTGATCGCCATGTTATGGAACACCCACAACTTAAAGGGGGAGAATTTTAGGTGGGTTGGGTTCAAATCTGCAATCCCCAAATTGCGAGTCAAGCGCACTAACTCCGGCCATGTTAGGCTTCCCTTCAAAATGTCGTTCTATGTTATTATAAGTGCTCTTGATCTCCTGCGGCCCAGTGTGTTAGTTACGATATGTAAGAAATATATATTCCAGTTATTTTATTTATCAGCTATGACATCATAAATAAAAATCGTTATATGGATCATCTGCCCACTCTTAACAAAGTATTTAAAGTCCAAAGTTAGCTGACCGCTGTCCACAATTAACAAATACTCCCAGTAGACCATTCTAAACCAAAACAGTTACGTCTATCAGACTAACTTTTACAGTTATGTACCCAAGAATTTACATTTTACTGTTCGAGTTGCGCCATGTGGCTTCTAATGGCCGAGCAACATCTCACAAACATATGTATCGTTTTATCTTTACTATCATGTTTAATTTCTTCTTTGGTGTCAAAAATTAAAATTTTTGTTTTCGTAGCATATTTACTAAAGCTGATACAAAACAAACTGCGCCAATCTCTTTTGAAATAAGCCCACATAAACTTTTATATTAACATTACAATTATTGTTTTGTATTTTTAGTTATGTGCATGAATTGAGAACTGAAGCAAATTTTCCAAGATGGCCAAACCCTGTGAGATACTGTTGGGATTACGGCCTAGAATAATAACAGCGAGAGTTCCCAACTAACAAATCAAACACTTCGAGTATTAATGCTTTTATTTTTATGGTAATACGTAGTCGCTACTTAAACAGGAATATCAAAAACTACGTTAATTATTAGGTTAATGTTTCGCTAAGATCTTTATAGGCACCAGTATTATTGGTAATTACTAATATATTCTCACTCGCAGCTACCTTCAGGTCTTCCATAAGCAGCCCAACACGTTAACTACCAGTCTAGTCTTCAGATTTGTATGTTAAAATTATATCACAAGGGTAACATTTAATCTGTTATAAAAGGGATTTCATGGTTTGCTAGATACAATTTATAGTTGGTATCAGTTATTACACGGGGATTACTAAGAGGGGGAAGGCTAATGGTTTTCATTATCAACCACAACTTCATTATAATAGTCAAGGAAAACTAGATCTGTTTCTCAGTGATGTCGAGAAAACCCACTTGTAGAGAAATATGTATACAAAAACGGCTCGTTTGGGTTGAGAAAATATTTTACATAGAAGAGCGAACAACGTTTCGACCTTCTACGGTCATCGTCAGGTTCACCGTCACATTATAACGCACTCACTTCTGAAAGGGCGAGCATATTTGGTGCGACCGGGATTCGAACCCGTGACCCTCAAATTACGAGTCTAACGCCTTAATTCACCTAACCATGCCGGGCACGTTACTTTCGGTTATGAGAGATAAACACCAGTGGCTACACAATTTGAGAAATAAAAACTTCTAAATTTATGTTTATATTGTCACTTAGCATCCGTATTTTTACAGACAATTTCAACTCTCATGGAGTTTTGGCTCTGTCTTGTGATTCACAACTTCAAAGAGACATCAGCGCCACCTATAGTTCAGTCTGACAACAATGAAATGTCATAGTAATGATTAAAACACACGTTCGAAACACGGCTCAGTTACAGAAACAATTCCTCACACTCCTGAAAAGTGCTAAACCGTGAAATGCAACACATTTCCAAGCTGCTACAACAGCTACAGAAATCTGTTTTTGTGTTAATCTGTAACACCACCTAATGACAGACATGGGTGTTTGCTGATTCACATTATATACAAGCCACTGACTTCCACGCCTAACCACGAATCGGCACAGATGTTCTTATATGCAGCACTTAACTTTCAGAAGCCATAAGATAAAATTAATCAAAAACTAATTAATAATGTCTAAGCAACTTTGAAACAAGTTTTATAAGAAACTTTACTTCTTATACGCACATTTTTAAATTAGAAGTAAAATGTTTAACTAAGTGGCCTAACTTAGATAAATACATGTCATCTTATTTCCCACGGTCGTAGCTATAAAGAATGAGCAAAACGATGTGAATGTTGTTGTGAAAGATATCCACTTTGTAAGATATCACATTATGAAAGATATCCACTTTGTAAATATTGTATTAAATACGAAGCCACAAACAAATTAAAAATATATGTTCCTCAAAACGTTGGCGAGGAAACTGACTAATGTATAATTTCTTGTGTTCGAGAGTGATTTCTGCTACCACGTTAACAGACAGATATTCGGGTATAATACAGTGTTTTCAGTTTTGCCAAGGTAGTGTGTAACATGCACGTTCAATGTTAAAACAACGTTAATTGGGTGAAACGTCGTCTTGGGTCTCCAACAACAATAAATGTTCATTCCATTACCAATTTCACCATCACAGGGGCATATGCCCTCATCTCTTCAACATTGTCGTGGGTATCTTTAAAGGACCTTTTCAGAGCACTGCCATGTAAAGACATACATTCCCTTCTTGGGTATACCATGGACAGAAGCATAACATAATATTTAGTGGTATCGTGGGGCCTATTGGTCAATCTCAGCTTTCCCAACTTCTAAGCTAAACTCAGACAACTAAAATAACTTAAGACAGTCCTTATCATTTATACATTTATCAATTTTTCTTTCAAACTCACTCACCTTTACTACATACACAACATCCAAAGGCCACCCGTTCCATAGGGCAGCCACCCTATTTGAAAGGTTAAACTGTCTCATATGAAGGCAGCTTCTTACTTGCCTAAATATATGTTTATGTCCACTACTTCTATCATTCTATAAATCTATGTTCATGTCCCCTAGTTCTATAATTCTATAAATCTATGTCCTCTAGTTCTATAATTCTATGTTTATGTCCCCTAGTTCTATAATTTTATAAATCTGTTTATGTCCCCTAGTTCTATAATTCTATAAATCTATGTTTATGTCCCCTAGTTCTATAATTCTATAAATCTATGTTTATGTCCCCTAGTTCTATAATTCTATAAATCTGTGTTCATGTCCCCTAGTTCTATAATTCTATGTTTATGTCCTCTAGTTCTATAATTCTCACTGTTAATTATGAAATATGTTGATACATTAATGTTATCAATTTCTTTTATAATCTTAAACACTTCAATCAGAACCCCTCTAACACTTCCTTTTTTTTCACAAAAAGACAATTTTAGATATCTTAATCATTCCATATATGACAACCTTACACCCCATATACAATTTTAGTAACCCTCCTCTGAACCCTTTCTAACAATTCAATGTCCTTCCTGAGATAATGAGTCTAAGACTGAATACGATACTCCAAATGTGGCTAAATATATTGATCAACCATTACACCAAGACTCTTTTCTTTCATGACACTGTTAATTATTCCAATTCAGATTATGATAACATGCATGCAGTATTTTGCATTTATCATTATTAAAACTCATCTGCCATTTATTTTCCAACTTACTAAATGCTTTAAATCCTTTTGTAAACAAGCAGCATCTTCTTCACAGCTAGCGGCATCCAAGACCTTAATATCATCTGTAAGTTTAATTATTTTATTGACCATTCTTTCGTGACATTGATGTAAACCGAAAAGAACAAAGGTCATAAGACTGAGCACTGGGGTACTTCACTTGTAATATTATTTCATTTTTAACAACCTCCTGCTTTGTCCAATTTGCTAATTATACCCCAAATATACAGAGATAAGTTTCTTTACTAGCTTTTCATGTAGCACTTTGTTAAATGCTTTCTGAAAATTCAGATATACCAAATCTAAACCTCTACCCTCATCTGTATATTCAGTAACATTGTCAAATTCTAAGACAAGATTTTCCCTCAGTGAAACCATGTTGGCAATCCAATAAAATTCTGAACTTTGTTAAATAACTTTGTAAAACATTTTTTATTAGCCATTTAAATCTTTTCCCACAACTGATGTAAGACTAACGAGTCTATAATTACTGGGACAACTTTTACCTCCTTTCAGGACAGGAGTGACATTAGCTAATTTTCAATCTTTTGATACTTGTCCACTATTCAAGGACTTGCAAAACATTATGGCAAATGGTTCACATATCCAATCCTTGTTTTCTTTAAACCCTCATCTGACCCAGAAGCCTTATCACTTATAAGCTTCCCAATTTTGTTCTCATAAAATCATAGTTTATGAAATCATCTTGTTCAAATTTATTTCATCTATCGATTGCTTAAGATGAGGAATACTGCCATCTATCGATTGCTTAAGATGAGGAATACTGCTTCAGGTTTTCAGTTTTTACCAATAAACTTAATAATCCAGCCATTTTATAATCATCAGATTTCTTTAATATTCCTCAAGGAACCTAACCTAACCCTAATATTCCATTTATCCCTAATGTAACTAAAAAAATCAATTCTGTTTATTTTTATGTTTTCAGCCAATTTTTTCACATTTTTTCCTGTTTGAACAACTTTATTGATTCATACATTCTTTCCTGTTTGAACAACTTTATTGAATCAAACATTCTTTCCTGTTTCGACAACTTTATTGATTCACATTCTTTCCTGTTTGAACAACTTTATTGATTCACGTATTCTTTCCTGTTTCAACATCTTTATTGATTTTCTAAAAACATCTAAATGTTTTGTCATACCAGTCAATTTAAAGTTGTGATTTTCATTTTTATCACTTGATAAGCCAATCTGTTTCTTTTTACTTGTAACTACCCTTTTCTTTTTTACTCAGTGTCTCCAAATAACTCAGCTACCAAATTCACGTCAAAGATCAAATCCCATCAAAATTTGTTTTGTTTTAAAATCTAGAACCAAACTTTCACTATCCCTTATATCTGTAAGCAACAAAACATCAGGTCTAATACAGCAATGATCACTTGTACATAGGTGTTCCCCAATTTTCCCCCTCTCAACCATTTCTTTATCAGAAGTTAACAATAAATTTATAATGGCATTATTCCTAGTTTATTTCCCTGACTAGTTGGTGAAGAATTCCATCTTGAATAGTTTCCAAAAACAGTTCTCTCTCTTGTTTTTACTCTGGCACTTCCCACTAAATGTGTCTGAAATTAAACCCACCCATAATTATGACTTCATTAATAGTTGAAATCCTAATCTCACTAATATCCTCTGATGGTCAATAACAAATTCCTGCTAAGAGCTTTTTCCCTTGATATCTACTAAAAGAAACAAAAATAGATTCAGTATCTTTCCTATTATCTTTAATATTCTCATCTTCAACAGGATGTAACTCATATTTTACATACAGAGCAACTCCTTCCCTCTGTTTACTTCTCTGTTCTTAGTAAATAACCTATAACTATGTATTTCAAAGACATTTATGCCATCAAAACCATCTACATTTAACCATGTTTCAGTTTAGTTATTCCTATCATATTAAACTCTTTTATTCCTACTGTTGTCCTAAAGTCATCTGTTTTATTTCTTAGACCTCTACCATCATAACAGAAACAAGTAAGCCTATTCTTATAACAGTAACAAGTAAGCCTATTCTTATAACAGAAACAAGTAAGCCTATTCTTATAACAGTAACAAGTAAGCCTATTCTTATAACAGAAACAAGTAAGCCTATTCTTATAACAGTAACAAGTAAGCCTATTCTTATAACAGTAACAAGTAAGCCTATTCTTATAACAGTAACAAGTAAGCCTATTCTTATAACTACTTTTATACTATTTCATTTAGTTTACCTTGCCCTCACCGGTAGTTCAAACTTCTTAATAACCCTTGCAAATATGCCAGAATCTTTCCTACATAAGGGTAAACCATCCATTCCAGAATGTTCCCTCCTACCACTAAACTGATCTCACAAGGGACGGCTAGCACAGATAGCCCTGGAGAAGCTTTGCATGTTAACCCGATTCAAACATCATGTTGTATTTTGATAAAAAACATTTCTTTACTTTAAAATCCAGGTGTTGATATATTATTCTCAGAGGAGAACATTCTTCTATAATAAAGTAAAGCAAGATTGTTGCTTAGAGACTTTTATACACAAACGTCGAACTGTTTGTTGTTGCCTTCCTTAACTAGTTGCTCGCCTTTAACTAGTTTCTGTCGACATCTTGTTTCAAAGCACGGGTAGATGGCGTGTTTAGATTATTTAATGGTTGGATTTGTGTGCAGTATTTCTGCGGTTGTTTTACTTGTATTCGTGGGCCCGGCATGGCCAAGCGTGTTATGGCGTGCGACTCGTAATCTGAGGGTCACGGGTTCGCATCCCCTTCGCGCGAAACATGCTCGCCCTTTCAGCAGTGTGGGGCTTATAATGTGACGATCAATCCCTCTATTCGTTGATAAAAGAGCAGCCCAAGAGTTGACGGTGGGTGATGATGACTAGCTGCCTTCCCTCTAGTCTTACGCTGCTAAATTAGGGACGGCTAGCGCAGATAGCCCTCGAGTAGCTTTGCGCGAAATTCAAAAAAACAACAACAACTTGTATTCGTTTCCTGAATTTACCATAAATTACTTTGTACTAATATGTTAACATTTCATCATGTGTGTAAATACATTTTTAACAATTACCGTTAATGTAATCTTTAAGTAACTAGTTTTTCTTTATACAACTTGTGTATTATCTCCACCATTTTGTTTTCCACATTACCTGTCGCTAAGTCAAAATTTAATACTCGACCGAAATGATCATCAGTGACTTAATAGGCTGATCCTCTTATGTCTAGCAAAATTATATTCAATCCATTAAATAAAAAGTTGTTGGATTGAAGCGTTTCGTTGGTACTAAAATTTTATTTAATGGATCCTTTCAGGTGCGTTCATCTGGTCACATCCCCTTTACTGACTTTGTTCTGTTGTTATTTTATTTATTATGAGATCTGTACTAGCTTTTAAAATCTTACATCATACGGCATAGAAATGTTCTACATCGATTCACACAAAGTACAACAATCGTTAAAAGTAGCAACATATATTTGAGGTTTTTATTTAACGCAATTCTGAAATTCTACTTTGTTAGGTTTGGTTTGTTTCTAATTTCGCGCAAAGCTAACAGTGTAAGATTAGAGGGATGGCCGCTAGTCATCACCACCCACTACCAACTCTTAGGCTACTCTTTTTATCAACGAATAGTGGGATTGACTGTAACATTATAATGCTCCCAAGACTGAAAGGACGAGCATGTTTGATGTGACGGAGATTCGAACCCGCGACCCTCGAATTACGAGTCGAGCGCCTAAACCTCCTGGCCATGCTGGGCCTACTTTGTTAGGATTGACAAAAACGGTATTACTAAACCGTTATCCCATGTACGCTATGTACTCTTCACAGGATTTGTTATTCACAAGTGGAGATCCCTGGTCATTGTCCATATTTCTGTAAAGCAGTTGGCTTAACACAACACCACGGGTCAAACTATTTCTACTCCATTTAAATATATACAAGTATACGGCTGAAATTGCTTTTGATTAAATTATATGTGTTAATAAACATAAAAATACGGATCAAGTTGTTTTTGTATTCTTATAGATGAACATAGCTGTACGGGTCACACTGTTTCTTGTCCGTATAAATAAACATAGTTGTACGGGTCAAACGGTTTCTTGTCCGTATAAATAAACATAGCTGTACGGGTCACACTGTTTCTTGTCCGTATAAATAAACATAGCTGTACGGGTCACACTGTTTTTTGTCCGTATAAATAAACATAGCTGTACGGGTCACACTGTTTTCGATTAAATGCTTATTCAGTAAATAGAAAAATAATTACTTAAGTTGTTTGTAATTATTATTTATGCTCTTGTCAACACACAAAAATACGGGGCAACTGTTTCTGATTCGTGTTTATATTTCTCAATACAAACGTACTGCTCAGATCGTGTTTGATTTGATTAAAATGTTTGCGTTAATGAACACAATTGTACGGGGCTAATTGTTTTGGTACTTATGTTAATAAACACAGTTGTATGGTGCTAATCGCTTTGGATTTAGTGCGTATGTTAACAAACGCAGTTGTCGGAATCGAATTGCCTCAGATTGGTGATTATATTGATAAACACAATTGTATGGAGATAACAGTTTCCGTGCATGTGTGTTTTTCTTATAGCAAAGCCACATCGGGATAGCTGCTGAGCGATCCGAGGGGAATCGAACCCCTGATTTTAGCGATGTAAATCCGAAGACACACCGCTGTACTAGCGGGGTGCAAACTGTTACGGATTAGTGCTTGTGTTAATAAATACAATTATAGAGATCTAATTGTTTCGGATTATTGTTTGTGCTGCGAGAGTTACGTTTCTAATGAGCAAAGTGTGCTTATATTTATAAACACAACGGTACAGTGACTCCCCAATGCACTTTAGGACCGAAAACATGGTACAAGTAGTCAATTATGCGGCTTTGTGCTTATACAAAAAGATATTTATTTTGAGATTACAAACATTCTTACTATTATTAAATTACTATGTTTTGCGTCAAGTTACAAACAGTGAAATTCACTTAAGTTTTCAGACAGGATCGTTTCTGAGCGGTGAGCTCGTTGTTGTTTTTTGTAAGATGGAAACTTTGCAGATCCATTTAATTTTAGCTTAAATCTTCCAACTCTGCTAGCCAACATAATCACTCTAAGCATTCCAAAAATATTCTCCAGAAAAAAAAATTAATTAAAAAAGTCTCTCTCAACACAAGCATCCCCCCCCCGTATCTATAAACCGGGTTTCAAGAGTAGAGAGTGTGTCGTTTTGTTTTGTGCCATTAGAAGAAACAAACAATAAAAATTATATCTTAACTTGATAAGACAGAGACATATTAAACGTTATATAATCTGATGATCTTCTCACAGGTCTTGCTGTATAGTAACGGTCTTAAAAACGCTAAAATACAAAGTTATATCCCCCTGGTGGCTAAAATGAAGATTGTTCTTTTTGTAGCTTAGTTAAAATAACGTGTACACATAGGATGATTTTATTCATATCATGATATTATAAAACAGATAAACTTGGTTTATAAAGTAGGCCACTGTATTATAAAACAGACAAAGTTGGTCATAAAACAGGTCCCTATATTATAAAACAGACAAACTTGGTTATAAAGTAGGTCCCTCTATTATAACACAGATACGTTGTATTACAAAACAAACTTAGTTACAAAGTAAGTCCCTGTATTATAAAACAGACACATGGTACCGAGATAATATCTAACTCTGTACGAAAATAACTCAAACATGATAATAAACAATACGTTATAAGCTATTGAACAATATTTAGCCCAACATTAAGATAACAGTTATAGGTGTTCTGTGTTACTCAACACTGACTTCAAGAAATGGTAAAATAATACACTAAAAAGTGTTGAGTAAAGTCTTATTAAACACTAAGATAGTTGGTTTGTTTAATTTCGTGCAAAGCTAGCCGTCTCTACTTTAATAGTGTAAAACTAGAGGGAAGGCAGCTAGTCATCATCACCCACCACCAACTCTTGGGCTACTCTTTTACCAACGAAGAGTGGGATTGACCATCACATTATAGCGCCCCCACGGCTGAAAGGGCGAGCATGATTTGGTGTTACTAGAATTCGAACCCGTAACCCTCGAATTACGAGTCGAGCATCTTAACCACCGGACCATGCCGGGCCGAGATAGTTGAGACAGAACTGTAATATACCTTAAACTGTTAAATAATGTCTAATTCAACACTGAGATAGTTGAAATCGGACAGTTATATACTCTAAACTGTTTAGTGTATGTTACTTAGAAACAATATGAGAAAGGTGCCGAGTGTAAGATACTCAGAATCGATGTGAAAACAGTGTTTAGTGTTATTTATGATCCATGTGAGAACAGTGTTTAGTGAAAGTTATTTATAATCCGCGTGAGAAAACTTTTTAGGGTAAATTTCGTGTAATGCTTGTAACATATTTGTTCAATAAATGTCTCTTAAAGTACCCTTACTGGCTAATAAAAATTTCTTTCATTTCTTTTGACAAAAATACAACAGTTTAATACACAATATTATTACTGTTTACTGCATATCTTAAGGGGATCTTGTGAAAACATTATTACTCTATATCTTATCAGGATCCTGCGAAAAAAATTATCGCTGTTTTACTGTGTACCTTAACAGGATCCTGTGAAAATATTATCACTGTTTTACTGTGTACCTTAACAGGATCCTGTGAAAATATTATCACTGTTTTACTGTGTACCTTAACAGGATTCAAACTGCTATTAGTAACTTTGTGAAGAAAGATTCAATAATTAAGGCTTTAATAGACAAATTAACAAAGAATATTGGTTATATTGTAGCTGACGAAAATAAAACCGCGGAGAAACAAAAGAGTAAATTAAAAGAAATGGTTGTTTCACAGTTTTATAAAAAAAGAATTTTGATGACTTGTTGTTGTTCGAAGCTGAGCCCAACGCTATGCAATGAACTATCTAGGCTCTGGTTTCCACGGGTATCGAAATCTGGTTTTTATAGTTGTAAGTCCACAGACATATGCTGTGCCACTGGGGTAGAGGGGCTTTTGATAAGTTTGGTTTGGTTTGCTTAGAATTTCGTACAAAGCTACTCGAGGGCCATCTCTGCTAACCGTTCCTAATTTAACAATGTAAGACTAGACGGAAGGCAGCTAGTCATCACAATCCACCGCCAACTCATGGGCAACTCTTTTACCAACGAATAGTTGGATTTACCGTCACATTATAACGCCCCCACGGATGAAAGGGCAAGCATGTTTTGTGCGACCGGGACTCAAACCCACGACACTTGGATTACGAGTTGAGTGCCGAAACCACCTGGCCATGCCGGACCCTTTTGATAAAACATCAACTCAAATAATAATACCATTTAACAATTTTCTTTCCTAATTATTTTATTGTTCACGAAAGAATTATAATAATGACAAAAATCTAACAATAAATGAAGCGACAAAAAAAAAACGAATAGCTAAACACAATTTAGCCTTAACCCTAATCTAAGAAAAACTAGAAATTGTTAAACGTACAAGTCTATGGAAATTATTTTTAGTTTAAATCATTCATTCGCGCCATTTTGAACACTTGCATGTCACTAAGTGCTTTGGTCCAACATAGAACAAAGACACTTTTGAGGCCTCGTAGTTCAGCCTGTCGGCCAGGATGAACAAGAAATTCTTCTTTGAAAGGCTTTAACCATCTAAGTTTGCTCGACAGGAAACAACAATAATACCAGTATTAAAACAAAAATCTGGTCACATGTCTCGTATTCAAAACGAATACAAGGAAAGCTACCGCTAAGCCTACCGTTTGGATGCGCTCTCTAAGGTGTAGTTGTTACTGCTTTCGGAAATCTTTTCGTCTTCCAATCCCCCTGCTGCAGTCGACACAACGAAATTGGATGGTTCGAGTCAGAACGACAAATATGACCCTTTGTGCTCTAGTAATTTGCATAGCCAACGTTCCGTTTCAAAGATAATTGAAATCCTGGCTCCCAGCCGCACTGTAGGCTGTGATCGATTTTTTGGGCAGCAAAGGTTTCTCTCTATTTTTTTTTTTTTACCTCTCTCTCTCTCATTTCTCTGTGTAACGTATGAGTAATGCCATTGCTTGGTTATGTTTCGTCTGTCAAATGTTAAAAGACCTTTCACGGTTGGATATTCAAAAGAAACGAGTGGAACAAATGTGTCACTCACTGAAGCCGTGTAATTTTGTAGTGTTTCTTTTTTACTGTTTGCAAACTCAAACAACACAATCCCAGCATTGTCTAACTATACACTGAAGAGTCTCCAAACTGCCAGTGATATCTGTGTTTGTGTAAGATCAATCACTTCTGAAGCATATATTATTTTTTTCACTATTTTCGTTTTGATACAGCATCTTAACAGGAACAAATGAATCTGTCGGGAAAAAGTAATTATAGTTTTAATCAATACCTCGTCTAATAACAGTATTTTTATTCGCTAGCCTCGCTTGTTTGATGGCATCATATATTTGTTTCAATGCAGTTTGTTTTGTTCTCAATCGCCAAGGTAAGATGGTTAATGTCCTTCAAGACTGTGTTGCTATAGTTACTAAACAGCTTGGTTGCTATGGTACACTCGCGAAGGAGTTTCAAAATCCGAAGATGTACTAATGAAACGAACACTTGGGGTTCAAAAAGAAAGATACAAATGGAGACGTATAGAAACAGAGTTCCCATCTGCCTCCCTTCCTCAGTCTGCCTTTCAAAGGTATTTATTTGAACCCTCCTACTTCAATAAATTATAATTCTCTAAAACTTCTGTTTTCGAAGGACATAAAAGTTATTTTAAAAAAGAGTTGTTTAGAGGAACATAAAAGAATATTTTTTTTGTCTTTTTGAGAACAAGATAACATGATCAGTCATTTGAAAATAAGAAAACTTGTATTCGTTTCCAGAAATAGACAGACAGAATTGCAAACCGATTTTAATCTAGCTAAAAATAATCCGCTAAAATTCCAGTTTTCTTAAAATACGTTTTTTTTTTTATTAATAAGAAAAAAATTTTAATGCAAATAAAACGATGAACATTCCAATATATATTTTGATTTATTTATTATTTTTATATAGTTTCCCTGTGAGACAGCAGTAACTCTTAGGACCTTCAACGTTATAGTCCGAAGTTCTATTCACCGTCGGTTCACACAAGAGACAACCTGCTTTCAAACAAACACAGTTATTTTCTTAGCTACGAATCTTTCTGAATGTAAAGATTAAGATATGTGAAATAATCTGTGTTTAAAAGAAAATAAAACAGAAGGTAAAAGAAATCTATCTAATTGAGATATTTAATATATAAAAGAGACTTAATAGTGTTAACACATTATCTTCTTTCGCACTTTAACAGCGAGAATAGTATTACTATGGGACATAAGTGTAAATTTTGGGAGGGCAAAGGTCATCTTCAGCTAAAACAGTTTCATTTTTCTGACAGGGAGTGCGTTGCCTTCAGATCTAGTGTAAGCAGTTGTTAACGGAAAGCTTCATAAATACTAGAATGAGTTGAAGGTTTTATTTTCAATTTAGATTAGTGGATGGAAAAGCCTGAATGGACAAACAAAACCTTATTGTTGTAAATATTGTTGTATTCTAATAAGTGTTTGTGATACTTTACACATTGTTGTATTCTAATAAGTGTTTGTGATACTTTACATATTGTTGTATTCTAATAAGTGTTTGTGATACTTTACATATTGTTGTATTCTAATAAGTGTTTGTGATACTTTACACATTGTTGTATTCTAATAAGTGTTTTTGATACTTTACATATTGTTGTATTCTAATAAGTGTTTCTGATACTTTACATATTGTTGTATTTTAATAAGTGTTTGTGGTACTTTACATATTGTTGTATTCTAATGAGTGTTTGTGATACTTTACACATTGTTGTATTCTAATAAGTGTTTGTGGTACTTTACATATTGTTGTATTCTAATGAGTGTTTGTGATGCTTTACATGTTGTATTCTAGTAAGTGTGTGTAACACCTTACACGTTGTAGTGTAACGAGTGGTTGCCATATAGTACATATTTCTATAATCTACCGTATGTGTTATAGTATTTTAATATAAATGTATGTAATGGTGTACATAATGTTCTGTTGTAACGTGTTTCTAATATTGTACACGTATTCTAAGGTGCTTGAGAAACTAAACATGTTGTTTTATTTCATGTTTGTATATATGACACTGTACATCTTGTATTCCAAAGTGTGTTTATGATACTAAACACGCTATATTTTAGTGAGTTTTTCAATACTGTATATCTTATATTCCAAAGTGTGTTTATGATACTAAACACGCTATATTTTAGTGAGTTTTTCAATACTGTATATCTTGTATTCCAAAGTGTGTTTATGATACAAAACATGCTGTATTTTAATATTTTTTTCGATAATGTATATCTTGTATTCCAAAGTGTTTATGATACTAAACATGCTGTATTCGAATGATTTTTTCGATACTGTATATCTTATATTCCAAAGTGTGTTTATAATAGTAAACATACTATATTTCAATAAGTGTTTCACACAGTGTATGTTACATTCTTATCATGTTCCCGATACGAAATATGTTGTTCTATTTTATTCTAATGTGTAATTGTGATAGTGAATATGTTGTATGTTGCATGCGTTATTTTACAATAATGTGTATTTTTATACATTTCCTGAGTACACTCTCACACAGTCCTAATCGTAATACACAGTTCACTATAAGTATTAAGTCTGTAAATGTACTGGGCGGGATTCAACACCTGATGACCCGGCTTTTCATGCATTAAACAACACAATATTCCACTACACAAGACCTCATATAACCACTGCTTTATCAACCATTAATCAAGAAGTCATCAAGTTAAGATGGCGGCCACTCCGAAGACCGAGGCTTCACTATTACGCCGGAAGGCCTTCGAAGTTCTGTCTATGTGTGTCCGCTTCAATAGCCTCTTATGGTATTTTTACTGAATGTTAAATACTACAGACAGAAATCTATTTTGTTCCACTCTAAAAATACATGTACAACCCTTTTGTTTTTACAAATGTGAGAACTTCCTACCCTTGACAAGTGGGGAATTCCTTTTTGTAAAAAACACCGTTAGGTGTACATAAGTGTACTTGTAAACAGAAGTTCGTCATGATTACAGTTCGGCGGAACAGAGGTATTTAAGTGTAAGTACTTAGATGTGTTTATTTCTTTTCTCCTATTATGTGTGAAAAGAACACACTTCAGAAAAGTTCAGGAAGCCGAAAGTTGGGGCTTTTCCCTGTTGATCACAAATGTGTGGTCCTTTCTTAAACCCCACCACATATCCGACACATAAACTTAGATTTACTTTCATAATTACCGTACTAACCTGTCCATGACTAATTCAGTACTGCAGTAAAACTTTCATTGAAGTGTTTGTTTGTTTTTGGTTTTTGAATTTTTCGCAAAGCTGCACGAGGGTTATCTGCGCTAGCCGTCCCTAATTTAGCAGTGTAAGACTAGAGGGAAGGCAGCTAGTCATCACCACTCATCGCCAACTCTTGAGCTACTCTTTTACCAACTAATATTGCGATTGATCATCACATTATGATGCCCCCACGGCTAAAAAAGCGAGCATATTTGGTGCGACAAAGATTCGAACCCGCGACCCTCAGATTACGAGTCTACAATATACATATTGAAGTGTATGCTCCGTTATGGTCATCTAATTAACATATCAAGAGCTCAATATATTATTTGTTTTTGTGGCCCGACATGGCCAAGTGTGTTAAGGCGTGCGACTCGTAATCTGAGGGTCACGGGTTCGCATCCCAGTCGCGCCAAAGATGCTCGCCCTTTAAGCCGTGGGAACGTTATAATGTTACAGTCAATCTCACTATTCGTTAGTAAAAGAGTAGCCCAAGAGTTGGCGATGGGTGGTGATGCCTAGCTGCCTTCCCTCTAGTCCTACACTGCTAAATTAGGAACGGCTAGCACAGATAGCCCTCGAGTAGCTTTGTGCGAAATCCAAAACAAACTATTTGTTTTTGTATCGTTTCACATAAACTACAATAAATCACTCGTTGTCCGCCTTGTTTGGGGGCAGCCTGTAAGTATTTATTTGCTTGTTTGTGGTTAAGTATAAAGCTAAACAATCGATCAGCTGTGTGCTGCCCACGACAGGAATCGACACCCGACTGCTAATGTTATAAGTCTGCAGACATACCGCTGAGTTGCTGGAACAGTAGGGTGTAACACGTATGTATCGGTTCAAAAACATGAAAATTAATAAACTTTATGCTCTCATAGCAACAAAGAATAAACTTTTATTTTTTCAGGCTATATATTTAAATATATATATGTACAATAACTTACAATATTTTATCGGTAATATTGAAATACTGATACAAACATTAATAGTTAATGGATTTAATAAATAAACCTTAAATAACATTATTAAACTATTCTGTAACAAATATAAGCATGTATTAAATACATATAAAGAAATAAAAAATATATTAAAATTTTTAATAACTGTTTTCAGTTACGAATAAGGTAATTTAACAACTTGGCACTACTTTATGCGGATGTACACCTTCATGCAAACAAAGGCTTTTTTACAGTATGATGGTCACAGTTGGCTTAATAAACGGGTGGTGGTTGAGTACGATACTAGTTTATGGATGGAACTCTTCATACCAGCATAATTCGTTCACCGAGCTACCAGTTAGTGACTTTCCACCATAAAGAGGGCTGGAATGATAACTTCAAGAGGTGAGTTTTTTAATTACTTACCCCCAAGTGGTAGTAATTTTTAATTTTATTTTTATTTTTTACCGTTTTTTCTTCTTCACTTTGGAGAGCAGCCACCTTTCTACTTCTGTCCTCCAGATAGTGAGGGTAATATAAATGTGGGACATTGTGGGCTTGAGCACCCACATATCACTCTCATAATTTATATTTCTATATCTCTTGCTACTTTTTTTCATTTTAAATCTTTATGTGATACTGGAGAATGGATGAAAAAACTGACAGACAGTGTATCCCCACCGCAATGTGGGTCCTTCTTTTCAGTCACCTCCAAAACCTAGGATACATTTCATATCCCACATTGTAGCTTGTATCCTGAGATCTTTTCAATTTGTGCAGTTTTTATTTTTAATTTATTTATGTTTTCACTTGTTTTTATGTTATAACAAATTAATGTAAGTCGTCAGAGGTTTTGATTTGCTGTTTTGACGCAGTTCTTCATTTTGATTTTGTTTACTTAACTTTATCAGGATTAATTTTCTATATAATATATGTATATAGGAAACCAGGTGTCTTCAAATTCTCCCTACATAGCCAAACGGCCTGACACGGGCAGATGGTAAGGGTACTCGACTCGTAATCTGACGGTCGTGGGTTCTAATCTTCGCTACACCAAATATGTTCGTCTTTTTATCCATGGAAGCATTATTATGTGACGATCAATCCTACTATTCGTTGGCAAAATAGTAGCTAAAGATTTGGTGGTGGGTGGTGATGACTAGCTGCCTTCCTGCTGGTCTTTCCCTGCTAAATATAGCTCAGATAGCCCTCACATAGCTTTGCACGGAATTGAAACAAACATAACCAATCCACACCATAACTCAGAAAACATCTGATTAAGGAAGTTATAATTCTTCTTTAGATTATCTCTTCTTGTAAAAATTAAAGATTTTAAAATGTTTCCATAAATACCATCGCACAAGTAATTAGAGGTAATGGACACTAATACTTGTATTCAAGACCTACCAAGTTTGGTGTGCTCGAGTAGCTGGTCAGTTATAAGTGGACACACTCAGTTTTTATCAAATAAGGGATTAATTTAAAACAACCTACTAAACGTCTCTCATTGGTTCACTGGAAAACTTGAGAGCCCATAAAACTAGAATTTACGATCCGATCCCCGCAGAGGGCAAATTACTTTTTTTTTTTGTTAAAACGATCAATCAAATCTGCTAATTGGAAATCATTTCCGAACGAAGTTGAGTCATAACTTTCAAGTTAGAATACAACATAATTTACTGATTAAATCAAAAATAAAAAAGGTTGGTATAATGTAACTGCTGGAACATGATTTAAGGTACGTGTTTAAGTTAAAATTAATATAATTTATAATCGCAGCTTAATTTTAAGCTCTTGTTTGAAATTGCACAAAGCTACATGATAAGCAAAGTGTGGTCTAATAACCATGGCAACTGACAGCACCATCCACCTACAATACCGAACATTTGTATGACGTAGACTCAAATATTACGTAATATAACTGTATTATTGTTTTTATCGATGTTGCTTTAATTAACGTCTCTTTCAATCCGTTCTGCTACGAATAACTGGCACCAGAAATTTACTTATGTTGAGGTTAAGTTTTCTGAATTTAAGAATACTCCTGAAACCTTGAGTGTTGATGCATACTACTGTGATTTTTAAGGAGTTAAAAATTGGGCATAATTAGGCTTAAGAATGGCATGTGAAATAACATGAAAGTTACCCTTCTGATTAACTAAATTGTGTGTCCTTTTTATTACTTATCGTAATGAGAATTTTTTAAAGAGGACGATACATATGCTAATACCTTTCAGCGTCATATCTTGCTTTAGCTTAGTACTCGTATTTACAAGTAATCAAAAGTGTTTGTCGGTTACCGTCACATTGTAATTTTATAGGTGGCAGCACTTACGCACAGATAAAATAAAAATGTTAAAAAGCGTTGATAAAGTGATTCATTGCAGTTGTTATCGAAGTATTAAAACGTAATGAAACCAAATGCATTACAAGAAGTAAGTTTCAGTGAAAAGCAAAACTTGGATTCACATAATACATGAAAATATTTTATGTACATAATATACTATTAGATTTACTGGGTATCATCTCATAAAATTTGCACGGAAATTCTATAAACATAATGAATAAAATATATACCATTCACTTCACTATATAATCAAACTACTAACACGAAATATGTACATAGAATGGCTGAATGGTCTGTGAACAGCCATAGGTCGTAAAGCAAGTAACATATTTTATATAGATATAACAACACTTAATAACAAACACTTGTACATCTGTGCATATTAAAATAACACAAAAAGAACAATTCTATGTATTTTTTATGGTGTCAGCTTACGAATCACTCGGAATAATAGCGCAATATGTATCACGTGCATATGTATGCTTCTACCTATATTCATGTACAAAACTGACAATTTGAAATCGATAAAACATACACTTTACATTGACTGTATAATGACCTACTATCTCTTTCATTGTCTTTTTTTTCCTTCCATGTCTCGTGCAGATAACTTTAGATCGATGCTAGTAAACTGCTTCGTCTGCCTGCACACAGTTTAGGTAAGTTGAATTTCGACGAAGAAACTTGCATCATAATTAAAACACTTCTAGATTCGCGCTTCAATTAACTAGGCTCAAGAAAACCTTGCCGTCTCTGGTATAATGTATCGGTGGTTCTAGATGCATAAGTTGGTAAGAATATAGTTAAGAAAGCTGGTTAAATGCATATAGTGCCTACTTTGTCAATATACTCTTGTGTATTTTGTAAATATATTAATGCGTGTTCTATCAGTATATTAGTGCGTACCTCGCAAATATAATACAATGTGTTTTGTCAGTGTATAACAATATACTTTGTAAATATATGACCGTAATTTGTCAGTATATTAGTGTGTGCCTTATGAATACATTAGCATGTGTTTTGTCAGTATATTAGTATATATGTCGTAAATGATATTAATGGAACTCTTGCTTGAATGATACCAGATAAATCTTGTTCTTACGCAATGTGTAACCCACAACTTCATGAAATTTTTGTCCTTTGTTCATGTAGATTTGCAAAAGGGGTCATGATTTTCATATTTTGCTTCCATTTCCTGTCACAGAGAACTATTTCTCTCCATTCTGAGGGTGCAGATATGACGTCGTGAATATATCACACGCAGATCTAATGAACTATCGCCATCTATAAAAATATAATATTACTGTATTGTATGTCCAACCCATGTAAATACTTCGCAATATATGGATGGATCTTCACCAAAATTGGTATAGAGGTTGACTAAGTCCATGGAAAAATACACACAAATTTTCAAATTTGCACTTTTCAGTTTTTACGAATCTATTTACTGTTCTTTTTTAACATTACTTCGCTTCTACTGATGGATGTTCAAATTTGGCAAGGAGGTTTGTTGGGTATATGAAGAGATACATTCAAATTTACGATTTTGCATTTTGTTTTATGCTGTTTTGTTTGTTATTTTAATTATATATAAAAGAAACAACTTTTCATGTCCTAAGACAACCTTTCATTAATCAAGAATTTACATACCTTCCGTCCAGGGTATGGGTCCCCAGCTAGCATATTACTATGTGTTTCGTCAATATATAGTAATATACTTTGTGAATACATTAATATATGTTTTGCGAGCATATAACGATATAATTTAAAAATATATTATAATACACTTTGTCAGTATATTAGTGTGGACTTTATAAACATATCATCAGGTGTTTTTTCTGAATATTAGGATTATTATTAATCATAGTAGTATGTGAGATTGCAGGTATATTACCAAGTGATCTACAAATATTCTTACTGCGTACATTTATATATATATATATACACTGCTGGCCAAAATCTTAAGGCCAATGAACATAAAGAAAAAAATATGTATTTTGCTCAACTACTTATCTGAGTAGAGCTTCGAAAGATAAAAATAGAAAACTTACTTAGCATTTAAATAGGTAAAATGTGAACACTATGAAATTAGTCTAAATACTAGCTGGTTAAAACTTTAAATGGCAAATTTTTGGTGTTTTTTGTTTGTTTGTTTCTAAAGCATCACTCAGAACACTAAAGCAACGTGTAGCTTATCTATTATAAAAACTTTAATATGTAACCCTAATTCATGTATCCGAAATTTAGAAATTCGAATTCGTAATTAATATTTTAATTTCATTCTTACTTTTAAACACAATTTTCCAGAAATAATAACAAGTATTCCAGTGAGCCAGTAACCCAGTTACGAAGTAACAATGCTGAAAACCTGAAGTTTAACTCCACTTAACAGACAGAGAGTAAATAATACAATATGTAATGTACCCTCACGCTCAAACAAATTATCAAAACAAGGCTAAGCACTGCCCTCTAGTTTACAATCCTAGAACCATTTCTCCGTTAAATTTAAATATATATATATATATATTACTTCAATTAATGCAAAACATTCCAAAATATAACATGGTTATTATAACTTTATATTGCTTGAAATAACGTAACTAAAAACTATCCACATTTTCCCCGCTCTCTTTCAGTCTCTTTTTTAATGAAACTAAAAAAGTTAGTCAAGTAATAACTATTTTTGCTTATTGTTATACGCAAAACTCTGCAGTGGGTTATATGTGCTATTTATTCCCTCTAGAGGTTTCGAAATTCGACTTTTTAGCCATATATACAAAAAGAACAATAACAGAGTGTTTTTCCAAAAGCTATCACGTGGTATCAAACAATATTGTCACAGACATATCTCAAATATACTGCTCGTGAAGTGTTGTTTGTATCCGACTTCTCTTTTCCTTCCTGATAGACATGGGCCCGACATGACCAGGTGGTTAAAGCACTCGATTAGTAATTCGAGGGTTGCGGGTTCGAATCCCCGTCACACCAAACATCCTCGCCCCGACAGCTGTGGGGCGTTATAATGTTACGGTCAATCCAACTATTCGTTGGTAAAAGGGTAGCCCAATAGTTGGCGGCAGGTGGTGATGACTAGCTGCTTTTCCTTTAGTGTTACACTCCTAAATTAGAGGCCGCCAGAGCAGATAACCCTCGTGTTGCTTTGCGCGAAATTCAAACCAAACCAAATCAGTCCTGATGTACAGACGTTTTAAGTGTTGTGCATTACCTAGGGATGTACGAGTATATCTCATCATAGTAGTCAATACAATACATACGTATGCATTGATGCCGATATAATACGTATCTAGAAGCAAAGGTACGACTGGTTTGTTACAAAATTTGACCGTCTTCGTTGTTATTTATTATCAATATTACCAGCATTGTCTTATTTAGGCACTTCACACTTTAAAGTAATTTTTCACACTCTCAAGTTTGTTTAACTGAATGGCTTGTTATTTTGTTATTGTTATTTTGAATTAAGCACAAAGCTACACAATGGGCTATCTGTGCTGTGCCCACCACGGGTATCGAAATCCGGATTTTAGCGTGTAAGTCCGCAGACATACCGCTGAGCCACTGGGGGGGCAACTGAATGGCAAGAGAAATGACATAATTGTGTAATATTTTGTCGCAAAGCTACACGAGGGCTATCTGCGCTAGCTAACCCTAATTTAGCAGTGTAAGACTAGAGGAAAGGCAGCTAGTCATAATCACACACCGCCAACTCTTGGACTACTGTTTTACAAACGAATAATGGGATTAATCATCACAATGTAATGCCTTCACAGTTGAAAGGACGAACATGTTTAATGTGACGGAGATTCAAACAAGCGACCCTCAGATTGTCTGGTTATGCCAGACAAGTAAAATGAAATGCATATATAAAAGTTAATATCTGCTTATCAACTTGTTATTGTTAACATATTAAGTTACTTTTCATGTAACGTTTTTGATCAAATAAATGAAGAAAACATCTAGTACTCAATACACATCTTCCTCTATTAAATCATTGAACACTTTATTATAAATTCTGATTTCTTTCTGTACAAAATACTTGAAACATTTACTGAAAATTTGCCAAAATATCGGAAGATACACGAGTGTTGGATCCGACGTGTTGATACAATCGTATCGCCTCACATTTAATATTATCATTTTTTGTTAGCTAGCCTTCTTTGTCATACATGCATCCTGGTGCGTAATTTTGAAAGTTTCTCTCGTTTTGTAGGGGGCGTCTTTCGGATTATCCGGTCAAAAGAAGAATGTAAAATTCACTTCACTTTATTTTTCTTTCGGTTTTGTTTTTTTTTTGCATTTAAGTGTAGAACAAGACAATGGGCTTACTGTGCGCTGCTCTCCACAGGTTCCAACGTTGTAAACCCGCAGACGTAATGTTATGCCACTATGGGCCTTTTTTGTTTTGAATTTCGTATAATGCCGCCCCGAATCTAGCAGTGTAAAACTAGAGAGAAGGTAGTTAGTCATCACCAACCAGCAACACTTGGGCTGCTCTTTCACCAAGGAGTAGTAGGATTAACCGTTACATTATAACGCCCTCACGGCTGAAAGGGAGAGTATGTTTGGTGTGACCGGGATTTGAACCCACGACCCTGGTTCAGAATGGAAGTGTTATAAATAAGTGAATTTAAGGTCGAGATAACGAATGAAATATTTGTGGATACGTATTTTCAATATTGATAGAATATCAATAGTGGTATTTTCACGAGCTTAATTACTGTACAGTTCCCAGAATTATTGTAACTTTTAAATTCATGTGCTGATTAAAATTTTTATTACCACCATGGAAACAATAAAAATGTTTTGCCACATGGAAATGTATGATGGAAAATTTTATAGAGATGTACAAATGATGAACCCCCCCCCGCTAGTACAGCGGTGTGTCTCCGGATATACAAAGCTAAAATCTGGCGTTCGATTCCCCTCCGTGGGCTGAGCAGATAGCCCTTTGTGGCTTTGCTATACGAAAAACACACACACAAATGATGCACATAAAAGTGACTGTACATAGATAGTCCGTTTATCAACAGTACAATACATTATTGCAGAAAATTTTGTCCAAAATGTCATATCACCCATAAAACAGTCAAATTGTTTGCTTGTTATTTGGCTTCTAATTTGCCATATAAACTCATACAGCCTGAACAATATTCACATCTGGACGTCCCTCGCTGAGACAGTGGTAAGTCCTTTGGACTCATGGCACTAAAATCAGGGGCTCGACTCCCCTCAGTGGACACAGCAGATAGCCCGATGCGACTTTGCTATAAAGATAACACACACAGCCGGACAATGTGCAAACCAGGAAACGGTTACCATGGTTACGAGTGTTCCACCTGTTTCTTTCTTCTTTTCTTTGTTTTTTCTACATGTCTTGTTGAGAAACGAAGTCTCACCCAACAGATTTCGTTGACAAGAAATAATGAATAAGAATGCGCTTGTACCTACCAGTAGTGAAGGTGCCATCAGTTATACGTTATTTACAACATCAATGGTTGCAATGCAGCTTACATTTGCATTGTTTCCTCGGCATATTTCACTGTTGATGTTTTACCTTCGCACAAAACCATTCTTATATCTGCCATCGAATGAACTATTATTGAGCGATGACAAAATTCTAAATCCACTATACAGAGTAATAACCTCTTCTAGCTTTGCTCATCTCATGGTTTGAAGTCTGATATCCATGTCATTCTTCTGTATTGAATATCACTCACAAGTTGTGTTTTTTGAATAGCTACACCTCCACTGGGGCTCGGCCTGGCATGGCCAGATGAGTAAGGCGTTCTACACGTAATCCGACAGTCGAAGGTTTGAACCCCCATCACACCAAACATGACCGTCCTTTCAGTCGTGGGGACGTTATAATGTGACGGTCCATCTCACTATTCGTTGGTAAAAGAGTAGAGAGTTAGCGGTGAATAGTGATGACTAGCTGCCTTCCCACTAGTCTTACACTGCTAAATTAGGGAAGGCTAGCGCAGATAGCCCTCGTGTAGCTTTGCGCGAAATTCGAAACAAACCAAACCAATCCACTGGTGATCATTCTCGCCCTTTCAGCCAATGGGGGCGTTATATGTGATGTGGTGGTCGATTCCACTATTCATTGATAAGAAAACAGCCCAAGAGATTGTGATGGGTGGCTATTACTATCTGTTTTCTCTCTAGTCTTCCACTGATAAAAATTAAAAACCACTAGCTCAGATAGTCCTCGTGTAGCTTCGTGCGAAAGTCAAACTTAACCATTGTGGCTACTTCATTACTTCTACAGTATTAACATTTACACTTGTGCTTAAAGCTAGATAAAAGGCAACATATTAAAATAGTTTTCATACCCTGAATTTCTTAACATCACTTCTTAAGAATTTGGACCTTCTATCTTGTGCTAGTTTTTACCTACTTCCTTCAGAGTTTCTATACATTTCCGACAAAAGTTTGGAGTTCGGCCCCAAATTACTACATGAGTATACTTTTCCAACCAGAGATCTAATTTCAACACTTTTATCATGTGCCATTTTCGTCCCGGAAAATATGAGTTCATCAGTGGCGTATTTAGATAAGGCCTAGAGGGAATTCAACTCAAGGGCCTATGGTCTTAATGGGAGCCCATTGACAATTTTATTCTATGTAAAATTACATGGGATGTAGGGCCTACAAAAATGACTAGCCCCTGGGCCCACACAATCTTAAATTCTTTAATCACATTACTACTGGGAGTAATATGACTTACCGTTTTCTTTATACATGGATTACGCTGGTGTGGCACTGTATAAATGGTTGGATGGGAGCCAATCACATTGTTAAATGTTTTCTGGTGCAATTCATTTTCATACAACAAAGGGAAGAAATGTCAAAACATTTGTGATTTTTACCTATTTGATACACCATTTTAATATTTGTTTTCAATGCTGTGTGCATATATAAACATAATTTTTGTCGAGAATAAAAGAATAAATTAAATACATAACGAAGACGTCACAAATCAAACATCCAACACCAAAACGCAAACCATAAGGAAGATCACAATGTAACGAGTCCTGGATTTTGAGATACCTCTGAAAGAAAGACCCAAATTATATTCGCCACATGTTTAACAAACAAAAAGAGCAGATGTGGGTGCTCAAGCCCGCAACGTCCCATATTGTTATCAATTTTCATTGTCTCCAGTCAGATGCGGAAAGGTAGTTGGTACATTTCGAATAAATAAAAAGCCTTCAGTAAGAAAATAATAATCATAATGCTTTGTTATTTGTTATTTTGAATTAAGCACAAAGCTACACAATGGGCTATCTGTGCTCTGCCCACCACGGGTATCGAAACCCGGATTTTAGCGTGTAAGTCCGCAGACATATCGCTGAGCCACTGGGGGGCAATCATAATGCTATACCTAAAATGGGGAGACACAACATCTGTCCCTCAAGTCAACATTTCAGCCCCCAATACGATGTTTAGATACAAAATTTAATATGTTATCGTACTAGAAAGTTAAACCTAATCTTGTATTTTTAGTGTTACCTCCCATCTACTATTCTTCCATACTACTGTCTGGATATCTCTAATAATACCACTTCAGTGGTTCTGAAAGGGACCACATGGTAGTAAGTCTTATAAAAGATGTAAAATTATCCAAATAAGCAAGTATAATTATTTGTCTTCCTAGCAAAACATTTTAGAAACGTTTCAAAGTGAACGTAGATTGTGCTTATAACCTTCACAATAATAAATGTCGTTCTTGCATTTCAAAACAAAATAGCGAAATAAATTTAATTTTGTTGATAAATAAATAAAATATTTAAATCAGCGTGCCATTACATAATAACGAAAAGAATACCACCCAGAAAATGGGTGTTCATTTTATATTGACGTTTGAATTTCTTAAATCCGATTTTGAAATAAGCAAAAAAAATGTAATATAACTTTCTGTACTAAAGTTCCTCAAATTATCTGCTGAGTCTCTTCGTTAAATCTGATCCGAAACAGCAATCGATAACTTGTCCTGTTTCACGTTTTATCAGGTATGAGTAAACATGTTTCCCTTGTGATGATCGCAGTATATGGATCACTTATGTACTCTTTATACACTTATTAACTACTAGCAACTATTGCTAACTTATATAAACAGTTTGTAACTATTTTTAACTACTAGCAACTCTTACTAATTAGTAGTGTTAGCTATTAGTAACACTTAGTAACTAAGAGTAACATTTATGTTATTCAAATGGTCAAAACTGAGAATATCAAAGAAGTCTATCACTATAAATTATTTAGTTTATATTTTTACAGTAAGTCTGTATTACAACAAACCATTCAGTTCATACTCTCACAGTAAGTCTGTATTACAACAAATCATTCAGTTCATACTCTCACAGTAAGTCTGTATTACAACAAATCATTCAGTTCATACTCTCACAGTAAGTCTGTATTACAACAAATCATTCAGTTCATACTCTCACAGTAAGTCTGTATTACAACAAATCATTCAGTTCATACTCTCACAGTAAGTCTGTATTACAACAAATCATTCAGTTCATACTCTCACAGTAAGTCTGTGTTACAACAAATCATTCAGTTCATACTCTCACAGTAAGTCTGTGTTGTTACAAATAATTTAGTTTATACTACAAATTATACAACACTTCCAATATATATATGTAAAAACAGCTGGTTTGGGTTGAGAAAGTTTTTTTTTATCCATAGGAGCGAACAACGTTTCGACCTTCTTCGGCCATCGTGAGGTTCACAAAGAAAGAAAGAGGTAACTGACCACCGATAGCTGACCACATGTTTGAAGGAGGTTGTGTAACTGAGTGAAGGAATGTAGAGGGCGTGCTTAGATGTTTGATTACATTTATTAATATAGGTACAAAGTTGTTCCTTTGTATTGGTTTATTTTGGGCTTGAGTTGTTGTATAAGTAAGATTTCTTTAATTTTGCGTTTGTTTCTTTATTTAGTATTTTAGTGTTTGGGTTTTTTCTATGGTAATGTTGTGCGGTTGGAACTTTCGTAAAGAGGGATATAACATCAAAACTGGCCATTAAAGCTTTATGATTAAGTTGATTTAGATTAGACTTGAAATTAACAGAGTCTTTGGGAACTTTGTAAAGAGGGATATAACATCAAAACTGGCCATTAAGGCTTTATGATTAAGTTGATTTAGATTAGACATGAAATTAAAAGAGTCTTTGATGAATGAGCTGGCTGATGTTACATATTTGGAGAATATCCGTGCTATGTATTTACCAAGATTGTAATTAAACGATTCATATGTTGACATTATTGGTCGTAATGGACAATCTGGTTTATGAGGTTTGGGGATGCCGTATATTTGCGGTGTGCGTGAGTCAGTTTTACGTAGGTAGGAATAAAGTGTTTGTGAAATTGTGTTGGCTTTTTTCATTTCTAGTAGTATTTTGTTCAGTTGCGTCTCGTGTGTCTTTGTTAGATTTGTGTGTATTGGTTTAAATTTGTTTGTGTCTGGCAGGATGTTCTTCATTTTTTGGATGTATTCATTCGTCTTCATTATGACTATAGCGTTACCTTTATCTGCTTTTCGAATTTTTATGTTTTTGTCTTGTGTAAGGTATTTAATGGAATTAGTGTCTCTTTTTGTAAGATTGATTTTTTAGCTTTCTGTTTTGTGAAATTATGCTGATGGTTTTGTGAGAAAATTATTTGAAAAAAAATGTTTAAGATATTGTTTTAAGTGTTTATGGAAAACATTAATTTTTATTTTTTTTCGAAAAAGACACAAACACGACAAACCGTTGACTAACCTCATAATTAACAGATCCAACCGACAATTAAACACAGACAAGAAACATCTACTTAACAAAGGACTCATTTGCAATACCACCTAGGTACATTCCAACCTTAGAAATTAAAACGTTTAGAAGACCTAGCCAAGAGACTTGTGACACTTTCCACAAAAACCAAAAACAACCAACAGAAAGAAGACAACTTCGACAATTTTATTGAAATCCAAGTCAAACTTCCCAGTAAAAATTAAAAATTTGTATTTTCCAGAAACACCGAAAAACAATATCTTAAACATTTTTTTAAAATAATTTTCTCACAAAACCATCAATATAATTTCACAAAACAGAAACACAAGCAATTAACACACCATTACATCCACCACTATACTGGTACAGATATGTAGATGACACGGTTGCGGGATTCGAATTTACATAACACATACTTAACTTTTTCACTCACATTAACTATATACATCCCAACATTAACTTCACATGTGAACAGGAAGAAAGCAATCAAATATCATTTCTTAACCTCAAAATTACAAGAACCGACACACAATTCAAAACAGAAATCCACCGAAAAATCACCCATACTGGACTATACATTCCTTGGGACTCAGCACATGAAACAAAAATCTCAACATACTAAGAAACCAAATAAACACAGCCATAAAACTATGCTCACCAGATAAAATTAACGAAGAATTAGACAAAATAAAACAATACGTCATCAACATCAATAAGTTTCCTCCACAAACCGTAGAAAACATTATACGCACACACCTAGACAGAAAGCAAAATCAACCAACAAAAGTAAATATATCCCACAAATTAAAAAATCACGAAACCATATACTGCTGTATACCATATATTCCTGACATCAGCAGACAAATAACAAACATTTGGCAAAAACTAGTAACAAAATATGACATTCCAGTTAATACTAAATTTATTCAAAAACCAGGCACAAAACTGAGGTCTACACTATGTAAGAACTTCACTGACAAACACCACACCAACATTATTTATAAAATACAATGTGATAACTGCCACGACTTCTATATTGGAGAAACAAGAAGAAAAATGGAAACCAGATTCAAAGAACATAAAAAGTCACCTTCACACGTTTTCGAACACTGCAAGTCAAATGGACACAACATAACCATAGAAAACACTCAAATACTAAATAAAGAAACAAACTTAAACAAACGAAAAATTAGAGAAGCCTTACTTATACAACAACTCAAGCCCAAAATAAACCAATACAAAAGAACACCTTTATGCCTATATTAATAAATATACTCAAACGTTTAAGAACGTCCTCTATATTTCTACTCACAGTTACACAACCCCCTCAAACATGTGGTCATCTATCGGTCAGTTACCTCTTTCTTTCTTTTTGAATCTCACGATGACCAAAGAAGGTCGAAACGTTGTTCGCTCCCCTAAATAAAAAATTTTCTCAACCCAAACCACCCGTTTTTACATATACATTTTTCCCTACAAGTGGGTTTTCTCGTTATCACTAATTACTCTTCCAATACGTTTGTACTACTACAAATTAAATCATTTGTCCAGTACTTCGTTGCTTTTCAATAATCGTTTTTGTTCAACAGAACGAAGTACAGCTAATATGTCTGTATACATGTCTGTATACTGACTGACAGACGTGAAGCCGAGACTAACTGTTAAAAATCTTTACTTGTGTCTTTGTTCGACAATAAGTTCACACTGAACTTTGGACTTAGCACCTAGCAATAGTTAAGACTACTTTATTTGTATAGAAGGCCAGTTGATTACTGCCTGTAGGAGGATTTACAACAGACGTGAGAAAAGTGATATAAATCTAGAGGGAGCTGTAACTGTGACAAGTTTCGGCTGCCGTACGAAGTGTTTGTTAAGACTCGCGAGCCCAGCTGACACTGATAGCATTTGCATGTTTGTCGCTCCGAGGGACAGTACCTCCGAACTGGGAGCGTGATTCCTTTTCGCACATTAGGTGAAAAAAAAAATCGATAACAAGTCTCACTTCTCAAACCCTTCTAAGGAGTCATTAGTCGTGCCCTAGGGACTTGGGGGCGGTGTCGGCACGCGAACTCGTGTTGATTCGCGCCTGCCACCATACGGCCCGTGCAATATATGTGTTTGAAATGAGTTCCATTTGGGTTTTAAATAATAAAAAATAAAAATTAAAAAAAAACCTCTGGATCACGCGCCACCGATCGCGAAGAGATTTCTCGAATCATTTATTTACCAGTTGACAGGCCTGTTACAGTATGAACAGGCAGTTATAAGTTAGGTCTCTCAGTTCGAGATAAATGCAAGTCGCGGTTATAAAATGTAGGGGAGGGCAAAGTGAGTAGAACTTAGACTGAAGGATAACTACAGTCAGGTCCGTAACCCTACCCCGTCTAGATACTCATTACGTGTCACTAGAAGGGAGAACTCGAAGCTTTAATATCGGCATCCACTGACACGAGGCCCGACCAGCGTAAAATGCAGATAATATATAAAAACCTGTCACTCGCTCGTGAGGAAATCAGATACGAGTTCTTGCCTTTAAGAAGAGGACAATAAGACACGGTGAAACATTGAGAACGGGTTCGATTTTATGATCAGTGATGAAGTGGTAGGGAGATTTTTTTTTTATTAAATTCGCGTATCGTCAATCGTAAGAGACGCGACGAGTAATTTAAAAAGGAAAAGAAAGAACGTTTGTATATTTCGATAGTAATATCAAAAAGAAAGCACATCTCGGGCGCCTATACAAATTATTCGGTCAACAAATGTAGTTTATAATGTATGAATATGATATGAAACACACACAGTGAGACAAAAGTGAAGTTTGAAAATAAAGGTTTAGGGCAAAGGTTTGTTGCTCCAATCAGTGACGCTCACCCGTTCATCTCTCGATTTAACACTCAACATCGCTGACTTCTTGTGAGGCCTGGCATGGCCGAGCGCGTTAAGGCGTGCACTCGTAATCCGAGGGTCGCGCTAAACATGCTCGCCCTCCCAGCCGTGGGGGTGTATGATGTGACGGTCAATCCCACTATTCGTTGGTAAGAGAGTAGCCCAAGAGTTGGCGGTGGGTGGTGATGACTAGCTGCCTTCCCTCTAGTCTTACACTGCTAAATTAGGGACGGATAGCACAGATAGCCCTCGAGTAGCTTTGTGCGAAATTCCAAAAAAAACCCAAAAAAAACAAACTTCTTGTCGCAATGCAAGGTTCACATATATCATTACAGTGACTACTTTCGCTCAACAAAGTTACGAACGAACACAGTTTAATGCATAATTAGATTAAAGTGTGTTTAAGAAACTAGACTCATCACTATTTGTGGTGTGCGCGTGTTTGTCCATCACTAATTCTGGGTCCACATGTATATATTCTTCAGTTAATGTGGTTTCAGGTAACAATGATTCTGGGTCCATACGTGGTGTGTGTTTATATATATATATATATCCATCAGTAACTCTGCATCCAGTTATGGTACATATATGTATGTATCAATACTTTTGGGTCCATATATGGTGTATGTATATATCCATAAGTAATTCTGGATTCAGACGTCATATATATATACATCGGTAATTTTGGGTCCAGTTGTGGTATATACATATAACACATAGAGGTATGCATACGTATAACACATAGAGGTATGCATACGTATAACACATAGAGGTATACACACTCATAACACATAGAGGTATACATACATATAACACATAGAGGTATACACACTTATAAAGGCGTACACTTCATAGTACTGAATATTTTATCCTTCCTGATTAAACTGCCAGAATACAAACAAACTTTTCACGTTAACTTCGTTTAGTCATTTGGTTTCTATTATCTCACCTACATTACTCTCTGGTTGGAGCCCTCCTCTAGTACAGCGATAAGTCTCCAGATTTACGACGCTAAAATAAAGGGTTCGATTCCCCTCGGTAGGCTCAACAGATAGCCCGATGTGGCTTTGCTATAAGAAAAACACAAACACACTCTAGTTGGTATCTGTTATCTCTGCCACGTGTTACTCCCTAGTTGGTATCTGCTGTCTCACCCACATGTTATTCCTTAGTTGGTATCTGTTATCTCATCCACATGTTACTCAATAGTTGATATCTGTTATCTCACCCGTATGCTACTCTCTAGTTGCTATCTGCTGTCTCACCCCAATGTTATTCTCTAGTTGATATCTCTTATCTCATTCACAAGTTACTCTCTACTTGGTTTATGCAATGTCACCCACATGCTACTCTCTACAACAGTGTTTTCTCAACTTGTTATCTGCTATGTCACCCACATGCTACTCTCTACAACAGTGTTTTCTCAACTTGTTATCTGCTATGTCACCCACGTGCTACTCTCTACAACAGTGTTTTCTCCAGTTGGTCCTCTCAGTGTATATTCCTATACCTGGTGAGATGACCTCCCAGAGACTGTTAATTTAGTTTACCTCCTCTGGAATTTAAACATCCACACACGTGTTTGCCCTGCATGGCGACCCGTGATAGAGAGGAGAGAATTCTGGTGGTTTGAGAGTTCAACCTTAAGAGAACACTTTGGCCTTGAATACCCTTAGAGTATCACGAGTACCAGTGCTGGACGTTCTCAGCGGGTGTTGTAGACATTGTGTTTGATACTGGTGTTTTGGTGTAGTGCTCACGAAACCCTAACATTGTTGAAATGTCCTTGTTTTACATTCTAATGCGTCCTCTCGTAGGGTTCCACGGAGGGTGGGGTTAGTGGGCACTAAAATATTCTTTGTTTATTATGGATCTCCGAAATAAAATAGTGAGAAAACAGACCATTGGTAAACAACCCCGTCCTGAAGATTCTGAACAACAATCTTTTACTTCTTTAACACCTGTTCATGATTTTCTGATATTACATTCTTTATCGGACAAGTTTTTAGGGCAAATATTCATCTCCCTTTTTTAATCAGAAGAGACTAAAAGGACTTGTTGGCTCTCCTCAGTCAGTCAAAAAGCTACATGCTGAGGACATCTTGGAAGAAATCTCCACTCTTAAACAGAGTGAGCTCCTCTTACATTTGAAGGCCATTAGGGATATACCCGTTGAGGTTGTTCCTCGCGCTACTTTGAATTATTGTTTTTGGCCTTTACATCCTGGTGCAATTCAATGAATTGGTCTGTCCTTGATGACACTGGTGTATTTGCTGGACAACCAATAGTTCCATGACTTCTAACCATCCCTGAGTGTGATCTTACTTTGAGTCATACGAGAAAACTGGAAACTCCTGGTTAGAAGTGCTGTCTTCCATTTTCTGAACATCTTTTGAACCATCCTTTCATTCCCATTTATACCAAAAGTTTGAAATCAGGTGACTCTGTAAACTCTGCCATGATGTGTTGGTTGAACAAAGAATACTCTCTATGGTTTATTTGTTCACTACCAAAGTGTACACCAATTCTCTTGCTTTAGATCACATAGAAACTCTGCAATACACAAACTCTACTATTTATAATAACTAGCTTCATGGAATCACTTCACGTTAGTTCTCACCCTGTTCTCGTCGATATTCCACATTGGAAACGAGCTCGCTCACATCAGAGCTGAGTTTGTCTCCTCTGGCACTATAACCGCTGTGACTGTTGTCCTGTTTTCAAAACTAAGCTCCACACCAGTTGGCAGTCGACTTGAAGTGAGCAATGTGGTCAGATAAAACCCTCGATAAGACTGGCTGTCTTGTTTCTGTAGAGATAGGAAGGAGGAAGTCGTTTTGTCTAAACGGCAGATTGGTCAGTTTTGTTTTTTAAACTCGCAGTTTTCTTTTATCCAGAACTCATCAGCCAGTGTATGGTCTGTGTGACACACAAGTCACAATACCCACATTTCATTGTTGTGCTGTCGTTACAGTAGCATTTTAGACATTTTTAAACATAGGTTTAAAAGTGTTTAAAAATGTTTAAAACATAGTGTCTTAAGCAATGGTCACACTGTCCACCTCATTAATGTTTTTAAAGGCTATTGAGCTATTTAACTCTACTTAAGTTTTCACCAGCTCTTTAAAAGTTATTTAGTTTTACATTGATTCATTTTTACACTTTACACCGATTTTACTTTTTGACTGGAAATTTCACGCAGATAGCCTAATAGATTTCTATTAATATATACCAAACAAACAACCAATTCTTGTTAATATCTGTTATCTCACCCCCATGTTTCTGTCTTGTTGGTATCAGGTATCTTACACACATGTTACTTTCTAGTTGGTATCTATTATCTCAACCCCATGTTACTGTCTAGTTGGTTTCAACTATTTCACCTTTCATGTTACTCTTTAATTTTCATCTGTTATCTCACCAACGTATTACTCTCTTGTTGGTATTTGTTATCTCACCCTCACGTTACTCTCTAGTTGGTATCTGTTATCTCACCCCCATGTTACTCTCCAGTTGGTATTTGTTATCTCACCCCCATGTTACTCTCCAGTTGGTATTTGTTATCTCACCCCCACGTCACTCTCTAGTTGGTATTTGTTATCTCACCCCCATGTTACTCTCTAGTTGGTATTTGTTATCTCACCCCCACGTTAATCTCCAGTTGGTATTTGTTATCTCACCCCCACGTTAATCTCCAGTTGGTATTTGTTATCTCACCCCCACGTTACTCTCTAGTTGGTATTTGTTATCTCACCCCCACGTCACTCTCTAGTTGGTATTTGTTATCTCACCCCATGTTACTCTCCAGTTGGTATTTGTTATCTCACCCCCACGTTAATCTCCAGTTGGTATTTGTTATCTCACCCCCACGTCACTCTCCAGTTGGTATTTGTTATCTCACCCCCACGTTACTCTCTAGTTGGTATATGTTATGTCACCCCCATGTTACTTTCTAGTTGGTATATGTTATCTCACTATACAACTATTCTCTCCCTGTTTGTTAGATGAAACTAAATTATGACATGAATTATCAGATTCAACAACAGAATGAACATTTTTCATGAATTATTTTTGAAATTCTGTCAGGAAATTGCTTCCGCACTTAGTTCAATAAGCCCTAACTTCATAGTGAGTACAGCAATTCAGTTATATGCTATTCGAAGTTGTGTATTGAATTCAGATATTAATACATTTTACCTTCACATCCAGAGTTGGTTACCAGTAGCTCATTTTGTTGACTGTCTATTTTTGTATAAAACTGAGTTTATGTCATTTAGCTGCGGATGAACTCTACGTTATTTTTCTTTGAACAGAATGTTTAAACTTTATGTTATTAGGATGGACAAATGTTATGGTTAAGGCACTCGTCTCGTTATCTGAGGATCGTTGGACCGAATCCATGTCACACCAAGTATGCTCGCCCTTTCAGCCGTGGTGGCGTTATAATGTGCCGGTCAGTCCCACTATTTGCTGGTAAAAGAGTAGCCCAAGTTGGCTGTGGGTGGTGATGACTTGACTAACTGTCTTTCCTCTGCTAAATTAGGGACGGCTAGCACAGATCAGTCCCACTCTAGCTTTGCGCGAACTTAAAAAAACAAACAAAAAAAACTTCTAAACCGAGTTCCGGAATGCCACGTTCAATATTGTACTGTTTGAATTATTTTCTGGGCTTTTAATTATGTTTATTGTACCCGTGCCCTGAAACTTACTGGGTGTGAGTTGGTACAAAAATGAGTTATTGGAAGAAAGCTGGAAATGCATGCAAGAGTTTTATTGTTGTAATCTTAACGTCAGTTGAACAGCACTGCGCTCTGGGATAAAGAAACCAATGTGATGGCTTTGACACTGAGATTATTTTTATCTGGAAAGAGTGAAGCATAAGATTACCCAAGAGATGTGGAAATTTGATGGTAGGCAAAACAGAAAAAAAACAACAACAAAGAATAGTTAAGTTAGAAAGGTTTTACCTGCAAAGAGATTTTTGTCAAATCAAGTTTCAAGTCCTAATGTCGTGAATAAAAGCTGCGATCTGTTTACAAATTTAAAAGTCGAGCAAAATAAAGAAACAGGGCCTGCCAGTAAAAAAGTCCTTCAGACCTTATCCGGTATGAGATCTCCAGTAGAAATCTTTGTGGATTTTTATTGTCAGAGAAAACTGTTAAAAGAATCATTCGAGTAGAAATATAACGAATGTTAAGGAAAAGAAGCAAACGTAAACAGGAGAAAAATGGGAGAAAGTTACGTCATTAAATCAATTTATCAGGTAAAAATAACATAGATCAAAGTAAAAAAAAATTCAGTCAAAGGTTTATGGTATCAAACGATACAGTTTAACGATGTAAGAAGAAATACTGTTAAAAAGCATTTTAATTTATTTGTTTGTTTGTAGTTAAGCACAAAGCCACACAATGGGCTGTTGTTGGTACTCTGTCCACTACGTGTATTGAAACTCGGTTTCTAGTGTTGTAGGGCAGAAGATATCAAAAAGTATTCTAAATACATAGATATACCGAAGGAAAATGAGACGGAGATATTTTAACTAGACACTAAAAGGAAATCAATGAAGCGCCCCCTATCCACTGCTTGAACAGAAAGTCTGGAGAGTTATAAAGCTATAAACCTGGATTCGATACCCGTGGTGGGCACAACAGACTGCCCATTGTGTAGCTCTATGCTTATCAGCGAACAAAGGAAAATAATGAAAAGACGAACATTATAAATGTGTATAGAGGGCGCACATATCCGTGGGAGAGTAATTCATAAATTGAAAGCGCTGTATCAACCAAATGGCAAAGAATTTTTGAAAGATGAGAGAGTGGTGTTTAAAAGTTGAATTGTAATAGAGCGAATAAACCTTGAGGAATATGAACAATCTGGGAGGTTTGTATGACCAAATATTTTAATATATGATGTTAATAAAGCTGGTGGGATTTTTCTAAATAAATATGAAAGGGTGATGTGAATAAATCTGGAAAAAAGACACCAATAAAAAAATTGAAAGAAAATATGAAACTCCGGATTTTATGTGTTATAAATTAGACTATTATACGTCTAAAGGACACGTACTGTCCCTTAATAAAACATACAATCCAAGCTGCTGTAGTTACTAAAGCTGTTATTAGGCTTAAGTAACCTTGCGTTCGTTTCAGTAATTATAAAAATGTTGCTCAGAACATTTATTAATAATAGGTAGATGACAAAAATGCAGTTAAAATAACAGTGTTTTGTTGTTGTTGTTGAATAATAAAAACGTATTTACCTGTGTGATGCTGAGAAAATATAACCAAAACAGTGGTACTATATTGGTTGTTGTTTTGAATTAAGCACAAAGCTACACAATGGGCTATCTGTGCTCTGCTCACCACGGGTATCGAAAACGGGTTTAGCGTCGTAGGTCCGCATACATACCGCTGAGCCACTGGGGCGCCATATGGTTGTCATTATTGCTTAAAATAATTTGTTGATCCCCCCCTGTATCTCAGCGGTAAGTCTGAGGGGTCATCACCTTAAAAATCGGGTGTCATAATCCCCAGTGAGTAGACCACAAATAGACAATTGCGTAGCTTTGTAGTTAATAACAAACAAATAAAAACAATATGTTGAATGTAGGTGTTTTGAATCTGACCATTTTGTGAAAATGTTTCTCATACTTCCAGTTTGTACCGTACAAATTCAGTTACCAATGTAGGTACGGTTGTGTTACAGTACAGATAGTAGAAGACCCTGGAAGAGGTATACGGTCTATCATTGGTAATAACAGAACTTAAAATATAAACAAATAAAAGCCTAATTAGTATATAATTAAACTGAGAAAGTAGCTAAGATAGTACACTGCTAGGCTGTAACTCAGTCCTAATAAACAAACTGATAATGTATTTTAAAGCATGGAAGTAATCATCATTAAATAAAACGAAACTTTATCGAAATACAAAAATTTATTTTACAGTTTAGTATTGTTGTTATTTAAAATTCACATATATATATCGGGCACTGTAATCTTTTCAATGCTTAGAGCCTATAAAAGACTTAACCCAGCCCTGCAATAACTGGTTTGCTTGTCAACTGCGGTTTGAAACGTTTGTTTTTCCGTTACGCTTGTTCACTGCGACAACTTTTGGCTGTGATGTTTACTGTATAAAAAAATAGATCGGTGTATAGATCGGTTCATAACACAAAGAGTGAGTGAAAAGACGTGTGACGTTAATAAGGATAACGTAAATGCTATTAGGCCTAAACAGATCGGCACTCGGATGAAAGTGTGTGTGAACAGACGTGTGGCGTTAATAAAGATAACATAAGTGTTATTAGGCCTAAGTAAATGGGTACTCGGATCAAACCCAGAGTGTACAAATGTGACATTAATAACTTAGCAGTCATAAAGATAAATCGATGAGTTAGGCCTACTAATAAAGTAGTCGGTTAGAGTTATTAGTAACACCATAGACGTTTCTTATCCGAATGTAGAGTACAAGGGAACGTATACACGATAATAATAGAAACAAGAAGAATGTTTTCAGTTTCTCGGTTTTCTGGCCCAACCTGCACTAATTAACCTGAAACAAAGAAACTATATGTTATCATCGTCAGATGCTACAAATGAAAAAAAAACCCAACAACATTAGGTCACAGACGATATATTCATTAGTACCTTTAATGAAAAGAAATCCACACTATAATTGTTAAACAATATCAAATAATAAAGTAGACGCAATAATTATTCGAACACCTGGATTAATTTAGGTCACTATATGATGAGTTTAAAAAAATCACTCAAAAACCTTTTAAATTTTAGACGTCCAAGTAATACAGAGGTAGGGAACTCAGATGAAAGAGATTTAGTGCTAAAACTTTCTGTCAAAAAAATTGAGAACCACTTTTATAGGGGAATAATCGGGTTACGTATCTTTACGTAATTTTTACATATCTGTAAACTTTCGTGTACAGCTATACGTGTTAATAAAACTGAGAAACCGTTATTTTTTTATTTCTGAAGGTTAAAAAAATCATTGTCGTTTTTTAACAAATCCGAAACCGTGAGAAAGGGTTAGAGTGTGAAGCGTAGTGTGATAACAGGACGAAAGGCAAAAATCGATATACAAAAAAAGTGTATTGTAATGCAACATACTAACAACAAGGGAACTCTAATTCTTCAGGGCTTCCCTTATATGCGCGTGCTCTCATGAGAAAAGTAAGAATTTCAAATTTTATTTTTTGGAAAGAGATCGTCAATATTCTTTTTTACACTCTCACAGAGTTCTGGCCTCCGTTACAGTAGGCAGGCAGAAATTATTTATCAGTCGTTAAATGTCATATTGCTTTGTCAAATATAAGGGATCAAAAACCAGAAACAGGGCAGATATTTTAAATTTTTATTCGGAGTAATTAGTTAGCATGTGTGTCACCTGCCTTACTAATAGCTTATTTTCGTTGTTGTGGCACGAACTTAAATGCATTATTGGTGATGTTTTATTTCCACTGTGTTGTATAACGGATCGTGTTTTCATGTGTTTTTGAAAGCACTTAGGCGAAAATTCGGTGCAATTAGGCCTTAAGTCAGTTCAGTAGTATTTAATTAGAAATAAGGAATACATATGCACGTGTGCGTGTGTGTAAAATGTAAACAAAAACAACTAAAAATAATAACGACAGAACTTGAATAAACTGGAATTGATAAAACAGTCAAATCAACCTGATAGAGTTCTCGGAGAAAATATTAGGAATAATGAAGTCTTTTATCTTTTCATTCTCAGTCAATAGCTCAGCGGTAACTCGACAGGCTTAAGATGCTAAAAATTGGGTTTTGATACTCCTAGTGGGCACAGCACAGACAGACAATTGTGCTTTAAAACATCGAACTTATTTATCGTTACTTACAATAGATATTTGTTTTATAATTACTTTTTACTTATACGTCTCTATATTCATTATTTTAAATTCATATAAACAGTTCTTATTCTCTACTCTGTTTTGTTGGGGGGTTTTTTTTAAATGCTCTGTAACCATTCTATTCAATTATATTACTACTTTTCGAATTTCTTTAACAATTACAGTTTTTATAAACTGCACTTAGGCCTAACTTGCGTTGGAGCAGAAACGTTTAATCTCGACAAGTGAGTTGACTGTTTTTCTTCTGCTTGCTTATAAAGTTCTACAAGACTTTGATATGATACATGTCCACAACCTAATAAAAAGTGAGAAAACGATTGTTTCATTATTTCTGAAAGTTAATAAAGATCAGAGTCGTTTTTAACAAAGTTGAACTTGTGATAAATGGACAGAGTACAAAACGTACACTGATAAGAAAGAGGCTGAAAGGCAAAAATCGATGAAAACGTGTGTTTTGTAACGTAACATTCGAACAAGGGGCTTCTTGGTTCTTCAAAGTCACTCAAATACACACCTGATCATGATAAAAGTTTACAAATGACGCTAACGGACACTATGCTAACGTAAAAAATGGAATTATTTGTACTTCACGATTGAAAATTAAAGTCTAACACACACTGACTGATTCGGTCTAATATCTTTAATAACTATTTTTCACGAGTTTTGGCTTCAACGATACTAGAAAAACTCTGGTTAAAGATATAACTTCGTTTTCATGTAAACGTCATCGCCAAGATCCGTAGCCCCCTCAAAGTAAGATTAAAATTACAAAATTAAAAATATTGTTTGTGACTAAAAGCTGATAGTTTACTTGTAATTAACTATATGGTATGATTAATAACTGGTAACTTACTCATAACTAACAGCTGATATCTTATTTGTAACTAACTTTTTCGGTACGATAAACGGCTGGTAACTCACTTATAATTATCATGTACTGTGTAATTAACAGCTGATAACTTACAACTAACTTGTAATATGTGATTAACAACTGGTAACTTATTTATAATTAACTTATACCGTGTAGTTAACAGCTAGTAACGTATTTATAACGAACTTATAAGATGTAATTCTAGACCTTTGTCACTTTTGTATGAATTAATTACCAACTGATAACTTACGTGCTACGAAGAGCTAAGGTTAACTCATCTGTACTATGCGAAACAAGAGAGCGTAATTACTCTGCACCGTGTTGACGAATGGCATAATCGTATACATGAATAAAATAACACTATATTGTTATTGTACGAGTAACAATAGTTATTTCAAGCATATCGCGAATTTTAACTTACGTGAACGATATAATAAATAATGGTTAACACATACATGTTTCTTTTGGTATTAGTAACCCTAGACAGCTCTTTATATAACCAAAGTAAAGTTATTTGGCTTCTTTAGGCTACTGAAGTGACGACGTTCAGTGCCTTTATCCTAAATAACGACTCTTATCTTTTCTTCGTACCGTTAACGCTGTTGAATAATCGGGTTAAATAACCACGGTTAACTCTTTTATGTAATATAATTAATTAAGTAACGAGAGTTAACTCACTTATATGATCTAAGTAACCAAGATTAACTCCTTTGTGTGATGTGACTAAATAAAGACGATTAACTCACTTGCGTGATCTAATTAACTGATTATTTTTAAACAACATGAATAATCATATTTTTTCCATATTATAAACATCCATGGAAATTATTATTTATATAAATATATTCATCTATTTACTCATTTTCATCGAAGATGAAGCGCGTGTCAATCTTCTCTGAAGCGAATGCATATTTTTATAATGACAAGTAACATCGGATATTTTTATAATGACAAGTAACATCGGACAGCAACTGCATTGAGCCCTTCCAAGAGCTTGAGCTATGTGTGTGTGTGAAATCGTTTGTGTGTTTCCTAGATTTTACAAGTTAACTGTTCCATTACAGAGAATCCTGTCTTACAAGTTGGCTGTACCATTACAGAAAATCCTGTCTTACAAGTTAACTGTTCCATTACAGAGAATCCTGTCTTACAAGTTGGCTGTACCATTACAGAAAATCCTGCCTTACAAGTTAACTGTTCCATTACAGGTAATCCTGTCTTACAAGTTGGCTGTACCATTACAGAGAATCCTGTCTTACAAGTTGGCTGTACCATTACAGAAAATCCTGTCTTACAAGTTAACTGTTCCATTACAGATAATCCTGTCTTACAAGTTGGCTGTACCATTACAGAAAATCCTATCTTACAATTTGGCTGTACTATTACAGAGAATACTGTCTTATAAGTTAACTGTACCATTACAGAGAATCCTATCTTACAAGTTGGCTGTACCATTACAGAGAATCCTATCTTACAAGTTGACTGTCCCATTACAGAGAATCCTGTCTTACAAGTTGACTGCACCATTACAAAGAATCCTGTCTTACAAGTTGGCCGTACCATTACAGAGAATCCTGTCTTACAAGTTGGCCGTACCATTACAGAGAATCCTGTCTCACAAGTTGACTGTACCATTACAGAGAATCCTGTCTTACAAGTTGACTGTTCCATTACAGATAATCCTGTCTTACAAGTTGGCTGTACCATTACAGAAAATCCTATCTTACAATTTGGCTGTACTATTACAGAGAATACTGTCTTATAAGTTAACTGTACCATTACAGAGAATCCTATCTTACAAGTTGGCTGTACCATTACAGAGAATCCTATCTTACAAGTTGACTGTCCCATTACAGAGAATCCTGTCTTACAAGTTGACTGCACCATTACAAAGAATCCTGTCTTACAAGTTGGCCGTACCATTACAGAGAATCCTGTCTTACAAGTTGGCCGTACCATTACAGAGAATCCTGTCTCACAAGTTGACTGTACCATTACAGAGAATCCTGTCTTACAAGTTGACTGTCCCATTACAGAGAATCCTGTCTTACAAGTTGACTGTACCATTACAGAGAATCCTGTATCTGTAATTATTTCTTGAGTTAAATTGATTTATTGAACCAAAATATTTTCCAAACATCATGAAGTTTTAAAGATGGCGCTCTATTTCACTGAGGTTGCCAAGTATCACAGCGCCATATCTGCGGACTTATTAGAGACCGGTTTTCGATAACCGTGATGGGCAGAGGACAGATCGCCCATTGCGTATATTTTTGCTAAATTTTACTGAGGTATTACCTCAGAAAATAAACAACAAAAATAAAAAACTCTTTTAAATCGTTACTGTTCACTAGATTGTAAGTCTGAAATAAGTGTAAGTCTACACTTACATATTTAGATATTTACAAGTTAGCTCCACATATATATCGTTAATAAAACCTTCTTGTTTCAGACACCTTAACTGATCAACCTGTCAACTGCTTCTAATGATTAATGTTATGTTGTGATCAAACCAACGTTTTTAGATACGGTTATACCTTCAAGTATGTACTCTCACTCTTAGCGACAATTTCGGCCGTAAACCCAATATTATCTCATCAACGAAGCTGGACCAACCTAGAAGATTTTAGATATGTCCTAAACTTAGATACTAAACTAATAACGAAACATAGTCCACATAAGAAATATATATAATAAACGATTTTAAATAATAAAATCAACATTGCAAAAATTATTAAACATGTATTACTTAGTACAAAACCTTAGTAATATGAAATTATTAAACTGTTTTCAAGAATTCTTGTTCAGTGTGAATGTCTACATATGCTTACGCATGCATATATTCAAGAATCAACAGACTTGACTGCGTAGACGACTAAAGCGCCTTCTTCATTCTTTGATAAACCTTTAACTTTTACAGAACTGTGTAAACGAGATATTTTTTTCGTAGTTAGGTGAAAAACTGGCGAAGTCTCAGACTAGCGCCGATAAACAAAACATTTCTATTCAATTTGTCGTTCTTCATTTACGTCTAACCTCAGGTACGTTACCACGTTGAAAATCAATGAGGTTTAAACAAGTTATAGCGCCATCTAGTGTCGATATGAAAACACAAATTCCCATTACGACAAATTAAGTTAGAGATATAGAAAACTTATCGCTAAAAAAAAAAAAAAAATCAAACGAAAACGAATGGGCGAAAAAGATGGATGATTATTAATTTAAACACAAAGTTCGAACCAAATATATTGTGCGAGTAAAAATTAGTTCAATGAACGGCCGCACAGTTAACTTCGAAAAACGTAAGTACACCCTAACTCTTCCTTCGTTACTGCAGCATAAAAGAGATTGTTCTAAGCTTCAGGGCGAAGAGAAAATAAATACCTAGCGATCAACGAAAAAAAAAATAATAAATAATAAGCGTTAACTACGCAGAATGAGAATAATCTATCTAACAAAGACAGTCGCCAATTTAAGCCTTACGCCAGCTGCTTTGCTTTCAGACGGCTCTTCTATCGCCTTATCGAGATTCATCCGTGTCTGATTTAGAAGTCGAGCCTCAGTTTTCCTCCGAAGAACGAAGAAAGACTAACAAATCAAACAAAAGCCGTCCTCGACAGGTGACAGCTACCCAGCCGAGCGACCAACCATCTTCGCCGGTGTCCTTTAGTTCCAATCGGCTTATGCCACGCACAAGCACTTGTTTCCCGAGGGCTCAGCGCCGGATAAAGCCTAATTACTCGAGGGGATTCAAACAGAAGGTTTCACACACTTAATTGTGTTATTCTGCAGACCACTAGTTGAGGCGTTCCATAAGAAGAAGTATTGATTTAGGTGTCTGGTGTAAATGTCACTCCTATACGAACTAGAGTCAAAAGGTATACCTGTCGTACAAAGGTAAAAACTGTTCTCCTCAGTTTCATGTATCGTACATTTATGATGAAAGATAAAAACATTTGGATACACTGTAAATCACCATCAACTATGTATACAGGCTAAAGGTAAGTCATGGTCCCCCGCTGGTACAGCGGTAAGTCTTCGGATTTAAAACGCTAAAATCAGGGGCTCGATTCCCCTCTGTGGACTCCATAGATAGCCCAAATCTGGCTTTGCTATAATGAAACACACACGTAAGTCACGATGAACTATATTAGTATGTTACATACGTACTAAACAGTAGAGAACATCAATTATGTCAGTATGTTACATACGTACCAGTAGACAACATCCGTGATGACAAAAAACACACTTGTTGAGAAGCACGTGAACTATGTCAGTATGTACATAATTCCTTAACATCAACTGTGTCAGTATGTACTACGCCCTGCATGGCTAGGTGGTTAGGGTGCTCGACTCACAATCTTAAGATCACGTGGTCAATTCCCGTCACACCAAACATGCTTGTCATTTCAGCCGCGAGAGTGTTATAATGCTACGATCAATCCCACTTTTGCTGGTAAAAGACTTGGAAGGGGGTGGTGATGGCTAGCTGCCTTCCCTCTAGTCTTACACTGCTAAATTAAAGATGGCTAGCGCAGGTAACCCTCGTATAGCTTTGTGCAAAATTTACAGCAAACAAGCTGTATGTACCTACACGTATGAGGTCGTCATCAAGGATTTATAACCAACACTAATGATCTTCCAGGTTAATTTTAGGGTTAACCCTAGGATGCACTCCTGAAACACCTTATGCTGTTCCACTGGTAGGGTCAAGTCAACATCAAGGAATATTTTATACTTTAAAAAAGTATAAACTTTAAAAAAATTTTAAAAGATTGCTATAGAAATATTTGTCACTAATTTGTCGGCACGCCATCTGTAATAGGATTATTACACAACGAAAGTCGTGCCGGGTCTCTTGTACCTATGTCTGCATTTTAGGCTTAATTAAAAGGAAAACGGCGGGTAATGGTCTCTTAATAAGATGAACGACCTTACTGGTTACTTTTTCAAATTATATATCTTTGAAAGCGTTCACGTGTCTTGGATCTTGAGCACGTGAAATGTTTAAAAGTCGAGACTTATATCTATGCAACAAAATACATCATCACTTCTTTCAACACTTTAGTCGGACGTGTCTCCAGTCCGCACCCTCTCTTCTTTCAACACTTTAATCGGACGTGTCTCCAGTCCGCACCCTCACTTCTTTCAAAACTTTAATCGGACATGTCTCCAGTCCGCACCCTCTCTTCTTTCAACACTTTAATCGGACGTGTCTCCAGTTCGCACCCTCTCTTCTTTCAACACTTTAATCGGACGTGTCTCCAGTCCGCACCCTCACTTCTTTCAACACTTTAATCGGGCGTGTCTCCAGTCCGTACAGGAATGGATTAATCTCTTCTCTCCAGACCTTTCCCAACCCAGATTATAAAAATGTACGCATGAATGTCCGTCACGGTGATAGGAACGTCCCCGACCTGTCTCGTGTGTCTCTTGTTTTCAAACTATATATCATGTCCCTGAAGTCAAGTTGACCTTCGGCTTTTTAAAAAAATTTCAGTGAATAAAGTTAGAAAAGCGCTGGCTGTCTGAAGTTTGTGTTGTGAGCCTAATCTCTATCTCAGAAAGGAAAGGGTGGCTTACTACACGAACTCATCACCCTACGAGCGAACCTAACCCTACCGAGTTTCTCCAGATTTCTTTAACTTGGTATTTTTGCATCACGTGAACATTATGTGTCCAACTCATAAAATGCGTCGCGTGTGTTATTTTTTCGTTTTATCACCACAAAACTGCACAACAATATGCTTGTCGTCTATCCTCTAGAAAGAATGAAATTTTGAATTTTAGCGTTTCAAGTCCATAAACTTTCCACCGAAACACTAGGGGGCTACACACGTGCTTTTTTTATATATATTTCATCGTATAAAATACTTTAAACTATTACAGTTATAATGCTATTTCGTTACTGCATAATACAACCAAAATTCTCATTACAAAATAATAACACAATCCTTTAAAAAATTTTAATTTCAAAAGAAAAAGTAAAATCGAGCTACAAATACAAAAAGATAAACGATAATCAAATGTTATAAAGAACCAAAAAATAAACGTTTTATATGGTCACATTATTTATTAGACCTTTTGGTTTGGTTTGTTTTGTTACCATTTTCAGTATTATTCACTTTGGATAATTATAAATAAATACAAGAAACTGTCTTTCCAAGAAACGGAGCGAATGTTTTACTTGTATCTTAGTAACGTAGCGCAAGTTACTCAAATTATATCTCAGAACGGCTGGTAATGGTCTTAACACTTTTATTTATAAGGAAAGAACAACGTTTGGACCTTCCTAGGTCATCTTCAGGTTAAGAAAGAGAGTCTGCAAGTGACCGTTGACGAACACATGTTTTAGGGAGGAGAGTATAAACGGTTTTCTCGTCATCAAGAATTTCTCAAATTGTACTCAGCTAACGCCGCCTATTGGCAATAATATTTATAATTTTTAAACAAACCTTTTTCTTCTGACATATAAAATGTAATCCACTTTTATCTGGTAAGACAGGAAAAATGTTCTAAATGCTGTTACCCCATATTCCTGTATTCGTCTATAAATCGTGCTTTAAAAAATAACACGTATTTGAGAGGTAAGAAATGTGTTAAACACTGTATTATAGATATTACAATTCTTGATGACAAGTGGATGACCAAGGAAGGTCAGAACGTCGGTCTCTCCTTATCAATAACAGTGTTATTACCCTTACCAGTCGTTCTGAGATACAGATATCAGAATAATTATTTAATTTAATTCATAAGTTTACCTTCCAAAGAGCTCAGATTAATAATTACACTTTACCAACCTTGACTCATAAAGTTTAATGAACATAAAATAGTATAGACCATCGTTCACAGCCTCTTCTGTTTTCCTGAGTTCAAAATATTAGTTATTTCACAAATAAACACGTCTTCTTATATTTGAAATGTTTAATGTAATTCAAATGCTGATGAGACCAGATCTGACCCGATGGTTAACGTGATGGGCTGTATATCGGAAGGTCCGAAGCAAGAACTCGCGATATGCCGCCGAACATGTTACACTTTTAGTTGTTGTTGTTTTGAATTAAGCACAAAGCTACACAATGGGCTATCTGAGCTCTGCCCACCACAGGTATCGAAACCCGGATTTTAGCGTGTAAGTCCGCAGACATAGCGCTGGGGGGCTACACTTTTAGATGTGGGTGTGTTATAGAAGCGATAGTCAACCAGACTATTTTCGATTAACTGGCTGCCTTCCCTCTAATTAACAGTTCTAATTAATAATTACTATGCCTGACGCTTGGTGTCTTTGACTGTTCAAGTCAAATGTCTCATAACGTGTCGATTTGATTGAAAACAGTAGATCGTAATGCCAATATGCGATAAATAAAGATGTCTTCCTACGTTCGAAAAAATCGGTAACTAAAGAATGTCTTCCTAGACATAAAAAGTCAGTATTTGATAAGAGAAGACAGTTCAGGTATTTAAAAAATTCAGCAACGCATAGGAATATCTTCCTTCATTGAAACGTTCAATTTTGTTAAGTAAAGATGCTCTGATACGTTTAAAGAATTTGGAATTTGTTAAATAAAGATGCCTTTATACACTTTGTAAAATAACAGTCGTGTACAGGAGTTTTCCACGATACACGTCAAACTGTTTCGTCAATTTAACAACGAGGGCTTCAAATAATACGAAACCGTATACTTAGCAGACGACAAAACTTATTTTCAATAGCGTTTCTACTTGGCTTTGTCTCATTATCCCACAGCGAGTTCCTCTCGAATAATTTTATAACGTAGAGATAAGGATTTGTTTTGTTATGTTCACTTACTTATCTTTCCCTTCAGAGCTGGTGACAGGCCCGATAACTGCACTTCACCAAGCACTCGATGACACTCGACAAATAGGTTCGAAACAAATGAGGACTGTTACATTTGGCCTAATGATAAAATCAATATGAAAAACGAGGACTAAAATGACAAGGCTCGTTAAAAAAGGTCACGCATGGTACGGTTTTTAGCAATGAGTCATTTTTTAAACATCTAACTAAAAACAATTATCAATGTTATCTCGATGTCAAACGCGACTTTGAGGATACTTCTGATTTACATTTATGATTTTATTCGAAGTGCACGAAAACGTGTATCATATATACTATCACTGCATAGCCAGCGTTCCAAGTATCTTAGTGGTCAATGGAGAGGTTTCCGTTACGGAAACAAAAAGTACATTTGAAATTTGCTCATCTAAGACTCAATAACAACAGGTCACGCCAGAGTTCGAACTCTGAGGTCATTGATTACTTATGAAAAAGGCTTTACGTCCTTCTGTTACCAAACTCTTAAACAGCCAGTAATTTAACTTCTGCTACCACGTTCCTGTAAAACAAATAATTTAATTTGTATCTTCTGTTACAAAGTTCTTGTGAGGCAAACCATTTTTGAGCTTCAACCCGAAAGCCACTTTAATATCCTTTAATAAAACTAAGGATGGTTAGCAGTGTAAGACTATAGGGAAAGCAGCTAGTCATCACCACCCACCGCCAACTCTTGGGCTACTCTTTTGCCAACGAATAGTGGGATTGACCATAACATTATAACCGCCTCATGGCTGAAAGGGCGAGCATGTTTAGCGCGATGGGGATGCGAACCCGCGACCCTCGAATTACGAGTCGTGCCCCGTCACACCAAATATGCTCCTCCTTACAGCCGTGAGGGGCGTTTAAATGTGACGGCCAATCTTACTATTCGTTGCTAAAAGAGTGGTCCAAGAATTGGCGGTGGGTAGTGATGACTAGCTGCCTTCCCTTTTGTCTTACACTGCTAAATTAGGGACAGCTAGCGCAGATAGCCCTTGAGTGGCTTTGTGTGGAATTCGAAACGAACATAGAAAGTTTTGAAACTGGAAGTTGTTAACATTTCCTTGGTCATAACGTGTTCCTTTTCATATTTGCCCAGCCCCTCTGTGGCTTAACTGTAAGTCTACTGGCTTACGACGCTAAAAGTTAGGTTACGATACCAGTCATTAACAGAACACGGATAGTCCATTAAGTGATTTTTTTTGAATTTAACAAGAACTAAACCAAATATCAGGTTCTTACTTTGTTAGGATGGTTGTTCAGTTTTTCTCGACAACATAATTTAATCATTCAATACGATCCCAGGTTTAATTCCTTCTCCTTTGTGTTTTTCTCTTTAACAGACGATGCTGTCCTTCGCACGTGCTGCCATCAACCAATAGTATTTCTCCATTGCCAGGTATTCTCCGATTACTTTCCGTTCATGTGCTAACTTTACACACCGCTCGTACAATAGCAGTGCTCGTAGCCCTAGCTCTGTGGAATACCACGTGTTGTTTTTTTTTCCATACTTGTTTTACAAACTGTGCTCGGGTTGACAACAACCTTCCTCAACCGGACTCGGAATCAGCTAAGGCGGATTTCTATTGAAACTTTCAATCCCACCTTACGTTTCGGTTAAGTTTCGGCAGAATGCAAGAGTATTGATAAACCAGATTATTATTAATTATCTTTTACACGTGACACGTGACTTGATGCAACTTGTTAAAAATGAATCACACGAAACGTTGTTCGTTGTTTTTGTCATAATTGTTACAATTTTTATTATTTCGCTGTTGGATTATTTTAAATCACTTGGTTCAACGAACCCATTATTTTTTTCCCCCTCACGTTTCAACACTCTTGAGCATTTTAGTAACTTGTTGGGCTTCGTTGACGCGAACCAGGCTACGCTAACGTAAGAATAAACTTGTTTTTTTAATTTCGCACAAAGCAACTCGAGGGCTATCTGTGCTAGCCGTCCCTAATTTAGCAGTGTAAGACTAGAGGGAAGGCAGCTAGTCATCACCAGCCACCGTCAACTCTTAGGCAAATCTTTTACCAACGAATAGTGGGATTGACCGTCACATTATAACGCTACCACGGCTGAAAGGGCGAGCATGTTTGGCGCAACGGGGATACGAACCCGCGACCCTCAGATTACGAGTCGCACGCCTTAACACGCTTGGCCATGCCGGGCCCAAAAATACACTTACTTGATACAAAGTAATTAAATGCGTTCTTTCACTGATACAGATCAAAATACTTCGCAAAAACACACTGACTGAATGATTCTACCGACTAAAAAACAGCTCTAGTTTTTTAACTGCCATCTTAAGCCTATCTATACTGACTAAAACCGACTCTTGTCACTCAACTGTCATCTTAACCCTATCTCTACCGACTAAAAACAAGTCGTTTTTTTCAGCTATCATCTTAATCGCATCTCTGCTGACTGAAAAACGATCTTCTTAACTACATCTTTGCTTCACTGATTCATTGACAGTTTACTGAGCTCATAACTAGGTTTTTCCCATTTATATCTAATCCTTGTTTTAGATATTTCGAAAAGTTACTAGATTTACGTGATATCAATTACAAATATTCTAAGCCTACTCCCACAGACTTTACTTGATCTTAACGTAATTTGCCCTCTATATAACAAATTACAACATTAAAAATATAGTTTATAATGGCATGAATAATGCTGTACTTTCTAGCTCATCAAAACAAATTTCATGAAACCTTGTACTTTACTGTTTGCAGCATTATGAATTCTGTTGGCAGGATTCTAACTATTAGAAAGAAACGGTACCAAACATCTGATTAGAAATGTGAAACTCAGCTTAACTGTATTCCACCCAGCCATATCTCAGTTTCACTCCCTCTCATTTCTCCTGTTATTGTGTTTCACTTTAAATAATATATCTGTTCATTGAAAACATTTTATTTCTAGTTTATCTTGTATTTCGGTTCATTATTTCTTCGTGTTTTCAGATTTAAGGTCCGGCCAATGTGATTGATCCCTGTATGTTTTACTCTTGGGCTTTGAGAGACGAGATCGTGTTTACGGTAGGTACATGAAAATGAATTGCTTCGTTAATAATACAGTAACTTACAGAAAACAGCTTTTAACACGAATATTTTAACAATAAATTCTTAACGTATTGTAACTTAAGCTGTTTGTATTAAATAACAAGGTAAATAAAAAATTAGGAATATAAAAACCTTTTAATACGGTTCATAAAAAGTAAAGAAATAAGGCTCCATGCTGTTATCTAGAATTGCACTTGATAAAGTCAAAATAGGGAATTATAGTTTGAGTGAGATAACATGTACAGTATCTTCGGTCTTGTTTCCTTACGGTTTGTTTGTTGTTCTTGCAATACCAGTTTACAGGGTTTTAGGTTCTTAACTTTTTACTTATCTAGTTTGCTGACATTTTATGCTCGTCTGTGATCAAAGTATTACTTGATATGGTAGCTAGTTTTATACATTCTAATGATAAGTGCAGTTGGTAGCTAGCTGATACGGCCCATTATGATTTACTGTAGCTATTGCCTATTTGACAACATTAATTTGTGATGTAAAATGTTGAGCTGCAGCTTGAGATTGTCTTGGAGATTTGTTTGAGAATATTGTGAACATTTACAGTTTCCGTGTAATTCAGTTCTCCATATTTAATACACAGAAATGGGCAAATGTATACTTCGACTGAAAAAGAGCCCCTACTAAGCACATATAAACTGCTACCAGTGGAAAATCGGTCCTTTCAAATAAAACACATAGTCTAAAACATCACTTTAAATCAGCCTTCGAGTCTTTTAAAGTAATCATTCTACGATCTTGTATAATAAAATTAATAGTATGTATATTGACATTTTTTACTTCACTTCATACATAATAGAGGTTGTTGGCTCCCTAAAAACACCAATTGTATTGTGTACAAATCATTGAGTATCTACATGTTACAGTCATCTAATGTTCATCTATTATTGTCTAGTAATTCTTGTTTAACTCTGTACTTAAGATTTTTAAATGAACAACAGTTATTCATCAGAAAGTTAATTTCAAAGGGTGATAATAACATTGTTTACAGGAAAATTATGATGTTTTTAGTTATGTAAAATACAAAACAAACAAATCGACTTTTTAATACACCTACAATCTTCACAGTGCCGTATTTGGTATTCTACAAAAGAGTTGGGTGCAATATACCAAGTCATTTTTATTACAGGGAAACAAGAGAAAAGAAGTTACAAATTGGTCAATTTGAGCGGATTTTTATTTCCTTGTAAGTCTAACATACGTGCTTTAATTGCATAAATTTTTATACGCGTGCAGTCTTACTAGTAAATAGTAAAGCTACTGAAGTGTTTTTTAATTAAGTCTTTATAATTTTGGACACTCTTTTCCCAAACCTCCTATTAGGGTTCTGAGCAATTCCTTACGACCTCTATTATGAATCACTGAGTGCTATACTAGCGACATCTGTAATTAATAAAATATAAAAGAACAAAAATAAAATGTATACCAAAGAAATATTTTCAATTTAAATATCATGTTCAAAATGCTTCGTTGAGTTACCCCTAAAATTCAGATAAAGCTTTTCTTTATTTCGAACAACTGATCTCATGATAGGCGGCAACCAGTACCACCACCCCCTCAAAATAATCTAATCCTGCTTCTTAAACCACATAATGGGATGACCGTCATTTGTATAACTCACCAACAACTGAAATTACAGCTCGTGCTCAGTGACATCATAACTGGAATCCTAAACCCGCCATTCTGCAGCTCGACAACCAAACCAGTAAATATCGGTCAAACCCTCAAGTTAAGTATTCGGGCGATCATGTGACTCTGCTTGAACTTGTGACAATGACCGAGAATGACCACTAAATCTCACTCGTGATGGGACAACCCACAACAAAACTCTTGTCAACTGTCTCACTAACTAAAAGTACGGCAATTTTAAAAACAAAACAAATTCATTCCAAATTGACACAACAAAATTCTGGCTATTGTTTTGTTTTTCTATCTTTGAGTTCTAAATTATTTATTAGTATCACTTTCACAGAACAATAACTGTTACATGTGTTCTAAATCATGGGTTCGGGTTCTACTTTCACATAACACTAGCACATAACTGTTACATGTGTTCTGAATCATGGGTTCAGGTTTTACTTGTTACAAATAAACTTATTTAGTCCTAGAATTTTTAATGCTGTCGTGGGTAAAGCTCACAAGCCACCATTAACCTATTATTTACAAAATTGTTAAAATTGATTCGCAAAAGTAGTATGCAGGCATACCATATGTTTGCTACACTTTGTTAGGTAAGTTTCTTTTCCTCTAGCTACCTATTGATCTGCGTCATTCATCAGAAGTAATATATTGTCTAGTCATAGCAGAAATAGGTGTAAAAGTTTTATTCAATGCGTAAAAGTGTTGCGGATTCGAATCCCCGTCACACCAAACATGCTCGCCATTTCAACTGTGGAGACGTTATAATGTAACGGTCAATCCCACTATTCATTAGTAAAATAGTAGTCCAAGAATTGGCGGTGAGTGGTGATGATTAGCTGTCATCCCTTTAGTCTTACACTGCTAAATTAGGAACGGCTAGCGCAGATGGCCCTCGTGTAATTACTTATATTTTCAAGTTTACCTTTCGTGAGAAGTTAAATACCAGCTGGATCGTTATAAAATATCGAATAATAAATTAGATGAAACATCGTAATATTATTCACACCTTCAAGTTTATTTAAATTATTATATAATGAACATAATAACACCCAAACACACCTTAAATATTTACATATATCACCATTATAAAGGCGAGGGTATGATGCTAAGCGGTGCAATAAAAAGAATATTTGGAGATTTCTCATGTTGGTTGGTTTTTGAATTTCGCACAAAACAAGCACGTCCTTAAATTAGAGGAAAGGCAACTAGTTATCACCACCCACCGCCAACTCTTGGGCTACTCTTTTACCAACAAATAATGAGATTGATTGTTACATTATAACACCCCCACGGCTGAAATGGCGAGCATGTTTGGTGTGACGGGGTTTCGAACCCCCGTCAGATTACGAGTCGAGCGCCTTAACCACCTGATCAAACCAGGCCACCTCACGTTTTGATAACGTCACCACATTTGGTGTTTCTTATTCGATATATTGATCGATTTGTCATTTTTTCTATCAGACCATTTGACTTTAAGTGTCTTTCCTACTAAAATCGTTTGGTGGGTATCACATGTTGCACATTTGGTTTAACCTCGCAGTCGTTGAGACGCCCATATCCGGCTCACGTGTTATCACACAATCTATTATATTAATAGTCTCATATGGAGTTTACTTACTGATTAACTGTTATTTTATTACAAGTTACAGCTTTTACAACGAGTTAGATTATTTTCAGAAACATTTTTAGGCTTAGCCGTCCAAACATAAGTGGACAGAATATCTCCCGAAATAGGTTGTCTCTAAAGAATTTTAATCTCTCGAATTCAACAAGGGGTTTGATTCCCTTCGATGAACTCAGCAGATAGTCCGATGTGGCTTTGCTGTGAGAAAACACACACATTGCTGCAATATTACACGGTAAACCTAACAGAATAACCTATTAAACAAAAGACTCTAGCGCCGCCTATGATATTAAAGTGTTTCTAATTATCATGGAGCACAGTAATGCTGTATCAAGATTCTTGGTTTGATTTCGCAACGGTTTAAATCAGCCCTCCCAGTGCCGTGGTGGTACGTCTGTGGACTTCCAATGCTGGAAACCAGGTTTCGATACCAGTGGTGGACAGGGCATGGACAGTCCATTGTGTAACTTTGTGCTTAGCTACAAATAAACAAGTTTTACATTGGCTTTAGCTTTTAGAACAATGTTTTCTTAATATTTGGAGACAGAACATTTTTGCTTCACCAAATTTCAGTAGCTGACTTCAGCCTTGCCTCTCGTGATCACCTTTTGCGGCTATTTTGAAAATTCGTATTCATGGCAAAAAAAAAAAAATGCTGATACTTTGTATGTTTCCTATTTATGGCAAAATGGTAGATTATAAAACTTAAATAGTTACATCAGTCCTTTCACAAGAAATATTCAGGTCTGTTATGATCTAGCTGTTATGGGTATTAAACCCAGAACCTACAGGCCGTGATGTCGAATCATGCTCACTCTTTCAGCCGTTGGGGGTGTCATCACTTCACGATCAATCCCAATACTCGTTAGTAAAGAGTATTCCACTTCGAAATGAATTCTAACGTAGCCCAGCAAAATCAAACTATTTTCTGAAATTGAGAGCGGCTAGCATATAAAGCTATCAAGCAGTTTTACACAAATTAAAAACAAACAAACCAGGAAGAAAAATATTACGGAAACTAATCCACATATTCCCTTTATCAACATAACTTTGTGTCAGGAACCTATTTTTTTATTGTATGGTGACACATTGTGGACCGTGGTCGTTTGTCATATATTGTTAACGATTCGGTGATTCAGAGGTACAAATTAAAAACGCATTAATCGATGGTAAATCGCTTTCATACTGATTCTGTTTTGTTTTGTCAACGGGTTCTATGAATTAGTAAAAAGTCAATTTCACTAAAGACGTTTTTGTTTCTATCACGTGACTATCACCACCTAGCAGCGTTAGTTTTGTGCCTCGATTATTTATTGTCATTTCTTTATTTCTTTTTCCAACAGGTGTCACTTAACGAGCACAGAATCGAGAAACGTAATGCCTCAACGGGCCTGGCCTGGCGAGGTGGTTACGGCACTCAACTCGTAATCCGAGGGTCGTGGGTTCGAATCCCCGTCACAGTATGCTCGCCCTTTCAGCCATGGGGGCATTATAATGTCACGGTCAATCCCACTATTCGTTGGCAAAAGAGTAGCCCAAGAGTTAGCAGTGCGTAGTGATGACTAGCTGCCTTCCTTCTAGTCTTACACTGCTAAATTAGGGACGGCTAGCAGAGATAGCCTTCGAATAGCTTTGCGCGAAACTCAAAGACAAAAATCAAAACAGAAAACAACAAATTTATCAGCAAAACCCCAGAATATCCTTCCTCCATTGCATATAGTTACGCCGTTTTTCCCATTGGTGGATGTATTCACTTCTTAGTATTCTCGTGCAAGAAGACGTGTTTGAGCTTTCTTCTTTGCGAGGATAGTAATGACCTGCCAGCGAAGCGTAAATTGAAATCGAGTCGAGTGCGTGACTGTTTTTTATATAACTTTCTAAATAATTTAGACGCTCTGCGCCAAGCCCAGCTGTTGGGATAACGGCAGAATTTAAAGTTCTGTCATGCAGTTCCCGGCTGTGTGTCTCATCAAGTACTTGCGACGAAGACGGCCGGTTTAGGCTGCTGTTACCTCAATGGCCAATCGTGCATAAGTAAAACCGGCTCTCAATAACGCTCAGCGTGTCAAAGGTTCGACGTAGCCGCCACTAACGAGATCTTCCCAGCTGCCGTAATGCGAATTCAATTTTGCACGTGAAATTCTCTAAAAAGGCGAACGTAGGCATGACCTCGTGCCCCTAATTTCCTATCCTTTAACTTGTTCTTTTCTTGTCTTAAAACGGCAGAGTGAAAAGTTTAATATCAGGTACACGTTTACCTTTTGTTTTCACTGTCGAGAGAGTCTAATATCTTCGTATTCAGCCTGAATTAAACCCTTTGAAAATAAGTTACCTCGTGCATTGTGAATTTCTGTCTATTGTATTGACGTGTTCGTCACGATAATTCTGCATACCGTGTAATTGTATTCATGTAGTTTATATTATATTATTTCACTGATAACCGTGTATTGTAGTATTAAGACAGAAACACAAATCCAAACAATATATGTATATGTATATTAATATCAGAAGTAAACAAAGCTTTGTATTGTCAGTTCCGGTTTGTGTTTTAGTCAAGGCCCCTGAAGAACCAGTGAAACAAAACGTTGTGTGTCATGTTAACTCAAAACGACATTTTTGGTGTTATTAAGTCGTTTATTTCTAGTGTTAACATGTCTTCTGTCACCAATATCCTCTACAAAAATAAAAATTATAAATAATTCTTATTACTTTGTTTTTTTATTTTATTTCATTATTCTAGACTTTTAAGGTTTGGCCACGTGTTCAGAGCACTTGACTCGCAATCTGGGGGTCATGGGCTCGAATCGATGTTAAACCAAATATGCTCGTTCTTTCAGCCGTGGGGCATTTTACGTTACGGTGAATCCCACTATTATTTGGTAAGAGAGTAGGCCAAAAGATGGCGGTGAGTAGTAATGACTAGCTGCCTTCCCTCTAGTCTTACACTACGCAGATAGCCTTCGTGTAGTTCTGGACAAAATTTAAAACGAACAAACGTTTGACGTCAAACTTTGCGTCATACATATAGCAGACAATACATGTATATATTATTTTACTAGTTGTATTTAGTTAATACATACTGGCTTAAAACTTCTTTGGATGTGTTTAGTTAATACATACTGGCTTAAAACTTCTTTGGATGTGTTTAGTTAATACATACTGGCTCAACACTTGTTTGGATGAGTTTAGTTAATACATACTGACTTAGCACTTGTATGGATGTGTTTAGTTAATACATACTGGCTTAGCACTTGTATGGATGTGTTTAGTTAATTCATACTGGCTTAAAACTTCTTTGGATGTGTTTAGTTAATACATACTGGCTCAACACTTGTTTGGATGAGTTTAGTTAATACATACTGACTTAGCACTTGTATGGATGTGTTTAGTTAATACATACTGGCTTAGCACTTGTATGGATGTGTTTAGTTAATTCATACTGGCTTAAAACTTCTTTGGATGTGTTTAGTTAATACATACTGGCTCAACACTTGTTTGGATGAGTTTAGTTAATACATACTGACTTAGCACTTGTATGGATGTGTTTAGTTAATACATACTGGCTTAGCACTTGTATGGATGTGTTTAGTTAATTCATACTGGCTCAACACTTGTTTGGATGAGTTCAGTTAATACATACTGGCTCAACACTTGTTTGCATGTGTTTAGTCAATACATACTGGCTTAGCACTTGTTTGGAAGTCTTTAGTTAATACATACTGGTTTAACACTTGTTTGGATGTGTTTAGTTAATACATACTGGCTCAACACTTGTTTGGATGAGTTTAGTTAATACATACTGACTTAGCACTTGTATAGATGTGTTTAGTTAATACATACTGGCTTAGCACTTGTTTGGATGTGTTTAGTTAATACATACTGGCTTAAAACTTCTTTGGATGTGTTTTGTTAATACATACTGGCTTAACACTTGTATGTATGTGTTTAGTTAATACATACTGGCTCAACACTTGTATGGATGTGTTTAGTTAATACATACTGGCTTAACACTTGTTTGGATGTGTTTAGTTAATACATACTGGCTTAAAACTTCTTTGGATGTGTTTTGTTAATACATACTGGCTTAACACTTGTATGTATGTGTTTAGTTAATACATACTGGCTCAACACTTGTATGGATGTGTTTAGTTAATACATACTGGCTTAAAACTTCTTTGGATGTGTTTAGTTAATACATACTGGCTCAACACTTGTTTGGATGTGTTTAGTCAATACATACTGGCTCAACACTTGTTTGGATGAGTTCAGTTAATACATACTGGCTTAGCACTTGTTTGGATGTCTTTAGTTAATACATACTGGTTTAACACTTGTTTGGATGTGTTTGGTTAATACATACTGGCTTAACACTTGTTTGGATGTGTTTTGTTAATACATACTGACTTAACATTGTTTGGATGTATTTAGTTAATACATACTGGCTCAACACTTGTTTGGATGTCTTTAGTTAATACATACTGGTTTAACACTTGTTTGGATGTGTTTAGTTAATACATACTGGCTCAACACTTGTTTGGATGAGTTTAGTTAATACATACTGACTTAGCACTTGTATGGATGTGTTTAGTTAATACATACTGGCTTAGCACTTGTTTGGATGTGTTTTGTTAATACATACTGGCTTAACACTTGTATGTATGTGTTTAGTTAATACATACTGGCTCAACACTTGTATGGATGTGTTTAGTTAATACATACTGGCTTAAAACTTCTTTGGATGTGTTTAGTTAATACATTCTGGCTCAACACTTGTTTGGATGTGTTTAGTCAATACATACTGGCTCAACACTTCTTTGGATATGTTTAGTTAATACATACTGGCTTAACACTTGTTTGGATGTGTTTGGTTAATACATACTGGCTTAACACTTGTTTGGATGTGTTTTGTTAATACATACTGACTTAGCACTTGTATGGATGTGTTTAGTTAATACATACTGGCTTAACATTGTTTGGATGTATTTAGTTAATACATACTGACTTAGCACTTGTATGGATGTGTTTAGTTAATACATACTGACTTAACATTGTTTGGATGTATTTAGTTAATACATACTGGCTCAACACTTGTTTGTCTGTGTTTTGTTAATACATACTGACTTAACATTGTTTGGATGTGTTTAGTTAATACATACTGGCTTAGCACTTGTTTGGATGTGTTTAGTTAATACATACTGGCTTAACACTTGTTTGGATGTGTTTTGTTAATACATACTGACTTAACATTGTTTGGATGTGTTTAGTTAATACATACTGGCTCAACACTTGTTTGTCTGTGTTTAGTTAATACATACTGGCTTAGCACTTGTTTCGGGTAACTTATCCTTTTATTTTCTCGCCACAGTTGTCATTAAGTGGGATTTATTGAGTAAACAGTCTATTTCTGTTAAATTTCTCGTTATGACTGATTTAACTTGTATTCACTCTGTTAATTTTTTTTGTTTACATTCTTCTTACTCAGCCTCCGTGAGAGATCTGAGTGTTCGGATTTACAATGCTAAATTCATAGGTTCGATTTTTCTCGGTGCGATGTGGCTTTCTGTAAGAAAAACACGTGTTTTCACCTTACGTCTGTATTTAATTAGTGGTTAGTAATTTAACAATTTTATCTCATATTTTCTCGTTACGACTGTTTTTAACTAGAAATTACTTTATTAATTTTTTTCTGTTTATTTTCACTTTATGACTTGGTTTAACATGTATCTATTGAGTTAACTATTATTTCTGATCGTTTTCTTTTGATTTTCGTGTATGTAACGTCTTGTTCTATTTTGTACAGGTTTGACTGTTGTTATGTTCGTTTCGAATTTTGCAAAAAGCTACTAGAGGGCTATCTGCGCTAGCTGTCCTTAATTTAGCAGTGTGAGACGAAAGGGAAGGCAGCTACTCATCACCACCCACCGCCAACTCTTGGATTACTCTTTTACCAACGAATAGTAAGATTTGTAGTCACATTTAAACGCCTCCCCCACGGCTGTAAGGAGGAGCATATTTGGTGTGACGGGGATTCGAACCCGCAACCTTCGGATTACGAGTCGAGTGCCTTAACAAACTGGCCATGCTGGGTCTTGTTATGTTCGTATTAGGTTATTTTGAATTATTTCGGTTTTATGATTGTGGGTGTAAAGTTTTCAATACTATTGACAAATGTTTCTGTAATGAAAAACGAACATTCTGTTTCTGAAAATTAAAGTTTATTAGTAAATAAACGATTCATCCGCCAATATCTTAACCACGTGATATACGCGCTATCAACGTTTCATACGAGAAGTTACGTAATTCATATCTGGACTTTAAAAACGCAGACTTCTGGTATTTAAAGTTTCAAAATTAAAACTTATGTTCAAAGTCACCAAAAACATCCTGTTTGTGTCTCAAGTATGTCTAACCAGTTTTTTAATTCCACATCTCATTAGTTCACAGTCTGACTGTATTTAACACTGTATTTCCTGCTCAACGTTATCTCACAAAGCAGTCGTCTAGGCCTATTTATTGTGCATATTTGGAGAACATTGAACTTGAAACGTATGGATTTTTTCCAATCTATACTGGAATCATTTAAAAAAACAAATGATTCGACACCGATAGCAAAACGAGTTAACAAATCATTATTCACAAAAAACACAATATAATTATAAATAAAGCACGTTCTGGTATTTTCAGAAGAGCTTGTTTCCCTACAAGTATCTGGTTATTATTTTAATAAAAATATCTGAACAGAAGTGAAAGATGCACCATAATGTCCCTAAGTCTTATGTTGGACAAAGTACGAAGTATTTCTGGGACAAAATTTTGGAGATTTCTAGTTGTTGAAGTGTAATAACTCCCAGGATACTTATGATGATACAAAACATTTCCTTCCTCGGGTTCGAATCCCCGTCGCACCAACATGCTCGTCCTCTCAGCCGTGGGGGTCGTTATACTGTTGTGATCAATCCCACTGTTGGTTGGTAAAAGAGTAGCCCAAGAGTTGGCAGCAGGTGGTGATGACTAGCTGCCTTCCTTCTCGTCCTACACTGCTAAATTAGGGACGGCTAGCGAAGATAGCCCTCGTGTAGCTTTGTGCGAAATTAAAAAAAACAACAACAAAGCAAGATAGCTGGTTAGTTAAGTCTTAACATCGTTTATAAGCTAATTTTTACCGATGAAAATATTTAATGTTCTCGTGGAAATAATAACATCGAAAGTAATTCACTGAAGTTGAACGATTTGTAATAATCGAAATCTACAAACGTATTAAAGCTCCTGGCACACCCACTACAGCTTTCCAATAACAATGCTTGTTTCTCGGTGCGTCGATTTTTATATACCAGCCACGCGAGACTCTAGAACATTCACCAATGATCAAGCACGCCAGCGTTTCACATGCATTCAAGACGTTTCAGAGATTTCGAGAACAGGCGGGACTTGCGCAATACATAGCCAACAATATACGTCATAGGCAAAAAGACATTAAAAGAAACGCAAGCATTTAAAATAAAGAAACAAAGTAAATCTGTTATACTGGTCAAACAGCCATCATAGGTTATGGTCATTCATGTTGCGTTACTCTGCTGTTTGTGGTCAGGCTTGACACCCCATACTAAATTATACGACTATTCACTTGAAAGCTTCAGAAGTATTAACAACTTTATCGTTCATCTACTACTGTCCTCTACTTCGTATTTTGCATTTGTTATGGTTGAAATGGTCATCTTTTCGACTCCCACACGGTGTCCAGTCTCAGGACGTTCCAAAAATGAACAAGGTCTCGCCATGTGGATCCAGGCTATTAACTCACATTCTAGCAGAATTATTATTCAGTGTGTTAATATCTCCTTCAAACTTTTAAAGTATAGAAATTACTTCATAAAAGTGTGGTTCACTCAAGTAGAGAGCTTCATACCATACAAGCAACATTAATTGTACTGAATGAAGACAAACAGAGCTTAAAGACTAGCTGGTTAAAAGTTTAAGATCATATTGAAACGAAGTGTTAATCGGTAAACACGAAACGAAATTTAGTCATTTGTGTTCAAGCGTTAGCGTTTTCAACACCTTCCACTGGCATCTCTTGTGTTACATTGGGTAAAAACATGGCAAAGGCTAAAAAGTTGAAATAGTTTGAACGTGGCAGAATTGTCGAACTGAAAAGCAAGGTCTCTCTCAGTAACATTGCTGGTGAGATTGGACGTAGTAAAACTGCTGTTGCAAAGTTCTTAAAAGACCATGAAGGATACGGAACGAGAATTTCTAATAGTCGGCCCAAGCAAAATTCGCCGGCGTTGAGCATGAGGATTCGAAGGGTTGTCCGATAAGGCACCAGCTAATCGTCGAACCAGATTAAGGCCCTTACGGACGCAAAATGCAGCCCAAAAACAATAAGACGGCATCTACGAGAGACAGGCTTTAAAAATCGTGAATGTCTTCAAAGGTCACGCCTCCTTCCAAATCACGAAACAGCTCGATTAAATTTCGCTAAGAAACACAAAACATGGAACGAAGAAAAGTGGACAAAGACATTGTTCTTTGGTGAGAAAAAAATTAACCTGGATGGTCCAGATGGCTTCCAAAATATTTGGCGCGACAAAGATATCCCACCGGAGATATTTTCTACACACAGTGGAGGAGGTTCCATCATGATCTGGGGTGCCTTCTCATTCCATAGAACAATAGAGCTTCAGGTTATACAGGGGCATCAAACAGCATCTGGCTACATTTGCATGTTGGAGAGAGCATCCTTATTGACTGAAGGTCCTCGCTTGTGTGGAAATGACTGGATCTTTCAGTAGGACAACGCCGCAATCCACAATGCCCGCAGGACAAAGGACTTTTTCATGACGAATAACGTGATTTTTTTAGACCATTCAGGATACTTGCCCGACCTCAACCCCATTGAAAATGTTTGGGGTGGATGGCAAGGGAAATCTATAGAAATGGACATCAATTCCAAACAATGCATGATCTTCGTGAAGCCATCTTCACCATTTGAAATAACATTCCAGCCAGCCTTCTGCAAACGCTTATATAGACCATGCCAAAGCAAATGTTTGAAGTTATTCGCAATAACAGCCGTGCAACTCGCTACTGAAACCTCTTGTTTAGCATTTCCTACCCTGTTAAGGACTTTTTTTGGTATGGCCTTAAACTTTTGACCACCTAGTATTTAGGCTAATTTCATAGTGTTCACATTTTCCTTATTAAATGCTTAAGAGTTTTTTATTTTTATTTTCCCTTTTCTTATTTTCATTTTTTCAACATCTTCTCAAATAAATGGTTGAGTCTAACAACGCAAAATGTATATTTTTTCTTTATGTTCATTGCCCTTATGATTTTGGCCAACAATTTATATTTGGTACTTATGAGTTTATGACTAGAAAATGTGATCACATATACCACTTTATCCTTATCACTGGCATAAGTGTCCAATAGGAATCAAGTTTAGGCTTGGGTAGACCAAAGCAAACGTTACAGATCGAAATATATTATTATACTCCTAGCTCGATCCATGAAAGCTACTAATTGGGCTGTTATTTTCTAGAATTTAGCTACAAATCCTCAGAAATATGATGTAACATCAAGAAAACTATGGACTTCTTGCTTTTTCATGCATTGAGGCTAATTTATCACTACGATTATCTTGTCTGGGTCAGCTGACACTCCATCTTTTCCCTGAGTGTAGAGAAAAATCTTCACTTATGTTTACATCTACTTTAATACTATCTTCCGTTTCACAGATATGGACTCAAAAATAAAACCAAACAAACACTCTCAATGAGATCAAACATCTTTTCCCATTTCATCCCTCAGAAACGTATCACTGTGTCTGTGGGCTTAAAATGCAATAAATCAGGTTTTTATAGATGTAAAAGGCATAGCATAGATAGCTCATTGTGTAGTTTTGGATTTAAATGCAAACAAACAAAACTTTCCCGTTTCAGTCCCTTGAGTGCAAGTTCCATTAGCTGCTTAAAAGTAGAAAGTAATTAGCGAATTATACAGACTGAATGGCATGCCTCAGAATTTATAAAAAACTGTTTCTTGTGCTGAAAACAAACCTGTTTTTTTGTCATCAAGCTCAACTTATCAGTATTCTGACATGATATCTGGAGTTTTAAAAAGCATTTGTTATTGATCTGAAGCTAGTACTGTTAACCCTTCCTACTTCTCTGTTTGACAAACTTCTGGCATTGTGGTTTGACTGGCATCTGCTTAACCATTGGCTGAAACAAATAGCTATACCATCTTTGCTACTCATCAAGGTAAGTTCAGTTCCTCTACCAGTCTACAAATGAAGAAGACATTTCATTCTTCTCATCTTGGACGAGCTCCAGGTGGATGCATTAGATCCATGAATTGGCTTTGTGACAACATATACCCTTGCAGTGGTATACATCTATGATGTATACCGTGCAGGTTGGACCTGCATAGCTTTGGTCACTTATGGAAAACTAGTGTGTCTGACTGCAGAACCAACATTTGTGGATTTGTTAATCCTTCAACATGGCTGAGTTACGTGAGTAGCGTTCCCACTCCATCCATATCAGGCAGTTGCTTGCTTGAAATGCTTTAGAAAGTGGCCACAACCACAAGTATCATCAGCTATTGTCAAGGCCACTCTTTTGGAACGTACTTCACCCCATCATTCACGGCCTACACCTGTAGGTGTTTATTGTCTAACTTGTGAAAATAACACTGATTGGCAGAGAAAATCCACCAGTAGCACATCCAGCATTTCTACTATGGTTGCCAATGGTCGATCAAAGATTGGTCTGCTCTGTCTCTTAACAACTTAGAATCCTGTAAAGACCTACCATATAGTCTCAAAAACACCAGATGTCATTCTATTTCAGCCATCCACATTGCTCTTCTGCTGAAATTAATCCTCTGGGGTGTTGTCTGCTTGAATGATCTAGATCAGTGGTTTCCAAACTGGGGGTAATTTAACAATTTATCGGGGGTAATGGAGAGGTGACAGAAAAAAGTTAAAATTCTGAAAATCAAGAAAACATTGAAGTAGCTGATATTAGAATTAATGTTAACTTAGTCTTAGTATGTAAAGTTGTAAATTAAACCTAGTTTAAGTATATAATAAAGTTAAACCAAATAACAATAAACATCAAAAACCAATATACAGTAGTAGAAAAGAAAAAAATATGTATCTAAGTGTGTGGTAATCTAAAAGTATTTTGAGAAGTATACTTCAGAACACAAGTCACTCAGTGACTCTGATGACTCATCGACGTGTCCAGTATGCATCACTCACTGCCTGAGGTTGCCTCTATTTCACACTACCAGTTTCTATGTGAGCATCAGCCGAGGTAGACAAAACCTGGTATGTATGTGTACTGCCCTGTGCAGTATAGTTAGTATTTACCTACTATTACATCATTCCTATGCTGAATAAGCTCTTTTAATGCTATCTTGAATGCCATGAAAAAATAAATAACAAGTTCACATTGTTCACACATTTTTATGCAGTTTTTCTTTTTCTGCAGATTAAACAATAAAATGTCTAAAAAGTGCACCTACTCTGACGCCTTTCTTCGCTATGGCTTTGTGAATTTACCTTCTGGTGGAGAGGATCGGCCACAATGTGTAGTATGTCACAAAGTGTTGACAAATGAAAGCCTCAAGCCATCAAAACTCTCAGCTCACCTCCAGAAGTGCCATCCAAATCTTCAAAATGAGGATCAGGCTTAATTTCAGCGCCGGGCTGTAGCACTGAAAAAAATCCAGTTCGGTTCATCTGGAATTCAAGCCCAAATGCTTCAAGCTGCGGTCGAAGCATCTTACTTTGTTGCATATAAAGTTGCCGAACAACAAAAATGCCACTCCATTGCAGAGAATCTGATTATGCCTTGTGCATACGAGATGTTAAGCAAGGTATGTGGGGAGGATCAAGCAAAGAAACTGAGTGTCATATCTCTATCAAACAACACAATCCGCCGACGAGTCGATGACATGGCATCAGATATTCTGTCACAAGTTACAACAGAGATCAAGGAAAGCTCATATAGCAAATTCTCCTTGCAATTTGATGAATCGTGTGACGTAGCCAGTTGTGCTGTTCTCCTTGGGTTCGTTTGCTATGTCCACCAGGACAAGATCAAAGAAGAGTTCCTATTATGCGAAGATCTGCTGACAACCACGAAGGAGAAGATATCCTCAATATCATCAACAGTTTCTTTACCACGAATGAATTGGAACAGCGTTCAACAGGTAGGGAGAGATGTTTATATAAAGTCTAGATTAGTATAAATACAATGAATTACATGGCATATAGTCATATAGTTTTATTTATTGTACAAGTAGCTGTAGTGTAGCTAATATTTTATACATAATTCACAAAAAAGTATCGTGCCTGTCGTACTGAAATACTAAAGTACCAAATTAATTAAATTAAATTAAAACCGTATAATTATAACGTAAAAGATAAGTAAGAATGACTAACTGACGCAATCTATAATAGTTTTCCTTTTTTAATCTAGGTCTCCGTCGATGGAGCACCGTCGATGATGGGTCGTAATCGTGGATTACGGAGCCTCATACAAGCTGTGAATCCAGAAATTTCTGTAGATCATTGCATCATTCATCGGTACTCTCTTGGATCAAAAAGCCTGCCTGGTAATCTGAAATTAGTGTTTGAAGATGTGTTGAAAATCGTCAATTTCATCAAGTCCAGGGATGTGAATTTACGCATATTCAGGGAGCTGTGCAAGGAAATGGGAGAGCAGTATCAAGTTCTGCTCTACGACACACCGATGTTCGCTGGTTGTCACGAGGCAAGGTTGTACGTCGAGTCATTGAGCTCCGAACGGCTCTTCAGGAATTTCTAAAACAAGAAGAATCTCCTTTTGCTACCAAGTTCACTGATAAGGAGTGGCTTGCTCGACTTTGTTACTTGGCTGACATATTTGCAGAGCTGAACAGTGATAATCTGCAACTCCAGGGCCAAAACACGACTGTCATTGATGCCCATCACACTGTGACTGCATTTCTGGGAAAACTGAGACTCTGGATTCGATGCTTGAAGAAAGGAGTGATCGCTCAGCTTCCCACCCTAGACCAGTTTGTTAAAGAGAATAGTTATAATACTGGATCACTTTTACAGACCACCAACAAAGAGATGAGCGACCATTTGAAGGGGCTTGAAACAAGCATGCAGCACTACTTTCCAGAGAGTGACCTAAAAACAGCCAGTCTTCAGTGGATCATTCATCCCTTTTCTGTACCTGATGAGGCCATTCATGATGATGATTTCCCTGAAAAGGAGGAGTGGATCACAATGAAGCCTTGAAAGTCAAATTCCAAAATCAAAATGCAGATTCCTTTTGGATTTCACAACTAGCTGACTCGCCAATTCTGTCCAAGAGAGCCTTGAAGTTGTTGGTATCATTCTCAACAACGTATCTGTGCGAGAAGGGGTTCTCAACCGTGCTGGGGATGAAAACAAAAAAGAGGACTCGCTTGAATGTTACAAACGATGCCAGACTGGCACTTTCAACCACAAAGCCAAGCATTCCTAAACTAGCTTCAAGTATGCAACTCCATCCATCCCACTGATGTTCTTGACATCTTTGGCAATATTCATTAGAAATGCACAATGATCAAATACAATGATTAAAAGTGTAATTCAGTGTAAATAAATTATATAAATAAACTGTAAATAAATAAAGTGCAATATATCTCTAGTTTAATTTAGCCATATATATCAATGTTGAAAACATTTTATGAAAGGGGTAACATGCTCAATGTGGCATGTTAAATTGGGTAACAAGCTGAAAAAGTTTGGGAACCACTGAATTCTAGATGCTCCAGAAAAATAAATTTCCTTGGATTGAAAGCTGAAGTCTGGCCAATTTCACGGTGTTTTGTATCAGGGATGAAATTCCTATGTTCAGAAAAAGCTTTTCCTAGGTATGACACTTCTCCTATTCAACCGTTTTTCTCCACCAGTAAACTTTCTTTTCTGTCATGGTTTTTTCTACTTACAAAAAAATTGCCATTATATAATCAGATGCATTCTTCTGAACTCGTTTGCCTCAAAAATTTAAATAAGAGTCAGAATACAGTTTATCAAAACATAATCTCCGAAGTAAATTCTGTTGTCATTATATCATAGTTTTTTTTTCTATCTACTTCCAGTGGCACAGTGGAATGTCTGCGAACTTACAATGTTAGAAACTGATTTTCGATATCTGTGGTGGGCATAACACATGTAGCCCATTGTATAGCTTTGTGCTTCTATTCAAGCAAATAAACAAACAAATCCATCTACTCATGGTATTTTTAAGTGAATTGATCTGACCTACAAGTATCAGATAGCTGGATTTGTTACTAATAGCAAATACGACCAGGAAATATGTAAATACTGTATTTAATAATTCAACCGAGTTTCTTAGCGCGTGTGAAATAAGAAAATTTGATAAGTTTCATGGAACACAATTTGTGTGCTTGCATAAACCAAATCACAGGCAACACTTCTCACAGGCTTAACAGCTTTTACTCTTTTAGAATTAATCTCAGTAGAACTAAAACATAACGACCTAAAATTAATGTCATTTCTCGACAGACTCCCATTAAAGCTAATATAAGGGAAAATGCTACATTTCTACACAAAAACTCGGTTTTGCCTAGTCGACAGCATCACCTCGTGACCTTTGTTCTCTCACAGCATTGGTCAGCTGTAACATAGAAAATGTCAGTTCAGTCAGCATCTGATAGATTCAATAAAGATATTATATGTTACTGGAATATCCCCTTGAACAGAATAGATGTTATCTACTATAGGAAACAAATAAACCAAGAAACAAAATATAATCGGAATAACTTTGTGCACCACTTAGTTATGAAAACCGCATAGAAACAGACTAAATTAAAAACTTTAAAATTATTGTACTAACATATACAAAAGCTTTGTTTTGTTAGAAGTTACCAACAAAGCTACATAATATTTATGCAAAAACAGCTCGTTTGGGTTGAGAAAATATTTTACAACGTTTCGACCTTCTTCGGTCATCGTCAGGTTTTTTCGACATCACAAAGCTACATAATGGGCTATCTTTGCTTTGCCAAACATGAGTATCGAAATTCAGTTTAAGCATTATGATCTTTCAGACTTATTGCTGTTCCACTGGAGGGAAAACTAAAAGAAGATATGCCTGAATACAGCAAACTGTTCAGTGGTGTGTGTTGAGCTGAGAAACGTATTAGGAAGACAGCTCAAAAGCTGGAATAAACTCAGTTTAATTATGTAAGTTAAACTGAAAGTAAAACCCCAAAGTTACCATTAACCAAAACTATAAGTTTGGCTCCCTGGTGGGCACAGCATCTTTATACTTATCAACAAACAAACCACAAGGTCAAATTAAAGCAAAGCTATGCTTACTTTTCAGCAATCAGTGCACTGTACAGTAAACTAAAAACAGTTAAATGGGTTACCTACAGCAAAAGTAACACGCAAGTTGTAAATAATAAATCCAAAATTAAATGTGTGTGCATTTTTCTTATAGCAAAGCCACATCGGGATGTCTGCTGAGCCAACTGAGGGGAATCGAACCCCTGATTTTAGCGTTCATAAATCCGGAGACATTCCGCTGTACTAGCTGGGGCCCCAAAATTAAATAAGAATATTAACAAAAAAAAAACAATATTGTACTTACAGGTCTCCTTGTAAATAAAAAAGCAAAAGGTCTAAAGTTGTCTTCATTACGAAAGATCCAGAAAATAAGTTCAAGCTTTGCAAATCTTAAAAAAAAAAGATCTTATAGGGACAACCTAGCTGTATATACAAAAAGCACAAACAAAGCCAGGATTGTGCATTAAACACATCTTGCATCTGTGGCCTGTGTTTGCAGTGTTTCAATCACTAAAACGAAACTGGTCCTAATCTTTATCAGATTCGGTAAGAGGAAAGAGAGCTATTTCTGGACGTCACGTGCTACCTTATCTTAAAAAGCTTGGCTAACTACTCATAAGTGAATCGAAATCATGTATGCTCTCAAAACAAAGAAAGTTAAAGTATTACCTTGATGAATTTCAAAGTACAAATTGAAAACTCTGAAAAATACTTCGTAACTAAGGTGGTAACAGCCACATAATACCGTTATGTGTTGAAACAATTTAAATGTAAAGCTTAGTCTATGAACAGGCCTGGCTGGCATGGCCGAGCGCGTAAGGCGTGCGACTCGTAATCCGAGGGTCGCGGGTTCGCGCCCGCGTCGCGCTAAACATGCTCGACCTCCCAGCCGTGGGGGTGTATAATGTTACGGTTAATCCCACTATTCGTTGGTAAAAGAGTAGCCCAAGAGTTGGCGGTGGGTGGTGATGACTAGCTGCCTTCCCTCTAGTCTTACACTGCTAAATTAGGGACGGCTAGCACAGAATAGCCCTCGAGTAGCTTTGTGCGAAATTCCAAAAACAAACAAAAAAACAAACAGTCTATGAACAAATGAAGAATATTTAAGTAGGACTGAGAATAATTTTTTATTTTACAGTAAATACATATATATATATATGTATATATTTTTTTATATACAAAATGTATTTTTTCTAATATTCTGATTTAAAAATCATGCCTTGAGTCAACATAAAACTAAAGTAGAGCATAAAAACTTGTATTATTCTCAAATCTAGTATTTGATTGTGTTTCAACTCACTTTCGTTTCATCATTTGTAAAAAAAGGCTTATTAGACAGATAGTGTTCCGAGCTAAAGAAAGAAACATGATGAGTGTTATTTCGTATTTGCCATGTTATCAAACTATAAATTACGACGTTTGTACACATTAATTGTTATTAAAACAATTTTTTTTCTCAAATGCAATATTGATTTATTTTTGTGTTAACACTAACATTTGATATTTCGATGCGTTTTCATTTTAAACATTTTAATAACGTAGATGGCAGTAAATGTCACCTTAAGGACCTTGTGTAATAGTCAAGATGGTATTATGTATTACTATTATTTGATATAGACGTGTTTTTTTAAACTTCAAAAATAATATAGTTAAATCGTTTGAGCTCAATAATAATAAGAAAGTAGAAGCCTAAAACGTTGAACAGACAAGGATAACAGTATTAAACTAGTAATGGAAATGATTGCAAAAGCAAGCTGGAGAACGTTGACGTCATGTAAGGTTATATTGCCCTTTATGGTTTGTCGTCGTTTGGTTTCATTCTCAGGCCTTCATCGATATTTAACACTAAATTTAAACGTTACTGGCATTTCAAGACCCGCTAATTTGTTGAATGACACTTTCCTTTCCAAAACTACTGGTTATGATCATAGCAACATTTGTTTTAAACCTTTGTCCACCGCAGTGATTGGATCAAAAGAACACGTTGATGAACTAGTGAAGAAGAATAAAGTTGTTGTATTCATGAAAGGTGACCCTGATGCTCCTCGATGTGGTTTCAGTAATGCAGTTGTACAAATTCTGAGAATGCATGGTGTTGCCTACGACAGTCACAACGTTTTGGAGGACGAGAATTTGAGACAAGGTTTGTTCTACTTCTGCTGGGAAGCAGTGGGCAGAATTTACAAGCCCAAAGTTTCGTTCTGTGTTTGAATGAACCCAAATAATTGAAATTGTATTATATTAATTGTGCCAATTTTAGGTCTGTTAAGACTTTTATACGTATTTATAATTTAACTGTACTGAAGTTAAAGATTTTGATCGCAAGTTATCTGTAGCATTTCTTACGTAATTATATAAATCGCAGTGAAATTACCATACATGTAAGTAAAGTGGATTTAGAACTGCATATATCCTCATTTTGGTTATAACTTACAATTTTCATCTTGTGCTTCATTTAGGTGTCTCGAAATACAAGAAGTTTAGTGTTATTATAAGATATACAATTTGAGAGTATTGTTAAACGATGTGCTATGTATTTCCATGTAATATAATCAGAATGGTATTATTTGGTATTAAACATATGTTTAAGGTCTTTTTAAGATACAACTGTAATATTTTTATAGTTTGAGCACTTGAGACACAAATTTGGTAAACGAACACGTTAGTTTGCCCTTGTTAGACACGTTTTAAGGACCAAAAAATTTTCTTCAAATTTTAAAATCCATTTTTGGATATCAGTGGTTATCTTCAGTTGTAATTACTCTTAAGATGATGTAATAACCACTTATTTCTCTTTAAACCAAAGTAATTCCCAAAATTTTAGTTTATTTACATGTAGGGTCTCAAATAAGATAAACTGACGTGGTATTTCTTTTTATCACATTTCTTGAATGATAAAACTAGCACGAAACTCGGTTTTACAGAAATGTTATTAAATTACTCGTGCAGACAAAGTTAGGTTTTACTGTTTGTCGTCGACCAGTTTAATTAAAATTCTCAAATATTAAGTGTTGATGTTTCTCTGTGTGTCCCTTCTTCCAGGTATCAAGGAATACAGTAACTGGCCAACGATTCCTCAGGTGTACGTAAATGGACACTTTATAGGCGGTTGCGACATTTTGCTTCAGATGCATCAGAGTGGAGAGATTATTGAAGAGCTGCAGAAAGCTGGGATTCGGTCTGCGTTATTGGATCGAGCCTTGGAGGAAGAAAGGAAAAACACGGACTCAAAAAAATCTGAATAAGTTGACGGACTCGGTCGGTTTACAGGTGCTCTGTTATTGTTTAGATTTTTTTATGCATGCCGTCTCGTAAAGAACACAAATTGTTTCTGTCCACGCATAGAGAATTTCTAGTGTCCAAGTCCATCCCAACTGTGACGAATGAGGCAAATCGCATTAAATATTCCTCACTAGAGTTTTGCTTGAATTTTATTTTCATAAAATAAATTTCTTGCGGTGATGAAGTGTACCATATGATTATTGTTTGCTTTTGTTCATCAAAAAACTTGTAAGACACCATTGCATATTTGGAATATTACTTTTAAACGGAAAGAGAGCAGATATGAAATGTGTGAAATAGGATGTATCGTTATATGTAGTAAAGCTTTGTTCTACCTAGAAAGTGTTTCTAGAAAAGCTCACTAGGTGCATAATTCATCTTATTTTTAACTCTGATTTGCAAAGCTGACATTAGTTGTGTGTGAAGTGTCATAGAATAACTAGTTGTTGATGTCACTTTGACTTTTCTTACCTTGTATTATCAGCAGCACAAACATGATACGTCTAAATCAAACCTCCAGTTCACAGATGAATCTTACACCTTTTAACAAACCTTCCCACACTTCATGTAGATACATAGAGTAAATGTGGAATTAAACCTAACATTTCTTCTCCGGTATGGGGCAGTGGACTGACCTTTTGCACCTTAGGCTAAACAGTCCTATCAAATTCTTTTATGTTTTGTTTTTCCCACATAAACAAGTGAAACCTTTAAATAAATACTCTTTCAAAGTTCAATGTCCTTTTAATTCAGTAACTTTTCCTTTCTAAATCGTTATTTTATTTAAAAAGAAACCACAGACTAGTGTATGTGAAGCCAAACTAGAACCTTATAAAATGCCATAATAATTTCACTTATAAACTCAGTATATGTGTATATATGAATCCTTGTTCAACGTAAGTTAATGAAGTCCCTAACCAACAAAAGGTAAATTAAGTGTTATTGACTGAACAGGAATGTTAAGAGGGACACCCTACGTCATGTTACCAGTTTTACAATAAATGACTTAAGTCTGTGTACAGATCTTGTGTACATCATGCAGCCACTGGAAGCCCTTTTCTATGTAATAAAATACAAGTGGAAATGTTATAATGCCAAGAGAAATAAACAGAATGTATTGTTTCTGAATAAATGGAGCTATTTTGAATAAATTGTTTTCTCTTGGACAATTTTTAAACTTGGAAGACATCACCAAAAGGATATAATTTGTACATTAATTTACAGATGATTAAAATACCACCCTTAAAAACAGGAAAAATAATAAATATTCCAGCATGGTGGCTTCAACTAGATTAGGGATTCAGAGTTGTGGCTTTAGTTGAAATTACAGTATTGTATTGCATTTAACCAAGTAGAATATTTAGACTAGGTTGAAAACTCGGGCACTATGACCTTAGCTAAATATAATCTTTTAGGTTTAGAACAATAGCCAAATGCTTTGCTTTGAAGTATATAGTTTAGAAGACAGAACAGCCTAGTTGGACCAATAGGACTCTTGTTGTCCCTAAACATTATGTTATTTTATAAATTTGTTTCTATATAGCTTTGAAATATTAAGCTGAAGAATAAGAAAATTATTTTCAAATATCAATAAACAAGATGTTTGGTATAATTTTTTGAAATTTCTTGTGTACCAAAGGAACTTCCAGGCAAGAATAACTCCTGTGAAGATTTAGTACACTGGATGTACATTGTACATCATTTTATGTGTTCATACTGAATTATGGATGTATGAGATGTTTCAGATTGAGTGTGCATCGTTTGTTCATACTGGATCACAGATGTATCTCTAGGAGATGTTTCAGATTGAGTTTACATCATATTACTTGTCCATGCTTGATTACAGATGTATCTCTGCGAGATGTTTCAGCATCTCGTGACTGGCTTTTTAAGCCATCAACTGTTGTATCAACGACGTTTCTACGAAACACCACCATAAGGTTCATGACATTGTTTTTGTTACTGTATGCTCTACTCAGAAGATATTGTAGGACAAAAAGAATAGAAACATTTAAAATATATATATAAACGTGAACAGTTTTTGTAATTATACCACTTTTGTTCTCCTTTATTCTAGGCCCCTTCCTGGTGGGTCTGTGGTACGTTTATATACTTAGAATGCTAAAACCTTAAGCTTTATTCACTCTAGTGGACAGGTCCCAGACAACCTAATGTGATTTTTCACTAGAATAAACAAACAAATCTTCAAACTGATTTTAGCAAAGTAGCAAATGTGCCAATAGTGCAAGACAGCGTGGTTATTGTAAATCAGAATCTATTATAATCTACCTGACTTGTTTAAAAGTGCCTTACTAGTTATTGCAACTGATAAACTTCTCAGCTAAGTTGGTAGAGAATTCACTTGATATGCAAGAGGTCCTGGTTTCATTTCTACTCAAGTATATTGCAGAAATGGGATTATCATTGGAAAGTTGGTGCTTGACTGCTGGGCATTCCAAAAACCTAACTTAGAAAAACAAGTGGTCAACTACTGGTCACTCTGAAATGGGTTTTGTTTGAAAGAATAATGCCATAATTTAATTGTGAAGAAGCGTTTGTTATTACCAAGTTGTTCTTTCACTGTTATTGTAAGAGTTCTTATCTAGCATGGGAGTGATTCCAGGTTTCATCCACTTTCAAGTGATGCAAGATTTGAATCACCATATCTTGACGTACATTGTTTTCCTAATGCATGATGACACAACAGTGACAATATATCATCTTGAAAATATCTTCATGAATTTCTATAGAATACTGCTTATAAATTTAAAACATGTGCATCACACAGTACATGTTGTTAAAATGCTTGATATACATTTCAAGATAATTATAATGCATCATGGAAATTAAGCATGCCACTAGTTGAATATTTATTTATTTAGTACAAATACAAAATAATCACATAAGGGGCTCTTAACAACACAGAGAAGTCTAGGATTTAACAGAAACAGTTAGGGTTAAGGAATAAGAGGTAACATCTAGCAAAATCACATACATTTTTTAGCCCTAATATTTAATATAAAACTAAATTTATGAAAGAGCTACCCAGTCATCCTCATCAGTCATTACTTCACTGAACCAGTTATCTTCACTTTCACCGATTGGTTCCTATGATAGTAAAAGTGATTTTGTTTATGATAAAATCTCGTAAAGCTAGTACAAATGTAGCATAATGAAAGAAAAACAGTCATCTGTGTAAAATAAGCCATTTTAAACAACTGGGTTGAACATAACTTCTGCCCCCACAGTGGTATGTCTATGGACAGCTAGAATCCAGGGTTTCAATACCAGTGGTGAACAGTGCATTGTGTAGCTTTATGTTTAACTTCAAAACAACAACCTAATTACCAGTCTGTACTCCAAAAGGATTTCATTCTAACACATCTTGAAAAGTAGACGACATTTCCTACCAACATTAGTTTATTTATGTATTCTCTGAGATACCTTGTAAACTAAAATTTTGTTACTATGACAACCAAAATACAAAAAAAAACCTGATTTGTAAACTTTATTTTAAAACAAGGATCTTAGTAAAATGATAAAATTATGTTCATGCATTTATAGCGTTTAAATATATTATATATTTTCTTTTCTATCTGGCATGCTTAGTAACAAGATAGCAGTATCTAAAAAACAATTTTATTTTAGACTACTGCATGACATTAACAGTTACCACTGGTGTAGTTCAAAAGAATGTATTAAAAATATATAGAAACATTAATTTTCAACAAATGTCACATTAATCTTTAAGTTCTTTGATAGATTGTTTAGGTAGATGAAACAGTAGAATGGACAGCAACTGCCTGTTGTGGAGACAAGTGTAGAGGACGACGTTTTGAAGTCTTCTGCCTTTCATCTTCAGGATATAAACTTAATGCAGTAATATACCGAGTTTAGGTGCATAATGAAGAATATAAACTTTGACAAGAGACGGAAGACTTTCAAAATGTCATCCTTTACACAAACTATTATAGAATGGACGGCAACTAGCTGTTGTGGACCCACAAGTGCAGAGGACGACGTTTAGAAAGTCTTCCGCCTTTCGTCTGCTACACTTGTGTCTCCACAACAGACAGTTGCCGTCCATTCTACAAAAAAAAATCTTTAAATTGTTTAGACTCTGTATTGGTAGCCATTTTCATCACAACTGTCATTCAGAAGTGATTATAATAAACTAAAACTCACCTTTATCTTGTCTCTGTTTGGACCATTTTGTTGGTTGAAATGTTTGTCACTGATAATTGGAAGTGTTTGATAGATGCTTTCAGTTGAATAACCGAGTTCTTCAGCACTTTCTTCTAAACTTTCATTCTATCACATAAGAAGATTTATGCATATATTTTAATAAGTGCTTATTTAATAACTCTACATTTTCGTGTAACAATAACCAAAAATGTATTTTGCATGAAAAATTTTATGAACTGAGATTAATGTTTAATGGTACAAACATAACTTAAACTATATTGGTCAGGTCTATATGGTGAATGTTTTGATAATAATAGGTTTGTTTTTGTTGTTGTTTCTAGGGAGCTATATATACTCTGCCCACCACAGTATCATAAACCAGCTGATTTGTTGTTAAACCAGTGAAGGGGAGATAGTATTAATAATCATAAACATAAAATTACTCAATACAGTAATGCTAATAGGTCACGACAGAATTTGTGTGTGTGAGTGGTGGACAAAGACAGTTGTACGTTCCACAAAATCTTAACTTACTAACAACTATGGTTTAAACCACTAAAGTTATGGTCATTACTTGATAAGTTTTTATGAAACCAAAATTATCTTTGGTTTTATTTTCCCTCAATTCTGTAATTAAGGAAGTTTCACCAGATATCTATCGTTTCAAGTATCAAATATATAAATACGTAACCTGACGGTAAACTGGTAGAGCACCAAGTAAAACTTGTGCCAAAATTAAACAATTTTTCTTTTGTAATTAAACTTATTGTAATACGTTTTCTAACACTTCTTAGTGAAGACAATCATTAGATACACATGCTGTGGATCTCCTCAAAAGTGTATTCAGCTCCTATAAGCTTTCATGATAGTAAATGCCTAGAAAAGATACATAGCTTTTAATCCTTATACTGACAAAAACAGTCGTTTTTTACAGTTGTAATCATTTTGATCGGGCACGTATGACACTACTGTTTGTTTTGAATTTCGTGCAAAGCTACACAAGGGCTATCTTCAATAGCCGTCTAATTTAGCAGTACAAGGCTTAAAGGAAAGCAGCTAATTACCACCACCACCTCTCTTACCAACAAATAGTGGAATTGACCTTCCCATTATAATGTCCCCATGGCTGTAAGAGTAAGCATGTTTGGTGTGATGGGAATTTGAACCTGCAACCCTCAGAATACAAGTTGAGAGCCCTAACCACTGGGTCAGACAGTAGCTGATTCTGAATGTTTGCTTAAAATAAATTACTTACAGTTTCAAATTAATTCACTTTTAAAGTTCAATCTAAAAGGTTTTAAGATTTAGAAGTGTACAAATGGGGCTTTGGAAAGAGAAAAACAGTCCTTTGTGTGAAGAGAAATTAATATCACGTCTGTTTTTGTATGACTCTGTAATTAATTAACATAGTAATATCAGGTATTTTTAATGGCTCTGTAATTAATTAACAGAAATTAATATCTAGTCTGGTTTTGAATGGCTTTGTAATTAGTAAACAGAAAGTAATATGTAGTCTGGTTTTGAATGGTTCTGTAATTAGTAAACAGGAAGTAATATGTAGTCTGGTTTTGAACGGCTTTGTGATTAGTAAACACAAAGTAATATGTAGTCTGGCTTTGTAATAAGTAAACAGAAAGTAACATGTAGTCTGGTTTTGAATGGCTTTGTAATTAGTAAACACAAAGTAATATGTAGTCTGGTTTTGAATGGCTTTGTAATTAGTAAACACAAAGTAATATGTAGTCTGGTTTTGAATGGCTTTGTAATTAGTAAACACAAAATAATATCTAGTCTGGTTTTGAATGGCTCTGTAATTAGTAAACACAAAGTAATATCTAGCCCGGTTTTGAATGGCTCTGTAATTAGTAAACAGAAAGTAATATGTAGTCTGGTTTTGAATGGCTCTGTAATTAGTAAACACAAAGTAATATGTAGTCTGGTTTTGAATGGCTCTGTAATTAGTAAACACAAAGTAATATCTAGCCCAGTTTTGAATGGTTAAAAAATTAATGAACAGAAAATAATATCTAGTATGGTTTCTGAAGGCTCTATAAAAAATAAAAATAAAGTATCATATGAAGGATAAACTGAAATACACTAACATTGAATATAAAACATAAAAACAACGTCTTGTCAGGACACAAACAGCTGTGTAATTGTCGGTGCTGAAAAATAAGGTATCAATTTAACCAAGCACATAATCACCATCTTCTAAAATGTTAAAATAAAAACATTTAACACTAATATATACTTTATATCTCTAAATACTGACCTTCCTTGCCCTGCCTACTCATGGCTTATACCTGGTGTCTAATAGACAGACAACTGTATCAATTTTAAGTCAAATAACTTTTTATTGTTCATGAAATATACAACTAAAACTGTCCGTCCAATTAATTTTAAACTCCTAGGCATACAAAACAGGGCCCCAGTGGCACAACAATATTTTTACACACTTGTATTATTGGAAACTAGGTTTTGGTGAGCACATATAGTGCATTGTGCTTAATTTTAGATACAAAAACAAAAAAGTCAAACACAAGAAAATAATAAGTTTACTTTAAGAAATATACATGGAAATCTAACTGGATACAAACTGTTGTAACTTTTGTTAAATATGTAAAAGTTATATAACTTTAAAGACTGGAATGAAACAAATTACCAAGAGAAATGTAAAATCGTCATCTTTGTCCACATCACTTGTCATCTGCGGTACTGAGTTATTCAGATCTAAAGCAGCTTTGTCCTCCTGGTCTTCTGGAAACTGCCCCATTATTTTTAATACAATTTTCTGTAGGTGAGCCATAAGGGCTTTCTCCACTTCATAGGTGGTGTTGCACTAACAGTTAATAAATATATCATTGTGTTAAATGTCTCAAACTACATTACAAAACGTAAGATCACCCCACTTGTTCCTTTAAAAATATGTTTTTCAATAATTTCAAAAATAAGTTCAATAATTAACATTTTTGGTGACTCTGCAAGAATATCTTAACTTATGGAGTGTCTTACATTTAACTGAAATTGTGGCTTGAAAGTCACAATAAATATAACAGTTAGTAACCAGTCTTCAATAACTGTTCAGTGTTTACTGATAACATCCATTATGATAGATGCACAAGGAAGACATCAATAATTTGGTAAACTTTGAGAACATCATATACAGTTGATCATCTATAAACCTTTAACTCCCATATAAAGGCACAGCCAAGAAGGGGCTCAAGCGAGGCTGCCCCCCAAAAAAATAGGCATATTGAACAGATATTACTTTTCAGCTTCTATATATGATAAATTCATTTTGTATCATTTAACTAAAAATAACTAAACCTTCTATAAGCACTGTTACATCTGATTTGTTTTAATGACCATTTTATTAAAAACTTGAATCAGTTTCAGCTTTTTAAGTTATTGTTCCCCCACCCCTAAAATTTTCTAACCCCTAAGTGTAAAACCATGCTACACCACTGCTCTCGTTTCCATTTTTATCATCGTCAAGCGATTGTTAGGAATTTCAACAGATATGATGCATTATTCTCTTGTAAGTTCACTTTTGATCAAGAGGTGGGCAAATCCAGTAAAAGTTTTCCTCACCTACATCAAGGCCCTGGAATATAATAACTTAAATATTTTGAATATTCTCTTAATAAAAACAAAACAAGTAATAATATATTTGTATCATGAATGTTTAGAGATCTAAAACACTGTGGCCGTAGAGCCTGACATTAAAAAAGTAGCTAGAAAACTGTTACAAAGTCTGTGTTGTCTACCATTAACAAACTACTGGAATCACTAATTCTTAAAAATCATTAAATGTTTCCCAATATAAACAGTTTTTTGTTTTACTTACACCAATATATCTTTGGCATCTCAGAGTAAAGGCTTCATTTGTACTGTGCTTTAAAATGCTGGTCAAAGCAGATGCTGTCTGTTGAATTGTTTGATCCACTATTGCTTGTTTCTAGATAATAATAAATAATACATACATAATGTACAATTATATACTTTGAACATCTTACTTTTAATAGTCATTATTGCATATTTTAAAAAGACATGTTTTAACATGTTAAAAACATTTATTATAGTGCATAATTTGTGTTTGATTTTTGGTAATGAGTAATCAATGTCACCAAGGAAAACACATAGTTTTGTTTTTTAGGAAAATGGATTAATTTTTAAAATGTATCTCTATATTTAACTCTAGTCCTGATAAATATAACCTATTCATTAGTTTAAAAACGATATTTAAGAGTCAGAAATTTTAAATCAGTATTAACAAAGAATATGAATAATTATACCAAACATTAATTATATATCACTGTTTGTACCTGCCGTCTGTCACTGCCATGTTTCAACACAGCTTCAAAATTCTGGATTAGAAGTTTTTGTAAAACTGATGCATTTTCTGTTATAATGTCGATTAGGTTCTTCCTGAGAACATGTGCTGTGTCTAGATAAATTAATATTTATTTCTCTTGATAAAATTCTCCGAGTAACAAAAATACAGTTACTTTTATTTAAATATTATTTTAAATAAATTCCTAATTTTTAAAACCAACAACACTAAAACTTTGACTTAAATCAGAAACAGACTTACTTTTCTTATTGGAACTTTCACTGTTATTTTTATCACATTTTGGTTGAAACCTCAAGAATAACAAAATATCAAATAGTTCATCTCTATCACTAACATCAGACTGCACAAACTTCAGACTTGCACAAACTGTAAAATGGCAAAATTGTAATAATAAATGTCTTGTTTTTTTTATATTATGTGATTACATATTTCATAGTTTCAGTTATTACCACTCAAAGAGAATTTACTCTTCTATATAAAGGAATTACACTTCCATAAAACTAATGGTTTAACATAAAAATAGTTTTCATTTCTCGATTAGTCACTTCTTAAATAACAAAAAACATATCTGAAAACAGTTACCCAATCCATTTGTTACCTGCACGGGTGTTTGTCAATCACAGAATGTGATTTAAAAAAAAGTATTTGGAATTCCATGTGCACATCTAATTTGTGATTCATCAGACCAAATAAATATTGGATATTTGTTTCAACAACTGAATATTTTCACCATTAACATTTTAATCTCTCCAGTATCTTGAATAGGAGAAATATCAACAAATGGAGAAACAAACTCAAAAATGACATCAAGAAATATTTCGGTTTAAAATAACATTATATTCTGATATTTTCAAATCAACATATCTTGCGTATAATTAGCTAGTTCAGACTCATTGATTTTCAGCTGCTTTTCAGTGAAAAATATCTCAATATCACTTCTGTTATTAATAATATTACTTCTGATATACCTTGTTAAATATAAAGTGAAAAAAAAACAAGATGAGGTATGGATCGATTAATAGCTGAAAATCAGATTTGCATTATTAGTAACTGATGTAAACTTCTATTATTATTGTTTAGCTACAACTATTTCAAAATAAAGTACTTGCACACAAAATATCAATTATTTCTTAACGATGTGCTTTGAGAATGGTCGAGAAGAATTTTGATGAAAGAATTACGGTAAACTTAGGGGCCTAACACCAAATTTATCACACCAAGAACAATATTTTGTAACTAGTATACATGATACCATCCTTCAGCAGTTTTCAATATAATACAATAATGAAGTTGGAGAAAAAACTCTTCTTCACAGAAATCACCAACACTGTCTCAACATTCAGAGATCTATTTTTCTTGCCGCATCTGTATGGATATTATTGTAACTTCAATTTACGAAAGCATAAACTCATATACAGTTTAAAGAAATTCATTGAAGATTATTTATCATCTTAACTTTGTAATAACAGACAAGAAGTCACAGCAGATGTCTCACTTGTTGACCTGTAATTAATAACTACACATTTGTAAAACTCATAAAAACTTCAGTTTTTGGTTTTGAGTTTATTTCTATAAAAGTGACTAAAATGTTCCTAAAAACTTTAAATTCTTATCTAAATATTACCCACACTGGAGACACCTCCTGTTATTATAAAATTGTCATTATTCTATTATTATACTGTTAAGAGTTCTATTCTGTAAGTCTCTTCTTGCGGTTTCAATAGATGTTGGTATTTCTTTGCAATAATATAAGTTTGCCAGTAAATGTAAACACTGTAGCATTTGATGCTCTCTAAATAATAATACAGAGAAAAATGCTAGTCTGATGGAGAGAGCATTAGAATTTTTTGAAAAAACTTTTTCTTATGTAAGTTTATGGATCTCAGTTTAAGCAAGTGTTCATGACCTATGCCAAACCAAGTCACTGTACAGAAGAACATTCACACAAAACAAACTTGAAGATAAACTTACAATGTAGATCCGTCTTTCCTTCAGTACCAATAAATGGACTTGATATTGATACATCCCAATAAGCACCCATACGTAAAATGTCTAGAAAATCTTGAGCTTTAGGAATAGACCAGATAGGGAAGAAGTCTGGTCCTAAAAAACTAATATACGATGGTTAAGAATATACCACAGTTTAGCGTAAAAATCTTTTATTAACATTGTTCAATTTTATTTGAACACAATGTATGAAATTATCATTTAATCAGAGTTTGATTAAGAAAATATTTCAAGTGACAGATACCTTAACACTAAAAGTCAACATGGTAAATAAGTATTTATCATATTGGTCCTACTTGTACTTGAGTTACACTTACATATTTTTAATCAATTAATAATATTGCATTTCAATATCTGCCCCATGTTATGGGTCTTTGAATTTGTGAGACTTGAATATTTGTATATTTAGTAAATTTGAAATCCCAACACAGGATACGTGTACTTAATCAGAATTGCTGTACATTTCATAAATGTTATTAAAACAGACACCACAGTTCAGTACAGTTGTTTTTTTACAGTATTTTCCATAACTAAAACAAGAGAATGTAACAATATAAAAAGTATGTAGAGGTTTGATTCTCCATGATACACTGACTCAAGATCTGTCATGAAATCTGGAAAGTTTGTAGACTGTAAAACTGATGAACTAACCCTAAATATACCTTAGAACCAGGGGCATAGATCCTGAAGGTATGGGGGTATACATGCCCCTTAAATTTAGGAGGGGGGTATAGCGCATACAATCATCTCCCCCTACAGTTTCGTCTGTTGAATTGTTTTACGAGGGCTGTTCAAAAAATACACGGACTGACGTCATAAAAACAAAGTGTACTTTATTTAGAAGTTATAGGTCTGGGACCCCTTCAGAGTACTCTCCTCCCCAACGCACACACACTTATCCCAACGGTGTTTCCAATTGTTGAAACAGTCCTGGTACGCTTCTTTTGTAATGTCCTCCAGCTACTTCGTCACATTTGCCTTAATCTCGGGAATCGTCTCAAATCTTCTTCCTTTCAAGGGTCTTTTGAGTTTGGGGGACAAGAAAAAATTGCAAGGAGCTAGGTCAGGTGAGTAGGGGGTGGGGAAGAACAGTGATCGAGTGTTTGGCTAAAAACTCACGAGTTCTGAGGCACAAATTTCGCAGAAACGCTGTGAATCTTCAATTTTTCGGTCAAAATCTCGTAACAAGATCCAACAGATATCCCACACTCTTTAGCAAGCTCCCTGACAGTCAGACTTCGATTTGCCCGCACCAGGGTGTTGATTTTGACGACGTATGGGTCGTCAGTTGACGTGGAAGGATGTCCACGACACTCATCATCTTCAATGGACTGTAGACCATTGTTAAAACGTTCATGCCACTTGAAACATGCCATACGCTGCATAGCAACATCACCGTATGCCGTGTTAAGCACAGCAAAAGTTTCAGTCACAGATTTTCCAAGTTTCACACAAAATTTCACAGCAAGTCGTTGCTCCTTCAGGTCATTCATTCTAAAATCTGCCAAATGAAAAAATTGCATAGCTAATACACAAATGGAGATATCTGCAATCGGGAAATGGCATCGTAATCAACTGATCTGTGCAAACTTAGCGACACCAAGCGGATTACCCTGGAACCAACCGGAGCAGTGCAATTCAAACAGTCCTCGTATTTTTTGAACAGACCTACAAATTGTGTGTTTGTTCTTGTGATTCTCGTGTTCTTACTAATCGAATTACATAATTAGGCCTAGATGTAGGCTTTTTCAGTTGCCAAAATGTACATCTTTGATATAGGCATGATTCTAAACTTTTTGATCTAATCGATAATTCAAAGTATCAGTCAGTAGGCCTAAATATACACGTAAGTATCGTGGCAACAAGATTACTCTGTAGCTGAATGTTTACAGCTTTCAAGTTCACATAATCAGAGATTACCAACTTTCAAATTAAACAGTCCACATAAATGGATGCAAAAATCACCCACGCACCCATCCCCATCAGGTGTAAAAAAATCTATGCCCATGCTTAGAACTGTTTTCCATTACATATTAATTTTAAACCTCCATGTATAAACTATTTAAAAATATGTTACACTTTTTAAATCAATAAATATTTTAAATGCTTAATAATACTATTCTTACCAAAACATATATGACAATTTTAAGTCCATGAAAAATAAATTATGTTCCTTTAGCTGCACTGAATTACTTATCCAAAGGATATTGTAACAGTTGAAGTACATTCTTTGGTAAGATTTGTTTTTTTTGGACATCCAACAATGTATGACTGTAGACTTAGAGGCAGAATTTCATCAGTAGATATACTAATAGGTTTCAGAGCTGCTAACGTACCGAGCAGAAAGAACAGATCTTTAGTGTTGATTGGTAACCTGTATAAGGAGATATTAACCAGTGAAACATTTTGGTGAGTAAAATAATTAGTTGGATGAATTTTCTGAAAACTTAATGAACTAAAATAGAAAATTCTTGAATTGATTTGATCTCTTTGTTCAGTGATTCAAGGCAGTATATTCATGAAAGAAACATTGTTTTCAATAATCATTAATAAATGATGTTATCTGTATAGCTAAACTAGTTTCCTTTTCTTACCCTTTATCAAAAATTACACTTGGAAGAATTATTTTTCTGCCACCACTCGAAAGATTCCTGCCAATCCTGTCAAATTCAAAACATTAGTTTTGAAAACTTAAGATTTACAGAGAAAAGCTTAACAGAATTACCCTGTCGAATATTAAAATTGTATTATAGTTTATTTCAAATTAAACAGTTTATTAGTATTATTAATACACAATTTATTTTCAGTTTTTAATTACAATTTTATCTATATTTGATTCATAGGATGAGAACAAAATTACCACAGAAATGATTAAAAACAAGTTTAATGGATATCTTACAGTACAACAGCAATTTAAATGTGAAGATATCATTCAACTAAAAGTGTAGTCTGTAATCAGAATATAAAATTCATATACTGAAATGTTATTACTGGCAGTTTTAATGTGCAAGTGTATGATAATTTTTGAATGAAATTCCTATGTGTACATTATTCGTGAATATTTCACTCATACCAACCAAAAATTACCATATGCATTTATCTCAACTATTCATACACATAGTCAAGTTATTAATTATAAAATTTATTTATCTGAGTTTCATATTCCATACAGGCTGCAGAAACATGAAATGTATTGTATTAAACTATTGTGATACTGTAAAACTAAACTTGTTCTAGTTTATTTTCAATTGTGTACAAACATTGTAATATTTCAAATTATTGCCTTGATTTCTCATATTTTTAACCTGTGACACACAAAAATTGAAGATGTGATTAAGAATATTTTAAAATATTTATTAAATAATTTTTTCTCCTTTCAATGGTATTACTTATTCTGCTTGAACTTTACAACATTTATCCAACAAACAATTTACAGTAACAGAAATACTACAATATATCCAATAAGATAATATGTGGAAAATACGTCTATCTAATCTTAAACCATCTTTATATTACTATACAGCAGGTCTTAACAGTAAAAACAAATGTAATTATTTTTTTGATAATTCTTTATTAATTTTTGTGACTAAATACAAATATCAAAGGGAACACCTCACTTTTATCTCTTAATTTTGATTAGTTATTGGATATTACCTGATGTAAGAGTAAAATATAAATTTGAAATTAATGTTACAGTTAAGATATTACAATCATGGAAAAAAAATTACCAAAAGGAAACTTCTTGGGAATCAAAGCATTTCTTGAGAGCAAAGGTCATCTAATGATAAATGTTAAGCAACTATGTAATAATTGACAACTATACAATTATTACATTTTATCTATTAAATTTTACCAGACACTTTCCAACCACAAAGCTATAATAATGTTAGTTTAAAACTTTTAAATTATCTTTATCGTGTTTAAAGTGATAATTTTTTTTTTAATTTCTACTTACCATGGGATGAAAAATTTGTAAATATCCTAGGTAAATCTGAATACATTCTTCCAGTTTTAGTATAGCTTCAAATGAAATATTTACCTTCAACAGTAAAAAACACCCATAGTTTAAAATCATTTTTATCTAATATTTCAGTTAACTTGTTTTTGTACTATTTTGTATCATTATTGCTTTATTGACTTTACCAAAAGAAACTTTAAAAATTCACGACATGCATGCAGATAAATCAGTATCCAATTCTTATTTATATATAAATTTAACTTAGAGAATGTTTTCAAGAATATCAAAGATTTAAATCTTAAATTTCATTAAGTCCATTATAAATTTATTGACAGTGAGTGCAACTAAAATTAACAATAAAATTATAAGTTTTATTGTCAGAATATGAACAGCTTTAATTCAAGTTTTATTTTATGATATTCTGGTTTTTCACTAAGCGACATAAAGATGGAGTTCCATTTTTTGGTTGATCTTATAACACCTAAATAAACTTATAAAGAATACAATATCTTTCCAACTACTGAATTTCATACAGAACCATTATAACGTTTTCATATCTTATGTAACTTACAAAAGTGATATTTCACACCAGTGAGGTTTTAACACTCATACGAAAATTGGGGCCTAATAGGCCCCAGAGCAACTTGAAAGGTTATTAATATTAGGCTAATAATTTTGTATTTAAATGAAATTGCCATTAACTGACCCTATCCCTTTATATTTTAAGGAGCAATGATATTTTGACTTTTCAGACATTTGCGAAATAATATTTAATTTTTTTTTTAAAACATCCACTAAGGGTATCACTTTAGTGGATGTAAATATTTTTTTCGTATGAGTGTTAAATTAAAATATTCTTTTGTTAGTTTACTTATAAAGCAGTGTTAACTCATATGGAATATTATAAAGTTATTTATGATATTATAAAGTCATAAGAGTAAATGTTCTAAATGCCCTTAAACAAGAATACTATGTGTAACTGGTAGGTTTCCCAAAATAATTTTAATTAATTATAAAAACTTTCAGAAAAATATTTAATCAAATTACTGATAATATAAAAGAGATGAATATTTACCTAACGTATATTACACGATTACTCATAATTGTTTGTAAGTATTATATTTTCCCTTTTAAAGTTTACTATTACTCAAACATAAGGCATAGGGTATAAATATTTACGTACCTGTATAGCCCAGATCATACAAGTAATATTCTCAATGAAAGATTCTGAAGACATAACTATTGTATCAAATTCAATGTTACTTGATATATCTGATTCTATAATTCGATGACAAAAAGCTTCAAACGGATTTTGAGGATTTACTCGTGTAATTGTAATGCATGATTTTCTTATTGGTGTTGATTCCTTTTCTGAGAATATTTGGGAAATTACTGAAATAATTAAAATTTTAAACACCCATTAAGTTCCTTTGAGATTCAAAAACCAGTAACTTGAAACCATGTAGAGATGACATACTATATTTATTACATGCAAAATATATCAATTACGAAACAAATCAATTCTTTTCGATGATGTACATTCACTTAAATTAGCGAGGTATTCGAAAATTGTCTCTATAACTTAAATAAGTATAAATCTTTCTTTCAAATTGAGATAAAACTGAAAAACACCTCAAATAGAACATATTTAGTTATAATTATCTGGTAGATCTTTTCAATTTAAAAATTAAAAAAGTTTCTTTTTGTAACAAAAAAAAATTACCGAGTCTTAGAACAAAACTTCTTCAAAGTCTATATGCTAATATAACGCATAACACATACTTACTGGTCTTAAGCACGTTGTTGTTTATTTTTCTGGTCCACTCGCTGTTAATAGTAACTGTAATAAAATCAAAGTGTGCTTATTTCAAGCATATCTCAATAACCGTGCTTCTTTATATACATCACTGTCTAATAACATGGCTTTTTAAATTTGCTTGTTTTTTTCACCTTTACATTTCACCTTAATGGAATTATCCATATTACCTCTTAGTTGTAAGTTTCTGGAACTAGGCCTATGTAATTGAAATTTGTTGTCCGAATCCGTTTTAATCATTTCTATACCAAAATGACATTCTTTCCCAGTTTTATAGCAGTATCCATAACTCATTCTGAAATGTTCCACAATAAGTTCTTCAATTATATTTACCTGAAACGAAAATGTATTATAACATTCAACATATCTAAACTTCAACTACCACACTTTTTAGTTATCAGTTATAATTCTGAACTATCTTATTAATATAAAAAATTATTTTCAAACACAACCAGATTGATAACAATAACACTTACTAGAGAAATAAATAACTCCATCATATCTTTTATCTTTTCCATATTAAAATATTGATCATTAATTAAATTCAAAAAAAGTATTCAACTGTAACTGAACCTAAAAAAATAACTTCTTCAAATTTGTTTTTGTAGCTTTAAACTGTTTTTGTTACGTTTCTTTCTGTGTGTCGTCTGCTACAAACTTAATATTATATTTGCTTAATCAGAAAATATGATTAAAATATCGAATATTTAAAAAGCATCTTTTGTTCTTTAGTTACTTTGTGGACATATTTCTTGATAAACTGTATGCGTTATCAAATAATAATGATATTTTTTATTCATCTAAGAACAAAGTATAGACGAAATATATAAATAAAAGTAATTTCATATTTCATACAAATAAACAAGAACTACTAGACAATAGAACAAATAAAATAAATAATGCTCAAAGTAAGCAGATATACAACAGTATGGTGTACTACTAGCTATATTATTTATTTTCCGTACAGCCACAATTATTATTTTTCAATATTCTTAAATGCTCGTAATAAATACCGATAATTTTCGCCACACCTTTGCTTTAGAGGTAAAAGGATAAAAAGCTATTTCCAATCCAAGAAAAGTTGATAGCCATTGGTAATATCATGCATGCACAGCCTATATTTCAGACGTTATGTACCTAAAATACGTTAATAAAAACTCAGTACCACACTATTGCAACTATTTTTGAAATACAGATCAAGTTTAATAACTAAGCCCGCATTTTTATTCCTCAATGCTGCGCCGTATATAAATTTACCACATGTTTCCTATCCTCCAACTAGAAATTTAATTTTTTCAAATTTCTGTATAGTTTAAACATATGCTAAATACAGAAAGTCGTTTAAGGAAACCACTTAATTATTTCCACCCGAGTTAATCACCGAACTAAGTCGGTCAACAAAGGCATCAAATGAGCTTCTTATCAGAAAGGAACGGTCCAGCATGGCCAGGTGGGTTAAGGCGTTCATCTCGTAATCTGAGGGTCGCGGGTTCGAATCCCCATCACACCAAACCTGCTCGCCCTTTCAGCTGTGGGGGCGTTATAATGTGACGGTCAGTCCCAATATTCTTTGATAAAAATATAACCCACGAGTTGCCTTCCCTCTAGTTTTATACTACTAATTTAGGGGCACCAAGCGCACATACACTTATGTAGCTTTGCGCGAAATTCAAAAATAAACAAACAATCAGAAAGGATTAATTTAGCATGACTCATGCTTTAGTAAGAGGCACTGACAAGTCAAATGACACCACAGAGAGAAATGGCATGATTGTTTTTCCCACTATAATGCCACATTTTCTCATTCTCGAACAAGATGAATGTGAAATTGTGCTGATTGCTACAGCTATTGATTAACTTTAAATAAAAACATTGTAACGAAGGTGCCACAAAGCACTCGCCTTTGAAAGCCGTGATTTTGTTTGTGAAATGTTGTGAAAAAAATAATTTGTTTCATTGTATTCTACAGTGTGTTGAGTTTCTCTCTCTTTTTTTTGTATTGGTTCAGACTAACTCAAGATTAAGAGAAATCAGATTCTGCTCTGCAAAACACCACCTGTCAAACCTCCACTTATTCTATGGCTCTTATCCTAATACTCAAAAATGAAAATAAGTGAACCTGTCTATACAACCTCACCTCCTTTTCAAAAACACTGGAAGCAAATTTAGTAAAAGACAAGCTATATCGTGTTATTAAAAATATAACATAGCAGTTTATTTTTGCATAAAAACCACGAAAATCTACCAGAATTTGATTTTATAGCATATATTTTGTTATGAAAACCAATAATTTGTTTTAATTTTGCATTAAACGTTATTATATTTGAAATAATTAACTACCGGTCCCAAGGGAAGTTAATGGATAATTTTTGCTATATTAAAACAAGAAGTTTCTCACTTTCTAGTGCAAACTATCCAAAGTAAACAATATGTGGAGCTGATATATGCGAAATTTTCAAAATTAGGTAAGTCTGCTATAGAACACATACCACACTTTTTCTTGCCTTTCTGTTAGAAATGTTTCTTAAGTCAGCATTTGTCGTCTTAAAAAACCAATTAAATTCACAAGCGTGCGTTCACCTAGGAGTATCATAACTTTCATGTGTTCATCTAAACACACATAACACAGCTGGTCAACACAACCCTTTAACAAAGAAAATCAGTACTTTAGGGCCCGACATGGCCACGTGAGTTAAGGCGTTAGACTCGTAATTCGAGGGCTTCAAGTTCGAATCCGCGTCACACCAAACACGCTCACTTTTTCAACCGTGGGAGCATTATAATGTGACAGTCAATCCCACTATTCGTTGGTAAAAGACTAGCCCAAGAGTTGGCGGTGGATGGTGATGACTAGCTGCCTTCCCTCTAATCTTACACCACTAAATTAAGGACGGCTACCACAGATAACCTTCGTGTAGCTTTGCGTGTAATTAAAAACAAACACAGCTATCAAAATAAAATACAAAATAAACGCTATAATTAATATAACTACAAATGAGTACATAAAAGTGTAATATAAAAAATGAACACTTTAATACAGATGTTACTGATTCACATGTGAATGTTATCCTTTAACAACGTAAATTATTAAATAATAATTACAATACTCTTTAATAATAAATAGTTACCTGCCTCATGTGCATACAAAAATAGAAATAACTTTCAGAAAAACTTCAAAGTTGAAATTACAAAACATAGATTACGAAAAGAAAGATAAAAACCCGTTTAAATGACGTCATTCATAGCAATAAAATTTTTAATATAAAATACAAACAACACCGTTCATCACTAAATACGATGCATAAGAAACAACAAATCCTTTGCAAAATGCATGTACTAAACAAATAAATTATTTAGCTCAGATAGCCCTTCAAGTTGCACATCACTTTGGAAATATTAAACATGTAATAAAAATTAAAACAAAATGTATGTAGAATTATAACATACTTAATTTGGTGCTTATAGCATTATTTATTTTGCTGCTTGACAAAGTATGAGCAATTCACTCGATATTAACCTGGCATGCCATGCACAAAGCAGCCATTTTGTTCTTCCTTTCTAGAATGATCTCTGGACAGAAGCATGTTTTGCATGCAGTGTGATATGAAATCCATGGAAAGACTGTGACAGCCCCCTCCCCCTATTCTCTGAAAACAAGTGTGCTTGCATCGCAACACTGAAATGTGTAGGTGATTGATTAACACTCAGCACGGCTCAATTTCAATGTGTTGTAAATATCTGGGTAGGAAAATTGTCGAACTCGTACGAATTGTCTATGCAGTTTCCTCCACAAAGATCTATTAGTACAACTCAGCAATGATTTTATTCCAGTCTTCCAAAGTGAACTCATTTAGATGCTTAATGGAGTCCATTTATGAACCATCCAAGCTCACAATCAAGTATTAGGCAGGCTGCTTCTCTGACCAGCTATTCCAGATAGTTACCATCCTGAAACATTTCAGAAAATCGTATAGATCTTTGTTAACCATACCTTTGAGCACTGGATGTGACGTCTGCTTTTTTTCACCCAAAATAATATGTGGTTGCAACCAAAGCCTCTCCCTTACAGTTTTTTTACCAGTCCTTGTGTAAAACTTTGCCAGTCTCAGAGGTATAGTACTCTATGGATATTCAGGAGCTCTAACACTCTGATGAGTGATTGGTTCTTTGTCCAGAATGGTCAAGTGATGAGTTGCTCCATAATGTCATGTTTTTGCACATTTGTACTGTCAGGAGATTTCTCAACTTGAAGAAGCTCTCACTTTTATGATTTACAGTCTTCATCTGTCAGTGCCAACGATATTACAGTTCTGTCTAGTAGACTTTGTCTCAAGTGCTTTTGACCAAAATTAAGGTTGTGCTGCTCTGGATGGTGAGAAACTGAGAGTCCTGTAAAGACCATCTATTTTAAAACTGACTGGATGGCATTCCATCTCAATAACGCTCAGTAATCTAAAAATCTCTTCTACTGGGAAACATTTTCTAGTGAAATGTTCGATCTGCCATTCTAGATGCACCAGTTGTTGGTCAGTATTATTCAGTCTGCAGATGCTGAGTCATAAAAAGTCATAGACCTCTGCAAAATCCGCAATTCTCTGAAGTTCAGGAGAGAACTTCCCTAAGTCGTTGTTGTTTTGAATTAAACAGAAAGCTACACAATGGGCTATCTGTGCTCTGCCAACCACGGGTATCGAAACCCGGATTTTAGCGTGTAAGTCAGCAGACATATCGCTGAGCCACTGGGGGGCACTTCCCTAAGTCCCAAAAATGTTTTCAAATAGCCATCACTCTTCATCATCTATTTTTTTGGGCCCGGTCTGGCCAAGCGTGTTAAGGCGTGCGACTCGTAATCTGAGGGTCGCGGGTTCACATTCCTGTCGCGCCAAACATGCTCGCCCTCCCAGCTGTGTGAGCGTTATAATGTGACGGTCAATCCCACTATTCGTTGGTAAAAGAGTAACCCAAGAGTTGGCGGTGGGTGGTGATGACTAGCTGCCTTTCCTCTTGTCATACACTACTAAATTAGGGACGGTAGCACAGATAGCCTTCGAGTAGCTTTGTGCGAAATAAAAACAAATAAACAAACAAACATCTATTTTCCCTGTTGGTCATGAGTACGTCTACTTACATTTTTTTAAATGAGAAATATTTTTAACTCAATTAAACAAAACTTCAAGTGAGCACAATACACACGCTAACAAAAAACATAAAACTACAACAATGTCCTAATCATATCCACAATATTAGTCCCTTGTACCTACTTTACAGTATTCTCAGGTAAACAATTTCCAAAAAAGTAAATTAGTCAGGTCTGTTGCATAGCAGGAGGTTTGGCAATATAAAGTGTAAAGCAATATCGAACTCTTCTAGGACTAACTAATTCTGTGATAGGAAGTAAATGGACTGGACATAAAATGTAATGAACAATAAAAACAATAATTTATACAAAACAACGTTTCGACCTTCTTAGGTCATCATCAAGCTAACCTTATTTTGTACTTTATTTTAATTAAAGTGTTAATATCCATACCAACAATTTTAGCCCCCCAGTGGCACAGTGGTATGTCTGCGGACTTACACACTAAAAACCGGGTTTCGATACCCGTGGTGGGCAGAGCACAGATAGCCCATTGTGCAGCTTTGTGCTTAATTCTAAACAAACCAAACCAAACCAACAATTTTGAGAATACATTTTTTTTTTATCTCAAATGGGTTTCTCGTTATCATGAAAAACAATCATTATTTCAGTCTCCTTTACTGACCTAGGGGATTTGGAAGACTGCTTTTACTCCCTCAAAACTTACTTATAAGTTGAACAAACTATTTAGGATTATGTTACAGGCTGACTAAATTTAATGCCAACTAGTTTAGTTGGTAACAATACTTATTCTGAGGAGCGAGGGCTACCTAGGTGAATTGGACGTTCTCATTCGTATATAAGAGAGGTTGTTATGTAAATGTCGTGTAAATGTTTTGTAAGCGACATGTCGTGTTGTGTTTAAATTTTCATTTCTATTATTTATATTTCCATATTTATATTATTGTTTCAAGGTTTAAACTAATAAAATATGTTGTTATTCATTTAAAATAACATTTAGAATTTTCTAGAATTAGGTAGACCAATCATATGTATTTAAATGAAATGCTGGCAGCCTAGTGTCTAGACGAGAAGTCTCGTGCAAGAGCGGATATGCGCGGATTTCTCTGGAATGTTGGGAAGTTACGCGATGATTCGAGAAAAGAGGCCTACAAATATATAAACAGACGAAGATGCGAGAAAGAAAAAGGAGTCAGACATTAGTTTTATTCAAAAGAAGAGCGTCAGTCATTCGTTTGAGAAAGTTTAAGTGTTTGGTGTGATTTGTGACTGAAGTTAGATCTACAGAAGCTGTGATTTTATTTCGTCAATCTCTACGATTCTTTCGAATTACTGGTTGTGCTGAAGGTTGACACGTATGGGACTAGCCAAGGGAGATCGGAAAAATTGAGGGCGACAAGTTTGTGACGTTCATCGGAGGCATCGTGAAAAGAACTTCGTCGAGACAAAGTTTCGGAATGATATGGACGAAATAAAAGGCCTCAACTTCACTCACAGAACATTTGAAAAGGTTTGCCTTAACTTCACTCACAAACATTTGGAAAGGTTTGCTGAAATATATTATTTAGAAATCACTCACAAAGTGGTGGATTCATTTTCACAACTCATAATGAGAACTAGGCTGAAGCAGAGTTGATGTACGTTCATAAAGGTAGATTTGCTGTTGGAAATGGAACAACAATCCATTTCAGTTGAAGAATAACGACTAAAGACGCCACCTCAAAATTATAGAATCATCAAATAGTGTTGAAACATCAACAGGAGAACTGAAAGATTGTTAGAGAGTTGTTAAAACACCAATGAAATAATACTTCAAACAGATTGAAGGTGCAACAAAGAGCCAATCAGATATCGCAAAACAGAAATTAGTTGGACTTATGGGACAAAATGCAACTTAGAATGTGTCGTCTGCTCCAAATAAAATAAGAAGCTCGTTGTTTAAAATACTATTCCATGGGAAGCCTTTGATTATGTTGATCAACTCTAGTTCAACAGCTAACAGAAGGAAATTCCCAGTAAGTTTGATTATCTTGCTTCTTGTAACCTCGAAACGTTTGGCGATAAGCCTCCATTACTAACTAATACACTTTGAGAGTAGTTGCTTTAACCTTATTATAATCTTTATTCTAAAGATAAAACGACAAAAGCTTCTTCTGATTAACCAGTTAAAACACGTTGTAATAACAATAATAACCATTTTACGGTGAGCCATTCAAGGGTATGATCAACCTTCTCGATCTGTTAAAAGTATATATCGACTTCATTTTCATTAAATTGTCTTACTTTAATGTATCGATCGAGTTCAATGTTGTCATTCGCCCAAGCTAGTTTAATTTCCTTTTTTTCCAGTTAAATTTCATTCTCGGCTTTGATTGGCTCGATTTGTTTACGTTTTTGCTTGATTTCTAACTTACCTGTATCTATCATTCGACTCTGAATTGCCAGTAGACGTACTACAGTATTCCCCTAATACTTCCTCAGAAAACAATCCATCATTGACTAGTATCTCATTGTTTGTTTGTTTTGGAATTTCGCACAAAGCTACTCGAGGGCTATCTGTGCTAGCCGTCCCTAATTTAGCAGTGTAAATAGCCCTCGTGTAGCTTTGTGCAAAATTCAAAAACTGACCGAATATACAGAATGCCTGATCATCTTTTGATGGATGTGGCTGTTTATTGGATAAGAATGACAGTTTGGCTATTGGCTCAGCAACAATTTGTCAACTAAGGGTTAGGTTATTTGAGAACAAAGTTAAGAATTATGAGTAATTTTTATTTTATTAAATAAAAATTTAAAATTTAGCACCAAATGAATTGGCTTCTTGGTCTGCTGTTGTTCAAGTCTCATAACGTGGTTAAAAAAAATGTAAAATTATTCTTTACGTTAAATTACTTTTAGTTAAAATCTTTTGGCCCTCTTACCATATTTTTCATCTGGCAACTGTGGAAAGTCCACATATAATTCTTCGTATTGACTCTACCATTGGTAAAAATTAATGCACCTCTCATGAGTTGCCAAAAACGATATTTTCCATAGCCCATGATGGATGCCATGCTTAATGTGAAACTCGTTAATAAAAGAGAAAAACCAATACATCTTTATCTTTACAAACTGAAAAACGGTAGCAAAATTATCGATAAACTTATTTATTTCAGATCGACCTCATTTTATTTACAATGGCGGTTCTCAATTTGTAGTCCGTGCGAGTTTCCTTCTATTGCCCCATGGTTGTATAATTACAGAAAAGAACAAGAGCTAAGCATTGTGGTACAAGACAACTTGCTATCCTTTTACATAATGTGCAAACCTCCTGGAGTTTCAACTGCAAGACATGAGACCTGTAATCTGAGAATGTTATACAATCTAATGGAAATCATCTGCTGGATATTGGTATTTTGCCATTAATATAAAGGCCATTTCCACAACCCCTATCGAGCCATAGGTTCACAAAGTAGCACAGTCAGGAATTTCCTAAGCTACTGTGTTATCCCCTAAATTTGAAGTATGTTCCAAAGAAGATAACTGAAGGGCATAGAAGTGGCTTGCTGTCTGGAGTTCTCAAGACCAATCATGCGGGAACAATATAGAGATCCTTGGTTGTTATTGGCGAGTGACTAGTTTCCTGGGGTAAGGAAGTGCCTCTGGTAGATGAAGTCTATCATTTAGTGTCATCTCCTCATCAGGAAAGACAGTGGTCACCTTCTAGAGTAAATATTCATCCCCCAAAATAAACAAAAGCATCTCATAGACGTAAAGAAACTATACGTGTAGAGCTGGTTCACAATTCTGTTTCACATCCTCTGTACGCTGTTAACATCATATGGGACAAATTCTCTGTAAGAAGTTACTCCAAGTAAAAACATTTATTCTGTTTTATTACTGTTAACTCAGATTACGCTTTACTATTAGACATTTAAATACCATAACACCTAAACTACCTAAAAATATTAGTACTGCAATTTGATTTTAACAATTAGTGACATGATGCTTAAATTATTACACAAATTAATACTAATCTGGATAATAACATTTCCATTCTTTCCACGCATTTTCTAAGATAAAACACATCAATGTGTAAGTTATAACAAAATAATAACAGCAATGCTGGCTTCTTAACATTTAAACAACACTTAAAACAAGATGTCAGTGAAAACATCAGGGCTATGTTTGGTTCAGCTTTGTGACAGACATTTTCTTCTTATCCTAACACCAAGATCCTTTTGTTGCTGATTCAAGTATTCGAAATTTTCACACGTCACGTCACAACACTTATATCAATAAAAGAAAGGATAAATACGGATATTTCACTTTTATTTACTTCTACATATCCATACATGCACTTAGGGCAATGACAACCTAAAGAAATATATATTTAGATACACACTCACGTGCATCCGTGAGTATTTAAATTTTGATTTACTGAAAACAAGATACAAAGAACACGAAACAGCTGAGAACCGTGTTTAACTCTATAAATGTTTAATAAAAACATCAGCATTCATAGAGTACCTGTAGCTTATTCACCTTGAGCTGTTTACAAACAACATATATTTGATATTTATTATTATGTGAACATTCTCTTGCATGAACATAAGGGAAATAAAAATTGGTTTGCTAACAACTAAACTTCACCAAGCCCTGAAAAGTTATAAACAAATGAAACGGTACTCACAGAAATGTTACGTGTAGAATACGAATCAATGTAATTTATAAATTATAAGTTACTTCAATACACTATCGTATATTAAGATAATTTTTTGAAGGACTCTTAAAGCTATACCTAAAGCTTGTAAGAGAGGTTTCTTTCTTTCTTTTTTTTAAACAGTTCATCGGTCTATCCCCATCACATAATATCATGCACATAAATGAAGAGCACAAGTCTTATCTGGGCCTGACAAAGATGTGCGTGTATTGAACAAAAATACGGAACAGTAATATATCTGATAATGTTTATTTCAGTAAATGTACACAGTTTTAATTCACTTGAACTGATTGACGAGCTTTGCTGTTTTGTAATCTGCACGCAACTGAACGAAGTTCATTAACACTGACCGCTCCAGACCAGCCTGAAAAATAAAAATCAACAAAGAACGTTGGTAAATAACATTTTCGAACATTCAAGCTCACTGGAGTATGTTACAATGCTAACCTGCATGATTAGATTATCTCTTTCAGCAGAGACCTTGTAACCATTTGTGCTGGTTATAGTTTTCACGCTATAACTTTTAAATTAGTAAGCACATATCCATGAAATTTAGCAGGTTATCATTAAACATTACAATACTTTGATGTCAGATTCCTTTCAAATTTTACGGTTTGTAAATCAATCTTTTTCTTGTGCCTTTATTATCTTAGCATCTTGGAGAGGCACCATGCAAAGAAAGTAATATTCAAGTTAAAGACACTTTTATGCATTAGAAAATTTTCAAATTCCACAGTCTAGATAGTTACCAAACATTAAAATTTAACTGTTATTTTCAATGATGTCAGTTAATTTGACAGATCTTGTGAAACAAATACGAATTAAGCCTTTTTCACTCTAGAAAGACTACAACTTATAACACAAGAACAAATATTTAGCCTAAATAACCTAAATCTCGAACATATTCATTACTTTTACTATACTGACCTTTCAGCCATGCCTGGCTTACAATGCAGAAATAACAATGATGAAGAGCATGCAAATTCATCTTACAGTATCCAATAATATAAAACTGACCTTTAGTCTTTAAAAAGTGACCTGTCTTGGCTGTATTTTAGTGGACTAATATTTTGTACTATACAGTCACATTTAAATTATTATACATTATAAACGTATATTGATTATTACAATTTACAAAGAAGTTCTTGAATTTATTTTTATTAAAACACAAAACAATGAATAAAGAAATAAAGCAAACAGTTATTTTATCTAATTAACAATCTTTGTTGCTACCTGTCTGATGGAGGGCGTGAAATTAAATTATTTTAAGTTTTATATTTGAATAAACAAAATTCATAAATTACAATATCAATGCTATAGAAATCTATTACAATCTATCCAGTTTAGTAACAAACCAATATCTGTGTTTTAAAAAATATGGCATTACAAACAGGCTAAATACAACATACCAGTATAAAGGTTAGTTTTGAAAGAGTGGATGTTGTTATATTTGGAAACGGCTGAGAAACCCACTAGAAGAGCATTCTGAACTTTCGATTGGCTATTCACATATCACATGAAGAAGTAAGAGTACATACAGAGATCATTTATGTAAAACAGAGAGAGGTGAGCTGGACAACTGTGTTTGTTTCAGTACATGAGTGACACTTCAGCAAATAAAAATGATAGCAGGTTCTTGTTTTACATTCTAGTTTGTAAACATCAGTAGTTTTAGTTCATAATTAGTACAAAACTGAAGACTTCGTATTTTGACATCGCATACATCTAATTTGAACCAGTGCTGCATTCAACATGCCACGTGACACACAAAAATAAATGTTTGAGTGCGTTTTTAAATGTGCTATTTCAAATTAAGAAATTAAATAATGTACAATACAAAAAATGGGGTTATAATCTAAAATTTGATACTAAACTTAATGATGTAAATTCATAAAATAGTTTTTTTCAATAGAAGTTTGAACGCGAGTCAACAAATGCAATGACACAGAATTTGACCCGTGACCAATCTGAAAAGGGTTATACCGAGTTCTACTTTCTTGAGGATGAGAAACACACTTAAAATAAAAATGTATCTCAGAACAGCTGGTGTGGGTATTAACACTTTTATTTATAAGGAATGAACAATGTTTTGCCCTTCCTAGGTCATTTTCAGGTTAAGAATGAAGATGACCTAGCAAGGTTAAAACATTGTTCTCTCTCCTTATCAGTAAGTGTTAATACCCACACCAGCTGTTCTGAGAAAGGAGATCTACTTTACTTGTGTCTCACCTGAAACCAAACTTGAAAACTTCCCTCTTATAGGTTTCATGAAAAAACATCTCTTCAGGAAAATGCATCTTTATCTTTCAATTACTTTCACAGTCATGTTGTTAAACTCAACTTTATGTACACGAAAAGCAAACATCAATGATAATAAAATGATGAATTCCACCTCAAATATTTTATTTGGGTATCAGTTTCATGTGCTAATTTCTGGACTAAATTTCTACAGTAAAATAACAACTTCCTATTTACTAAATACTATCCTTCTAAACCATATATTTCCATAAGTCGAACCCTTAGAGTCATGTTTAAGTTATGCGATTCTCGTGATACCCATTTCATGCAACTGGAGGTAATAAAAACATTCCAAACTGGCAATAATCAAAATTGATTTATTTATTCTATCAACCTACCAGCTGATCTCCGGTGCACACTTGTTTCAAGTTATCTGGTACAACCACTAATAAATTACAGAGGGCGTGAAGCGTGTCGAAGAGAGAATTTAGAAGAGTAACCCTGAACTCCTTGATACATCGTCTGTACTCGTTGACATCACAGATAACCACCATGGCTCCTGCATCCAACCCAAAAGAAGTCGTTAAAACAAATCTATAATGTTAATAACTATATTTAACTTTTTGTTAAAAATAAATTCATTTGAGCTATTCTCCATACAGAAAACACAATACTAAATGAAACTCCAGTATAAATCCAGAGTGCAAATCTGCACTCTCTAGTGAGATGTTAGCTTTAGCTCTGTACACTAATGTTATGTCCAGTCTTTATATCAATACTTTCACTTGCCAGTGTGCATCAAAACTTTGTGTTGTTACTTTCACCTGCATAATGTACTTCACATCAACTTGTTTCATGTGCATGTTAACCTGAGAATGTTTTCAGTTATGGTTTATGTTTTAGTAAACTGTTCCTGAGAAAATTGTAAAGTGAAACATCGAGGGTCACATCAAATACAAACATTTTGATGTCATAAGGTCATTTATTTCTGGTATTAACATCTTACATATGCTCATAAACACTACTAAAATTAAACCTTGCACTGTTAGCTTCGCTTGCCTCATGTCCAACTATAAACTGCTACATGAAACTGGTCTATGTTTAGTGGAGTTGTACCTTTAAGATAATATATCACTAGCATCTTTCTTAAAATCCTTACTAGCTCTCCAACCAATGAAACCAAGACATATGAATAATTAAATCAATAATCCTTATGATTGGTTTATTTGACAATTAGACTACTGATAACTTCCAGTAAAAAGAACACAGCATTTCTACACTGTGTGCTATGTAGCACTGCAATAAGATTTTTGATATCGGATCTCAACATGTCAGATGAGCAAACAGCAAGCAAAGTCTCAGTTGAAACATCTTATACTAATTGTTTATACAGTAATTATTACAGCATGTAACACACTACACTGGTACACCAGGAGCCGCAGACCATGTGGCATGACATCACAAAAAAGTTCATTGTACTTTGTAACAAATCTCTTGGCCTTCCGTGATAACAAGAAAACCCAGTTGTAGAGAGAAATATATATGTAAAAATGGATAGTATGGGTCGAAGAATTGTTTTTTTTTATGTAGAGAAGTGAACAACGTTTCAACCTTCTTTGGTCATAGTCAGGTTCATAAAGAAAGAAAGAGGTAACTGACCGGTAACTAACCACATGTTTGAATGGGATTGTGTAACTGAGTGTCAGAATATAGAGGATGTTCTTAGATGTTGGATATATTTATTAATATAGGCATAAAGGCGTTCCTTTGTATTGGTTTATTTTGGGTTTAAGTTGTTGTATAAGTAAGGCTTCTTTAATTTTGCATTTGTTTATGTTTGTTTCTTTATTTAGTATTTGAGTGTTTTCTATGGTTATGTTGTGTTTGATTTGCAGTGTTTGAAAACGTGTGAAGGTGACTTTTTGTGTTCTTTGAATATTGTTTCTATTTTTCTTCATGTTTTTCCAATATAGAAGTTGTGGCAGTTATCACATTGTATTTTATAAATAATGTTGGTGTGGTGTTTGTCAGTGTAGTTCTTACATAGTATAGACTTCAGTTTTGTGCCTGGTTTTTGAATAAATTTGGTATTAACTGGAATGTCATATTTTGTTACTACTTTTTGCCAAATGTTGGTTAGCTTATATCAGAAATATATGGTATGCAGCAGTATATGGTTTCGTGATTTTTTAATTTGTGGGATATATTTACTTTTGTAAGTTGATTTTGCTTTCTGTCTAGGTGTGTGCGTATAATGTTTTCTACGGTTTGTGGAGGAAACTTGTTGATGTTGATGAAATATTGTTTTATTGTGTCTAATTCATTGTTAATTTTATCTGGTGACCATAGTTTTATGTCTGTGTTTATTTGATTTCTTTGTAAGCTGAGTTTTGTTTTGTTTCATGTGCTGAGTCACAAGGAATGTATAGTCCAGTATGGGTGATTTTTTTGGTGGATTTTACTTGAACTATACTCAATACGCATTAACCTTCTTAACATGTTCGCTGCTGTATAATAAATTAAGTACAAAAATTTAACATTCAAGAAGTGACACAAAGCAATTACAGTGCCCCAAACTCACATGCCACTAGAAAAATGTGACACTGAAACACAAATGTCTGTGATAAACCAGTGCATTACGTTCCATAACTAAGTCAGTTGCAACCCTCCAGTAATACACATAGAAACAAATGTATTAATGAACTAAATTGCCAAAGTAAACTTGCTCAACGTGCACCTATAACAGACCTTTTGAAGTTTATTACTTTGTTTTATCCACACTGGAAAAAAGTTGTTTTATTAGCATCAGAGTTTACACCCACATTGTTTAGAATCATTACCTCACAGATTTAGTGAATGGTAGACTTAGGACTTGTAAGTAATGAGTTTATGCTCCTGTAACTTTACAGATGAACAGTTCAGAGCTGTTACTGACCTACTGAGTTATACTGAAATTGCTGCAAATGCTCATAAATTGCTCGATGAAATCTAGTTCCGAGTTCTGTCAAAGTGCTTTCAACGTTCTTTCCATCCAAACTATCTCGAACTTTCTCAACATATTGACCAATGAATTTAACTACTTTCATACATGCCTGAAACAAAACAAAAAAGAGCAAAACACAAAAATCATGGGATTATTAAAAATAAATACAAAGTAAAAAAGTTTTTTAAAACAACATTCAAATGCATACTTCATTTCATTCTATTAGTAACTGCTGTTTGCTCCTATGTTTATTAAAACATTAACAGTTTGAACATTTCAAAATCCTATGATATGCATAATAATTATTAATAATAGAAATACATTAAAGCTGTTTTAAAAGTACATAACAACTAAACATTTTTATCTTTCTACGTCATCATCACCACCAACAGGCTTGTAAAGTGCTACGCCTGACACAAAAACAACTTTTCATCGCCAATGGAATTTTTCAAGAAGTAAAACAAAAAGTTGATAATGTAATAAAACTACGATCCTCACTGGTGTTGCCATGGCAATAACCATATCTTCCGATTCTGGCCTGAAATCAGTTTTCTTCTGTTCTGACTGAAGTATTAATCGCACCCAGCCCACTAAAGCTGAAACTGACCTAGTGTAAGAAAACAACAAATACACATTAGTATTCGCATATTAATATTTACAAGATCACTTTGGACTCACAATAGTTTTGGTACATAAATGATTATGCTTTACACCACTTTAAACATGTGAAAAATAAATAGCTTTACCAGAACAATAAAAATGAATACAAAACACTATTTGTGTATAAGACATAATAGATTTAGAATCAAATTTACGTCAATTCAAATGTTATTAAAATATTACACTCAATCACTGCTTGTTATGCAAACTACTCTTTTCAGGGATAGTACATTTTCAAAGCAACACATTATATTAAATATAAAAACATTGGGAAATTAATAAACATTTTCCTTAACAATGTCTGTTGGTGACTGTTCATTTTATTTTTTGATTTATTATTACTATGGATCCAAAGAGGTGATAGGTATAATCGACCCGAGCATAAGGTTACCATCTGTCAACAGACACTGGGTGAAAACTACTTTTACCATTAGTTTCATTTTGAGTTTACTTAATGATGAAGTATGTTATCTTACTATTTAAGAGGTAAGTTAGATTAGTTTTTGCAACAAGTTCAAGTTTTTGATCAGACAAGTGATTACTGAAAACATTTTAGTATTTAAATTAGCACTCAAAGTGTAACAATGCATTTAAATTATACCGTTGATTGTAGCTACTTCTTCATGTAAATGTCAATCGGCATGTATTTTACAGATTTATGTATGGGCTAAAAAAACAAGACAAAAAGGAAAGAGAAAGCGAGGCATGGGAAGGGCCGAAGGGGACAAGAAGATAAAGCCAAGCAAGGAAAAACAAAGCAAAAGGCAAGGGGAACAGCCACAGGGACCAGACAAACGAACCGGCCAAACCAACCACACAAACGAACCGGGCCAAACCAACCACACAAACGAACCGGGCCAAACCAACCAGACAAAGAACCGGGCCAAACCAACCACAAAAACGAACCGGGCCAAACCAACCACACAAACGAACCGGGCCAAACCAACCAACAAAAGAACGGGCCAAACCAACCACACAAACGAAACCGGGCCAAACCAACCACACAAACGAACCGGGCCAAACCAACCACACAAAGAACCGGGCCAACCAAACAGACCAAACGAACCGGCCCAAACCAACCACACAAACGAACCGGGCCAAACCAACCAGACAAACGAACCGGGAAACCAACCACAACAAACGAACCGGGCCAAACCAACCACAAAACGAACCGGGCCAAACCAACCACACAAACGAACCGGGCCAAACCAACCACACAAACGAACCGGGCCAAACCAACCACACAAACGAAACCGGGCCAAACCAACCAGACAACGAACGGGCCAAACCAACCAGACAAACGAACCGGGCAAACCAACCAGACAAACGAACCGGGCCAAACCAACCACAAAACGAACCTTGCCAAACCAACCAGACAAACGAACCGGGCCAAACAACAGACAAACGAACCGGGCCAAACGAACCAGACAAACGAACCGGGCCAAACCAACCACACAAACGAACCGGGCCAAACAACCACACAAACGAACCGCCAAACCAACCAGACAAACTAACCGCCAAACCAACCACACAAAAACGGGCCAAACCAACCATACAAACTAACCTTTCCAAACCAACCATACAAACAACCTCCAACCAACCAACAAACGAACCCCAAACCAACCACACAAACTAACCTTTCCAAACCAACCATACAAACTAACCTTTCCAAACCAACCACACAAACTAACCTTTCCAAACCAACCACACAAACTAACCTTTCCAAACCAACCATACAAACTAACCTTTCCAAACCAACCACACAAACTAACCTTTCCAAACCAACCATACAAACTAACCTTTCCAAACCATTATGCAATTTCAGTTCCATCTGTTCCATCAGATCTTTTTTTTTCTGTAAACAAATACCGTGCTTTGGAGTGGACCTTAAAATATTGATTAACAAAGGTCAAGGATAAAAACAAATCCAAGGTCAAATTTCTTATAAATCTTTCAGAAAGTTAAAAGTTGAACAGTAACGTTGTGACTCTCAATTTACTTCTAGTAAATTACTTCTGTTGTATAGTTTGAAGTTCATTTCTAAATTTTTGGAGACTAATTTTTTTACTTTAATAGAAAAAGAAGAAATAGATAGATATATTTACTGCAAATCTTTGTGTGAACCAAACTGTTCTATTGTAGAAGTATGTTTTATAAAAATATAGTTATGAACAAAAACTGACGAAAAATACGTTATGGAAAAAAATTTGGACATTTATGAAACCACTGTGTATCTTTCCTCGCTGTTTATTTATTGGTCATTTTTTTTTTTCAAAAGAATTTTTCAGACAAGAATCAAGATAATACAAGTTTCCCAAGGAAACTTTTTTGTTTTAATTTTGTGAAATAAAATTAACAGTTGAAGTTTTTAACAAACAAAATAAAACTACTTTCACTTAATTTAAGAAAGTCCTATTTTTAAGATGTATTTTAAAGGTTTGGGCAATTTTTTCCTTCATGTTTTGAAAAAGAGTAACAAACTCTTTATTTATCAAACTACACTCAAGTTTTCCTCTGTACAATAAAAGATCCTAACCAATACGTACACGACAAGAGGAACAACAGAGTCGATAAACTGTTTTTCCAGTAAATGGCAGATTGCATTACACTGACGCACCAAGTCGAAAAAGTAGATTTCTGGTGGGCTCTTTGGTTCTGATAATGGAATTCCTGTGTGTTAAATGACAAATATTCAACAGAGAGTAAGAATGTGTTAGAAATGTTAAAGACAAACATTTATCACGTGATTAATTTCTTTGAAAGTTTGGTTTGAATTTTGCACAAACCTACACGAGGGCTATCTGCGCTAGCCATCCCTAATTTGGCAAGTCGAGACTAGAGGGAAGGCAGCTAGTTATCAACACTCACTGCCAACTTTTGGGTTACTCTTTTACCAACGTAAAGTGAGATTGACCGTCACATTATAATGCTCCCACAACTGAAAGGGCGAGCATATTTGGTGTAACAGGGATTCGAACCCGCAACCTTCAGATTACAAGCCGAGTGCCTCAACCACCTGGCCATGGTGGGCCTTCTTTGAAAGAAATGAAAATTCAAGTAATCTATTATTCATATGACAGATTTCAACATGCATTATAAGATTTACTTGCTGTAACAGGAAATTGGTTATAAAATTTAATACATTAAAATAATCTTTAGACTCTTCACATACTCTATAAAAACATTTATTCTGAGAAGTTCCAGATCATATAAATTTTAATATATATTCTTAAATCCAATGATTTATCATTGTCACTCTGAATGCAGCTGTATAGCATACACATACAAGTTTGAAACACTTATACCTACAATACCCTTTAAACTGCTAAATAAAATTTAAAATTACTCGCATATAGACGTTACGTATTTTTGTCAAGTGATTATTCACTGAAACAGGGTTACTATATGGTTAGTTGTCCTGTTCTAATGTCCATAACTCAAAAACTAATTATCAGAATTTTAATAAACAAACGAGACGAAGTAACAATTATAACTGTCACCAGGGGGTGCTGACTGTGAAGTTTCAAGTAGCCATCAGTGATAAACACTATCACTGCATTCACGAGAGAATATGAAACAGTAAATGATTCAGTCTGATTTCTCATAATTGCACTTCAGGTCATATGTACATTTCAGGACTGTGATAGTAACAGATTAATAACAACACACCAATTATTTTTAGGTGGACCCACAGTTACCATCCAGTACAGTTGAAATATGAGAACTACTGGCCATCTAGGTTGAAACCTACTTTTTTCTTGATCTCTAGAAGCACGAGTGCAGAAGAGAATCATCTTGCATGAAGATTGTTTTATTAAAAACTCTTCTACCTTGGTATATAGGAACTTTACATTCCTTGTTGCATCAGCAACTAATCCTCTCTGGTAAACATTTATCAGATCCCAATAAGCTGTCTGCCTTTCTCACTTACAGATTTCATATCAACGAGATCTTAACTGATTTACAGAAGCAGTTTCACTTTCAAATATAGCCTCTTAGGAACAATTTCAAAACATGAAGAACTATTTCTAGTTTAATGCTGGTTCTTTAAAGCTCCAGGTATATAAATTTCACTACCAACATTTAATGCTTACAACAAATTTAGGCAATGGAACTTTCTCATTAGTTCACATACCAACTATCATAACTCCCCGATCGTTAGTTTTCAAGTTATGAACTTCAGAGTAGGCCAACTGATTTTTTTATAATAACCTGGTATAAAAGGCTTTCTTTTCCTTGTGATGTTATACTTTCTGTTTGGAAGTTGGAACAGATTACTAATTTATATATATTCTACCAGTGAAGTGTTTAATACTCTCCAACCAGTGGCTATTTGACATTATTTACCTTGTAGCCCCAACTCTAAGGCATAATCAATGTGTTCCACACACAAATACTGCAGAAGAATATCAAATATTTGTACTGCATTCGCTGGTAGGTCTGACTGACGTGAGAGCTAATAATAAAGAGAACAGATGGAGAACCAACTTCTTGAAATTGTCATGCAAGTTTTAGATGAAAGAACTGTACAGTAACAGTCAAATAAGTTAAACAAAAACTAATACTCTACCAATTAATTTCAACAAAACCATATTTACATCAACTATTTTGTTTAGGTAATGAAATTTTCAAAGAGAAAAAAAAATGTTCAACTGAAAAACATTTATGCAACTTAAAATTTCTGATAATCTGAGATTTATTTACATTCCAGAAACAAAATGGCAGCACAGACTGAGATCAATTCAAATTGGTTACAACGTTTACTTACAGTCTGACATCTTTGTAAAGCTATTTTAGTCTCCTGTAAAAGGTTAATAGCCACTTCTTCGGACAAAAACGTTTCGCCACCAAAGTTTTCAATAGCAGGCCCAAAGTTGATATTTGCTCGGCTACCAATCTTTGCCTGAATATCTCGACGAAGTTCGTGAATTCTAGTAAGATATGGAGCCGAATTACATTGTTACTATTTTAATTTTCTTTGATGGATAAGCATAACAAGTATGATGCAAGTAAACCCAAATTTCTTCACATTAACCCTCTAGCTTCGGGCGCACATTTCTGGACGCCACGAGGTTTTAGCAAAATTTAATCAAACTCATCTTATTTTTCTGCCATACCAATAAATATTACACAAAAACATAACTAATAATCTACATTCTGACACCATGAGTTACATTCCTACATTTACAAGACAATATCAGAAACACATCTAGAGGACTGTGACATTTGCTCTCTGGGCAACTTCTCTTCTCTAATTTATTTACCGCTTTTCCCTGAAGTATGAAATTTAATGTGAATTATTCATTATAGTATTATCATAATTTATACAGCCTTCAATGAAATAGTCAATCAGATCCCTCTTGCCACACCCACCTGTCACATCCTCTCTTTTAGAAATGACCAATGGTTCTCTGACATTTAATACCATACGTAACTAACAGAAAATTTAGCTTTCATCCATCAAATAATGTAAATATATCTTATGGTGATTTTCATACAGAACATTATGAAATTCTTCAAACTCTATCAGTTTAAGCTAAATACCACAAGAAAACCATCAATGACGTGAGATGAAGTGTAAACAGCTCGTGTCTTATAGTTAGAAAACCAGAAAACTGTGATTATTATAGACATTGTTTGCCTTTTGTGTTACTGTTCTGTAGTCTTTGGTGTATTATTTAATTAAGTAAAGAATTATTTAGTACAGTACTACCAGTAGTATGAAAAAGTAGGGTTAAATATCACTGACAAACAACAGCAAAAACCAAAAAAAATCCAAGTTCTATTTTTATATTGTTTTTGATTTGTAATATTTACTTGTTACTATAACAGTAATTAAAACGTAAAAATAGAAACTATTTATGCTATTTAAGATTAGATTATGCCATACATTATAACATAACAAAACTGTGTCAGGATGTGCTCTCACAAGTAGCCCACGTGCAATGCAATTCAATAGTGTAATGTTAGCTGCATATTCACCAAGTGATTTACAACTTACCATGCTGCATGTAGTAGTTAGATAGGGTTCAAAGGGCAATAAAATAATAAAATGTTGGAAAAATAAAATGTTATGAGTATAAAGACATTTAGGATAAATCAATATAGTTTCACATTACATCTTGAAGTAATTTTAGAAAGAAAAAAAAAGGGTTATTTCACTTTGTATTCTTCATTGGTAGGAGGTTAAGTGGTCAGTCAAATTTACCCACCTTGCATAAATTTAGGGTAGAGAAAATAATACATAAAATATAAATTTTTATCCAAAAAACCTTTGAAATTTATTTGGAGGTTTCAGAGATTACTCAAACAAAATTTGAGATTTCTAAGATAAAATAAAAGCATTCTTCATCTTAATATGGAAATCACTTAACACTAGGACTAGTGTGCAGAAATACTACACACACTCGAGACAAATATTTTGCAAGAATACTTCATTGACAATTTTCATTTTATGTTTACAGAAGACTAGTACTATTTACTTAAAGTCTGCCAAATTTTGTGAAAATACACAATCCGTGTTAACAGTTATAGCACGAAAATTATAACAAGTAAAAAGTGGTTACGAGGTTGGTCAAAACTACCAACTTCGCAGCAATATAATTGACAGGAAAAAATACTTATAATCACACAGTTCGATGACAAAAACAGTTTGAAAACTTTTAACGAGAATAAAAACTTAACCATCATTCTTGTTTGTTTTTTTCACCTTTGAGACGAAACTCAGTAACTGAAAACAGAATTAAGATCCCATAATCTATAAACACTTTCCTGTTCTTAAAAGTGCAAAGGACAATCCATGTTCTGGAAAATGTCAGGTAAATTTTATTTCATTTTATGAACTGATGTTGTACTGTACCATACAGTTATAAAATCCATTTTTATCTTTTAGATCATTACTAAAAGATAATAAAGAGAATGGAACTTACCCTCCAGAAGGAATATGTTTCTTTTGATGATTTTTAGAATCATAATATCTTTGAAGGATGGCTGCAGATTTGTCTTTCAAAGAGCGAGCCTCCACACTTACAAATGTGTCAAGGTATCTAGCAAATATGTTCTTGGTCAATTTGTTCAGAAATGCTGAATCACTGCCCATTTTGTAAACTGAAAGGTCATTAGAAAGCTTCATAGTTCTAAAAGTCCAAGAAAACAATCGTTAATGGTCTAACATCCAAACATTAATTTTTCTGTAATTAAATGTCAGTGTCTAGAACCATTTAACAGTTTTGAACACAGAACAAAATAACTTATTAATTATTGTTGAATTATTAATTACTATTATTATTATTAATTTGTTGAATCGTGTACAAAGCTCTTTATGGACTATCAGTGCTGGTCATTCTTATATTTGAAGGTAAAATAATAAATAAAAAGCAACTTGTAAGCATACCACTCACTGCCATCCCACAAGTTTATTAAATCAATTAGTCAGATTTGGCTATAAACTTTATAATACACCCATGGTGCTAAAGTGTGCTTTTGGTAGTAAAGGGGTGTAAAATTTAGATCCCTAGAGTGGTGTACTTACCACAAAGCTGGACTCTGCCAATAATTAACTAGAAATGTTAAATCTTCAAACATTTTAGTGTGTAATTTTTCTTTAGTAATCAAAATTGCACTGTCAGTTAGAGCAACACTAACAAACGTTAAGTTTTACACTTTGGTTACATTTATCTTACTATCAAATATGCAATAAATTCTGGAAAAGTTTTAAAATTTTTGAAGTTAGTGAAAAAACTGTAACAGAGTAAAAAAAATATCAAAGATTAAATAAGGCACTAAAATTTCAAACATAAAATGATTCAAGCACAATCTCTTGTTACATCATTCTCAACAGCCTAATTACATGTCTTCGAAATATTGAAACAAATTTAAACAGCAGACTAGCTGATAAAATGAGTTACCAACAACAAAAAAATTATCCTAACACAGAGGAAATGCAATGTGAATAACACAAAAACACATTTGTAAAACATGCTACTGTTTCATGGGACTTTATTTTCCTGTGTGTTAGAAGTCAACTAGACATATCCCAGATTAACGAGTATTTTCTTTAATCCTGCTTTATATATTAATGGTACTATTGCAGTAAAAAACTATTTGTTTAATTAAATATAAGTAAAAAAAAATTATTCTTCAATCCTCTTTTAAAAATTTAAAAATGACTTGTTGTACCCCCCTCTAAAAAAACAAAAAAATTGTCAGATATTTTGGAATGATCAAAAACCTCCTGATCCTTTCCAAAATCTGCAAAAATTGGTTCATTGTAAATTAGCATGCTAAAATTCTGGGAAATAGCGAGTTCTTTTATAATTACATGCAAGTATATAATGTGTTATTTTGTACTCCAAATTTTTGGTGCTGGCACAGCCTGGTTACTGAGTACGAACTAAGCCTACTTGATCAAATCAGTTACTCAATACAGACTGAAAGTTTTAATGGAATATTTTTGGAAATCTTAGTTCTCACCTTGAATAAAGGTCATATAAACTTCTAAGATATTTATCGGTATTACTTCTGTCATTCAGTTTACTCTGAATATGTTCCTATGAAAATACAAAGACCAAAAAGTAAGCCACAAAGAACTAACAAGTGCAGTTTTATCACTTAGTGACTTAAACAACTGTACTGTATAAATTAACACTATATTTATCCTGTTACCATTCAGGTTAAAGATTAAGTGAAATATTTGTTCTGCATAAAAGAAATTACATTGAAAAATATTTCTTTTCTACTTGAAAAAACTGGCAAATTGATTTTATTTTTCTTCACTTCAAACGTTTTCTATGAATTTTAATGAAAAACTTTCTTTATTCAGTCTAACCTGAATTACCAAACAAGTTGTCAAATCTGACGTAAAGCGATTTGTAATGTATACTATGGAGTGAGGTTATAATATTTATTTCTTCCTCATTATTCAATCTTACCTGAACTACCAAACAAGTTGTCAAATCTGACATAAAGCGATTTGTAATGTATACTATGGAGTGAGGTTATAATATTTATTTCTTCCTCATTATTCAGTCTAACCTGAATTACCAAACAAGTTGTCAAATCTGACGTAAAGCGATTTGTAATGTGTACTATGGAGTGAGGTTATAATATTTATTCCTCATTATTCAGTCTTACCTGAAGTTTTCCATGATATATATTTAGGACAAACTTGGCCATCACTTGCTCGGGACTAGTGAAAACCTCTTGCATTACTTTCTGACTGCGTTCACAGAGAGGTAAAATGTCAGCAAAGATGTTTGAGCCCAGGAAGGCACCCTAGAACAGTAAAAAGAGCCATTTTGAATTTAATAAACATTACTCGAAGAAAATATATGAATTCAGCTTACGTATAATTCATAAAGTTTCTTTACGAAGAGTGAATAAAGGTCAGTTGCAAACTCTCCTTGTTAACCTAAAGATGACATAAGAAGGTCAGAATGTTGTTCTATACTTTGCTTTAATTAAAGTTTTATACCCACACTAACCATCTCAAGAATACAGCTTGAATACAATGCTGTAAATTATAATTAAAAACTGGATAAGCTATAGATATATAAATTTTATTTGTACGATACACTGTAATTGTTAATTCAGTTATTTGAATCTGACTGCTGCTATGACAGTTACTGGTTGTATCATTCACCAGTTTCAGTTAATACTTTCTGGACACTTCCACACACTGCCAAAACATTTTACAAAGTAACCACCTAGATTTTCACCAAACAACCCTTTCATTTCAATTTCCTCTTCACTTCTAACTGCAACAGAAAAAATGTGGCTTCTCATTTTTACTCAAAACTCTAGTTTTTCACACGCCCTGTTTTGTTGTGAGGGTTGAAATATATTCAAGTTTTAAAAAAACGACAAGGACATCTAACAACAATGGCCAAATCTAGTCCACGCTTAGAAATCGTGCTACAAGATACCTTTTCTTACGCTTCTTATTCCAGAGTACATGAGAAAAATATTTTATTTTGTTTAATTTCAAAATACTAAACCACGACGGGTCTTTACAGGACCGTATATTCATTTCAGGTATAAGTTTGTTATGTTTGTTAATATGCACAACTGGCTTTGGTCACTGCAGGTAATCAAACTTAGGAAGGTCTTCAAGATCTAAGAAGTGCATAGTTGCCATGACAAATGGCAAAACAGGATAATTGGATTGTGTTCTGGTCATTCCTTATCCTTATCAAGAAAGTACACTGTCCTTCCTGGTCATTAATAATGTACTGGTATGTGAGAGAAAATTATTACCAAATACTAAATTATCATTTCTGTGTCACTCATAACACAGTTATGGGGCTGACTGTAACTCTGTTGGCGTGAAAGAACCAGAGCTGTTCTTTTTGTGTCACTCATAAGACAGTTATAGGGCTGACTAACTCTACAGGCATGAAAGGACTAGAAATGTTCTTTTTGTGCCACCCATATAAAACAGTTATGGGGCTGACTGTAACTCAGCAAGCACGAAAGGACTACAGCTGTTCTTTTTGTGTCACCCATATAAGACAGTTATGGGACTGACTGTAACTCTGCAGGCATGAAAGAACCAAAACTGTTCTTTCTGTGTCACCCATATAAGACAGTTATGGGACTGACTGTAACTCTGCAGACATGAAAGAACCAGAACTGTTCTCTGGATCCAACTGCAGTTGATAACCACACCCATTTTAAACATTTAACAAACATTGTAGGATTCTTTTGTCTTTACAACCGACACTCATATTGTTAAATACTTGTATGATTTACCCTGCTTATAAGATAAAAGTGACTTAACACGATTCCCAAACCTATTCAAGCAGAACTCCAACAGTGTAATACAAATAAAATGATGCCAACATATTAAGATTTACTTAGACCAAGACCATTATATCATGCTGCTGTCAGTTCAGTGAAATACTTGATTTCTATTGGTTACAAATAACACAACAAAAAAGACAGAATTTATCAGAATCTTTAAAATCAGAATGTTCTGTGAAAGATTTATAATGTGACTTTTACTTTATTACTTATATCTCAAAAGAGCAAAAAACTTTCCTCTGCAATATAACTTCTGGAATACGTATAGTTGTTGTTTTCTGTAAGTCTTAATCCCAACTAGTTTAGGGTTGTGCCCGGTATTTTTGTAAGCCAAAATTTTTTTACCCAGGTGTCTCAGTTGGTAACCATATACAACAAGTATGATCGCAGAAAGGAATTCAAACTTCTTACCATGCTAGGAATTAGAATATTTACAGTACAAGTTGGACTTCGATGAAAGGCTGAAAGACCAAATAGGGGTAACAAAAGTTTAAACAGTCTGAACTGAATGAGTGCCATTAGATACACTGGATATACAATGTGAAGTTTGATTATCAAAATACGAATGATAAGCCATGTCAGTTCATTTATAATAAACTAGTTTAATTAAATTTTGAAAGCAACTCTTTAAACAGTTGTAAAATGTGTACTTTGACCTGCTTTTAGCAATAGGGTCAATGCTAAAACATTATCATATTGTACAGCTCTTTATGTGTTGTTCTGCATGTTGTAACTGAATATACATTTTCATTCATTCTGTAACAAGAAAACTATCATAACTCACCATTTGGCTTTGTTCAATGAATGCATCAATACACTGCGTATAACCCTAAAAATATAAAAAAAGTGATTTATTGTAAACAAACAAAAATATGCAATAACACAAAAAGGTAAAAAAATGTGATATGCAAAAAAAACCATTCATGTAACAAAATAACTGCAAACAAACTTTTGATGGATGGTTTTAACTTATGGATAGGGAATGATTCCTTGGCTTTGAAAACAACAAGCCTCATATTCACATTCTAGGCCAGGATCTGAATCTTAGGAAAATCCCCATAAGTTCTTGGAGAGTCTTAACTTTTAGGGAGTTAGAAAACTGTATTCTTTTTCCCATCTGTAAGTTGGCTAAAGAGAAGATGGTGTTTTAATTGTGTTGTGAGTTATCATTTATTTTTCAACAATCAGTGTCTAATCAGCAATTTTAAGTATGTCAAGTTAATTTCTAGCCTTGAATTACAGCAATTACAATATAATTATCTGACTAGATCAACTAGACAACTTAAAATGGACTTCAGAAATTTTACAAATATAACTATACCAAAACAAATTTCATAATTAATCACTACAAAACAACAAAAAAAAACATGATGAAAGTAACACTGTATCAACTATTTACTGTAAACTGTATACCTTACCTTAAAATGATGACAACAGTCACACTGTATCAACTATTTACTGTAAACTGTATACCTTACCTTAAAATGATGATGACAGTCACACTGTATCAACTATTTACTGTAAACTGTATACCTTACCTTAAAATGATGACAACAGTCACACTGTATCAACTATTTACTGTAAACTGTATACCTTACCTTAAAATGATGACGACAGTCACACTGTATCAACTATTTACTGTAAACTGTATACCTTACCTTAAAATGATGATGACAGTCACACTGTACCAACTATTTACTGTAAACTGTATACCTTACCTTAAAATGATGACGACAGTCACACTGTATCAACTATTTACTGTAAACTGTATACCTTAACTTAAAATGATGACGAAAGTCACACTGTATCAACTATTTACTGTAAACTGTATACCCTACCTTAAAATGATGACGACAGTCACACTGTATCAACTATTTACTGTAAACTGTATACCTTACCTTAAAATGATGATGTCAGTCACACTGTATCAACTATTTACTGTAAACTGTATACCTTACCTTAAAATGATGATGACAGTCACACTGTATCAACTATTTACTGTAAACTGTATACCTTACCTTAAAATGATGATGACAGTCACACTGTATCAACTATTTACTGTAAACTGTATACCTTACCTTAAAATGATGACGACAGTCACACTGTATCAACTATTTACTGTAAACTGTATACCTTACCTTAAAATGATGACGAAAGTCACACTGTATCAACTATTTACTGTAAACTGTATACCTTACCTTAAAATGATGACAACAGTCACACTGTATCAACTATTTACTGTAAACTGTATACCTTACCTTAAAATGATGATGACAGTCACACTGTATCAACTATTTACTGTAAACTGTATACCTTACCTTAAAATGATGATGACAGTCACACTGTATCAACTATTTACTGTAAACTGTATACCTTACCTTAAAATGATGACGACAGTCACACTGTATCAACTATTTACTGTAAACTGTATACCTTACCTTAAAATGATGACGACAGTCACACTGTATCAACTATTTACTGTAAACTGTATACCTTACCTTAAAATGACGACAGTCACACTGTATCAACTATTTACTGTAAACTGTATACCTTACCTTAATGTGATGATGACAGTCACACTGTATCAACTATTTACTGTAAACTGTATACCTTACCTTAAAATGATGATGACAGTCACACTGTATCAACTATTTACTGTAAACTGTATACCTTACCTTAAAATGATGACGACAGTCACACTGTATCAACTATTTACTGTAAACTGTATACCTTACCTTAAAATGATGACGAAAGTCACACTGTATCAACTATTTACTGTAAACTGTATACCTTACCTTAAAATGATGACAACAGTCACACTGTATCAACTATTTACTGTAAACTGTACTACCTTAACTTAAAATGAGACAACAGTCACACTGTATCAACTATTTACTGTAAACTGTATCCTTACCTTAAAATGATGATGCAGTCACACTTATCAACTATTTACTGTAAACTGTATACCTTACCTTAAAATGATGAAACAGTCACACTGTATCAACTATTTACTGTACAACTGTATTACCTTACCTTAAAATGATGATGACGGTCACACTGATATCAACTATTACTGTAAACTGTATACCTTACCTTAAAATGTATGAACAACGTCACACTTATCAACTATTTACTGTAAACTGTATACCTTACCTTAAAATGATGACAACAGTCACACTGTATCAACTATTTACTGTAAACTGTATACCCTACCTTAAAATGAGATAATATTCCAGCTACTTCCCTCATTTTTACTTTATCATCAGCTCGATGAGCACGAACAAATTCCTCAATTAAAGCTCTTTCAATTTCATCATATTTCAATGTAATTCTATGATGGGCTTTGTCAAATCTGTATAAAAAATAAATTTTATTTACAAGAAAAAAAACTCCACAAAATACACACAGTTCAAATTTCAAATCCATTACAAAATATTTATTGCTACTAGAATCCACCATAATGGATAATTTTTCTGGTTTTCCATTTTATATCAATTAATGAGAAAAAAAGAATGAAATCACCCATTTAAGATGTGTAGGATACCCAAGTAGCAGTAACTACTTCAGTTGACTGTACTGGTGACTTGATTTTTTTTTAACTTTGTTTTGTTTTTATGTGACTTGTGTATTATTAGCAACTTTGTAACTGAGAAAGTCATAAACTCACATCTAATGTGGAACATGAAAAGTTTACGAAAATGTTTGAAAATACAAAGAGAGAGATATATTTTGTGGTTACCTGAAACAACACCATTGTGTTTGTAAGTGCACATACAATTATTCAATAAAGTCAACTTTACTTGACAGTTGTACACAAACAAATGTTTAGAAACTAGTTTCTCTATATTAATAAATTTTAATTCAGAAGAAGCTAACTACACAAGTCAGGAAGTGTGTGTATGTTTTAATCAGCATCTGAAAATAATAATTTAACATTGTAAATTATAAGTTCACATTCAGTTCCAATATTTATATAAAAACTTAAATCATGCATTCACATTCTTCATTTGCAATAACCATCTTTATATAAAATATAAAAATCAATTTTAATGGGATTATTTAACAAATAATACAACTCTTGTCCCTGCCCCAAAAGCCCAATATGAAACAGTTTAGTTGCTTTGTAGAATTTATACTTGCTTAAAAGTTAATAATGTGTGCCATAAAATTCTGAGTACTGTCAGATTTCTACTCTTGCTTTAAAATGCATCTATACCTCTTTTCATACAAAGTCAGTCATACTGACCAACCTTGTAACCACCAAGTATGTAAGAAAAACTCCACACTATAACTTTCAACATCATACATATATCTTTCCAAACCTCTACAAGCTTTTAGTAAACATTAAGTTTTTCGTACATAAAAAAATCCAATTATTAAGTACTCTTACCGAAGATTTATCCTGAATTTACGTAAGGAGTCGGCATATGAAGATTAAAAATATTTTTATTCATTTAACTGTTTACAAATTTATTTGTTATAGCTTCCAAAACCTTCTCTCTCTCCTAACTCTACATGGAGTCAGCTGATTTGAATAACTTTGGTATCATCACAAAAAAAAACAACTTATGAAATAAATCTAAGTTATTATTCTCTTCTTCTTACAATGAGGAGGATTGGACCAGTAAAAATTACAAATAACTTCAGGCTTGTAACAGCCTACATCTATTTCTACTTACTTTTATCTCCTCTTGAAACATTTCTCAGTAATACTCTGTCACTACAAACTACAAGTCATTCAGTGATTAGATACTTTCTGCAAAAATTCTGTTATTTATATTATTTTACCCAATATAACCTAAGAAATCTCCAAATCTTACAATTCAGTTACTTTTATAACAATAACAGATATGTAATGTTTGGTTTTGTTGTTGTTTTGCTGTTTACAACCAAGGAAATGTAAGTGTACTTTTTATTTCATACTAATATATTCTCATACAAGGGAAGATTGATATAAATATTTCTCCTTAATTTTAACTAATTAAAACTTACACAACATTAACATTTGATTTATTAATTATCTTCCAATCTTTATTTGTATACACTGAAAATAAAGTACTTTAATTATATTTTGAATGTAATTCTGTAAAACATTATGACGTACACTTTGGCCTACTTATAGTAAATACGTTAACAGATTTTATCCATTTTACTATTCTTTATCTACTACGTCACAGATACCCCTTTTCCTATTTTAATTTACAAGCTGGAAATAAACATTCTGAAACATCATCTCAAGATTTCTCTTATAAAAAGGCCCTCTATATGGGGAACCTGCACAACACAGACGGAAACCTTTCACCTACTTCATCTACCAACTAGTGTGTTTGTTTGTTTTCTTATAGCAGAGCCACGTAGGGCTATCTGCTGATCCCACCACGGGGAATCGAACCCCTGATCTTAGTGTTGTAAATCTGGAGACTTACTGCTGTACTATCAAGGGGCCTACCAACAAGTAGGATTAGAATCTGAGTAAGGCAGAACAAGTTTTTGATTAAATATTAATTTCTTGTTTAATTATTAATTTCTTTAAATATTAATAAATTCTTGTTTAATTAATAATTTGTTTAAACTTTCAAATGTTCATTTAGTCTTTCTACCTCCATGTACAACATCAGTTCTACAGCCAATAGATAAAGAAATTATACAGAGTATAAAACTAAAATACAGAAAATTGATGCTTCAGCATATTATTGCAAACATGGACGGCTGTAAGATCATCTGAAATGGCCATGAAAACTGATGTGTTAGATGAAATTGAATGTTTAAGTCATTCAATCAAATGCGTAATAAAGTGCTTTTGAAACTGTGGATTTATTCTTGATAATGGCAGAGATTGTGGAGAAGTTGTTTGTTGTGATGATTCTAGTGAAATCCAAACTCTGATTGAGAAGATTGGTGCAGATAATTCTGTGAACGTTGACAAGAATGTTTTAACAGAAATTGATGAAACTGATTTAAAATCTATAACAGAATCAAGATGGTAACGGTGTGAGGGATTCAGAAGATGAACAAACTGGAAAAGATAGTGAGGAAACAGAAATTCCTTCTTCATCTCAAGTGTTAAGTTATATTAACGCTATCAAATTGAATACAAAAACGAAGTGGAAAATGAATTTTATGAAAAGGTTGTAGAGTTGGCATTCTCTTTTAACAGGATGAGAAAGTCCATTTGAAGAACAAAACAGTTAAAATTGGACACTTTCTTCAAATAAATTTAATATTTTGTGTACTTGTATATATTTTGTTCTTATTCTAATAAAAATAGCATAAAGAGTATAATAACTTTGTTCACAAACATCTTACTTCTCTTGAGTCAAATAGGTATAATGTTCTGCTCAAAAATTATATATAATTAAGGAAATGCATGTTCACTCTGTATAAGCTGGAAAACCTACTTAAGCCAGACATTTTACTCAGTTCTGTGATATTCTGCCTTAGACAGGTTTTACGGTTTTGGTTTTGAATAATCTGGACCTAATTGCACAGATTTACTTTTTGCTTAAAGACCTCAAAATGACACAGAGAGAAGTTTAATTTTATCTCTAAGAAACACAAAGAGAAAGTTTGATCTTACTTGCCAGCAGGGAGTTCTTGAGCAATAAGATGTAATTTCTGAATTACATCAGCAGCCTCGTACAACTGAAAAACAAAATGAGTAAATACATTTTTGAAGTTATAATTTCCCTACACTGAAAATGTATTTCCAATGAATACTTACCTCCTCTCAGATGACTACCTATTCTCATTCGGTGTTGCCCTCTCTATGCAATTTGTTTCTTTATGTGTGCCACAAGACTTTCTCTCACCCCTGTTGGAATTGGAATATTTCAATGTTTCTCTTATGTAAATCATCATGTATTACTAATAACCCAGTGATATGCTCACATGAAGCATGTGGCTCCATTTACTATCCTCTACTGAACCTCACTTTGAAGTTCGACAGATGTGAGCACCATGTGAAGACCCCCACTGATGGCAAAGAACCATGAAAACAAAGACATCTACATAATGCCCTCTCAGACAGATACATCCAGTGAGAGCATGAAAGACAATCAACAACCAAATGGACAGCACCCTGCACAGGACATAAAATAATACAAAAGTGATGTGTTTGGCCCTAGAAGAAGAGATTGAATGACCAAAACATAGATCTATGAATTAGTTATCCCCATGATGGATGATACATGCCACTGCCATAAAACTGAACAAAAGAATCATCTCCAGACAATGTCGCAATAGAAGAGGAAAATGATGTGATAACTGATGAACAGACACAAGTTCAAAAATAGCTATGCGCAAAGTACCAAAGTATAAAAGTACCAAAGTCTACAGATCACTGGTCCAAAGTATAAAAGTACCAAAGTCTACAGATCACTGGTCCAAAGTATAAAAGTACCAAAGTCTACACATCACTGGTCCAAAGTATAAAAGTACCAAAGTCTACACATCACTGGTCCAAAGTATAAAAGTACCAAAGTCTACACATCACTGGTCCAAAGTATAAAAGTACCAAAGTCTACACATCACTGGTCCAAAGTATAAAAGTACCAAAGTCTACACATCACTGGTCCAAAGTATAAAAGTACCAAAGTCTACACATCACTGGTCCAAAGTATATTGTCACTGACCCATACTCCCCATGCCTAAAGAGAAGCATTCATGAAAAAATGTAGATATAGATGCAGGAAAGGTCACTGTTCCACCACCAACACAAATAATCTCATAAGGAATGAGGAAGAGAAATGGGGATGAAAAGAGGATCATAAATAGGCATGACTGAGGGGGATCAGTGATGTGAGGGAAGACCAAATCCCCAAAACCAATAGAACCTCATAAGCAGTAAGCAACTAAGTTGAGAGGGCATGGTGAACTAAAATTCCATTAAATTAAATCATGAAGGAGAAGGTAGAGCTTGAGAGACATTCAAGTAAAAAAAAACAAAACACAATTGGTCAAGATGGTGAATGGGTCAGACAAAAAAAAACATTTGCAAGTTTACCAACCAGCCCATCTGAGCCACCACAGAAAGTAGCAGCTGAGTAAGAGCAGTCAATTCCAGTTTGGAAAGAACCAGAAGTCAACTGGCCATTTAATAATGAAAACACAGTCTCTGAGTATGGAGTTGACAATCTCAGACAATTCAACCAAACACCAAAGATCTTAAGCAGTGATTAACCAACTCAAGAGAGAAACTGAAGAGAAGAAAAGAGAGGTGATAACATGATAAGAGTTAAATGTACGAGACATACATAGGTGAGATCCATAACCCATGAGATAATACCTATATGAAGAGGTTGAAGCAAGAACCATCAATTACTGGCCACCAATTCCTGATTGTCTTGTGGACAATGAAGAAGTGGGTAAAAAAACCACAGAAATGATAGGAAACAGGTTCAACTGGCCAATGTGAGATCAATTACTGAACCACTTCTGATAAGAGCTGGTTGATCACAGGAGTTCAAGAAAGAGAGAAACAAATGAAGAAACAGGGAAGTAGAGATAGTTAATTTGGGAGATGGAGGCAAATGGTCACAATATTTGCAAGAATGGAATGTTGGTGGGCCAATGAAACTCAAGGCATGATAGTTCAGGGACTTTTTCAAAGACTATGAAAAAGAGCCCTAGTGAAAACTCCAAGGTAAATTGAAGGTAAATGGGCCCAAGCCAATGACCTCTAATGTCCTAATTACAAAGAAACCACATATGAAAAATTAAGAAACACAAGATTCAGAAGTTATCCTCTAAACAGGTTATGAGAAACCTATGAACTACTGATATAAAACTAATAGACAGCCAATAGAAGTGAAGGTCAAAATAAGCAGAAGTCCTCAGGGGATGCAGCATGCTCATCCCTCCCCATGTAACAATGAGGCTGTACGACTAGTATGAATCCAAAGATCAGTAAAAGAAGGAAAAAATAAAAGTAATAAGCAAGAATTTAGTTAACAATAAAATGATGAAGAGGAAACATCACAAGCCTATGGATCATGGAATATTTGATCTCCTGACACACAAAGCAAATAAACCCATACTCGGAGTTACCTGCACCTGAGACTTGTAGCCTTAGAAGTGGTAATATGAACTTCAAAATTCATAACATAGAATGTTTACATTAAACATGACAGCAGAAGAAAAAAAGAAGAAGACTTCAATGAACTGATAAAAATGAACAATGATAATCAAATTGAGTACATCAAATGTAAGTTGAAAATGAACCAGTTTAAGAGGAAAACAAAGTTGATGTTGAACATGCAGAAATCAAGAAATAAAAGAACATGTCTAAATTCAAACATTGCCAAACAAGAAGTGAAGGTTTGGTTGAGGAGTGTAGAGGGAGCCACGTGCATCATGTGAGCATGACCTATTAGTTATGATGTGATGCATAATGGTTTGCATGAGAGACATGTTGGAATCTTCCAATTTAAGCACAAGTAAACAAAAGGATTGTGGCATGTGTAAAAAAGAAAAGAAAAAATGCATATAATGAACAGCATTGAACAGAAATGGCTAATCTTTGAGGGGAAGTAAGTACCATATTGTAATATAATATTTGTAATCAGACATTAGAACTTGGCAAACTGGTTATGAAGAGAAAACTCAAAGCTATCATTCTTTCTTTACTTGTGTGAATAGACAGTGAAAAAGCACATAAGGAAACATTTTATTTGAATCTTGCAAACTTGAACCTTATAAACATTGTGAGAGAGAAACTTGACCTATCAAATTTTATATGCAAAAATGGCTCGTTTGGGTTGAAAAAATATTTTACAAAGAAAGTCGAAACGTTATTCGCTTTTCTATGTAAAATATTTTCTCAACCCAAACGAGCCGTTTTTGCATATAAAATTCTCAACAAGTGGATCTCTTGACATCACAGACCTATCAAATGTTCCTTTACTAATGTCACTAAGACAAAATGTTATGTTACTCACTCCAACAACTAAATGCAAAAACATTAACACTATCCACTGTATTCTGGAAAACTGGGATTTCATATTCTATCACCTACCTTAAAGAGTACTGTCCACAAATAAATCAATAACATCCAATCCAAATGAGTACAAAAACTTTTTATTGGTCATTGTGGATAAGTTCAAAATGCTTTACTAATGTCATTTGATCTCTTATCAAACTTGACGGAAACAACAAAAAATTTCAACCAATTACAAATAACATACAACTACATAATTTAAAGGAACTGAGTATCCTTTGAAATACAAATCTTTAAGCAATTTATTTTGCACATTGTTGCTACCAACTCTCTTTCTTACCCTCGTTGGGTCTGACAGTACTCCCATTACTGACGGGCCAGGATTTAAAAAGTCTGCAAAGTGGTGCATCAGTTTCTGGGCTTCCACAGCTCTAGCACGAGGCGTGTTCACACTTTCTAACTGGTCACCAAGGTGAACTACTTTGGTTGCCACAAAGTCTATCCCTTCATCCAGTTCTTGAAAAGTTGCAAATGCTGCCTGAGCATTAAAAACACAAAAATGAGCTATCTGGGAACAAGTCTAGAAACGTTGTACACAAAACGTAAATCACAAAAAATATAAAAAATTATTAGTCCACCAATTAAATCAAAGTAATTCTAAAGCTTCCGATGCATGAAAACTGCATTGAGTCATGTCTTTTATGAAAACAGCATTGAGTCATGTCTTTTATGAAAACAGCATTGAGTCATGTCTTTTATGAAAACAGCATTGAGTCATGTCTTTTATAAAAACAGCATTGAGTCATGTCTTTTATAAAAACAGCATTGAGTCATGTCTTTTATAAAAACAGCATTGAGTCATGTCTTTTATAAAAACAGCATTGAGTCTTGTCTTTTATAAAAACAGCATTGAGTCATGTCTTTTATGAAAACAGCATTGAGTCATGTCTTTTATGAAAACAGCATTGAGTCATGTCTTTTATGAAAACAGCATTGAGTCATGTCTTTTATAAAAACAGCATTGAGTCATGTCTTTTATAAAAACAGCATTGAGTCATGTCTTTTATAAAAACAGCATTGAGTCATGTCTTTTATGAAAACAGCATTGAGTCATGTCTTTTATAAAAACAGCATTGAGTCATGTCTTTTATAAAAACAGCATTGAGTCATGTCTTTTATAAAAACAGCATTAAGTCATGTCTTTTATAAAAACAGCATTAAGTCGTCTTTTATAAAAACAGCATTAAGTCATGTCTTTTATAAAAACAGCATTGAGTCATGTCTTTTATAAAAACAGCATTAAGTCATGTCTTTTATATCCAAAATCAATCACTGAGCTTTGAAAAAAAACAACATAAATGACACTTATGAGGAACTATTCGGCAAACTATCTATCCAAGATGCAGAGTAATTACCTTTATCCGTAGATTTGGGACAAACGTATTTCAATCAAAATAGGAAGTTAGTACAGAACAGTTCCCAATTAGGTCTAGATCGTAGTTCACTTAAAATCTTTCTTTTTAAATATATATATATAAAATGGGGAGATCAGGTATTTTTGTGGTTTGAGATTAATAAACTTTCTAAAGTGTCACGGACACATTAAGGTCAAGACTCTTTGTCAAACATTAAGGTCAAGACTCTTTGTCAAACATTAAGGTCAAGACTCTTTGTCAAGCATTAAGGTCAAGACTCTTTGTCAAACATTAAGGTCAAGACTCTTTGTCAAACATTAAGGTCAAGACTCTTTGTCAAGCATTAAGGTCAAGACTCTTTGTCAAACATTAAGGTCAAGACTCTTTGTCAAGCATTAAGGTCAAGACTCTTTGTCAAACATTAAGGTCAAGACTCTTTGTCAAACATTAAGGTCAAGACTCTTTGTCAAACATTAAGGTCAAGACTCTTTGTCAAACATTAAGGTCAAGACTCTTTGTCAAGCATTAAGGTCAAGACTCTTTGTCAAGCTACAAAAACAATTCAAGTTATTGATCTTTCTGGGTTTGAAATTAAGATTCGAAAGGTAAAATTTCACACCATCCAATGTAAACACAAACAAATTGAAAAAGAAGCAGCAGGGGTAAGGGTAAGCAACTCCTCTGATTGTTCTTGACTTGCCTGAGAAGTAGCCTATAAGTCAGATTTCTTTCCTTCTGGAACTCAAAGGAAACAAAGCTCTGTAGAAATGACATCCACCAGTTAAGCAACTGACACACAGTCAACAAATGTGTGGTAAAACATTGCTTTTTCCTTTTGAAAAGCAAAACAAAAAAAAATTTTGTTCGTAATGTTTGTTTGTTTGTTTTTTAAATTTCGCACAAAGCTACTCGAGGGCTATCTGTGCTAGCTGTCCCTAATTTAGCAATGTAGGACTAGATGGAAGGCAACTAGTCATCACCACCCACCACCAACTTTTGGGCTACTCTTTTACCAACAAAAAGTTGGATTGACTATCACATTATAATGCCCCCATGGCTAATAGAGTAAGCATGTTTGGCATGAAGGGGATGCAAACCCGCAACCCTTTGATTACAAGTCTCATGCCTTTACACACTTGGCCATGCCGGACCTTCTTCATGTTGAGTTGATAAATAACTTTCATATGAATAAAACATAACACTATCTGGACAGATATAAAATACTTAATGTTAAATAACTCTAGTTACACTCATTAATACTCCACTTAAATATCTTTTGCAAATTGTTGCATGTTTTGGTAAATAATTATATTAAATGACTACCTATAAACACATGCACAGCCGTCTGCTATTTTACATTTAATGAACAAATATTCTTGACCTCATAATTTTATTACAACAAGTTGTAACCTAAAATTAAAAGAAAACACTCCAACCCTCTGTTCAGTTACTTACTTTATTCTTATCCTGAAGCTGAAAATGCTCCAACCCTCTGTTCAGTTACTTACTTTGTTCTTATCCTGAAGTTCAGTAATTTTATCCCAATGAGTTTTTTCCTCTTCCCGACAGATCATCTCTAGCCTTTCACATTTCTTGTCCATATTTTCATACAGTATTTGCAGATCCTTTATTGTATGCTCAAAAGCAGTGTGAAGAATGCTCGGATCAAACGTTGCTCCATCACAGTGGCCAGCCGTAGTTCTCCAGGCAACTCTCTCTACAAACTCCTCAGCATCAAAAGGATCCTTTAAAGCAGGCAGAAGCCAAAGGTAATTTGATTCAATGCAACTTGTGCAAAATACAAAACATCAACACAAATCAGCAGTGGCAAATTTGGGATTGTGTAGGTCCAGAGGCTAATATAGTTTTAGTGTTCTCTACATCCCATGTAATTTTACATAGAATAAAATTATCTATGGTCCCTGAGGTTAAATCCCCTCTAGTCCTCACCTAAATATGCTACTGCTAATCAGGCACTTATCCTAATATCACTTTTTGTTTGTTTAACGTTGAGGTAAACATATTTTAAAATATATCAATGTCACTCCTGAACTTTCCATGATTCACCATATACTATTATTTAGCCTTCCTGATGTAGTAATACAATTTCTTTGTTATAGCAACTCCAAAAAGTGTAAAAAGGGAATTTTAAGGGGGGACAGTTCAAGGTCTATCTCACTGAGCAATTCATGGAAATATGCACCCTGGGCACACCCATTATGACCAGGGTTCAGAGCTCCCCTTAGGAACAGCAAGTTTTGAATCACATTCTTGTGCTTTTCCTTGGAGTAATTTTCCTTTCTGCTTGGAGATGGAGTATCCCTCACTTTCCATACCACTGACTTAAACCAATGTGTAACTCAAGAACAAATACAATTTAATAATAAAATGTAAAAAAAATGATTAAAAAAAATTCATCTATCATCATTAAAAGATTTAGAGAACATACGCTATCAGTGAAAGCCATATCATTGTTTTGAAGGTATCTTAAGTTTCAATCAATGTATTTTTATAATTTCAGATAGATTCAGTTTTCCACTCTTAAAGTATAATTACTTTGGCTTTGGCTGGTTGGAATTTAATGGCATAAATCTACATGGGTCATCTGTGTCAAACAATGGCATATTCAAGTTTCTTATTTGTTTGCTTATTTAACTAACTATTAATATATTATAAGACTAACATTGCTTCACCTTCAGCAATCTTGTTCACTCATTCCAATACCATCAGGAATTGAGAAAAATTGAATAAAAATGGATGATAAGATACAAGACAGTCTTTCATGAATATTCAAGAGAAATAGGTGGAAACTAACATCAAGTGATTCCAGTGCCTTCAATGAGACAAGCGAGTCGGTATATATTGTAAAATTGGTATACCACTTTGTAAACAATCATAAGTGAGCGATATAACATACAACTCTGCTATGAAACAACCTGCAGAGAGGTGCCTGTGAGCAACTACACAGTTATAACAGATGACAGTTGAACCCACAGTTACCTAATTTAGAACCACATGTAAAAATAGGAACATAAGGATGGCTTAAACTTTTTTTGCTAAAAATAAATTGGCGTTTTCAGCCAAGAGTATCTGGCTCTTTTTAGGTAAATCGAGAAAGATCACAAGCAAGAATGGTATGTTTAATGCTACACCCATTTTGGTTAACTTTGCCTGGATGCACAAAAGGACACGCTATACAAACTTTGGTTTGAAAGTGTGAAAAGCCCTTGATGATACAGAAGATCCAATGCAAAATTCCTACCCAAAGCATAAACCATAGAGTCATAGACAAGTTTAGCTCAAATGCACAATAAGCTTTGAAGACTGAACCTGTATCTGCTCTTCAAGAGGTGGAAGAAAGGATGCAGAGAACCTGACTAAGCTGCTAAATGTATAGAATAAATGTCAGTTTTGTTTATCAAAGTGAAGTCACAAGAACTTCTCATCAGTCACCACAACAATTGATGGACCTACTAAGTGGAGATCGGAATCTGGGTGAAAATTCTGCTGACAAAACGTACATCTGCAAATAGTACCAGTTCAGGAAAATTTTAAATTGTCCACAGTGGTCCAGTCACCCAAGCTTTGATGCAAAAGATGATCACAGTGAGAGTACAGTGATCTGACTGATTATTGCCTGATCCACTTAGAGCAATTTTAAATTCCATCAGAGTAAATGGTCAAATAAAATCATATGGATAATCAAGTCAAAAGGAAAGTGGTATTCTTTTGGCAGTGTATTGAAGAAGGGAGGGAAAGAGTTGCATGTTATCCAAGAGTAAAAGAAATACTCGAAGAGAAAATGAAAAATATACCTTTCACTCACTTTTTCAAATCTTGCCTCAAACAACCTTGAAGTTGATGGTAGAAAAGATACTGGAAGATAATTTATTCCAAGATTTCTTCTAGTTTTGACCTCTGACCTGTTTGGCAAATGCTTGATCAGATTAAAGAACCATGCAGTTGATAAAAGTGCAATACCTGCAGAAGGTATTCCAGGTTCATTTCTAAGCCTTCTGTGCTCACTGACAGTCACGTGTCCACCATAGATAAAAATATCAGGAAAAACATGTTGGTTTATTAAGGATTATAAGAACAGCTACCAGGACAAAATTTACCTCCACACAAACATCAAAAGAGGGTAGGTTAACAACAGCAGAATCAAGCTTCAAGACAGTATTGAAAGAAGAGTAATCAACTTTCTCTAAGTTCTACTGTAGCACAACAAGTCAAACAGCAGACTATAAAAACCTCACTCAGAACAATGGAAAAACAATGACTGGTTTGGGTAGCCAAGGAAAACAAGGTAAAGAACAGGAACAAATAGATGAATCTATAGCAGTAAGTCTTACTTCAGGAATGAAAATAAATATTCCACTGATGAAGAAAGAAGGACTGTTATCTGAAAGTGCAAGTTCCACATATTGAATCCCTACATCAGTGTCACCACCACAGACCAAACTCTCCTATTGGTGACAGGTATATCTAATACAGCCAATGGAGAACAAATGAGGGAAGGCTCTGGTAACTCGTTTATATGCACTGCATAAAGAACCTTCTGCAAAGTTCTCATACACAACTGACAGAATATGTTACATTATGATGTACACAAATCATGTTGAGAAATTCCTTACTGGTTACTCACCAATGGTTGACAGAAGTAGAATATTTTGTGTACATTGTTAACTAATTGTTTATTACTGGTATTTTACCACTGTTTAATAAAGTAGGCATTTCAACACACGATTGTCGTGAAATCATTTTCTGCTGATCACTCATGCTAATTAGGAGAAACACAGAAACACTCATATCCATTTGTGTAACACTTATCTAAGGAATCAGTAACAAAACACCTGTGCTGCATATTCTCTAGCTATTTAGTTTAAGAATACATATTTTAATATAATTATAGTGCTTAAAATGGTTCACTAATTAAAATTATATACATATATAGTGATTATTTCCTTCTCTTAGTTTAATACATGAACTTAAAACCAATTAAAATACAAGTTTATCATAAGACTATCCCAGTTATAGTTCAGTATGCATTAAACACTTTAGGATTTTTATACATGCAAAAACAGCTTGTTTGGGTTGAGAAAATATTTATTGAAGCCTGAAAGATAGCCTTAGAACTCTATATCTGAAACCCTAACCCAACCATAGACATTCCCAGCAACCAATTAGCATCCCTCATAGAATTCACCACAATAAGGACAAACTTCATGTTCAACAACCACGACTATGTACAAACAAATGGCCTAAGCATGGACAACCCAGTATCACCAGTTCTAGCCAATATTTTTAAGACACAAGTTGAAACACAAGCAATTAACACAGCATTACATCCACCACTATGCTGGTACAGATATGTAGATGACACGGTTGCAGGATTCAAATCTACAGAGCACATACTTAATTTTTTCAATCACATTAGCTCTATACATCCCAACATTAACTACACATGTGAACAGGAAGAAAGCAATCAAATATCATTTCTTAACCTCAAAATTACAAGAACTGACACACAATTCAAAACAGAAATCCACCGAAAAATCACTCATACTGAACTATACATTCCTTAAAACTCAGCATACAAAACAAAACAAAACCTGAACATACTAAGAAACCAAATAAACACAGCCATAAAACTATGCTCACCAGATAAAATTAACGATGAATTAGATAAAATAAAACAATACTTCATCAACATCAATAAGTTTCCTCCACAAACCGTAGAAAACATTATACACACACACCTAGACACAAAGCAAAATCAACCAACAAAAGTAAATATATCTCACGAATCAAAAAATCACGAAACCATATACTGCTGTATACCATATATTCCCAAAATCAGCAAACAAATAACCAACATTTGGCAAAAACTAGTAACAAAATACGACATTCCAATTAATACTAAATTTATTCAAAAACCAGGCACAAAACTGAGGTCAATACTACGTGAAAACTACACTGACAAACACCATACCAAGATTATTTACAAAATGCAATGTGATAACTGCCATGACTACTATATTGGAGAAACAAGCAGAAAAATGGAAACCAGATTCAAAGAACATAAAAAGTCACCTTCACACGTTTTCGAACACTGCAAGTCAAATGAACACAACATAACCATAGAAAACACTAAAATACTAAATAAAGAAACAAACATAAACAAATGCAAAATTAAAGAAGCCTTATTTATACAACAACTTAAACCCAAAATAAACCAATATAAAGGAACGCCTTTACACCTATATTAAATATAATAAAATAAAATTATATATTCAAAAATCTAACACTGCCCTCTACATTCCGACACTCAGTTACACAACCCCTTCCAAATATGTGATCAGCTATCGGTCAGTTACCTCTTTCTTTCTTTGTGAACCTGACGATGACCAAAGAAGGTCGAAAGGTTGTTCGCTCTTCTACGCAAAATATTTTTTCAACCCAAACGAGCTGTTTTTGCATATATATTTCTCTACAAGTGGGTTTTCTCGACATCACTAATTACTTTAGGATTTTGGTTTTATAATGCAATAAGTTTTAACATTAAGCCTTTCTAGTCAATTTGTTATTAAAGGTAACCTTTAATTTTTGTTACTATCAAATATATTAGTCCTGTCAGATATAAAGAGTTGATATTTTATCAGAAGCTTTCAATAATTAGTCAGTCTTATTTAAACTTAATAAAATGTTAATAGCAATATGCAAGAATGTAAATATAATAGGACTTTCAACTTGCATGCAATTCATTGTTTACTTGTGTTTATTTACATATACATATTTTATTCATATTTTCTGAAAAGTTCTGTGTTTGCTAATAACATATTATGTACATTTCGCTAATATGTCTCCATAATATGAAATTTGTTAACAAAGCATTAAAACCAAAATAAAATGTTGAATTTCAGTTTTGGGTAGATCCAGTGTTGGAACCTGATTACTAGAAAATAAACTTGTAAAGTAGCAATATTCAATATGTAGACACAACGTTTATGTTCTACACATAAATCAAAGGCAAACTGCATTACTTTAAACACGTTACATATGAAGATTAAGAAATATGCCACTTAACAATGTTAACCCTTTTAGTACAACAGGAACTAGAGGATCACACTTCAGTAACCTTCTCAATCAACGTTCAATGTCCGATAAAATAGCTTCAACGATTTTTTCTGTTTTACTTAGGTTTTATTTTATAAACAATCTGAAAGTCATCATAATCAATATTTGGAGAAACAGTAATTAATGTTAAATGTTGTGTTACTGTTAGGACAGTATTATTACTCTACAGGACAAGTAGACGTTGATAAACTTATAGAGATTATTCAGATTTACAATACTATTACTGTTAATCAAAAACAATATCAACGATAATAATATTTTTGGCTCAATTGTTATCACTGTCTGACGATCATGCCAACTTTCAATTTCTAGTAAGTGTCATATTCAATATATTACTAATAACACAAGTTACAGCTTACCTGTTCAAGCTCTTGCAAAAACTCAGACATTATAAAAGAAAATACAATATTTTACCCTCAAATTTGTTATTTCAAAACTATTTATTGATAACTATTTAACTTCTTATTATCGATATTGACAAACCAGTAACATTATTGAATAAGTCCCTGCCCCCGGTTAAAAGCGAAGTCTAGAGGATATTTATTCTCAATACACATCTGAAAAAATAAAACAAATTTCCAAACTGCAAAGGACAAAAATGGAAATATTATCTATTGTAGGATGGACAAATTTAAAATTAATATTTGTCTCTTCAAAAATCAACATATATTTGTATTTTATTAAAATATAAAGAATACGTTTTCATTAATAATGCTATCATAAAACCAAATTTTACAATATTGGCGTAATATCCGGAAAACAACGCAACATTTGATTTTTCGGAACTGTGCACATCTACCTTTTTTTATCCCCAGTGAAACATCGGTACATTTAAGGACTAAAAATACTCAAATTTAGGGCTCGATTTCCCGCAATAAACACAGCGAATAGTCTTAATTTGCTTTACTTTAACTAACAAACATCTACTTCTGAAAAAGAGAAAAGTTAAAAAATAAAAACCCATGTTTTATTTTTTAGAAATTTAATCAGTGATTTCATACAAAATGCCGTAATCTACTTCTGTTGATAACAATTTATTCATCAAGTTGATCACCCTTTTAGTTATTTTTATCTCACAAGAGCTCAACCTGTCTTTTTGGAAACTTAAACTCGTCATCTTTAAGGTCATTTTTTAAAGATATAGCATGAATACATCAAAGACTTTTCGATTTAAAGACAGAGAATGAAGACATCAGACACCTTCAAATGATGTCCATTTGAAGGGCCTCATAAACTTTAATAAAATACACTCTTTATCTTTTTTATAAAGCTAGAGTAAGCTAACAGATTCTAACATATCAACATAAGACAACTCTTTCATCTTTGGAATCAACTTAGTAGCCCTCCTCTTTACCCTTTTCAATAAGTCAGTATCCTAAATGAGGTACAAAAACTGTACAGAATACTCCACATGAAGCTGAATAAGCAATTTTTATAAAGATCACTTCTTTTGATTATGTCTATAAATACATCCAGACTAGGTTATATTACCTTTATTACTAGCAATCAAGCACTGTTTCTTGACTATGTATGTTATCCATCATTAAGTCAAGATCAATTCCTTCGGTCACGCTGTTAATACGGTTATCTACGTAATGATGGAAAGAACGTAGATCTAATATATATGGATTTTTAAAAACCATATAATAAGGTGTCTCATAAAATATTTTCAAAACATCATTTCACAACGTCAAATACATTACCTAATTGGTCGAAAGATTGCCTGGATAGAAGAACGCACAGGGCTTTTACGAATGGAGTTCAGTAAAACTCGATTAATGTTTACAATTAGGATATTTCAGGACTGAGTCTTAGAATCTTTGATCTTTCTGACTTACATTATTGAAATAAATGACAGAATGGTCAATAAACTACTTAAAGATGCTGATGATGACTTAATGTCTTGGATGTTGCTAGCTATAAGGGAGGTACTGCTAATATACAAAAGTATTTCAATCGTTTAGTAAGTTGGGTGAATAAATGGCAGATGTGTTTTAATTATAATAAATGAAAGGTTGAATTACAAGTATAATTTGGATGGGATTAACTTTAACAGTGTTGTAAAAGAAATATTTTCGTGTAATAGCTGATAACTCACTTAATCCATCCAAGCAGTATGCTGTTGTTAGTGGTAGAGCAAATATAATTTTATTTTATATATTCGAAAATATTGCATACAAGTCGAAAGAAGCTACAATTTCATTGTATGTATCTCTGATTAGATCACATTTGGAGTATTGTGTTCAGTCTTGGGCTACTTACTTCAGAAAGGACATCAAATTGTTGGAAAGAGTGAAGAGGCAGACTAATAGAATAAAGTCTGGGATGGCAAGAATATAATGCGCGTGAAGGTTAAAATCTTTGAAACTGTTTTCTCTCAAAAAAAAGAAGAAGAGTTAGAGGGGCTCTGACTGAAGTGTTTGAGATTGTTAAAGCATTTGGCACTGTTGATGCCTTATCTTGTTTCATGCTTAATGGAGAGAATGATAAGACTGGGGACAAATATATAAATTTTGGTAAGGTAGGAGTTGTTTTTAACTAAAATACTTTTAATAATTTAACATAGTGGAAACAGAGACAATAAATTCAAATGGAATTGTTGTTGTTGTTGTTTAGAATTAAGCACAAAGCTGCACAATGGGCTATCTGTGCTCTGCCTACCACGGGTATCGAAACCCGGATTTTAGCGTGTAAGTCCTCAGACATACCGCTGAGCCACTGGCGGGCCAAATGGAATTGAAAGAAAGTTTTATAACTATACGAATAATAAAGGATGGCTTTGAGACTGTTTTGTTTTTTACTCAATAGTTTTGTCTCAGTTTAGTTTAGAGTATACGACAGCCTAGATGAAACAGTAGGTCCCTCGTTGTATCTAAACATTATATAATGTTATATTAACGAGTGATCTAATAATAATAAATTAAAATCCAATAGATCTTGCACTTTTTATAATTAATGGCCACTACTTGCTATCAACTAGCAACTCCCTGTCTGATGAACAAATGATACTTTAGAAGAAAGCATTGGAGGAGTAATCCATAAAAGCTTCTCGGGTGGAATGGACGACGTTTTACAGAAGTCATATTTTTCAAACCAAGACATTTTGATAACAGGAACAATCTGCTTAATGTAAATTAATGCTGAAACACATTAAAACACACAAACTTAAACTAAGCTCAGTACAAATGTTATTTGGTGCTGTTCACTTGTTTTTCTTTATCTCTATAAATTCGTAATATTCGGGTACTTTAACTTCTGTGGTATTTCTGGCTAAACATAATAGATTAGCCCAAAGCTATCACAAAAATTGTCGTTTTTTTGTGTTCTTTTTAGCTGAAACCAATCTTGGTTTAAACAAAAATGAATTGAATTTTTTTCTAAGTAAAGACACACAGAATAAAGTTGAAAAATTAATAATCAGAAGCACATTTCAGTATTAAGAACAAATTTTCATAGGAGTTCTGAAGCCATAATAAGTTTCATAGTCCATTCACTACCAACAACTAGATGAGGGTGCGAGTTCTTTATTAAAATGTTAATTTTATACTTTCAATGAGGTAGGAGGTTAAACTACTTACCAGAAAGTGTCTTCTTCAAGTTGCACAGTTACACGAGAAAACTACAAAATTGGCAACAGTTCCCATAAGCAACGAAAGATTTATTTGTAAAATATATTGCAGAGTAAATCTGAGATTTGAGTATGACTATGTTAAAACAAAATGAGACTGGACAGTTTGTTTGTTTGTTTGTTTTGTAATTTTGCACAAAGCTACTCGAGGGCTATCTGTGCTAGCCGTCCCTAATTTTGGAGTGTAAGACTAGAGGGAAGGCAGCTAGTCATCACCACCCACCGCCAACTCTTGGGCTACTCTTTTACCAACGAATAGTGGGATTAACCGTCACATTATACACCCCCACAGCTGGGAGGGCGAGCATATTTAGCGCGACGCGGGCACGAACCCGCGACCCTCGGATTACGAGTGCACGCCTTAACGCGCTCGGCCATGCCAGGCCTGAGACTGGACAGAGAGTAGCAAAATGAAAATCAATATATATTTTAAAACACAAAGTTTCTAGTTCTCTGGACAAAGGATGAGGTTTCGGTTCCCTTGGAGTATCTTTATTTGTTGATCTTCTCATATATATTCGTCAGACGTAGAAAGTACAACTTTACATAAGAGACTATATAATGCCATCCCTCTTAGTACGCATATGACACCTACACCAATGACAGCCATTCCTTTAAACAAGTGAGACATGATGTAACCACAAAGTATCACCTAACCCAACAGTACAAAGAAAAGCTATGCACTTTTATGCCCTACCATACAGCAGTTTTTCCAATAAGAAAATATGAACGATGTCCTTGTTTTTGGAATTTCGCACAAAGCTACTCGAGGGTTATCTGTGCTAGCCGTCCCTAATTTAGCAGTGTAAGACTAGAGGGAAGGCAGCTAGTCATCACCACCCACCGCCAACTCTTGAGCTACTCTTTTACCAACGAATAGTGGGATTGACCATCACATTATACACCCCCACGGCTGGGAAGGCAAGCATGTTCAGCGCGACTTGGATGCGAACCCGCGACCCTCAGATTACGAGCGCATGCCTTAACGCGCTCGGCCATGCCGGGCGTTGAATGATGTCCAGAATTATGGGTAACTAGGACGAAAAGAAACTAGTAATATATCATTATCAATATTTTATTGTTAAAACAAACAAGCAGCCAGAAACATTTAAGCGTGAACAGTTTGGATTTTTATTAATGAAATTGCGTTATTCACTTCAGTGAGAAAAGGAATTTAAAAATTTAGGATACGTATTTGTATACTTCCAATAAGTAACCTATGATTAATCCACAATAAGATAAAAATTTAAGCGTTGGTCTATTAAATAAAAATGATGTTTGAGTGAGCCAGAGATTAAATCGAGTATACACTTTCAAATTACATTTCCAAATTCTTAATTGAACAAATATTTGTACCATCCCTAAGGTGTTTGTTTGTTTATTTTGAATTTTGCGCAAAACTACAAGAGGACTATCTGCGCTAGCCGTCCCTAATTTAGCAGTGTAAAACTAGAAAGAAGGCAGCTAGTCATCACCACCACTGCCGACTCCAGGGCTACTCTTTTATCAAGGAACAATAGAATTGACCGTCACATAATAACGCCCCCTGCCTGAAATGGCTAGCATGTCTGGTGTGACGGGGATTCGAACTCTCGACCCACACATTATGAGTCTAGTGCCTAACCATCTTGCCGTGCCCTTAAGGTGAATACAGCCTAGAAAATGAGGTAGAAAAGATACAGTATGTGTCCCTGAGCAAACAAGTAGCATTTGTTTGTTTGATGCTGTTTTTCATAATTTGTAGTGCATATTCTACACATATGTGATAATAATGGAACTTTTTGTTGTTGTTATTTCAGCCATATTTTTACATTACATCTCGTCGAGGCGATCATTACTTGTTCTTGTACTACGAGCCCTGATGAAACTGTAACGGGAAAAATTCTGTTGAGATAAAAACTTTTTATTATTATCTTGAGATTAAAAGTAGATTTTTTTCTGACTTCATTTCCAAAATGTTATATTTGTCTAAGATGGAGTATTAATGTGAGTTTATGATCCTTCACATCCTGTTTTCGAGAACATCAACAAACTAAATGTAGAAAATTTACACAAACTTTTTTAAACTTACCCGGATGTAGATAAATAAAGATAAATTGTTTTTTTATTTATGGTAAGAAGAAACGTAACTTTATATCTTTAATAATCACACTTTTATTGAAGTTCTTTATCAAATAAACTTGTGTCGAACAAATGACCAACTTCTCGCTAATAAACAGTGTTAGCAGCTTTAAGAATAAAGGTTGCATACTCTTTCAGTTTTCAAAATTAAAATCAACCAGCTGTCTAAACTATAAAATGATAACGAGCAAAGCAGCAAATTCCTCGAACAATTCACTGAGCTTGAATCTCTGTACTGAGATCATATTGCTTACACTTTCCTTCAACAATAAATGTTTAATTCTTTGAAAATTGTGTATTCATTTTTGGATGCCATACAGTAGCTGCAACATAAGAAAACTTGGGAAAAGTTCTATTACTTCCGTCTTTGTTACCAAACCTAAAATTATTTAAGCTTGAAGATGAATAGCCAAATTGCTATATTCACAAATTAGGCAGTGCTACAACTTTCAGGCTCAAACAGATAATACAATACAATCAACTGTATCCTACTTTCCAGGCAAAAAAAAATGTATTTCGTACATTACTTTTTTCACCATATACACAACAACTGATAACAACACTCAATATTGCTTTGCAGGCCCGGTGTGGCCTAACGCGTTAAGGCGTGCGCTTCGTAATCTCAGGGTCGCGGGTTCGCGCCAAACATGCTCGCCCTCCATGCCGTGGGGGCGTTATGATGTTTTGGTCAATCCCCCTATTCGTTGGTGAAAGAGTAGCCCAAAAGTTGGCGGTGGGTGGTGATGACTAGCTGCCTACCCTCTATTATTACACTGCTAAATTAGGGACGGCTAGCACAGATAGCCCTCGAGTAACTTTGAGCGAAATTCAAAAACATACTTCACCTTGTTGGAAGTACTGAATCCAGGAAGTTTCGTACTTGCATTCACTGAACCGTTTGTAATTGGAAAAATAAAATACGATTTTTTCAAATTCAAAACACAAGTAGATATTTTATTAGTGCACAAAATGAACCTTGCAGTAGTTGCACACAATATTACTGTGTTCAAAGAACAAAACATGAATTTCACAGAAAAACAAAAACATAACTCAATGAATATTTACTGCAAATTAATATGACTTTTGCTGTTGCCTTTCAGAGACAAGTTCAGAAATGCGCGGCTTCACCTTGGCAAGTGCCACTCTCATATCATTTTCACAATAAAGTCTGTTCCTTTTCTTCGTTTTTATGTATACCATCCTCGAAAAGGATTGCTCGCAAAGATAGTCAGATCAAACAGTATGAGTATTCAAGGGCTTTCTTAGCAATAAGAGGGTACACTACGAGTTGGTGACACCAAAACGTTGAAAGCGTTGTTGTTCTGAAGGTTGCTGTTGAACCTGGTTCTGCTGAAGTTCAATAATTTCGTAAAGGTATTCATCATTGACATCTGTTGTCACAACACTAAATGTGAACGGCTGTCTCACCCATGCTGGATATGACTCTCTGGTGGGGAAGCATCCGTCGAGACTTTGCGAGCTCATCTAAGTGCATGACAATTGCTTGCTTCAGTTCTCCGGGTACAGAAATGTCTCCAATTTCAGACACATCTTCGATCTTACTTACACAGACGTCCAGCAGGGTAAAGTTTGCCCTGCATCTGTTGATTGAGAGCATTGAAGATATCGGTCATGTACACCAAAACGAGAATGAACTCAGATTTTTCGAAGCAATCCGCATGACAGTGTTGGTGCTCTCACAAAAACGGGGCTAATTCCACACGCATGGCTAAAACACGATTCAGCACCTTTCCCCGGGATAACCACCTAACGTAAGAAGGGTACAGAAGTACCTCGAATTAAGAGCCCATTTCATTACACAGTTCTTTGAAGATACGGTGCTTCAGGGCACTATTTCGCACAAAGTTCACACATTCCACTACAATTTTTAATACTTCTGCCAGTTTTGAAGGCAAGGTTTTTGTTGCCAGCGCATGCCTGTGCAGAACACAGTGCGTTACAATAATGTGTTGTGAATCGGCTTTCACCAGCACAGAAAACCAGAGTTTCGTCCCAGCATGACTAGAGCTCTGACTGAACAAACTATAGAAACCATATCCCACGAAAGATCGTTGTCTCTGAAGAAGTCATTCACAAGCTTCTTCATGTCGGCTGCTTTAGTTGTTGTTTTAAGAGGCTTACAAAATAAAATATTTTATTTCATCATTCTTCACATATCGCACGAATACAACAAGCTTGCTTAGATTGAAAACGTCGATGGTCTCGTCAAGTTGAAAGCTGAATTTTGCTGGGCTTGAAATCAAATCTGCAACTACTTGAGCCAAGACGTCATCTATTCTGCTGCTGATGGTGTCATTTGAAAGAGATATTTTGGATAACTTATTTTCAGAAGCTTTTCCCAGCATGATATTCGCCATCTTCAATGCAGCTGCTTTTACGCGTGCTTCACCAATGTTGTGTGGTTTGCCTTGATTTGCAATCAAGTACGCAACTTTGTACAATGCTCTGAGGATCGGTTTGTCGATGGATATAAAGCCGAGAACAGGCAAAGTAGCCTTTTCATCGAACCTGGCTCTCTTTACCTTGAATTCAGCAAGTGTTGTGTTCTTCTATTTCCCATCGCATTGCTGCTTTAGGGAATGTTCTCTTAGTTTTGCCAGTGGTAGACTAGAATTGCTCAACTTGACATTGCAATTCATGCATTGAGGATGCTGACTTCCATTATGTTCCGTTATACACGTGAATCCATATTGTACGTATTCGTCCGACCACTTTCTGTTTTTGCTCGACATAGTTAGTATGAAGGGATTGAAAGATTAGGAAAAATCACAAATGATGCACGATTACTACAGTCACAAGTCGACTGCTAAGCACATGAAGTTCCCTGCAGCACAGATATTAAGGCCGAGTGATGTGACGTGATTAGCAGCAGCCAATGATGGCCAAGTGGAGGATGGCGTCATGAATCATACGAACGGGGTGAACGGAACAGACACACACACACAGTGTGTGTCTTGACTTCCGCCGAACACCTGAGACTGACTCACCGAATCCCTGGGGTTCGATTGAACCCAGGTTGAGAACCAGTGGTCTAGAAGGTAATGTCTCCCTTCCCCCAAGATATATTTCAGTATTGTATTACTAAATACAACCTGGCTACTGAAATATTATTTGCTGGGAGTTTGTAGTATTTAATGAAAGTGACGGCAACCAATACTATTAGGGAACAAAGGTCATGAGATGGTATTCTGAAGAGTCCAGGTGGATTTCAACACAACTCTCATCCTGACCAATTCAGCAGATTCATCTTCAAAATTTGAAGCTTGTAAGCTATTAACTAACACAATAATCCACTTTCCTGTGCAGGTACACAATTTCTTAATGCTATGTCTAAATAGATGGTTTTCACTGTTAATCTGTTTATTTTACACACAACTTAATATTCAGCAAAGTTATCATCTGAACAACACTCGTCTCAGTTATTTATTATATTTGCAAGTTTACCTGTCTGATAGGTGTTGGAAAATCAGTTTTACCTGAAATTGCCACGTTTTGTATTCCCCAAGAATTTTTCAAAATCTTTTTCACATGTACATGTTTTTGATAGTACACACAACTGAAACAATAAAGTTTAATTTTAAACCATCTAAACAACTTGTGTTAAGTTACCTATTGATTTGAGCCATTCCCCATCGATGTCACTTGCACTTATTGGGGATTTTATAGTTGAATACACAATACAGATTTGGGCAGCAATCCTAACCATTTGGGAGTTACATATCCTTATTTGTACTTGAAAAACAATCAGTAATGAGATGGATAATACATTGGATCAGAAAGAAATTAAGATATTAGTTTCTAAACAGCATTTAAATCTCCCGGTCTTAAGACACATCTCGTAGATTGTACAAAATCTGTAAGATTCTTTGCTCGTAGAGATCTCTCCAATACTAGAGAAAATTGCATGTTGTCCTTTGAACATGTGGCTGAATTACGCTTAATAAAAAATAAAGTTCACTTCAAGCTGAGCTCATTCTGAGAGTTATTACTTGTTTCTAGCCTGTATTATTAAAGTCATCAGTGTAACTGACTCACCACACAAAGTTCCCTCTAAGACAAGTAGTTTCCAAGATACAATACTTTTAAAATAAGAAGTTAAAAACCCTAGGTAGTATTTTCATTAAACTTTACACAATATTACTCAAATGCTATCCATCCCATATTTTGTAGCAATAGATTAGAAGAAAAGTAACTCATCAAAATCAGTCACTATCTAGGGAAGCCATATATTGGGAACACCAAACCTTCATTTTTATAATTCACACAAGGCCCAAAAGTGTTTTTTTTTTTTTTTGGTAAAGGGTTAAGAACCACAGTTTTACAGTCTACAACATTAACCATTAGAGCCAACTTAACACAAATGTAGAAAAGAAACAACAAATTTACGACAAGGAACCCACTTGAAGTAAAAATGTATTCTCAGGTAACAGGTTTGCAAACTCTTTCTTTGTTAACCTGAAGGTGACCTAAATAGGTCAAGATGTTGTTCTATACTTTATTTAAATTATAGTGCTAATACCCATACCAGCTGTCTTGAGAACACAATAACACATTTAAATGAATTATAGTTATTCAGATCGGGGATCATACCAGTTAATACTGATTTATATCAACTTGTTTAAGTGGGATATACAAGTTGGAAATTTTACTAACTGAAACAATTAAAGTAACCGGAGTCTTTAGTCAGTGAATGACTTGTAAAAAGTTGGTGTATGTTCTCAGATTAAAAATGAAGACTTGTAGGATTTCAAAACCATTTATTTTTGTAAACAAATCATATATAACATCAACATACATATTTCTAAATTTTATTACCATTTTTGTTGTATGAATTCCCACGAATCTGGTTTCAAACTGAATTCTATAACTTACGTATATCAAAGAATGTGACGTTTATGATTTTAGAACTGAGGCTTTATTGGCTGTTCTTTCATTAATGTGAAAACTGATTTAACTTCCTTATGAATAAAACATCTCTTTTGAATTACTAACAAAAGCACTTCTAAGAGTTTATCAAAAATAACTACCACCAAAGAATTTACATGGGTATTTTGTTAACACTTAAGGTCAAGTGATATAGTTACTTCCATAGGAAAATGCTAAGACTTCTTACAAGCTAATCCCATGTGATACAAATTGGGTCCCGCATCACTTCCTTTATAACATTCTAAATCTTGTTTTTCACACATGGTTCTAGAAAATAATCTGAGAAAGAAGGTTAACACACACGTACAGAGTGAAGAAAAGCATAGAATTATACAACATTTGGGAAGACTGGAAGATGCACTTTTAAGATTTTACTATAAAAGTGAATGTCCAATGCTATTTATTTGTATACTCTTAATGTAGTTTCTTTTAATACTTGAATAGGTTTACATTTTACACTAATATACTGAATGGATTTCTGTTAATCGGTAACTGAAAGTTGTATTGTTTAGGGATCAAACATTTTAGCCTCAAAGTGTAATATAAATCAACATGCATCACTTACAAGTTGGATAAACATAAATTTCAACCACATAATTTAAAAAAACAAAAGGAACCTAGCTAAAAATTAGTTCACACAAATTATTAAGGTAAACTAATTTGGATTACTCCACCTAGTTTCACGTTTTAATTGCACAGCAATCATTAAGATCAAAACACTTTATCTACAGACTTGATACATTTTACAAATAACTTCATTAAAAAGTTTGAAGAATTAATAGCTTAACTAATTGCTGATAATTACAGGCACTGTGAATTAAAAACTACATCCTCAAGGGTTACAAAATTTGTCAAATTGTTCTCAATTTTTAAGTGAAACTTAATGAAACATGAATATTTAATTACAAAGAGTTGCCATCAAATACGTAATGCCTCGTATAATTTGTTGTATAGTGTTAAAAACTATAATTTGCACATTGCTACAAAACTTTTGTAATCTAGCGAGCAGAACTGTATTAAATTCCAAGTTGGTTGAATAACACCTCAGAATTTCTTCCAAACAATTTAATTAATAAAACTGACTGCATATGCGAAAAATTATTAATCAACATCCATCTTTGTTTTTGTACCTTCAAATACTGATTTTAAAAAGCTCTTAATGGGTACAGCTGTGAAAAAACAACAACAAGTGAATGTTTTACATGTACATATATATCTGTTACCAATGACAGCTAATTACCTTCCAACTTAATAATCTTCAGAATTTCTTCTTTCTCTTTGCCAAAATCTTATTATAATAGTAAATAGCACATGTACAATTAATAAGTGATTTTTACCACAATATTCTAATTTTTGAACACGTCGATGGGTGGCACTATCCTAACTGATGGACAGTTGAATATAAATACATACACACTGGGGTTATCTGTGATCATGTTTCACAGTGTCAAACCTTGTTAAAGGTCTACATAAACTAAAGAATATTAAAAACTGTCACATCATATAAACATCCATTTGATCAAAGACATCTAATGTAATTACCAACTTTGTAACCTTCAAAATTTCCCTGGTAAAATCTAAACCCAATACTTAGAGCATTTCTTTAATTACTTTTTACGAGATACAATGATTTAGAAAAGAGGCAACACTTTAATAACTGAAGTATGCCTTTAAATCTTCTATTAAAAGGTTTAAGTGTTGCAAAAACATATTAACAATTAAGAGGGATACACTCTACTAAATAAGTAGAAAAAATCTTGTGACACATCAACTGGAAAGCATACTTTAACAACTGGGATTTACAATGTTAACATCAGAAGGTAATTTAATTAATATAAATATTTAGTACCAACCCAAACAATAAGTAAAATATTTTAAAACAAACCATAATGACGGTCCTAAAAATTAAGGTTACATTTTACTAAATCACATCAGTATAGTTAGTATTTTAAAGTACACTACTGGCATCTTTCCAAGTAACCTACCATAAGTTAGAATTAAAAATTAGCCCAGTAATAAATACTGATAATTTAATATACCAGTACAACTAAAAGCAGAGAAAGCCATCAAACAAACTGTTTCAATGTGAATTATCTTGGGATTACCACAAACTTTTAATGTTACATTGCAGCCAAGACCACCATTTCATAAATAATTTTTTTTCATGCATTAAAACCAATCATCATGACACAAACATAATAGTTAATAAATTATAAATAGCATAACTCCAAATAACATTTTCCTACCCAGTTGTCAGTGTCAGCTCGAGATTTAGGGTACTTCTTTTTAACAAACCAAGTACCAAAATATTTCACGATATTTTGCAAAATTACAAAAAAAATTACTTTTAATAAATTCAAAATTTTTTTAATAATGATTTATTTTCAGAAAATAAAAATTTATTTCTTCTGATCCTTGTTATATGGAAACATAATCATCACATTAATTCTGAGTAAAGAGTTGAGAATCTGATCAAGGGAACTGGTAGTACTGATACACGTTTTCCTACAACTGACAGTGAGAATGGTATGCGTGTATTTTTGTCTGTTTCAAGTTAGAACAGAGCAGCACAACAGGCTATCAATGCTCTGTCTACCCAACAAGGGTATCAAAATTTTATATGCAAAAACGGCTCGTTTGGGTTCAGAAAATATTTTAAATAGAAGGTCGAAACGTTGTTCGCTCTTCTATTTAAAATATTTTCTGAACCCAAACGAGCCGTTTTTGCATATAAAATTCTCAACAAGTGGGTTTCTCGACATCACTGAAGAGTATCAAAACATGGTTTAGAGCATTGTAAGTTCTCAGACCTGCTGAGCCATGAGGGGAGTTAGGAATGCTAAGACAAGGGGACATGCAACTTTTTGGCAAGGTAGCAGTTATCTTTAGGTTAGTTACCTTTATTTTCTAACAAGGTGATCAGCCTTTAGAAAGGATTACTTTAAAATATAATGGATGAAGTTAATTAGAGGGAAGGTGTTATAAATGTTTGAATAACAAAGGCTGGCTTTTAAGTGTTTTATCTTATTTTAGTGGGTGGGACGGTTCAGATGGACTAGTAGGACCTTGCTGTCCTTAAATTGTGTGCTTTAGTAAAACTAGAACCGTTAAAGTTCTCATATTTCTTTCTTAAACAAGACAACCAAGTATGATAATGAGACAATACTCCTTAAGATCTCCAAGTTACATCAAACATTGGAAGAAGATACTTGTAAATAGTTACTGACAATTATCAAATTTAAGTAAAAGTTTGAAATATAAGGTGGAAAAAGGGCAAATAAAGGAAGATATTTTGTGTAAGTTAAAACACGTAAAGAAAACTCAAAAAATACATTTTCAGTTCAACTTTCACACATTCTAGGCATGCATCAGAAAGCTACAAAAGATGGTAACCTAAGGAATTCAAAAAAGACTGTTATGTTAACACATACAAAGGTAGAGATTTAGGTTTTTACTATGTTATACATGATTAATTACAAGGTGTTTGCACAAAAAAAAAACATCAAACTGACCAGTAACTGTAACACAACAACTTTTATATTAAATGGAAGAATCTTCTGGAATGGCATTATTGGTCAAATATATTTATGCACACTGAAGGAGGCCAGCCTCAATTGTTTTCTCAGAATTTAAACAATTTGCTATTGTTAAGTAATAATTAATTGGTGTAAATCCAAAAATACCTTTCACTGAAATATTACTGGCCAAAAGTTTATATGTGGATACACGAAGCATACTTTATCATACTGTCCAATTTTTTGAAAGTGGATGCAAACCAAATAACTTCAGTTTGGTCACAGCAGGAACCTCACCGTGAACTCGTATAGATTCATGGATCTCACATTTCTCATCACAATTCTTCTTTTAGTTTAGGAGGGCTTTTCATAAAGCTAACAAGTTCTTCTACAGTCCTACCACGGTCATATTCTGCAATCATTTGTCCTTTCTGAAAGTACTTTAGTGTAGGAAATCCTTTAACTTCATACAAAGTAGCTAGTTCTCTGTCTCCAGTAGCATCAACTGCAGCTAAAACACCAGTTATTCCTTCTTTCTTTAATAATGTTGCTGCCTCAGCATAAGCCGGTTTCATTGCCTTACAGTGCCCACACCACGGAGCATAAAACATGACCAAAACAGAAAGCTCTTTCTGGATGAAATCCTTAAAATTATTACCGTTCAAATGATGTAAATTTTCAGCACCTGCATGCTCACTCCACCATTGTTCAGGGGTCAAGCTAGGAGGTGAAAGGTGACTTGAAGCCAATGGAGCTTGAGGATCTTTCATGAATGCAACGAAGTCCAACTCCTTTCTTCCCCCTTCGTACGCTTTGGAAGTCTTGTAATAGCTGAAATACTTAAAAGTCGGGTAACCTTTCACATCATTAGTATTACATATCGATGCATGAGCAATGCAGTCTACGGCTGCTAGCTCCACCTTCGGGTCTTCCTTAAAGTGTGTTGCTGCAGCTTCGTATTCTGGTTTAGCATTTTTACAATGTCCACACCAGGGTGCATAAAACATGACAAGAACATGCTTTTTTCTTCTCAGAAATGATTTGAAGTTCTCTTCGTTAAGATGTACAACATCACTTGCTTTTTCGTGCCAGGGTATCTCTGGTGGAGGTGGAGGAAGGGGTTCTTTGGGGTCTTGCATAAATTCCACTATTTTTTCAGCTGTTCTAACATTAGCATCAAATGCAAATTCACCATCTTTGAAGTACTTCACAGTTGGATAACCAGTAATCTTGAAACGATCTGCAACCTCTCTGTGTTTTGTAGCATCAACAGCAGCCAAAACTCCAGGAATGCTCTGTTCTTTTAACATTGAAGCAGCATTTATGTATTCAGGCTTCATTTTCTTGCAATGGCCACACCATGGTGCATAAAACATCACAAGTACAGACTCTTCTTCTTGAATGGTACTGTTAAAACTTGCATCAGTGAGATGTACAACATCACTTGAAACTTCTGACCATTCCGGATCTTTAGGTTTTTCTGGGGCTTTGCCTGGATTTTTCATAAAATTTACAATACCATCCTTATTATTTTCTCCTTCATACCTATATTTAAGTTTTCCATCTTCAAAGAACAGAAGTGTTGGAAACCCCGTTATGTTGAAGTGGTGTCGGACGATGTTATTTTCCGGCTTGTTGACGTCCATGGCTGCTAAAACCGACTGTCCTTTCAATTCTGTAGCTGCTGCAGAATAGTCTGGTTTTAGTCTCTTACAAAATCCACACCAAGGAGCATAAAACATCACCATAATTGGAAGTTTTTCTTTTCGAAGTAATTTTTCAAGATTATTTACATCAGAAATGTGAATTATGTCTTGTGCAGACTCCTCTTCTTCCCAAGGAATATCACCAGATGGATCTTTCAAAAAATTCACCATAGACTTCACAGTTATCTTTCTATCATAGTCTTTGTGAAATTCGCCATCTTTGTAGTGTTTGAGAGCATATGGATCAGGAAATATCTTAAATTTCTTACATAACTTTTTTCCCTCACTGCCACAATCAACAAAAACTAGAGTTGCCTGTCCTTTCATTTCAATTGCCACATCTGATATAATCTTTCTAACTTCACTCGTATCCCTAACCGACTTGGCAAACAATGCAAGAACATTTGTTTTGACCCTTAGAAGCTTTTTGAATTCTTTCTGATCTGAAATGTCTTCGATTTGAATAAGACTGCCACTGCCAGATCTTCGCGTCTGGGTGAGGCACTTTGGTACAAGTTGAAGTAAAACAATAACTACAAAGCAAAATCGAAAAATGGTTGCCATTATTAACACTGCATAATTTTAAACAAAAAAATCTAAATTAAACGATACCAACGAGAGTCTCACCAGCTTTCTATTGTGGTCATAAACACAAGTAATTACTGTTACTACAAACAAGTCATAACACAGTTCACAGAAATTATTGGTATTATCAGTATATCTGACTTTGCCACGTTGCTTTACGTGCCTCCCCCTAGTGTAGAAAAGTTGTGATTATTGCTTTTTTTTAATTTTTGCCCCTTCTCCCTGCAGTGACTCACGATAAGTTTGAAAGATCAATAAAAAAAAACTAAGTTTTATATCCACAGTTAGCACAATACAAACGACCCACTGTGTTGCTTTGGCTTAACTGTAAACGAATAAATAAACTTTCTATGGTATTTTTGATTCTGCTAATTTCAACAAATAATAACAGCTGTATTTTATCCACCAAAAAAAGTATACATAATTAAATATGTATATTAAACTTCTGTTAGTATGCGTGTTCTTCTGTTCTAACCAGCTGAATATCTCATACATTAAAATTAATCGATAAAAAAACTAAAATTAAAAACACCCACTCTCAAAATGAAATATATATATGTAGAGAGAGAGAGAGAGAACTAAACGGTAGAAATAGCTATGCATTAATTTATTTAGATAAATATGAAGTGCAGTACCATAAAGCTCATTGAATATTCTTGTAGGTGTTTGTGAAGGATAAAAAAGTTTACGGACAAATACAAAAAGAAAAAATATTAATAACCCCCCCGACAGAAACGATTTAACCCAGTAAAAGGGCCTTGGGCCATTTTTTTATCGTTTTATTTTCATCTTTCATATCTTTATTTTCTTTGCTAGAGTTTATACATGTTCATTAAAATACCATTTTTTTGTACTTTATATCTCTTGTAAGGTTTATCTGACATGGACAAATCAAAACACTGGATTTTAAGTATGAAATGTTTCCCCCACATTATTTTGATGAATCCATTAACACATTTACGATATTAAAATTCCATGCACAATATGCACAAACATTGTATATTAAATAAGAGTGAATGTTTGTTTGTTTTGAATTCCGTGCAAAGATACTCGAGGGCTATCTGCGCTAGCTGTCAGTAATTTAGCAGCGTAAGACTAGAGGGAAGGCAGCTAGTCGTCTCTACTCACCGCCAATTCTTGTACTACTCTTTAACCAATAAATAGTGGGACTGACCGTCAGATTATAACGCCTTCACAGCTGAAAAGGCAAGCATGTTTGGTGCGACCGGGACTCAAACCCGCGACTATCGGATTACAAGCCACAACGACCTGGCCATGCCGGGCCAAGTGCGTAGGAAACATAACTATGCAACAAACTTCTCCAATGTTACCTCAATAAAAATAAATTGTAATAGCATGGTGTTTTTGGTTGTCGTTTGATAGACTATGTTTAATACTTAGTTTTTAGCATTTCAAGCAGTTTATCTTACGATCCGGCATGGCCAGATGGGTTAAGGCATTCGACTCGTAATCTGAGGGTCGCGGGTTCCAATCCAGGTCGCACCAAACATGCTCGCCCTTTTACCCGTGGGAGCATTATAATGGTACGGTCAATCCTAGTATTCGTTGGTAAAAGAGTAGCCCAAAAATTGGCAGTGTGTGGTGACGACTATCTGCCTTTCCTCTAATCTTACACTGTTAAATTAAGGACATCTAGCGCAGATAGCCTTCGAGTAGCTTTGGGCGAAATTCAAACAAACAAACAAGTTTGTCTTATAAATAATCCAGAAAAATAATGTAATATCACACTCTACAACAAAGTCTTTGCTTCTTGAACACTGTTGGGTGTTCCTTATAGATTTTTGGCTGCTGATCACGAAATTCACTTCCATATTTGCCCATCACGTACCGTTTCATCGAAATCTTAAGTTTTGTCATGTTTTTTTCTTATATTTGTGTTCAAAATTTTTCGTTTCTTTAAGAGACCTATGAACAATGTTTTGTGTAGTTTGGGCATGTCCAGGCCAGATTGGAACCTGTTCTGTGGAAGTATGCAAAGTTTTTGTTGCCTCCTCTTCACATAAAATTGGGACTTATAAAGAATTTCGTGAAAGTGATGAACAAAGAAGGCGAAGATTTTCGATATTTAAGACAGATGTTCTCAAGAATAACTGACGCCAAGATCAATGAGGGCATTTTTGTTGGCCCTCAGATAAGACGTTATGAATGACAAGGGGTTCGAAGATCTGTTAGTTGGGCCATAAAAGATTGCTTGAAAAGCCTTCAAAGACGTTGTTGAACAATTTTCTTGGCAATTACAGAGCCCCACATTTCATTCAGCTGATAGACAAACTTCTCAAAGCATACAAAACAATGAAGTGCAACATGTCACTCAATATTCATTTCCTCCACTCACACTTGGACTTCTTCCCCGCAAATCTCGGTACTATCAGTGACGAACACAGTGAAAGGTTTCACCAGGACATTGCTACAGTGGAAAAGCGATGTCTGGACAACTGAAATCCATCAATGCTTGCTTACTACTGTTGGACACTGCAACGTGATCCACCGGACATCGAATACAAACGAAAGTCAGGAATAAAACACATTTAATTATGTTGAACTTAATAGCGTATTGAAAATATAAACGCAATTAAATACGTTATTGCCGGTAAAGTGTTAACTGCCTATTTCTCAGAGTTCCCACGTGATGAAGCAAAACCAAAATTATATTTGTGCATACCCACCAGGTATCTGTCAAAATCAGCAAAAACTTTTGAAAAAAAAAAATTATTGTGCAGTGCCATCGGTTACACACATTCTTCAGATGTTAAATAAATATGGTTTCACTATGATGATTAAAACAACGAAAAACATAATTAATTTATTTTGTTGTACACTTAACGTTATAATTTAAATATTAGTTCGAGAGTATGATAATAAAGTAGGCCTAAAATATCTAGATTACCTTAAGAACCACAAAGAAGTGTGATTTCAGACTAAATAATAGTATGCTTGTCAATTAGTAAGCTAGCAGCGATATAATTAATTCATTAATGTATTTAGATTCAAAGAAATATTTATATTTATGTTAATTATCGTATATAATCACTTTCTCGATCGACCAGCCGGAAAACTGTGCAAGAAAATTTATTTTACGTAACTCAAAGTATCATTAGCAAGGAATTTCCGTGTGAGCGCAGTTTATAAACTTAGATTTACAAATTACAACAGTATGCAAATGAAGGTAGTCGTAGAGAATTTCAAAAACAAACTAATTTGTAAATGTTACATGAATTAAATGGTCTTCGAATTATTTTCATCAAATGATTTAAAAGAACCCGTCTATCCGAAGAGTTTGTTTTTAACCATAATCCCACATTAGAAGTATATTAACCTTTTGAGGAAGACATGGGTGACATTGAATCACCCCTAATTTTGTTCTAGTACATAAAATACTATACGTGGCTCAAAGTTATTTTTCATTAAAACTATAATTGTTTTTGTTTCTGTTTTTATTCTAGCAAAAATATAATAATTCTTTCATCTTCTCACACAATCCCAATGTACAATGAAAAGCCATTAGAAAATACGAAATAAAGAAGGTAAACCCAATTTCTTTTTTGTTATCATTTGTTAGGGATTCATCAACTTTTAATCTTAATGCAGTGAATAGTTATGCAGACCCAAAAAAACACATAAAAGACTGATGTACAGTAAAAACCTTTTAAATAGTTCTTGTTGTGGAGAAGAGAAGACTGTAAGAGTCCTCTGCTAACCTCATAGAGACTAGTGTGTTTGTTTTCTTATAGCAAAAGCACATCTGGCTACCCACTGAGTCCACTGCATAGAAACCAGAAGGCCCAGCATGGCCAAGTGTGTTAAGGCACGCGACTCGTAATCTGAGGGTCGCAGGTTCGCATCCCCATCGTGCCAAACATGCTCGCCCTCCCAGCCATGGGAGGGTTATAATGTGACAGTTAATCCCACTATTTGTTGGTAAAAGAGTAGCCCAAGAGTTGGTGGTGGGTGGTGATGACTAGCTGTCCTCTCTCTAGTCTAACACTGCTAAATTAGGGACTGCTAGCACAGATAGCACTTGAGTAGTTTTGTGCAAAATTCAAGAAAACAAACAAGAAACAAGAAAATTTCAACAGCAACGTGTAATAATATAGATAATGAGCAATGTTGCCTGGAAAATCTACTCGTGTAAGCCTAAATTTGTCTGTTTCTGGCCAGAACTACGTACATATAATAATTTTTCATTAATAATTAATTTGTTCACTAAAATTCTATATTAATGTTAAGTACATCAAACAATGGTTTTTAAAAATATTTTTTATTGGCATACATTAACAATACTCCCCTTCCAACCTGGACTGCAACTGGAAGTATAATGATGTTTATCTCTGTCGTGTGTATTTTTTCAAATTCTATTTTGTATGTTTAACAATATTTCAATGCACAGGTATTTTCCTAACCAATCACATGCATGTGGAAAGAAAGATGCTCAGTGTGTGAAAAGAAATGTTTGATCCTTATCACTACACAATTTCAGTCCACTGTTTGATTTTTAATTTCGTGCAAAGCTACATGAGGGCTGTGTGTGCTAGCCGTTCCTAATTTAGAAGTGTAAGACTGGAGGGAAGGCAGCTAGTCATCACCACCCACTGCCAACTCTGGGGCTACTCTTTTACCAACAAATAGTGGGACTGACCGCCACTTCATAATGCCCTTATGGCTGAAAGAGTGAGCATCTTTGGGGTAATGGGAATTTGAACCCACAACCCTCAGATTATAAGCCAAATGCCTCAACCCACCTGGCTATGCTGGACTTTTTCTTTTTGAATTTTGTGCAAAACTACACTAAATTTATCTGTGCTAACCATTCTTATTTTAGCAGTGAAAGACTAGAGGGAAGGTAGCTAATCATGAGCACCCACCACCAACTCTCGAGCTACTCTCTTACCAACAAATAGTGTGATTGCCAGTGACATTATAATTCCCTCCTTGTTGAAAGGGTGAACATGTTTAGTGTGATTGGGATTTGGACCTGCAACCCTCACAGTACAAGTTGATCACCTGGCCATGCTGGACTGAAACAGCCAATCAAAAACAAGTTATTCACGATGAATAGGAACCCACTTGAAGTAAAAATGTATTCTCAAGACAACTAGCATGCATATTGAAACTTTAATTAAAATAGAGAACAATGTTCCATCGTTCTTGGATCATCTTAAGGTTAAGATCAAAACATTGTTCTCTACTTTATTTTAATTAAAGTTTTAAAACTCATGCCAGCTGTCTTGAGAATACAAAATCCAATTACATACTAAATTATAAAAACAATTGTTTCATTTAATCACCTGCATTGAAAAAACACATTTTCTATTATAATTAACTCATGGTTACTGACATACCTACTGTTTTACAAAGCCTGAAAAATGATTATTTGTATAATAATTTATTTAACTGAAAACCCAATGCAGTGTAAAAAATTTCAAACAATCGACACCATCTGTGGCACTGTGTATTTATTACTAAGTCTGGTGAAATATATATAACATTCAGTTCTCTCAGTATGTAATGTATAATACTGACTTAGCTGTAGGACATCATATTATCAATAACTAATATCTCACGCTAATGAATAATGAAGGCTGTTAGAATAAGCACAGTAAAAATACATAAATTTTATATCATTTTTCTTATTCTACCACAAGAATGTGGTTTAAAAAAACATTATTAGAATTCAGGTGTTGAAAGTTAAACTTCAAAAACACAAATGACTGTAACACTGTTTAACATTTGCAAAAGTTTAATATTACATCAGTCGATTTGTCCTCACTATATCTAAATCATAAAATAAGATGTCCTGTAAAATACTAGTATCACCACAATAAAGACTTACTTTGCTGTTCTCACTGTGTCAGTTTTGAGGAAGTTAAAGTTTATGACACGAATTATAAGTAGACGTGGATGTGTTCCTGAAAGATGAACGTTTTTAAGAAACCTTTTTCAAACAATACTGCCCTTTTGTGATGATGAATATTTAAGACTTCTTACACTAGTTATAAACGAGCACGTTATTTATTTAAATATTTATTCTAACTTCATGGTGAAATTTGACTTAATTCTACGAATTCAAAACATTAAGCAGCCTGTCTATAAACACAATGAAAATAAGTAATTCAGGGAATCCTAAAAGTTCTGTATGTGGAAATGAAAGGACCGTTCAGTTTGACTATCAGGGAGTGTAACAAATATATAACAGAAATGCTTATGGCATATTTTTCCATTATGCGACTAATTTTATGCTTTAACAAAAATCTTTATTTTAGTGAAATGCATCAGAAAAATTCATAAAGTCCTTCATTACAATAATAAAATAGATACTGAAATTTCATAAATACAGGTTAAACCATAGAGGTAAACACCCGAGATACATGCATAAACCCAAATCCACCTTCATGACCTCTGAATATTTCATGTTGTATTCCTATTTATAAATAGTGTTTTACAAAAAATTTGGTATGACTTTGACAAAGCATTGGATGAAATGAAGTCAACCACCAAGATTTCTCTAATTTTTATGAATAATAAAGTTTTTTTGTCTTGTTTTTACCAATAAATTTCTGAACATTTTTAGTCATTTATGTTTGATAATTGTTTTATTGAAATAGAACCATTTCTTTCTAACAAGACACCAATTTTATTCATGCAACAAAGTGCAAAATTGTTTTCAACAATGTGTAATTTCTCATCTTGGGAATTAGAAGTTATAATTAACAAATTACCTCATTAGATTCTCACTTGGAAACAAACACTTTTGAAATAACTTTCCTCACAAAGTTCTCACTTTGCAATGTACAAACACAAAACTGCAAACAAACAAACTTTCAAGACGTCTTCAAAAGAAACTTATAGAGAACAAAGACATTCACAAAATATTTTGGTGAGATATAGTCCTTTCTTTTTTCAAAACCTGGTGAGACAATGATCCTCCCCCCAATTTTTTAAGAGGTGAAAAAAAGTATGAAATGTACCCTCCATTTTTATGAGGTCATAACTTGTAGCAAAGACAGACATACAATAGGAAATGAAAACAAAAGTTTTTCTAGTTTCATCTCTTTACACTACAAATATGGTCAAATACACACATGTATGTATATATTATATACTGATTAATAAATAGGCTGTAAAATTCATAATTGCTTTGTAATCATGGCTGACCAGAGGCCTCTTCTCCCTACTCTAATCCATTGCATTGAATGTCCAGATAACATCCATATACACACACATTAGGTCACCTCAAATTCTTTCAACTATGCACCTGCTGGCTGTTTAGTTGAAGTACTGATCTCATGAACCTGAGGACATTATGGCACTAAATTGGTTTTCTTTTCCCAAAGCTTCTGAAGATGGAGGTCACCCTATAACTGGGCAAATAGCAATAGTGTTTGAGTTAATGAGCACGTCCAGGTTTCATTTCTATTTGCACTCTCCCACACACCTTTTATTAGCAATTTCCACCCTCAAATTATACACAAAAATATATTGTAATTCTGTATTACATAATGTTTGACACCTTAATAAAGTAACAAAATGCTTGACCGTCTGATAAAGTAACAAAACACTTGACAGTCTGATAAAGTAACAAAACACTTGACAGTCTGATAAAGTAACAAAACGCTTGACAGTTTGATAAAGTAACAAAACACTTGACAGTTTGATAAGGTAATATATTTCACAGTTTGACAAAGTAACATTCAATCTTTAAAATCGGTATTATTTATACACCCAGAAATCATGTAGCACTGAAATGTAACTTATATATAGTAAAATACAGATGTGTGAGAGAAACGTTAACTTTCAACCTTACCATATTAATCTATACTTCTCATATCCAACGTAGGCTTTGTGTATTACTTATAGTCGACTCCCTATTTTATATAAAATATATGCATATATAAAATAATTTAATGACCACAAATTTCCCTCCAAAGTCGAACTCTTTACATAATGCATACCTGGATCAATTATTTTTTTCACTTAAGCTATTAACACATGTTTAAGAGGCCTAACTAACTTCAAACATATTAATACATGGACTATTTTTCACCTTTGGATAATTTACTAGCATTATCTCTTGCCTGCTGAACACCTTTGCTTTCTTTTGGTTTATCACTGCCCTCTGATGTTGGGTTATGGGGTTTGCTTTTGTACTGCTTATTGTCCAATTGACTCTGTTGAAGGGCACAGTAAGCACGTGTTAAATGTCTGATTTCTGCTTCTTGTCTGTCAACAGTAAATCTGAGGTCACTTATTTCATTTTCTATCTTCACAAAGTTTCTTTCTCTCTCAGTTTCCTTTTCCTTGTCCTTTAAAGACGACCTTATGTATTCTGCCGTGATAGATGTCGCAGCAATAGAGAAGATAATTATTTCACCTAACAGTTCGGCTCCCAGGTCGATGGCCATGTTTTCATTCAGCTTTGGTACTTCTGTCGGTTTTCCAAGATTCAGCATTCTCATTTTGACGTTAACTTCCATCCAGTGATAAACTTCAGAAAGAAAGAAACGGTAACAAATAGAAATGAGTAAGGTTTCACTTCATTAGTTCTCTATTTAATAATCTTTAATCACCAGAGTAGCAAAATTAAAACAAGTTAAACTATTTAAAATGATCACGAAAATAATACAGCACGTCTTGATTCAGTTTAAAAATAATTTTGAATAAACTAAATGAAGGGGAAAAAATAAATTGGAAAACAGACTAAAGTTTTGTTATTCTAATGCTAGAAAGACAAGAAATAAAACAGATAAAGTTCTGAAGCTGTCTGTGCTATGCCTACAATGTGTATCAAAACCTGATTTTTATCATCAAACCTTCACACTTATTGCTGAGGAATTTTGATGATTAGAATTTCTTTGAAATACAAGGTTATAGGATATTTAATATGGATAAAGTACTAAAACAGGAGTGGTGACAGCTTTATCAGTAAATGTGAATTACATCCAGTTGATGTTGAAAATACCAAAGCTGATGGCAATGAAGTTCAATGTATTTAAGATTCTGTTAAAAGTTATAAAGGCAGAAGGTTTATAATTAGAGTTTGTTACAGACCAACATATGAAACATACGAAATGAATGAGAAACAGCTGCTAATTATGATGGATTTTGATTTCAGGCATTTTGGTTGTGAAATGTTAAGTCAAAATACAAGGGAAGCTGGTTTTTGAAACTGTTCAGAATGGTTTTCTTCAACAACTGATCAAGGAACTTGCTACAAATAAGAACATTTTATATTCATTGCTAATTTCTGATATACAGGGTGGCCTGCAAGTCCCCACCCATCCATATGTTATTATGTTATTTTCAATTGCACACATATTATAAATTTGTTTCTTTTTTTTCAGAGAAATGTGGCCAATGTAAGCCCATTTACATTTGAAAATGTCTCGCAGAACATGGTGTCACATAATATTATGCAGCGAGAATGAAAGACAGCACACAGATACACTGGATACATAAGATATATGGATGGGTAGGGACTTACGGGCCACCATGTAGAAATGGTCGAGAGAGTGGAGGTTGTTATCCAGATGTAAGAGATGACTGCTCAATAAGGTTTGATATTTTGCTACATGTGGAGATAAGGAATAATTGGAGTTTGATTACAAATTGCAAAAAAGTAAATTCTGAAGAGAGAAAATAAGAATTATGTACCATGGATTGGGTGACTTAATTCAATTTTTCATTTATCAAATGTGGAAAAAAATTAAAAACATGTTTGTAAATATACAAAATAAGCATGGTCCTCATGAAAAGAAAAACATCTAGCTTCAAGTAAAAACAAGGTTGTTTCACAAAGTACATGAAAGATGAAACAGACAAGTGTTATAAACTGGGAAATTCACATTAACTACTATGACAGGAGATATAGAGGACTATAGATGATCTAAAAAATTGGTCAAATGGAAAATATCACATGAATAAAAAAAAGTTCCCCAAAAATGTGCAAAATTAAGAAAGGATTTCTTTAAGTACATTATGAGTAAACAAAATGTTTGATTGGATGTAAGGTTTTTGAAGGATGGTGCAGCTCATATCTGATGATCGTGAAATGGTTATTGAATATTGATTTTTCTTCAGTTTTAACTTATGGAAATCTGAACAATATGTTTCACCTTGAACAGTTGATAAATGGAAACAAGACTGAACAAATGATCACATTCATTCTGAGACTTTAAAACAAACCTGGAAGTGTAAAAAGCTCTTGAACCAGATATTTCCCCAAGGGTTTTGAAGAAGAGTATATATTGGATATGCAAGCCTCTAACTGCTGTTTTTTATATGTCCATAAATAGGGGCCAGATACCAGGGCAGAGGTTCCTAAATTTTAGTTTGTAATAGCACTTAAGGGTGTCCATTAAATTTATGAAATTGCAGTTTACTGAAAAAGTAACAAATAAAATAAAAAAGTTAAGGTATTACAAAACTAATATTGTAATATATACAAGTTCCAAATTAATATTTGTCATTAACATAAATTGTGCAAATTTGTTGTGCATCTGGCACCATTGTCTTCCAATTGCAAAAAACAAGACAGTTAATTTCCAGTTGGAAAGACACATATAAAGTCAAAGTTTAGAAATCAAATAAATGTGGCTGGAACTGTCCGACTCAGAAAATCACAAGACTGTTTCAACAAAGCACCACCATCCTTCACATTAAAGTAAGCTATAAGATAATTTTCTAAATTTAAATCTATTTTCAATTTTCTTTTCTTTAACCCAGAAACAAACTGTAAGGGTGTTAAAATACACACATGATAAAACTATTTTTAACATGAGGTGGTTCACGGATACAGTAAAGAAATTGAAAGGGGTTCACTGGTCGGTAAAGTTTGGGAAACCCTGCACTAGAATATCAGATGTTAGCTGGAGTAACTTATCTTCTCTAGGAAGGTGATAAAAATTGTCTAATTAATCATCGACCCATTTGTCTTACATCAGTTGTGTGAAAAGTTTTGAAAAGTGTGAAGTTTTGGAAAGTCATTTAACAAAGTTTGGAATATATATATATATGACCATCAGATTACGAGTCAAGTGCCTTAATCACCTGGCAATTCTGGGCCTTGAAGTTGTAAATTTGGTGTATCTGGATTCTGTGAAAGCATTTGATAAGGTGCCACAAAAAAGGCTTGTTAAAAATATATATTTAATATCTGTAATGAATTGGATTTAAAACTGACTGCACGGAAGAAAGGTGTTTTTTTATTAATGAAGTCCATTAAAACTACATTAATTACACAAATAGGATACATTAAATTTAGGTGTTATGACTTTCTTTGTTCATAGGAATAGGCAATAAATTACCTATAATTTGCTTATGGTATTAAAACTTTGGGCAGAGGCATATTTAAGCCTAAATGCCTAATCAGTTAAACAAAGGAAATGGAGGAGCTGTAGGCTCGAATTACATCAAGCAAAAACAACACTGTGCCATTAAATTCACCCCAATTTGGGGTATTATCAGCTGCAAAAAGGATGCTGGTGATTTATTCAGCGAGTTAAAAAATAAATAGCTGATAGCTTTTAATTATATTATACTAAGTGTCTTGTAATACATGTGGGATATCATGATTGGATTAATGGTATAATTTTAAAGAGGAAAATCTTAATAATAACAGTGCTATGAAAGGAAATGATCTTGATGTTTGGGGTTATTAGTACTAAGCCATACAAGCAGTGTGCTGTTGCTAGTTGTAGGGCAAATAGGATTTTCGGCTGCATCTGCAGAAGTATCGGATACAAAATGCAAGTTGTAACACAGTAAGAAGTTGTTTTATTGTAAAGAACATTGGTAAGCCCTCCTCTAAACATTTTCCATTAAATAATTGTAACTGATCTTTAAAAAAAACTAAAAAGTGGAAAATGTGTCTACAAAATGCGGTGAAAAAAAGAAGTTGCACTTTCCCGTCTTCAGTTTGAACCACGCTCACCTATGAAACAACATCCCGTTAAAAAAATTCAATGCATTGTCATTATCTTATTCTAAACAAATTGCAATGAAAACTTAATTTTACGTTAAATATTTTATGTCAACACTTACATTGAGCGGGTGGCATACATATGTAAGTTCGAAAAAAATAACTTCGTTTAGCCCTTGCTTTAATCCGATTTGCCAACGGCTTTGATATTTGCCGTAACGCTAAAATTCCTAATTTTGCAATTGGAAAAGCACCAACGACCATGTTTTGTAGATTCTACTTCTTAAAATTCCATGTTAATTTCATTACAACATATGTACCTTTAACTTTTTTGAATATGGTATATTTCTATGATCTTAATTATTACAGTATAACAATTTCTGATAAATGTGCACCACACGCCACCTGTAAAAAAAAAAAAACTCGTAAAGAAATTACACAGGCTTAAGAATTTAAACTTTATACAAGTTATTTGGTTTTAATAACAAATTTTTCATCAATCAACTCCGCATATTTTAAAAGTAATATTTTTTCTATCGCGTGTTGATTTTTTACAAATTGTAAAGAAACACTTTTACACAGATGAAATTATTATTTACTTTACCGCAATGAACATATTTGTTATCGTGTTTGGGTTCTAAAACGATCAATAAGATTTTCATGTGGAATTGGTCTACAGAAATCTACAGTCCTTGATTGTTAAAATTTTAAGCATAACAAAATATGACCCGATATCAATGAAAATGATTCACTTGTATAAAAAGTACGTATGAACTTTTGTGAAAATTTTTAACGTTATGGAGAAAAATGAATAATATTTTAGGTTTAAATATACAGAATTACTGTAGAACATGTAAAACTTTCAAGACAAAAAAACTATCGAAGGCCTATGTTACCGATATAATAAATTCGGTTGTACTTGATTTCTACAAAAAATTTTGACAAAATATATTTGAAATTTCACACGGAGGCTCTTGGTCCATACATAATATGAACAAGAAAAAATTCACGAAGAGCTGTGAGGGTATTCTAATAAATGGGATTTAATGTTTCGGAGCTCTCAGATTTGGTTCGTTTTTTGTTAAGCACAAAGCTACAAAATGGGCTATCTTTGCTTTTCCAATCACAATTATAAAAACCCAATTTTTGTCATCAAAAGCTTACAGACTTACTTCTGAGTTACTGCCTTGGGAAGGGAAGAGTTCTTGGATTTATTTTACTTAATAAGACATTCAAAACAATAATCTATGTCACATTTTGAAATTTTTCATATTCGAGACTCTGTATATGAAATGAAAAAGGTTTCAGGACTTGATCCATGGACTTATTAGAACAATTGTCACCAACATTTAAAAGATTCGTCAAAATTAAAATTACGTTCAGAATATCAAAGTCTCTATAATGGGCCTGCCTTCTGTATGAAGTTTAGGTGATTTCCTTGAATGTTCAATAGGAATCAATAATAACTAGTTAATTAAACAAGTGTGAACAGATGTATAGTGTAGGATGTGTTTTTAATATTTTATTCACTAGAGAGAATTTCTCACACAATATAATGATTGTATATAGCTCAGAAGTTTCATGAAAGTTTAGACCTTTACTAATTCTCGAAGCTACTTGCAGTGTATAGAAAACTGAAGCAGTATTAAAATACCAAACTTTCTAAACTATCTTACCCAAATGCTCCACGTGAAATGACGGATTTCTAGGTACGTGTCCAATTCATCAGTGTCGTACAAATCGAGGATACACAAATTAGGCTAACGCAAAGTAGGTATACGTCTTTAGAAAGACTTCTCTAGCTGGCATTGGAACTTGAATCCAATTAAATTGAAAGGTAAAGAAATAAAGACATCACCTAGAAGTGAAAGACATATCAGATCATGTCAAAAAAGAAAACTATAATAAATAGGGAAACGTGGCCATTGCAGCCAACTCTGTGAAGAATAATCAGCTGATATTAAACTTAGCAGATAGTATATTATAGATTAGTCATCGAGTTCAACTAGATTAAGGAACAACAAAGAGTTAACTAGACATAAAAAAACATTAATTAGCTGGACTTATGAGGCAAAGTACCAAGCTGAGATAAGAAGTTCATTATTGAAGAAAACAGTCTATGAATCCACACAGTTATTATAGTTTGTTGAATGACACTGATTCTATAACTACAATTGTCTAATTTGCTTTGGTAATAGAAACTAGTAAATTGCCTCTGATGATGAAGAAAGAAGATGAGTTGATACAAACAGCAAATGGACATAAAGATCCAACAAAAGCAAAGTTGGAAGTTACCCTCATTATGAGAAACTTCTCTATATCTTATGATAATTGATGCTGTGAAAAAGTGCATAACAGGAACAGAATTCGTGTGGAGACCTGATGGTAGGTTCAGGCAAACATAAAATAGTTTAGCAGTCTGTAGCCATTGAATTCTTGTGCACTACATGAAAATCAGAACACAAAAGACTGAATTTCCAGTTACAAAAGAGAGGGTAGCTGTTGTACCATAAACCGGTGAAATCTCATACAAGGGATTCATACCACAAACAAGTCTGGATGGAACATAGCAAATGTGAAACTCTGCAACCAGTACTCCCACTTCAGACACAGTTATCTTTGAAGAAAAAACATTGTTATGCAAAGTATTTACACAAAAAGGAGTCACTTCCTCACTTGCTAAGATTTTATTACAGGAGTTGTGGAGGTCTTGAAGATAATCATTGGACCTCATGACTCGGGCCAAACAAATCTATCTTCAATATGTCCGTTAACCAGATGACTACCACTTGTAAAACAGGCTGAAAAGTTTAAAGAAATAGAAATCATGAAGGAACAAGGGATAACAGAACTGAATCCATGGGTATGTCCTATTGTACTTTCAAAGAAGAAAGAAGGATTTACACGATTCTGTATGAGCTACTGGAAGGTGAGAGAAGTCACAAGAAAGTTGTTTACTAACTGTCGAAAAGTTTCAATCTGCCACATTTCAGCTAGCTTGCTACGTCAAATTCATCCACTTTGATAGCATAATCACACAAAGGAAGACCTCTGATAATGATTATGTAGGCCAAAGGAAACTAAATCAGTTAAAGAAAGAGAACCTTAAGCTGAATTCCAATAACTGTAAATTATTCCATCAAGAGATGGGTTTCATGCGATACATGTGGGTTTCTAAAACCCACGTAAGATTGAATGTCTTCAGAATTATCCACTGCTACAGAAATTGCACATGTTAAGAGGATTTCTGGGACTGCTTTTCTATCATAATTTTCTAAAATCAGTTCAGTTGGAAAACTGAGTGTTATAAACAATCAACTAACTAAAGAAATAATGAAGCTCTACACTTCTATTAGCACACCTACTTACAATAGATACAAATATCAGTTATTTTGTAGTTGTAGCAGCGTTATCACCAGTACAAAAAAGAATGAAACGTAACTGAATACTGTGGCAAAATAAAGAAAGATATATAAACGAAGTATTGTACATTTTGAAAAGACCAACAAAGTGGTTTACAGCCATAAATTGTTACCTACATAAACAAAAGCCAACTTAGTATTGATGTGACTGACAGATTTACGCAATTCAGAAGTCCAGATACAAAAATGGCTCCAGAAATTTTGTGGATCACTGTGGAGAGATTCGTGGTTATAGTGGTGTATAATACAACAAAAAATGTGTTAATGATGAATGTAAACAATAGAAAAAAAGGAAGTATGAGACAGGGGGCCCCGCATGGCCTCGCGCGTTACGGCGTGCGCTTCGTAATCTGAGGGTCGCAGGTTCGCGCCCGAGTCGCGCCAAACATGTTCGCCCTCCCAGCCGTGGGGGTGTATAATGTGACGGTTAATCTCACTATTCGTTGGTAAGAGAGCAGCCCAAGAGTTGGCGGTGGGTGGTGATGACTAGCTGCCTTCCCTCTAATCTTGCACTATTAAATTAGGGACGGTTCGGTGCAGTTGGCTAACAACCTACTCACTTAAATACCTGTTCATGGAACCGCACACGATTGTGGCCCTTTGTTCCTTGACGGAATAGTGGTTGATGTTGATGATGATGAGACTGTAAAAATGACTATCCTTAGTTAATAGCCGTCCCTAATTTAGTAGTGTAAGACTAGAGGGAAGGCAGCTAGTCATCACCACCCACCGCCAACACTTGGGCTACTCTATTACAAACCATGTACTTAACATTAATATAGAATTTTAGTGAACAAATTAATTATTAATGACAAATTATTATATGTACGTAGTTCTGGCCAGAAACAGACAAATTTAGGCTTACACGAGTAGATTTTCCAGGCAACATTGCTCATTATCTATATTATTACATGTTGCTGTTGAAATTTTCTAGTTTCTTGTTTGTTTTTTTGAATTTCGCACAAAACTACTCAAGTGCTATCTGTGCTAGCAGTCCCTAATTTAGCAGTGTAAGACTAGAGGGAGGACAGCTAGTCATCACCACCCATCGCCAACACTTGGGCTACTCTATTACAAACCAATAATGAGATTGACCGTCACAGTATAATTCACCTACGGCTGAAAGGGCGAGTATGTTTGGTGTGACCGGGATTCGAACCCGCGACCCTCATATTACAGAGATATGCCTGCAAATTTACAACGCTAAAAATTGGATTTGAGCACTCGTGGTTGGCAGAGCATAGATAGCCTTTTGAGTATATTTGTGCTTAACTTCAAACAAACAAATCCTGGACATTTATTCCATGTGTGTGTGTGTGTTTTTTTCTTATAGTAAAGCCACCTCAGGCTATCTGCTGAGTCCAAAGAGGGGAATTGAAACCCTGATTTTAGCGTTATAAGTCTGTAGACTTACCGCTGTTCCAGCGGGGTACTATTTTATGCGAGCTAAGCTGTTGTAACTAAGCATTTGTTACCTTTCTTTGTATTTGATATTCTCGTGATATAACTTTGTCTTATTTTCTCTAATTTTGTGAGGCAGTTGTAACCTTTAATAATGAATAACGTATTTTGTGGTCCACAGAATAGTCGGTTAAGCCTATCAGTTGGAGTTCCTTAAGACACCAGACTAAAGACATTAACTGTCTTTCCAACCTCTAAGCGAGATCAACTGAAAAGAGGGCTTGAAATAAAAAGGTACAATGGAACTGACAGGATTACAATCGTAATGTCAAACAGTGAGGACACGTGTGTTTGTTAAAATTATATTGCACGAGCAAGACAGAGGGTGTGTGTTTGTGTGTTTTTCTTATAGCAAAGCAACATAGGGCTATCTGATCAGCCCACCGAAAGGAAACGAACCTCTGATTTTAGTATTGTAAATCCGGAGACATACCACTGTACTAGCGGGGGGCAAGACAGAGGGAGAGAGGGGAAATGAAGCCTCAGTGAGTTCTTTCATGTGGTACGTCATATATTTTCTACTCTTTATTTTAGTGTAGAATTGTTCAAAACGTTTATTTTACTCTTAGTGTATGCAATTTTTATTAACACTTTAACAGATAGTACAGAAAACCATCATGTTGTCTTCATTCTATAACACTAACACATAGTACAAAAAAACCATCATGTTGTCTTTATTCTAAAACACTAACACATAGTACAGAAAACCATCATGTTGTCTTCATTTTAAAACACTAACACATAGTACAGAAAACCATCATGTTGTCTTCATTCTAAAACACTAACACATAGTTCAGAAAACCATCATGTTGTCTTCATTCTAAAACACTAACACATAGTACAGAAAACCATTATGTTGTCTTCATTCTATAACACTAACACATAGTACAGAAAACCATCATGTTGTCTTCATTCTAAAACACTAACACATAGTACAGAAAACCATCATGTTGTCTTCATTCTAAAACACTAACACATAGTACAGAAAACCATCATGTTGTCTTCATTCTAAAACACTAACACATAGTACAGAAAACCATCATGTTGTCTTCATTCTAAAACACTAACACATAGTACAGAAAACCATCATGTTGTCTTCATTCTATAACACTAAAACATAGCTTGGAAAACCATCATGTTGTCTTCATTCTAAAACACTAAAACATAGTTCAGAAAACCATTATGTTGTCTTCATTCTATAACAGCAACACATAGCACAGAAAACCATCATGTTGTCTTCATTCTAAAACACTAACACATACTACAGAAAACCATCATGTTGTCTTCATTCTATAACACTAACACATAGTACAGAAAACCATCATGTTGTCTTCATTCTATAACACTAAAACATAGTACAGAAAACCATCATGTTGTCTTCATTCTAAAACACTAAAACATAGCTCAGAAAACCATCATGTTGTCTTCATTCTAAAACACTAAAACATAGTTCAGAAAACCATTATGTTGTCTTCATTCTATAACAGCAACACATAGTACAGAAAACCATCATGTTGTCTTCATTCTATAACACTAACACTTAGTACAGAAAACCATCATGTTGTCTTCATTCCAAAACACTAAAACATAGTACAGAAAACCATTATGTTGTCTTTTTGTCACTTATCTGTTCTGTTTATAACGTTATTGTGGTGCAAACAGATCGACAGCCATTGTCCTTCAGTTGTATATCATATAATAGATCATGATTATAATGTCACCCATGTTAAATGAAACTGACCATTCATATGTTAACACTAGTCTGCATGGTTAAACTCGATGATTTCATTAAGTAAAAAAAAAAACGTTTAATTTTAAACTTTCGCGCATAGTTCCCAAATTGAATTGCTTGATGGGAAAACAGACATCTTTGGATGAAAAGCCGAATTTCCAGCACCCTAAGAGCAAGGACAGAAAGTGTAGTTTTGTCCTTTATGGTCAGTGTGCTTACATTCGCAATTTATCCTGCCAATACTCTCATCTATAAAGTGACCTAATATAGCATTATTTTAAGAAAATAGTTTCACTTGAGAATTTCACATTTTCACCAGTTAAGTATCTGTGTATGCACGTGTCTTTATGCGATAAACTACGACAGTGCAGATAAAGTAAAGTGGACATTCGAATTGCACATGCTATCAAAGCTCTTTTTAAAAGTCTGCATAATCTTTCCAAAATCTAAGATTTCTGTGCAAAAGTATATAAAATATCAGTGAAAATATCACTTTAAAATCAAGATTCTAGCTTTTAATGTTAGAAAATAACAACACGCGAAGTGTATACCTGATACGCTATTCTCCAAATAATTCCCATAGGGGGCTAAGTGGATTCGTTGACATAAAAAACAACTTCCTGTTTTTAGACGCTGTGACTTATTTTTCCTGCAAAAAACTTGGTTAAGTGCCAATTAGCAAATGAGTTTTAAAACAGAATTAGCAAAAAATAATGCTAAAATGTCTTTACTTGAGCAACATTTCACTTTTAAACTAAACTGAAAGAAAATACAAAGTTTTCAAAAAATGATATATTAACTAAGAAAGTTGAAAACACTCAGTAATACTATTCTGTACCACACTTTTTGTTTAATGAATTATTAAATTCATTAAATTATGTCTTCCAGTGGAATAAGAAAGACAGTAGTATACTTATTGCTCAGTGTTGAAAAACTTTATTTTGCCACAGGCTACTTTAACTGGAATAGTTTCTACTTGCGGCTGTAAAAGCATGTATTTAACGAATTTCCTTGATATGAGTTATATTTTGTGCCCCAATTCAGTAACAAGTTAAAAACATGAACAATTTATTAACTTTAGCTGAAAATATGATTCATACTATTTCCATAGTTCTATGAGCGCTACATCATCTAGGCTTGAAAAGTTCAATTAGTCGTGATCTTCCCATGAGCCACTTATTAATCTGATATTTAATTATGAATGTAGGGCAGTTTAAAAAGTCATATACATAATAAATGAGGAAATCAGAGACAACCTACAGCAGTTGAAAATATTCTGTTAACCCTAGGATTATTGAATCATCAATCATATGCTTATATTGTAGACCAACTCACAAAACTGTGGACTGTAATCATGTAACAACTTTTACCATTCTCACTGGAGAAGAACCATCATTTTTTGCATTAGTGGGTACAAGTAAAGAACAGTTGTTGTTGTTATTGTTTTTGAATTAAGCACAAAGCTACACAATGGGCTATCTGTGCTCTGCCCACCACGGGTATCGAAACCTGGTTTTTAGCGTTGTAAGTCCGCAGACATACCGCTGAGCCACTGGGGGTCTGTAAAGAACAGAGTTTCCTTATTGTTATAATTATGTTCATTTAGTACAAAAGTGTCTAAAAGTTAGTACTCCAGAACGAGTTTATTCTCTCCTAGAGGAGGCCTAGCATGGCCAGATGGGTTAAAGCATTGGACTCGTAATCTGAGGGTCGCGGGTTCGAATTCCCGTTACACCAAACATGCTCGCCCTTTCAGTCGTAAGGGCGTTGTACTGTGACGGTAAATCAAACTATTTGTTGGTAAAAGAGTAGCCCAAGAGTTGGCGGTGGGTGGTAATAGCCAGCTGCCTTCCTTCTAGTCTTACACTGCTAAATTAGAGACGGCTAGAACAGATAGCCTTTGAGTAGTTTTGCGCGAAATTAAAAAACAAGCAAACAAAGAACAATTTCTTTTATGGATGCTGGGTTTTTGTGCATGAGCCAGATTCTTTACAAGATGTGTCTGTGATTTGTCGGTAGTAAATTTCAATAATAAATAAACAGCACAAATTCCACTTGTTTTAAAATAATATATTAAAACAAGTAAAAATTATATACAAATGTTCGTTAGACTGTCGGTTATCAGAGTTGTATTTAGAACTTTCAATAACTGTCACCTTTTTTTAGTCAAATTACACATTTCAGTTACGTTAAGACACAGTTTGACAAATTATTCTCCTCTACTCCGTTATTGCAATATAATCTGATAATATTAGTTTATAAATCGCCACTACATGATCATTATGGCTAAACTCACAATCACACAGTCTACATTTATCTCACTCTATGTCTATGTCTTGAAATACATTACACAACGAGAAAACACAGAAGAGTCTTGTAACATGACACAGTAACATAACAATCACCAATTCATAATGAGTTAATTACAAAATATAATAATCGTCCTATTCGAACCATCTGAACCATGACACTCACATTAAACTTAATTTGAAACAATGACATGTATCTAATAATAAGCACACTTTAAGAAAAAAAGGTTTACAATAATTTTGTATTGCACAAAAAAAATTATGTACGGAATATACTTATAACAGTCTTTACCATTTTATATACAAAAACGGCTCGTTAGGGTTGAGAAAATATTTTACATAGAAGAGCGAACAACGTTTCGACCTTCTTCGGTCATCGTCAGGTTCACAAAGAAAGAGGTAACTGACCGGAAGCTGACCACATGTTTGGAAGGGGTTGTGTGACTGAGTGTCGCAATGTAGAGGGCGGGGTTAGATGTTTGAACATATAATTTTACCAACATTTGCAGTCTCTATGATAGTTTCAATGTAGAACTTGTAGTTTTGAAGGTACAATGATCATCTGATGATCCTCAAACCATCGATTTTGCACCTCTACACACATGCAAGGGGCTAATTGTCCGTCTGGGTGAATAACTTCTTCCTGTAGAGGTAGCTATGGAATTTTGGGATGACAAATATGATGGTCAGACATTCTCACTCGATCACAAAATAATTATTCTCATTATACCCTAGCTTTTCACTGATGCACATCATGGGAGACATGAAGAAAAATAGTTTGAATATACAAATCTTATTACGTATCACAATTTATTTTGAACGAGTCTCTGATTTAATAGGTTATGTTTGTTTGTTTTGGAAATTCGCACAAACCTACTCGAGGGCTATCTGTGCTAGCCGTCCCTAATTTAGCAGTGTAAGACTAGAGGGAAGGCAGCTAGTCATCACCACCCACCGCCAACTCTTGGGCTACTCTTTTACCAACGAATAGTGGGATTGACCGTCACATTATACACCCCCACGGCTGGGAGGGCGAGCATGTTTAGCGCGACGCGGGCGCGAACCCGCGACCCTCGGATTACGAGTGCACGCCTTAACGCGCTCGGCCATGCCAGGCCCTAATAGGTTATGTATTACAGTTTCAAATAATGAGGAATTTGTTGTTGTTGGTTAGAATTAAGCACAAAGATGCACAATGGGCTATCTATGCTCTGCCCACCACGGGTATCGAAACCAGGATTTTAGCGTGTGAGTCCACAGACATACCGCTGAGCCACTGGGGCGGCTGATTTTAATTTTAATTTAGAAGTTGATTGAATGTCGTATAAAATGTATGATATTTGCTAATTTGTGTATCAATCTTATACACACAGTTTACTTACTTAACAAATATATATTTTAATATACATACAACAGTGCAATTTATAATTCTGTTTATTTCAAATGACGTTTAATATACTAGAGTTTTACAAACTTAAAAATAATATTAAGTGTTCTTTTCGGTCTTGAACTGAATCTTTTATCGACGATCCAGGTCCACGATAAGCGAATTAATTCTGAGTTTTTATTGGTACACTTCACTTAAGCTAGCTCGCTATCTATTCTTGGCTCGTCTCGCGCAACTTAAAAGCTGACTTTTTACCAACGAAGGTGTTTACTGACCTCGTTAAAATACTAACATCCTTTCTTCATTCACTGAAGTTAAACGGTTTGTAATATTTGAAACCTATAATCATTCCTGGTCGAATATCTTTAGTTTTCCGATTAATAAATGTTTCGCACAAAATCGTTTGAAGAGTATAGTATACTCACTGTAGCGATCTAATAACATTATTAAACTGTCTCCCACGTATTGCGATAGCTACCTTTTATACTCATTGGGCGAGATTCTCGAAAATTCAGTTGACAATAATGCTAGCAATCACTAGTATTTTATATACACACATCAAACATAGTTGATTCTTGTGTTTGAAAATTTTCTATAAATTTATAGAATTAGGCAGGACTTTAGCAAGACATATTACATGCATTTCTAAACATGTGTTAAACTGAAACAAAGATAAATGTATAACAGTAAATCAGCTTCACCACCCTTCACAGAGAAACAAAAATTGGTGTCAGGCAGTTTTAACTAATATAATATATATATACACACACATTGTGAAAGAGTTATACAATTTCAAAATCATGACAGTACAGAACAAATAACTTAATGATTATAAAATTACATCGTACATTAAATTGTATCAGCACAAATTTTATCAACTCCTTTGACACTGAATCTTTTCAAATCATGCTCTGGTAATATTTGTTTGTTTTTGAATTTCGGGCAAAGCTACACGAGGGCTATCTGCACTAGCCGTTCCTAATTTTGCAGTGTAAGACTAGGGGAAAAGCAGCTAGTATCACCACCTGCTGCCAACTCTTGGTCTACTTTTTTACCAATGAATAGTGGGATTGACCGTCTCATTATAATGCCCTCACGCCTGAAAAGGCGAGTATGTTTAGTGCGACGGGGATTCAAACTCGCGACCTCCAGATTAGGGGTTGAACACCTTAACCCACCTGGCCATGCTGGGCCAAAAGGCAAAAGCAGGAGGCTGTCAAATTGAAGTTTTAATATTACAAGGATCTAAAGCTAATACTGAAGCCAATGTTTCTTTTTCGTTGTTCAATCATTCTTTTGGTGATAGTGAAAGTTTTTAGAAAATAACAAACAGGGTGTTCAATACTCTGGCATCTGATTGTAATAGAATGGCAATACCATCACCACAATCGCTGGCATCAACAGTTAGTCGAAAGATTTGTCAAAGTCAAGGGCCCTCATTACAATAAATATTTAACCTTTTCAAAAGTAGATTGGCAAGTTTCAAACAACTTGAATAGTTTCATGTTTTTTTTAATGGGCTTATTAATGGTGCAGATGTCAGCAAAAGTTTCACAGAGCTTCCCTTCATAGCCAACCATTCTCAAAAATCTCATCAAACTTTTCTTATTTGTAGAGACTGGATAATTCACAATGCAATCAACTTTGGCTTGAATTGAAGTAACTTGACTGTGGCCTACTTCATAATCTAAGTAAACAACTTTGGCTGTACAAAAGTCACTTGTTGCCACATTTTCAGTGAAATTGCTATCTTAAGTCACTTAACAACACAGTGTAATATACATAATTGTTCTTCCCGGAAGTTACTGTGAATATCATAAACAAAAGTTTCCATCTCATAGATTATTGAGACTATGATTCCTCATTCGCTGAAAAGTTGCCTGAGAAATGTTCATCTCAACATAACATTGCAGTGAAAGAATCCATCAGGAGTAACAAAAGTAAATATTTATTCTGCTTTGCCAGTTAGGGGAACAGCCCGGTATCTCTTCAACAGGTCACATTTTGTGATACATCTGGCTTTTCCAAAGTCATCGATACAATTCTCCATTCTTGGAACGAGATAGGAACCTGTCTTTCCGAAAGGATGTAGAGAATTTAAAAGTAAAACATCTCATTTAGAAACTGGTACACAAGATAAAGATCATTCACTTTTATCGGGTTTTAGAATGCCTTTTTCCAGGTAAGATATTTTGTTATGCATTCTTCTACGTCAATTGGATTCACACGATGAGGATGTTGTTTCATAGAAAAAGCATTACCTACATTAACATCATGAACAGAAATGTCCAGAAATATACATTTATGCTCAATCAATAAACTCGCAAGTTGATTTCTTTCTTCAGGAAGCAGGTGATACAGTTTTGGATGAAATTGGCCACAATGTCAGAATCACTCATGTTGCTGTTGCATTTACCTCAAATATTTTCAAATTAATGAATGTCTAAGTCAAAGAGACAATTACCATTTCAATGGCTAAAAGGTTTTCAAATGCATCTTAGATGTGATAGAGTTTCAACATATTGATGTGACACAATAAAGAAGCCTTTCGACGATCAGGAGTTTTTACAAAATAATCTATCTCATTGTCTTTCTGAACAACCGTGTAGGGACCATGGCACCAAGCTTTAAGTGTATGTTCTGTAGTGGGTAACAATACCAAAACCATGTCAGCAGAATGAAACTTATGCTCCTCAGCCTTGCACTCAAAAGCGTTTTTTCATTCTGTCTTGGGATGAGTTCACTATTTTCGAGCCAATTCATAAGCACCTAACAGTGCGGACTGAAACTTGGAAACGTAATCCAATATGAGCATTTCTTTCACGTAATCTTCCAACCATTGTTTCTTAAGCAACTTCAAAGGACCATACATTTAATGGCCAAATACCAATTTCAAAGGGCTGAACCCTAACAACTTCTGAACGGACTCTCGAACAGCAAATGATAATAAATTAACTCCTCCATCCCAATGTTGCTTTTTATCGAGATAGTAAATCTCAATGTAGAATCAAATCTCTTAATAGTACCTTACAATTCAGAATGGTATGCACTAGATCTAATCTCTTTTGCACCAAGTTGGTGAATAACCTGTTAAAACAACTCGTACAAAAAATTTCATTCCTGATCAAACTGAATTTCTTTGAACAAGCCATGAAAAGTGAAAAAAAAACAAATCTTGGAAATTTTGTTGGCCGAAATGTTTCTTAAGGGGATATCTTCAGAAAATCGACTAGATGCAGATGATTGTCAACAAATACTGGTTCTGTGATTTAGTTTTTGGTGAATGTCAAACAGAATCAATAATCACACGGCTGTAGGGTTCTCTGAAAGCTGAGATAGGTGTCAAATGGGCAACGGGAATTTTCTATTTAAGTTTCCAGCCAGTGGACATGCATGACAAGTTTTACAAAACTGAGAAACATCTTACCTAATTTTTGACCAAAAATAATCTCTCACACTTTGTCACATGTCTTGTTGACACTTAAATGAATTGAGAACAACAATTTGATAAATTACAACTAAGTTTTTTAAAGCTGACACATCTGATGGTCTCCATTTTCTCATAAGCACACCATTTTTAAAAACAATAATTTAGAACTTTCTCCATTTCGTTTTTTGGGAATGCATATTTAAATAGTGAACAGATATGAGAATCACTTTATGGATCAGCGATCTATTTACTTCTGGCAAATGGAACTTCGCCATTTGAACTGGTTTTTTTATATCCATCATTGTCACTCATCAAGGAATTATCAGTAGGACAGATATTCACAAGATCCATATTGGAATCAAAATGTCTGAGACAAATCTATATTTTCTTCCTCTGAACACGTATCTATCATTTCTGTTTGGCTTAACTTCTTAGCCTGAGCTCGAATCACAGCACGCGAGGGAACACATCGAGATCTTCTGAACAACAACTTCATTCTTAGATGAAACAGTGGTCGGCTCGCTAAACCATCTTAGTTCCCAGCCTCAGTCAAATCGTTTGAAAACAATAATTATACAGTATTAATTGACAAAGTGTGTCTTACTCCAACCACAACTGGTCCAGAAACTAGGTCTGATGTTAAAAAAAAGGTTATAAAGACATTAACGAAACCACCCTTAATTTTCTGAGCGACAACAAACTCAACAGTGGCAGAATTAAAACCTAAAGGCAATATAACTTTCAATAACAATGACTGAGTCACCCCAGTATCACGTAAAATCCGTGTGGATATGACATCGGTAGAGTTGTTTATCAAAGACACAAAACCAACAGACACAAAAGATCTAAATTCCTTCCTAACTACATCAACAGTTTTATCAGTGGCCAAACCAACAGCATCTGGTGATCTGGTGAAACTATGTCCATGTGTGAACATGAATGCATTGGGCGTCACGTACTTTTCTTTTTTCTTTTCAAATGCCAACAATCAGACATAACATAACCACGTGTTTTTACAAAAATGGAATAAAGGCCTTGATGGTTTTAATGAAGTTTTATCATAACTGTCTGAAAATTTCGAAGTAGAGAAACTGAATTTTTAGAAGAAGGTAATAATTAACTTTAGTGAATTGAACATGTATAGGTTTATGCCGACTGGCAGCATGACAGTTGTTTTATGTGTTACAGTGTAATCATTGTGAAGAGCCGTTGCTTCCTGTATCGTTTCAACTTTCTTTTCATCCAAATAAGTTTGGAGGTAGTCATTTGTAGAGCATTTAAATTCCTCAATTAGACATAATTGTCTACTTTTGTTGAAATTGCTACCAACATGTATATAATCACACCATCGATCAAAATAAACCATTTTCATGGGGCAGTTCCAAATGAGTTTGGCTATCTTGCTTGCAATAGCCCCGAAACCTTTTGGCGATACGTCCCTGGTACCAACTCATATGTTTTGAGAATAGTTGTTTTAAGCTGATCGTAATACCTACAATCTTCTAAAGACAGAGTGACATGAGCTTCTTGTGCTTTACCATTTAAAACACTCCATAAAAATAATGATTATCTTTCGATGGGTCATTCCATGGTCTGGGCAACTTTCTCAAAATGTTGAAAATATTTATAAACTTCATTTTCATTAAATGGTAATACTTTAATAAATTGAATAAGTATACATTTTGCCTTGGTCAAGTGGCCCGGCATGGCCAGGTGGGTTAAGGCGTTCGACTCGTAATCTGAAGGTCACGGGTCGCACCAACATGCTCGCCCTTTAGCCGTTGGGCATTATAATGTTACGGTAAATCCCATTATTCGTAAGAGTAGCCCAAAAGTTAGCGGTAGGTGGTAATGATTACCTACTTTCCTTCTAATCTTAAACTGTTAAATTAGAGGCGGCTAGCGTAGATAGTCCTCAAGTAGCTTTGCGCGAAATTCAAAAAACAAACAAATCCTTGGTCAATTCGACTTAACTTTTATTTCCATTTCTTTCAGTTTAATTTCTTTTTAGGCTTCGGTGTGGGCTTGCTCTTTCACTTTTCGGGTTTGATATGGGGTAGTTCAAACCAGATTTGTCTTAATTTCTATTAGACTTCTAATATATTACTCAACTCTGATTGACTCGTGGAGATAAAAAGAGTATTTGCCAAATGCTTCTTCAGACAACAAAAAATTCAACAACACGCTTTTTTAGTTAATTTTTTAAACACGATTTTTGATCTCTAATTCTAAGGTTTTGGCAATTTTGTACCATTCACTTTTGTTATATTTTTTTAATTATTCGAAGGAGAGCGATTAAAAAAATCTTGATAATTAAATATTCTTCGCACTGATAAGTATACATTGAATTAAGATTTGAATATTAATTTAAAACGAATTCTGTCTCTAATGCTGATCTCGAAGACGAGCCCCAAAGGATTATGTTATACGTTGCAATTTATATCGGACGACTCTCCGATTTATTATGTTAGGTACGATACGTAGTACAATTTCAGATAATCATAAATCATAAGTTGGAAGTTAATTAAATGTCAACGTACGTTACATTGTTGATTCTTATGCCTGAGAATTGTCTTCAAATTTGGAGAATAGGCGGGACTTTCGCAATACACATTTAACTATATACGCTACATGCATTTTAAAGTATATATTAAACTGAAACAAATAAAAATAACATATATATTAAAATATATGTATAATAATAAATTTGTTAAAATTTAAATTACACTCTTTACCTTATTAATATATATGTTTAAAGACAAATAAATACAAATACAAATACAGAATTAACACTATCGTTAATTTCTGAAACAATGAATATAAAACGAACAGGCCCTAGCATGGCCAGGTGGTTAAGGCACTCGAGTCGTAATCTGAGAGTCACAGGTTTGAATCCCGGTCACACCAAACATGCTCGCCCTTTTAACTGTGGGTATGTTATAATGTGATGGTAAATCCCACTATTCGTTGATAAAAGAGTAGCCTAAGAGTTGACGGTAAATGGTGATGACTAACTGCCTTCCCTCTAGTCTTACACTGTAAAATTAGGGACGGCTAGCGCAGATAGCCCTCGTGTAGCTTTTAGCGAAATTCAAACCAAACCAAAAAGAATATGTGCTTCATTAACAAGTGTTAGTGAATGTTGCTGTTGTGACTAATGTTAGATGGGGTTTCCCTACTTTTATGATGTAATGTTGTTGTGATTCACTAGAGGGCGAAAGAAGTACAAAGTCTTATAAGTCATGCTTGGTGGTGGTAAAACGGGTTGTTTGTATCAAGCAATCGAAGGTTTTGTTAATTTTAGTAAGAATTGCGTACGACAAGAGTTTTTGGAGTAGATAAGTAAGTGTTGTTTTTTTTTGTTTTAAACTTCTGTATTAAAGATGTGCACCTTATTAAAGTTATTTGTGCCTAGTCACAGCGAAACCTGTACTGTATTTCATGCTAATTTAACGGGTTTGGTGGTTAAAATGTGTTCTAAAGAGACAACTGGTGTGGGTATTAAAAATTTAAGTAAAATAAACTGCGGAACATTTGTTAACTTCAATATGACAAACGAAACGTTATTCTGTACTGAATTTTATGTAATGTTTTAATAGCCATACCATCCATCTGTATTGTACATTTTTACTAATAGTGGGTTTCTCGTCATCACAAGTTTGGTGGTTAAACGTATACAAGCCCTCGATTCTCATTATCTGGATCATGGGTTCGAAATGTGTTATCGAACATGCATCCTTCATCAGTCGTGGATATGTAGAGTGCGGCCAATCGACAATATTTGACTAGATATTTACTCTCTATCGTTTGTATACTTTGACTTTTTTCCCTCTAGTCTTACACTACTAAATTAGGGACGGCTAGCACAGATAGCCCTCGAGTAGCTTTGTGCGAATTCCCAAAAAAACAAACAAACTTTGACTTTTAGCGAGAATATCCCTTGAGTAGCTTTCCGTGAAATTCAAGAAGCAAGCGAAGTGATTCGAGTTGACATTATTTATTTTACTGTCGTTCAAGTGACCTAATGTTAAACTTGAAATTAGTGCAGAATTCATGTATGTGGAATTTACGTTTGTAGTTTTCATATTAATTTTTTTAATTTATAAGTACGGTCTTTGTTTAATTTGACCTGGCTTGTTTGGACCCAGGTTGGTAGTTGTGTAAGGGTCTTGGCCATGAATTACCCAAGTTTTATGAATTATTATGAAATTATTTTCAAATTCTCTGAGTCTAAATAAGACAAATGGGGACTAAAGTACAAAATAACTACGCTTTGTTGAAAAAACAAACAAACTTGTTTTCTTTCAAAGCCAAAGGTCTTGGTTATTTTCATAAATAAATTGCTATGACAACAGTTTATTTAGAAGCAGTTTCTATATATTATTTTAACAGCGTTATTCACTGTTTCTATCTCAGTCACATTTAATAATATAAACACTGGGTCTAACTCCACACTGTGTATATTAGAGTTACCCTCAAAGTTAGGGGGGATTGTGTAAATATTTGGTTATAAGTGGTTATACTGATGTTATATTGCTCAATGAAGATAAAACATACAATAACACCCAGTCTAGTTTTCACCTACTGGAAAATGTATTCTGTTGTTTTCATTAATGTTACACGAACAGTAGTGGTTAGAACATTTTTATTATATATATATTTATTATTATTATCAGTTGTAGAGATCATGTTCTTAGCTTAGTTTTCGGATTAACCTGAATTTCTTAAGCTGGTTAAACATTACGAGATTTTGCTAAATATACAATTGGGAACTTCATTAACATTAATAGCACTCTAGTGATGAAGTAATTTATCTTAATTCTCAAATAAGCTTACAGATAAGGTTTAATAACCTTTACTTCCAGATTTACAAAAGAATTTATGTCATTTAGTGAATTGGAAACAAATAAATGGTGGGTGGGTTTTAATTATAATAAATACGAGATAATGCATGCTGGTTATCATAATTTAAACTGTTGGGTTGGAATAACATTAACCATGTCATAAAATAAATGGATCTTTATGTAATATTCAGTCAGTCTCTAAAGCCATCCGATCAACGTGCTGTTAGTGGTTGGGCTAATAGGATTTTAAGTTGTATCTGAAGAAATATTAAAGCAAAGTCTGAAAGGAGTTTAATTTCATTGTGCACGTCACTGGTTAGACAACGTTTAGGATTTTGTGTTTGGAGGAGGGTGCCTAAGGGTGGATGGGTTTTGAAATTATTTGCTTTTGGGAAAAAAAGAAGAGTTGGAGGTGATCTGATTGAGGTGTTTACGACTGTAAAAGGAAAGAGATAATGTTGATGTATAATTCATTTTCTTACTTAACAGTGAGAACAGTTAGCAACAAAGAATACATATATACATTTTGGCAAGGTAAGAATCATCTTCATCTAACACAGCTTGGTTGGTCTTTGGAATGGTTTTCCTTCAGATGTTGTAGAGGTGGTAAATTTTAAGGAGTTTAAAGTAAAAGCTGTAAGTATATGAATGATAAGGGCTGGCTTTAAGATTTTTATTTTTTATTTATTTATTTATTTATAGTTAGTTTTAGAGGATGAAATAGGTAAGATGGACCAATAGGTCCCTTGTTGTCCCAAAATGTAATGCTAATAAAAAGACACTATCTATGCACAGTTTTGTGATGAAGAGTGTACAGAAAAAATTCTATGCACAATCAAAAATGCCTAATATATAAAGAATAGAATTTTTTTAAAAAACAGTGATGAAACACGAGTTATAGGTGTAGTTATTAGAATGAATGAGTAGGTCCGTCTTGAGATTGTTTATACCTCAGAGTTTACCAAATTAATTATTTGATTTATCACACGTGTTGTTTCATTGATAAATCATGTTTTACTGAGTTTCACAGCATCACACTGTCACTTCCATTTATCAAAAACATTTTGTTCTGTAAGGATGAAGAGTTATTCTAACATAAGTTAGGTTTAGTTTGTAAATGGACCATTTTACTTGTTTGTTCACTTGAGTGAACATTCTTTGTGATTTCTTGGTGATCGTTTGATGAACTCTGGCAGTCTGAACTAGTTATAAAAGTTCATATTTTTTCGTAGGGTAGAAAGTCATAATTCACTTCCAGTGTGCTCATTAACATTAAAAATATATTTAAAATAAAAGCTTAAATTGTTTTTGAAATTGAAGAAAAGAAATATTCAAATAGATTTTGCTACAGTGAAATGGAGATACAATGAGTTTATATAGGATTGTGTGAAAAACCAGATTATCAGTTTGTATAACTCAAGTCTTTGATCATTAAGATACTTTAATTTGTATCGTGCATATAATGATTCTGTCAGCAGTTATGGACAAACAGTCCTGCTTCCAATACATTCGTGTTTGTGTAAAAAATGTTCTTTGGGTGACTATTCTGTAAAAATGTGTGTAAAGTGTTATGTAAGTTAAATAAAAGCTTTCCTATCAACATATCATGTCAAAAAACATAACATTAATTTGATTTAGAGATTTTCTTATGACAAGAGTGCCAATGGTTCTGTTTTTCTTTCTTTTGTGCAGATGTGTAAGGGTTGTATGCACTAGAAATCATCATTTTGAAATGATAGAAGGGATTTTAAAGTGAATTGCAGGCAGTCAACAAAACCCACCACTAACTTGTGGGCTACTCTAATAGAATAATGGGGCTTGACTATTACTTGTATAATTCTTCCACAGCCCCGGAGTGTGAAGCATTATTGACTGATTGATTGATTTTTGATTTTGTGTGTGTGTGTGTGTGTATGTATGGTAATGGGGTTTGAACCTTGGTTAGACAGTGTGTTAATTTATGACTACTGACCCTTAAGGATTATAAAATATTTTATTTTAATTAAAATTTAATTACTTCAATATTTTAAATATTATTAAATATAAATCATTATTTCATTCTTGTGTGGTATTTCATAAGCTAAGTAGAAATATTTCACACAGATGGCTTGTCAGTATTGTATAACCTAAGCCTTTTTCTGTTTTTGTTTCCTCTATAACATACTCACTCTCTTTAGCTATTTTTTAACCTTGTGATTAGATTTGGAACTTAAGACACGATAAGAACAAAGCTCAGAATGATATTGTTAATAAGTATAGAAAATTGATTTAAACTTTTGTTGTAAAAGTTGCATATTTCAATATGTTGTCTTGTGCTGATACTAAGACAGGCAGGTGTTTGTTTTACTTGAGTATTTATAATCCAACCAGGTTTTCTTCATTTTGTTTTAGTTGAACATTTACATAATTCATGACTGGCTTGCTCATAAGTGAAGAATGGAAGAACAACTGAAGAACCAAGACTTTTATGTAATGAATAAAGACTTTGAGAATGACTAGAAATGTGGCTTGGTGAAAATGAAAGATGCAGTCCACCCTGTTCTACAAATACTGAGACACAGGGTCTGAAACCCCCCTTCATAGAGGGTAATACCCGCTGTAACTCCCCACCTTTAGAAGGAGGGGAGTCTCTATGTGATTTTTATCCAGTATCTTGGTAAGTCAAACCATTATTTCCGATCTTTGTTAAACTACTTGTTTCTTATTGTGCACAGTATTACCTTTTGTTGAAGGTGAAATGATTTTAATATTATCATAGAATTTTCATTAATGTTTGAAACCAATTTTATGAACAATAAGAGATTCAAAATTTCTTCTGGAAATAATTTAGAAAATTCTTTTACTCACTTTACAGATTACATTACTTTTTTTGATAAGGGAAAAATTGAAAATAGAAAGTTGAGGATATTAATTTAAATTACCTTTTGTCCAAAAGGTGTGTTTCCAAAAGTCGTAAAACTGTGTTGTTATCAGTAAATTATATTTTTCCCACAGAATAAATCAGATTTTGTACTCGTCTTTAAGTGCTGTATTTCGTAGTGCAAGTGATGATGACCGTCCGTCATTCCAGGTCTACTCCTGTTCACCTCTAGTTTTACAGCTGTTCCATTTACCTTATCACATGTCCAAAGAATGTTGTTCGTTTTGGTACTTTTCTTATCAGTGTTCTTTCTGTTTCTCCTTTTTTCTCAAACTTTGTTTTTTAGCCATTGGAGGAAACCCATACTAAGGGACATAAAAATTCTAATAATTAACACAGAGAATTAAAGGAGTTTAAAGAATAACATTACGGGGACAAATTTGTTGACACTAGAAGTTTTTATTTTAGTTCTTTAGTAGCTCAATAGATGGCGTTCTAAACATTTACTGGAAAACATAATACTGCTCCAATTGAAACTTACCAAAAAAAAAATGTCCCCAAAGCAACCACGTTTAAAGTGAAAAGATCGAAATGAGACTGTAATATTATCAACCGTTTCTTGAATTGCGTACCGACTGCTGTGAAATAAAAGTTATAAAGCCCAGAACTTGCTCTCAGACATTTTAAAAATATGCGGGTTAAGATAAATGATGATAAAGTATGCTATCACATGTACAAACAGTGTCTCCGGTAGTTCACACTGGCACTGGTTTTAATTAACGTATTCTGACAAGTTATCTGATGAAGATAGATCCTCTCTTCCTTCATCTAATCGGTCACCCTCTGGTTCAGCGGTAAGCCTGTGGATTTACAACGCTAATATAAGGGTTCGATTACCCTCGGTGGACTCAGCAGATAGCCCTGTGTGGCTTTGCTATAAGAACACACACGCACACAATTTGATGGCTCAGGCGGCCAGCGTAAGGACATATAGCGCTAAGATAGGGGGTTGAAAATCCTTGTTAGGCATAGCGTAGTTTGCGTTGCAGTTTTAAACCTAAAGACAAATAAACAATTACCATAATTTGATCTGCCACTGTTTTTATGCTATGTGTGTTTAACAATCACGAACACAAGTGATACAGTCCAGAATGTTGAGAATGTATGAATCGACAAGTTGTGTGACCTATTAATTGCTTGGTTTAGAGAAATTACAAGTAGAATCGATTATCGATTATCTATTTTTACATTGTAACAAACAAGGGGCCTGGCATGGCCGAGCGCGTAAGGCGTGCGACTCGTACTCCGAGGGTCGCGGGTTCGCGCCCGCGTCGCGCTAAACATGCTCGCCCTCCCAGCAGTGGGGGTGTATAATGTCACAGTCAATCCCACTGTTCGTTGGTAAAAGAGTAGCCCAAGAGTTGGCGGTGGGTGGTTATGACTAGCTGCCTTCCCTCTAGTCTTACACTGTTAAATTAGGGACGGCTAGCACAAATAGCCCTCGAGTAGCTTTGTGCGAAATTTCAAAACAAACAAAGTAACAAACAACCCACTCGGACATTTTGTGAGAGCCTTTATTCGTTTGTTTGTTATGAACAATTATAGTGCAATAAAAAAATCAAAACTAAAGTTAAGAGAAAAAAAGTTTGTTGAAAAGAAACCTTTTTAAAAAAAAAAATTTACAACTTGATGCACGTGATTTAAAACAATAGGTGTAAAATATGAGACGAATAAACTAGCGGTTTGTAATAATAGTTCAGAAAAAATATACAAGGGTCATGTATATTTGAATAGGTGCATTTAGCCTATAAAAGTTTGTCCTGCATATATGCAAAGTTTAAAATATTTGCCATCGATGTTCTTATTTCTACTACGATCTTACGCTATTTAACTGAACAAAAATATGGTCTATCAGCAAACCTTCTGTTTTATGTATATTTATATATTTAAGTGTTGAAGTGTGTGGCTCGCACACAGATGTATATATATACACACACAGCGCAGCTGTGCGCGAGACTGAGAGGGAAGATTAATCACTTCCTCCTCGCACGTGAGGCTCACATGCATTTTTTTTATTCTCGTGGTTCTTTCTGATGAGGAAGCACGAGAATCTTTCGTGTTTTTCTTCAAATTCTTTGTAAATGGCGGATTTTCTTTGGAATTTTATTTACTTTTAAATATACGTTTATTGTTTTTTCCACGTGCAAAAAAAACAAACGTATTTGACCCGAAATAAAGGTGATCATATAAATTTATCGGGTTTGTAATACAAATATAGAATTTTTAACTTTTTTTTTTTAGTTACGTTTTTTACCTAACAGTTCTATCGTGTTAAGTACCTCACTAGCAACCTCCGTATTTAACTGTAAAACTTGTGTGTGATATACCATCGCTGGCTTGTTTGTTTACAGAATCTCTTCGGCTCAGTTTTATACTAGTGATTTTATTATTATATACTCTTTATATTGTATCATAACAGATTCTCACCTTGACCTTGAGTCAGTGTAATCTTTGCTGTTTTAGTTTCGTACTGATGAAGTGTTCATGATATTAGGAAAACACGTATGTTCAAGAAGTCTTGATAAAAATTAATAATAAAAATAATAATAAAACAATAACCCGAGCGATTTCGAAAGGTGGACAGCTTTGCTCCTGAAGATAAAATGCCCACCTTTCGAAAGCGCTCGAGTTATGGGATTTTTCTTTTTTATTCATTACTTATGTTTGAAGTTTCACCATTAAAGTGACTTGTGTGAAACTCCTCAAAGGTGGTTTTGGGTTGGTAAATGCTCGACGCAAATCATTTATCTCCGCAATGCTGTTAAGGTCTACATTACATCGATAGAGTTCGACGTAAGATGTTGGGTGTATACAATGAATGCTCTTTGCGTTCGACATGCACCAGTTTCCTACGGTGTCTCTACACAGAAGTTTTTTTCAGTTAAGGTACTCCTTATATAAAGGTGGAATACGTTATATCACGTCTTGTTGTTAGCGTATCGAACTGTGGATCTGAGGTTTGTGGTTTGGATCTTGCGTAATTTAGAGAAATGACTTGTCAAATCCCACTGTTCGATTATAGTGTTCTGGGGGGGGGAGTTGACGATGTGTGATATCAAACAGCGGCTTTCAGATTTATGACATATAAAGCTGGCACGTCCAGTTGGTTAAGGCACTCGACTCTTAATCTGAGGGTCGCGAGTTCGAATCCCCGTCGTACCAAACGTACTCGCCCTTTCTGCCGTGGGAGCATTATAATGATGACTAGCTGATTTTTTCCCTCTTGTCTGTTACTGCTAAACGACGGACGGCTTACGCGGATAGCCCTCGCGTAGCTTTGAGCGAAATTCAAAAAAACAAAGAGCAATGTGGTATATTATGTAGGTAAGAAAAACATTTAGTTCTTTTGTTAGCCGTAATAAACAAGAAATACGCGTTTATGTTAATATTTCATTGATGTATGAAACTTTTGAGTTTAAAATTAATATTTTTTCATTCATATGTGGTCAATATTGCGCATTCGAAGGAGCAGTAAACACAGAAGGTATATATATATATATTGTGGTACGTGCTGTGTCGTCAGGACTGGAATGATTCACATTAGATTCATGGCAGGTATTCAAATTTCACACTTTGCGCCTCAGAAAGAAACTAAAACAATAGAGGGCGCTCAGAAGCGATCTTCTCTTCGCCCTACTCATAAAGTTCAATTTTCCTGACCTAGTGATTAATAGGTAAACCGAAAAAGTTTTAATTATACCAGTTTATGCTGCATGCTGGTGTCAAAGGTCCGTTGGTGGTCTGCGTGAGGTTAAATATTGACCCCACCCCCCAAAAAAACAAGAGGGTAGGGATCTGTAAATCCAAAAGTCTCAGAATTTGCTGGGGGGGGGACGAGAGTACCCCCGAAAAAACTTCCTTTCACGATCAGGGTGTTGAATAATCTATCCTGACCCTGCTCGGAAGTTGCTGAGAAGGAAATCATGGTTAATGGTCAGCAAAGCTTTAAGGAAAAAAACACACACACAAAACATATGAATTAGAGCAACAATAGATCATAAGACCAGTCCTAATGCACTAGGAGGACACTGATAGACCGTTCATGGATACAAGACAGTGATCGATTCTATCTGTATCGATGAGCAGTTCTATTTCTGTACAGGACTTTAGGTGTCTTCTTTCTGAACGTGGTTTGTGTCTTCTTACCGAACGTGGTTTGTGTCTTCTTTCTGAACGTCTGTTGAGACTGAAGCCTCTGTGGTCTTAACGGGCGTGAGTTGAGTCTGGTTAGTTAAAGAATTGAATAAATAAAAATCATGGCAGGTTCAACATTTAGCATCTCAAGAAGAGATACAAAACAACAGAGGGCGCTCAGAAGAGACCTTCTCTTTGCCCAAGTCGTGAAGTTAAATTTAACTGGGCTACTGATTAATGGCTAAACAGAGAAGATTTAAAGTTAACGAGATTATGTTAAATCTAGTGTCGAAGGCCAGGCGAGTTAAGGCGTGCGACTCGTAATCTGATGGTCGCGGGTTTGCATCCCCGTCGCGCCAAACATGCTCGCCCTTTCAGCTGTGGGGGCGTTGCAATGTGACGATCAATCCCGCTATTCGTTGGTAAAATAGTAGCCCAAGATTTGGTGGTGGATGGTGATACTAGTTGTCTTCCCTAAATTAGGGACGGCTAGCGTAGATAGCCCTCGAGTTCAAAAATATTATAGGGACGCCCTCTACTTATTTTGGCCGGTTATCGGGAACGTTCAGGAAATAAGACTTTTACGGTATTAATATTATTTCCGGTTTAGAGGGAAGGCTTAACAAATACCTGTTAAAAAATGAAGCTCGTCTGATGTTGAACGGTTTGTGACAGGTTCGTTAATTCTTGCCTGGATTATGAAAAACTCCAACAAGTATTTTATATTCATTATAGCTATAAGAACGCCATATAACTTAACGTAGCATTACTGCAGTTCGTCTATGTATAGACAGCTACTCATAATGAATGAGTTGGGTAGGTTTATTGTCATCACTATGGTTCCTCGTGTTAATTATGTAGATGTACACCACCTGTCACGGGTTCAAATCCTCGTGACATCAAACTTCCTCGTTCTTTCAACTGTAGGGGTGATATAAGGTGACGGTCAATCCCACTATTTGTTGGTAAAAGAGTAGTCCAAGAGTTGGCAGTGAGCGGTGATAACTAGCTGCTTTTCCTACAGTCTTACACTGATAAATTAGGGACGGCTAGCGCAGATAGTCCTCGTGTAGCTTTGTCGGAAGTGAAAAACAAACAAATGTAAAAAATCCACCATTTTTAGGTACACTGGCTACAGGTGCTGTGTTACTACACATTGTGAAGAACCATGGTGACTTGGACCATTCTGGTAGAGTTGTCTGAATCACCACGGTTATTTACTTTGGATAGAGACAGCACTAACATAACATTCCACCATTTATATGTGTTACCTGGTCGCAGGTTACGAAGTAGTTTGAATCTATACATTTCTAAGCTTTTACCTCTTACATGGCAAAGTTCAGGTCAGGACACTTCTCGGGTCATTTTGACAATGTGTGTCTTTCAATATTACCGGTGTAGTGTACGTTAATCTCAACAGCATCGTGACACACGTAACTCCACGTATGTGTAACATACACACAAACTCAAGAAACGTAAAATTCCAGTACACTTTAAAAACAGTTTAAACCTAAAACTCGCTGTTTGGATCGTATTTCAGTATGCAAATATGTTCGGTGTAACTTTTAATGACGCGTTTTAGGGTAATGATCTCTGATGGATGCAGACGAATTATTGCGTTATCCCAAGTTTGTGTGTTCGGTTGTAATAATGGATTAACATGTATTAGTGTGCACACGTACACACTTGTGCCGTTTAGTGAGGATTTATTGTTTTTTCATGGTATATGTAGAGACTCTTTACTAATAAGAAGTGAGGACCAGGGTTTCACGTATTATTACTGGTTTCTATTTTAGGTTGACAGTTTCTGATTTCGACTTTTATTTCATGGCGAAGTTTGACACGGAGAAATGTTTGCGTGACTTGTGTGAAGATTACCATAGCATATAGTTTGAGTCAGCTGAATTTTGATAAAGTCGCCCCTTTCTTACTAAGCTGTAAATTTAATATCGCTAAAATTCTGGGTTCGATGCCTCACGGTGGATAGCTGCGCATGTAACTCGTTGTTAAGCTTTGCGCTTAACAAATAAATTACTTGTGTTTGCGTGTATAGTACATGCATGCTTCAACGTATCATTGGACTATTAACACGTAGTGTATGTTAAAATATTTCATTGGTCTGTTGAGACTGGTGTTAAAATATGTCGTTAAAATCAATATTTTAGGAAAATTTCGGGACAGATATAATTTTGTGAGGGCTGAGAAAGTAAAATTAATGCAAAATAAATAAAAACGGTCAATTTAAAATTTTGTTATACTATTACATGTCTACATACCGAAAATAACATCGTGTATTTAGCCTCATTAATTTAAATGGATCAATTAACGTGTATTAAGTTGTAATAATAATAATACGTATATTTAGTTGAGATAATTGCCTATGCTGTAGAAAGCTAGCGTAGCTCTATTTAAAGTTGTTACATGTTTGCATAAATAAGATGGTGGTTGTGCTGACATCTGTTGTTGTTACACGGGACAGAAATTAATTTGTTGTTCGTTTTGTTTTCTTCTCAAACATCGAGTAGGCACTAAAACATGGCTGCAGTACGAGTCGGTTTGGACTTGTGCCAACTGCTACACAGTAATAACTGGTTCGTGTTTGTTGGGGACGGGCCACAGGTATGTTTAGAAATCGTCTGCATACGTGGATCTACACACAGATTCCCTTCGAAGAAGGGTTGGGAAATGGGTCGTGGAAGGGTTGGATAAACCGCTTTATCCAACTCTTGGTTATCTATGAGAAGTGGCACGTGCTAGAGTACTTGTATCTCGTTTCGTCGGATGTTGGGCCTCCTCCCCACCCCCTCTGTTGGCTGGAAACTTGCGTTTCGCTAAGGAAATGAACTTAAATGTGTTTAGGGCACTGAAGCGGGTCTTGTAGACGTATGTGTGATTTCGCGGATGCTGAGCAGCCTTGCTCGCGTGAACTACCAAAAACAACACGATGACGAACTCTCTTGTATACTGGTGAAATTATCCCATGCCAGGTTTAACCGGATTGTCCAGCCTGATGACCACGTTCGTGCACGCGACGAGGTTTTATTGACTGTATTTATAAAGAAAGCTGCTATAAATGGATGTACGACTGTATTAGTTAACTAGCACATGACTGACGTACACCTGTGGGCCTCAAGGAACGACAGAGGGTGTAAAGACCCAGCCAGTACATGGAGTAAGGTCTTAGAGAAACTTTCTTCTAAGTTAATTTATAAATTAGCGACCTTTTAACTGATAATGTATTTGTGCCAAAAAGTTGGTGATAAATTGTTCAGTGTCAGGTTTCGATTTCTCATCAGTGCATGTTTAATTTGTAATTATGTGTGCTGTTTGATGCAAAAAAATTCCAGTTTGTCACTGCACGTGAATGAACGGTATCCAGTAAGAGTTTAGAACTCGTCCAATTCTTAGTGTTTTAAGCCAGAATGGAAGTGTTGTTTGATTTATCATAATTGCAATTTTCAAATCATATAGTTCAAAGATTTTCCTGAATCGGGTGACAAATTTTGTTACCACATTGAACATTGTTCACTTTGTTATCTTCAATAGTGACAAATTTTATTTCTTGTCAACTTTCGTTCAGTTTCTACAGTTTTAATACATGTTCTCTTAATTTTAATACACAAATACTTGCACAAACTTACAAATGGACCAAGGACCTAACCCAAACTTTTCAGTCTGATGTGTACTTTGCCAGTGATGTAATATGAGCTAGCCTTCTGGTATTTCTTGCACACTTGTAGATTTGAATGTGTACAGATGGGTAGTACACATCTGCTTTGTGTATACAGTGTATGTGACACAATAAGTTCCTCAAATTAAGTGTATTTATATATTTACAGTACGTACTGTTCTCCAAGAAAAACTGAATAATGCAGTGTGTTTCGGACTCTTATCTTATAAATCTGTGGAACGAGCTGTATTTGTAGCTCATGCACAACGTACCATTAGTGCTCTGACACTAGCTAAATCCACATATTGTATTTACCTACAGGGAGAAATCTTAGGTGAAAAGAGAGTTTTCTTGTTTGCCTAAAAATCTATGCAACAACAAAAAATGTTCATAAAAGTTTTTGATATGTAGTGACTAAACTTCCTAAATGAATTATGCAACACGCACACACTAATCTACCAAGGAGCTCTGATAGGTTTATCTTCATCCACACTTTTTCATATTTAAGAACATACAGAAAAACTGACTATTGTGTTTACAAAATTTAGTCATGCACCTCCCTAAATATAGTGTCTCTACCCGGGATTAACTACAACTGTGTGCGTACGGGGTATATTGTACGATAACACATATCTGTGAATGACTGTATGAGTACGGGGTATGTTGTACGATAACAGATATCTGTGAACAACTGTGTGTGTACGGGGTATGTTGCACGGTAACAGATCTCTGTGAACAACTGTGTGTGTATGGGGTATGTTGCACGTTAACAGATCTCTGTGAACAACTGTGTGCGTACGGGTTATGTTGCACGGTAACAGATCTCTGTGAACAACTGTGTGTGTACGGGGTATGTTGGACGGTAACAGATCTCTGTGAACAACTGTGTGTGTATGGGGTATGTTGCACGTTAACAGATCTCTGTGAACAACTGTGTGCGTACGGGTTATGTTGCACGGTAACAGATCTCTGTGAACAACTGTGTGTGTACGGGGTATGTTGGACGGTAACAGATCTCTGTGAACAACTGTGTGTGTACGGGGTATGTTGCACGGTAACAGATCTCTGTGAACAACTGTGTGTGTACGGGGTATGTTGCACGGTAACAGATCTCTGTGAACAACTGTATTTTGTTTCTTGGTATAGTACAGTGTTTTTTGTCTAATGTAATTACTTTATCAAGGAACTGTGAGATGTTTTTATCTAAATCAGTAGGTTTAATCTGTATATTTCAATGACAATATAGTTAACATTATAAGCCTACTCTGTAGACCAGATTTTCTTTTGTAATTTTCAGACTGTTTTTCCTAAGATCATGTTTCATTATTAAAGCACAAATTATAGTTAAGTGTTTGATAGCTAACAGTGTTATCAAACACTTTATTTTTCACGTGTCTGTTTCATACGAAAAATAAAGATGTTGCCCTAACCACAACCATTTGGAAACAAGTACTTGCAAGAAATACGTAATTAATTTGAAATCCAATTAATTTTAGCAAGCAAACCAAGCAAACATAAGAATCAGTTATTGTTCTTAATAATTAAGTTCTTCAGGAATTTATGTTTCTTAGTAACTCGCCAAACTCTAAAGAAATCGAAGTCTTGATGTTGATAAACAAGAGTTGAGGAATCGGGGATTGTTTATTATGACAGCCAAACTTTCTTGAATTTGGCTGGCTGGTCCTGATGTACAAATACTGTGTAATCTCTCAGATTATTGGTTTTGTTAACTAAAGATGCTAAGGGACCATTTATGTATTTTTAAATAATTTATTAAAACTTCACTCGAAAGATTAACAAATGAAACCAGTTATTGAACATGTTTTAAGAAGTTAGAAAAATCTACTTCTTGCTAATAGTATAAAATTTCTGTACAGTTGCAGAGGTTTTAAATACAGTTACCGATAGCAAGTGTTCTGTAATTATAAATGTGCGTGTAAATAATGACTTGGAATTTGGCATATGGGCCGTATTAAAATTTTCTAATTTTTTATGTTCTAGATTTGTGTGAAGAATATTTTATTTGTTCCATGAATTAACAGAATAAGCAAATATTGGAGAAATTATTTTATTGTGCTCTGTGCAACGTTCTCTACTTGTACTTTGTTTCATTGATTTCCAGTTCCTAGGACTGACAAATTGAAACTTGAACCTTTTTAAGAAGTTAGTTAACAGAGTTAAACTCCTTGTGTAAATAAGGACATGTTTGAAGTTAATCGGTTGTCAGTATGTCATCAAAATAGATTTTAGTTCAGAATGATTAGTTACAGATGGTAAGTTGTACTGAGAGCTGGGGTCATGGTGAAGGTTTTTGCTAATGGTAGGAAGATCTTTGTAAGATGTACTTATTACTTCTAGTAAAAAGCTATTGGTTGTTACTAATTTATGGGATTTAGCTGTGTGGTATTTCTTTTTCCATGTTTGTATATCTGTAGAAAATATAATGCTAGCCTGCTAAGTTTCATTCTTTACCATCCAGTTTTGCCTGTAACCCCAAGAATACGTAATGTACTTCTTTATCTAATTTACTTCATTTATTTTTATGTATACAGTCCTGACCAAGTAGAGCAGAGACTGAAAAATTTAGAAGTGAAAGAAATTGATGAGATCCGTAATAATCCAAATGCTCAGGTGAATCCATAATTTAAGTTATTACATAGCTTACAATATATCACATATATTGGTTTTATAGGCTGAAAATTAAGATCAAAGTATTTAAATGTTTTCCAGATACTGAGATGTGCACCTCAGAGTGACCTAAAATAAAATTTAATGTTTGTGAAAGTAATAAATGGTTTGTTAATAATAGAAAATAGTTTGTGTGAAAGAAACTGTATTTTAGAAGTGTAGTTTTATGATTTAAAAAAAATAAGTAGAACTATTATCCCACATGAAACGATAGATATTTGTATTCCAAAATGATATTGTTACAAAAGAAGTTCCTCGCTTATTAATTGTATTAATATTTTAAATATAATAAGTATGTTTTATAACAAGAATTAAAGGATAGATTATTTACTTCATAATTCTTGTATTGTTTGTTATTTAACTGGATGTGAATGGTTAGGAAGTAATCAAGAGTTTGTTATAATTGTAGGGTTAACGAGAATTTAGTTGCAGTACTTGTGCTAAATGCTTTGAGATATAAAACTTAATTTAAAATATATGTGTAAAAATGGCTCATTTGGATTGAGAAAATATTTTGCGTAATGGAGCGAACAACATTTCGACCTTTTTCGGTCATCGTCAAGTTCACAATGAAAGAAAGAGGTAACTGACCAGAAGCTGACCACATGTTTGAAAGGAGTTGTGTAACTGAGTGTTGGAATGTAGAGGGCAGTGTTAGATGTTTGAATATATAATTTTACCATATTTTTATTTTTAATATAAAGGTGTACTTTCTTTGTGAACCTGACAATGACCAAAGAAGGTCGAAACGTTGTTCGCTCCTTTATGCAAAATATTTTCTCAACCCAAACAAGCTATTTTTACATATATATTTCTCGACATCACTGATTATTAATTTAAAATGTAAAGGATATTATCCTAAAAGTCCAAGTACAAACATGATTAAGATATCATGTTTCTTATTGGTTTGTAAATGTTATTTAAATGATGAAATTTTTATCATTTTAGATCTGTTAAACTGAAAATGTGTTAGAAGTTGTAATGTTTTTGTAGGCTGAAGTGGTTTTATCACCCCCACATGAAGACAGACTTGGTGATGGAACACCTTTCCTATCTTTATTCAGTCAAGAGTTTGTTCCTTCTAATACATTTACACAAACATTCCTGCAAGGAATTCTGTCATTTGTTGAGAGCAGAGATCCTGGTAAGGATCTTTATTATAATCTGAATTTTTTTTGTACAATGTTCAATGTCTTTTGTCTAGGATGGTCAAGTTGGCATATCATAGACACCAAATGTATGTGAATATTTAATGCAGACATGGGAATAATTGTTTTAAAATTTGGTTATTATTAATTCTAGTATCAAATATGGCAATATTAAATTTCATGTTGTGAATAACATATTTGACGTGAAGTAGTTTTATTCGTCTCTTTCTTACCTACCTAGGCCTGGCATAGCCAGGTGGTTAAGGCACTTGATTCATAATCAGAGGGTTATAGGTTTGAATCCTTGTCACACCAAACATGCTCATCCTTTCAGCCATGGGCGTATAATAATGTTACAGCCAATCCCACTATTTGTTGACAAAACAGTAGCTCAAGAGTTGGCAGCAGGTGGTGATAACTGGCTGCCTTCCCTCTAGTTTTACACTGCTAAATTAGGGACGGCTAGTGCAGATAGCCCTTGTGTAGCATTGCACAAAATTCAAAACAAACCAAATAAACTTTATCTAACCTCTCCATTCCCTGTTATATTAATATCTAGGCCACTGACTGGATGTCTACCATCTGTGTTTGATTAATTAAAATATTGATTTATAATAAAGCAAAGCTTAATGAACTTGGTTTTGTGAAATATGAGTTTTTAATGACTAATTAGACTTAAGTTTTCATTTTAAACTGCAGATGAGGTATGTACTCAATATTATTAATGGTGATAACAAACTTTTTGTAAGTTTCCGAGTTTAAAATTGATAATGTTGAAAATGTGTCACTTTTTGTTGATGCAATGCATGATTTTATTTCATAATATCTTGTCAGAAAGAGAGGCCAAGTACTGTCATCCCCACCTTTCAGTATACCCAACCCTCACATATTGTTGCTAACAGAAATTAATAAATTATACTTGACCAACAAAGAGGTAGAAAAGTGTACTCAAATGTTGGTAAATTCCTTTGTAAGTCAACCAAAATTAATATATTTTGTAAAATAAATTTGTGGTGTATTAATAAAATAATAACGTTGGCCTGAAAGCTTGAAACGTCATAAAAGTTGTTTTGGTTTTAATAACAGAATTCCATAATTTAGGTACACAAGTTTTGGAAATATTTTTTTCTCTCTCTTTCATGCTAGTATTTATAAATCATACACAAAATTTACCATAAATATAGCAGATATCTTTGGGTCGTATACACAAATTTGTTGACATTGTAATGAATAAATACTATGATAGGAAAATATAATGTCAGAGTGCATGCAGAAACAAATACTGTCCAGAAATAATGTATCATGAGGCCTGTTAACCATTTATATACTAGAAGTGTATTTTTCATTGGTTCTATAACAATCTAAGATTCATGTTATGGTTGCTCTAGAGAAATCTGTAGTCAGTGGTTGTAAACATTTTAAGCATAACAAAATATTACCCAATTTCAAAGGAAACTTTGTACCTCATGGAACAAAATGGTTATTTTTTAACTTAGTGTACAGGAAATACTGTAGGGTGTGTAAAAATCACTCAATTAATAATTTCTGATACATAGAAAAGCCAGTGTTTTGTTGATATTGCATTGAAACAATGGCCATTTTTTATAACAATAGTTGTTAGTCTATGTACTAGAAATATAAAATGAAATTTATAGTCAACAAAACTGTAACATTTCTTAACTTAAGTCTTGGTTGATTAAATAGTTTTTGGTTTTTTCTTTTAGATATTAGTGTTGTAAACAGAAAATAACTTAATTCAGAAAAGACTTAACTTCAAAAGTGAATTTATTTTGACTTTCATAATAAATTTGATACACTCAGCTTTAGACCAGGTGATCCCACATTACATTTATACTTTAGGCTTATTATACAAACACTCACTACACTTGTAAGGTTTCACATCCTCATTTTATCGATATCACTAAAATAGTAATGAGCAGATGTTAATCAAATTGTTTTGTGTCTATAAATGTATCTTAGCTTATATGACTCCTCCTATTTTGAGAAATCAAGTAACTCATGACACTTGCTGGCTTTTATATGGATAAGACTGCAAGTGAAGAAATGTTAAGATTTTAGTTTTGTTTTGTATCTAGTGGTTGCCAGTGCTTGGATGGAAACTCTTCTTGATGTAATCGACTTACTCCCAAAAGAAATTATCAAAAGAGATGTAAGTTGTCTTTTCATGTTCATTTTGAGTACGTTTAAAACATGATTGTCAGATCTTGTTGTATAAAATATAATACAGAGTTGCACATTTTCTAAAGATAACAAAACTTCTGTCATTGGTATGGAATTTAGTGAACCTTAGACCATTGTTAAGGACATTTTGAATATTAATTATAATGAAGGTGTTGTGTATCTCGGAATGTTGAATTCTGGGTAGAGTTGATTTTCATTAAACACAGAGAAAAAAATTTGTTATTTAAGACTATTTTTTCCTGACATGTGATATGCTACTAACATATAAAAGAATTGATGTATTGCTAATACTCCATTTTTTTTTAATGAGAAGATAGAGCTACACACAATTTGAAATTCCAGGTTATTACCCTACTGTGCTGACAACAAATATATAAATGTGCTAAAGCTCTGTAGTTTGTTTTATAAAATACCTAAAAGTATAGTAGAAAGTTTAATTTCTCTTCCCATGGAAGTTCCTATTGGTAAGATATGTTTATTTACTTTAACAGCTTTTAACACTTGCTGTCAATAAGGGTCAACTCTCCCAACCTGTTTCTTCCCGGCTTCTGTGCTGTAAAATGGTTGGTAAAATTTCTACCAAGTTTGATCCTTACATGTAAGTATTTATTGTCTCATGAAGCATTACATTTCTGTAATATCTTCTTAATAAAAGTGTGATCGGAAAGCTTTAGGTATTTTGTAAGTTAGCAACTAGCTATGAGTTATTCAAGTTCATATTTTGTCTCACTTTTATGAAATGTAAATTATGAACAGATCACAATTTGAATTTAGTTTTGCTGTGTTATATAGTGTACTCGAGTGAGGTTTTTAGAGTAGAAATTTAAAACATTTTAAACTACAAAAAACTCTTAAGAATTACAAAATACAGCTTGCATATTTTTACAAAATTACTAATTTTTTATTAGTTTATTTAACATAGTTACTGATGAGATTACATCAGATTTAAAAAACAAAACACTTTTTACAAAGTATAACATGTACTCCAGTTTGTTTGTATTGTTGTTGGTTGCTAGGTTTTTAATAATGTATGAATGATATACAAATATGTAAATACAAGTACTGTTGATATTGGAATTAATTAATCTTGCTAATTACTGTTGAGTGTACCCTTTCTATTTTACATAGGAACTGGCAATTTAATCCGATTTTTTAATAGCTTATTTACTCTTTTTTTCTTGTCATAAAGTTAATAAACAGATACAAAATTACACAGTTACGTGCCTTGCATGGACCGTACTGGTAATTAATAGAATAAAAACAGGTTGTTAATATGAGATGTAAGATCATTTAGTTATTAAAGAATGCAATATTTTGGTGTTTTTTATTTAAAAACAACTAGTGATTTAGTTCAACAACATATATTTAAGTGTCAAAATGATTTGATAATGACTGATTGCTAGGCCTGATAAACAATAAAACAATAACAAGGAATGAAACATTTTCTGTTTTTTTTAAACATTTACTATTAATATATTTTTTTATTTTCTTTATTCTCAGCATAAGGAAAGAAATCTTGCCAGTTGTTCAATCACTTTGCCAAGATGTTGATTTTGAGGTCAGAGGCTGCATGTGTCGACAGCTAGATGCTGTAGCACGGGGGATCGGGTCTGAATTTTATACTTTGCCGATTTTGTTAAGTTTTAAGAAATTCAAATACTTTTAAAAAAAGATTTAATTTTGACTTAAATTTACATCTTACTGTTTAATAATTGTATAGCTTGGTTTAGAAGTAGAAACAGTATGATAGTAACAAATCTATTTTAGAAAATCTGAATTAAAACGTTTAGTTTTCAGTAACTGTACAGTTAAAGTAGGTGTCATTAAAAAGATTTAAACATTGTTATTTTTATGTTGTACAAGTTTTGTTTAATATAATTTTGCGAACTTGGGACAGTAAATCTAACGGTGAGAACATATCTTCGATATAAAGTTTAGGCTACGATTTTAGATTCTCAGTCACTTTATCGCAAAGAATCGACAATCACGATTATTTGAACTATGTTTCATATTTTTTGTAAGTAAACCTTTGTTTTACTGGCCACTGTATTTTGATCTGTCTTATACATATTTGCCAAACTTTAAGATAATCTACTCTGTACATAATTATTATCAATATTCTTTGACATTTAGATTCAAGACATTAACATTCTACTATAACACTTTTAATTAAGTTTAACCCTGAAGTTGATAAATATCAAACTTGCTGCAAAATTTTTTATATGTAATAATAAATTATCATAACTTTAATGATATTTTAATTGGAGATAAACCTGTTGGACAGGAAGAAATTTTGTTCCATTAGATCTGTTTACATAAATATAATTGATTTTGTCATTTAGCCTCGAAGCAACGAAAAGTGCTCTTCTCCCAGAACTAGTGGAACTAGCCAATGATGAAGAAAGTCATGTTCGTTTAGCTGGTATCGAAACGGTGGTTCGCATGTTACCAATGCTTGATGACGGTGAGTTTTTAGTTACACGTACGTTACCATTATCATAGTCGAAAAGTATTGTATGAGTTTTGTTTTTGTTTCGTAAAGAAAATTGGTTTCATTCCAATTTATTACAAATGTTCTCGACCTATGAGTGGTTTCCCCAAAACATTGGCAGCAGTGAGTGTCACAACCACACGTGAAGTCGTGTTCTGTCATTAATTACGTGACAAATATGTGCAGCACATTACCATCAAAGGACGGGGTTTTCAGTTACTTTTAACTTTTGAATCTTCTAAAATGTTTAATTTTCATGGAACAGCAGTGATTGGAGTGTGGGAAGAGGGGAAATTGGATGGTTTCTGAAATGTTTGAGTACCGTATTTCTTGATTTTTTGTGTATATTCTCTATTTGTTATAATAAAAACAATTTAAATGTAGAAATAAGTAATTTATGCTAGATAACATTAGATTAGGTGAGTTATTTCCATCCAAATTCAGTATGGAACCATAATAAAAGATTGATTATATTGACTTGTAACACTGAATTAAATTATTTTATAAATATAGGAACGATTTAAAAATAAATATATTTTGTGTTTCAGAAACGTGTATTCACACAGTTGTTCCTCTCGTTAAGAAGTGCTGTGAAAACTTTATGAAGATGGAAGATTCCACTTTGCCTGTGGTTGCCAAAGAACTTGGGAAACTGTGTTGTGGATTATCTGGTTAGTAGTTGGATTTATTATGGATTAACTTAGTTTTGCCTTTTTTGAGCCCAGAAGATTTGTTGATGAGTTCATGGTTTAGATCTACATAGATAATGTGTACCTCTTTGTCCAGAGATTGCTATGAGAGGTAACAGAGTTCTATATGCAAAAATGGCTCGTTTTGGGTTGAGAAAATATTTACATAGAAGAGCGAACAATGTTTCGACCTATTTCGGTCATCGTCAGGTTCAAAACATTGTTCGCTCTTCTATGTAAAATATTTTCTCAACCCAAACGAGCCGTTTTTGCATATAAAATTCTCAATAAGTGGGTTTTCGACATCACTGAGAGTTCTATAGTTGTATGAATTTTTAATATGTATTAGAATATATATAACTTTCACATTGTTTTCAATGATCACAGTTTTAAATCTTTATTAGAGTTACTGTTTTTATTTCTACAGTCAATCTCTCAGAAGAACAGCGTACATGGTTTCTGATGTATTATAGAAAGCTGGCTGTATTGGGTCTTCCTGCTGTAAGGTCTTCCAATGAAGCATCTAACAAAAGTCCTGTGAGCTTTTAAAAATAATTACATATTGTCAAATGTGTAATTGTAACAAAAATTCACATTTAATTATTATATTCTTCATGAAATATTATTCAAATATTTGTGTGAGATGTGTTAGATATGTATACTTTGTATTTTTCTACACATTGTTCACATATATGTTGGTTTATTTAAACAATTATATATTTATTGCTTTTGAAGTGATGTATTGTTTGTTACTATAACTGACAAGAGTTTGGGCTAATGCTTTATATATAAATAAAAACAAGTTTTTGTGATCTAATGTGCTCATTTGGAAATTTTGTTACATATGATATTCCTAACACACCCAAAACTTTTTCTACCTCTATGCTAAAAGAAGTATCAATATGGGGATTTTATGTTGAGTTAGGCATAGTTACAACATAATGATAAAGTATACTTTTTGAAGTTATTAAAATGAAAGAATGATTCTTCTATGTTTGCTGTTTTTCACGTTTGTTCTCCAAGATTTAGAGACTTGCATGTTCACTTATCGTGCATATAAAGGATTTCAAGTCGTGCCTTTTCAGTGTATTTTACTGAGACTTTGTTCTTATTCTGGTATAGTGAGCATGACCATCGTTGAATTTGTGACTTTACTCGCTTCATTTATTTGTGTATGTGCATTACAGTAGGTATTACCATTATTGAAGGGGAGTAAATATTTTCTTTTATTTCTAAATTGTATTTGTTTGTGGTATGTGGAAAACAGTACTGTTTATATGTAATTCAATAGACAAATATACTAGTGAAGTTACTATGTTTGTTAATGTTTCATATTTTCTGTTATCCAACTTGTAGATGCCTGATGTTGTGCCTCAGGCTGATAACCAAGACGCAGACCGATACATGGAGTGCCGTCTTGCCTGTGCTTACAATTTCCCCGTAAGTATAAATTTGTGAAAATTGGAGAAATGTTTTTCTTCCAAGTAATTTCTTTTAATGACCAAAGTACCAATTTGAAACTTGTCGGATTTTTTTTAGGCCATGGTGCTGTTTGCAGAACCTGTAAACTTCTATCGAGAGCTGTACAACACTTTTCAGTCATTGACAATGGATCCTTCATCAAGTGTAAGAAGAAGTATAGCTTGTGGGATTCATGAGGTAAAGTTACTAAATAATAAACACACTCATGTCGACCGAAGAAGATCTAAATTGGTGTAAGATTTATTTTATAATGAAATTACTCTTACTTTTAGCAATTAAATACTTTTATTTTATAATAAAAATATTTTTACGTTTGTAGAAATAGTACATATATTTTGACTTTATTGTCCTACTATTGCAGCATATGATTGTGACTTATTTTTTCAGATCCATCATGGGACCTGAATTGCTTGGTTTTCTATAAGCTGATTAAATATTGTTTAAAGATGTGCTTGCTAAACGTGTGCTGTAATTTATTACACTGAAAGGATTACCCATCTATTTATTACACTGAAAGGATTACCCATCTATTTATTACACTGAAAGGATTACCCATTTCGTAAAAATTATCTGTAACTACTAAGCTGAAGTATAAAATAAATTAAATTTAGGCAAATTTTTTAGGCTTAAGGCTCACTATGCATAGAGCTGAATTACATATAATTTTTAATGAATTGTAAACAAAGTTTAATCTTAATGGGCCCTGCATGGCCAGGAAGGTTAAGGTTTTCGACTCGTAATCTGATGGTTGCAGGTTCGAATCCCTGTCGCACCAAATATGCTCACCCTCCCAGCCATGGGGGCGTTATAATGTTATGGTCAATCCCATTGTTCGTTGATAAAAAAGTAGTCCAAAACTTAGCGGTGGGTGGTGATGACTAGCTACCTTCCCTCTAGTCTTACACTGCTAAATTAGGGACAGCTAGTGCAGATAGCCCTCGTGTAGCTTTGAGCAAAATTAAAAAAACAAACAATTAAGCTTGATGCTGAATGTTATTTATGAAATCATATTCTATTTCTATTCATATAAAATATTAAAAAAGAGGTACACAACTAACTTAATATTTAACAAATAATGAACCAGTAAATTTTAACTTGTATTATTTAACTTCTGATCTACTAATCTTCCCTTTTAATACTTTTACATAGGTTACCAAGATGCTAGGAACAAAAGCATGTTTTATCCAGACAGAATTAATCCAGCTGTTGACAGATGATACACTAGAGGTGAGAAATGCTAATGTTTGCTTCAGATACAAATAGTGTTTCAGTTGTTGACAAACACGTTTACTTAATGAGCTGTAATTGTTCTACTCCAATATAGAAATACTCTTAGTACTACTGAAGTATTTCAATTTTTTCTTTGTGCGTGAGTGTGGATAAGAAGAGGATTTGTTTTGTATTTTATTTTTACCACACTGATTCTTTCTCTTATTGATTTAAGTCGAATACTCTAAATTTTCAGTGTTTTACTCTGTATCTCAGACTGGTGTGGTTATTCTGAGATAGTTTTATTTCGAGTGAGTTTCTCATCATCAAGAACTACCTAACTCTTTGTTCAGTTTTTGTTCTCAAGATTTTGAGAGGTTGTATTTTGGGATTTATTGATTTATTTATAGCAGTGATTTTAGTTTCAGTTTTCTCAGCTTGTTAAAGTTTCTCTTTACATTTATGTTCTTTCTCAGAGTTGTTTTTCGAAATCACTAGAACCTGAAAAATAATTTTTGAAGCTATGTGAACAAATCAAACTGTCCAATTTCTTCCCAGGTTATTAAAGGTCTTGTGGTTCATTTACCAGAGACATTGGAGGTCATAACTGCAAGTAATGAACTCCGAGACGAGAAGGTATGTTTTTATTTTTTTACAGATAATAAAGGAAAGTGTATAGAACTATGTCATTTTATATCAGAACCAAAATTCTATGATAATTAAGAATTGTATTTTGTTGACTGCATTTTGCTTTCTGTGTTAATTTTCTAGATGGATCTGTAAACAGGATTTGTTTTGATATAATGGAATCAATTTTGTTAGGTTCCTTTTCTAAAAGACTAGTTAAAAGTTGTGCTTGTTTGAAACAGTACTTTGTTTTGATATGGAAAGAACAGTATGTTGTTAGGGAACGAACTTTCAAAGTATAAACTCAAATAGTTTTATGTATCGTAGAAATCAAAGAATAGAAGTGTAACAACCTCATGAAAAGAGAAACCAATCAGACTTTCCTTTTTCTGTTGTTGTTTTTCTTAAAGGAAAAGGAGAGTTTGGAAAACTTGATAGAAGCTTTGTTGATGTGTGAAGATACCGCATCCCAGACTAGCAACTGGAGACTTCATGCTGACTTTCTGTCTCGGCTTGTGTGTGTGGTGCGATGTTTTCCTGGAAAACATCTCTATGATACATTTGTACCTCTCTTGTTAAACAGACTCCATACTGCTGTAATATACTTTTTATATTTTACTGTACTGTTTCTAGTTAACGTTTTTTATTTACATTGAGTTACTGTAAAGTTTGCAGACTTGTGTACAGAACTATTGTAATTCTCATTGTTCGACAGTTGTTGATAATGGAGATTTAAACACTTCAATTACCCTCTCTTGTATGATCTATTAAAAACATTTTGATTAAAATAAACATGATTAAAAGTGATGCGTGTAGAGTGCCCACACAGTGTTGACTGTGAAGAGATGATAGGTCCACACTGATTAAATTGTTTTCCTGAAACGGGGTCAAACACTGACTGGAGAGATCACCTGTTTTAACCACTTGCATCACTATGCAATAGTGTTTTTTCTGTCAGTCAGTCAATATACATTAAAATGATATCTCTTAGGGTACACTTAATGTTGCAGTTTGTACTTTCATGACATCAGAAAAACATTCACCTGCCGTGAATCACAAATGGTTTTGCATTCTGTGGGCAAGAATACAATTACATTTGAACTTTGAGAAGCTAAGAATAAAATATTTGTTGCTTTAAATTTTTGTTTTATTTACTTTTGAAACAGAATGCTGTCAGGGACCTTGCATTTAGTATTTAAAGATGTGTATGTGTTCGTAATGTGTAATTAATAAAAATATAACATTTTGTAAGTCATTCATTGGATAAACTAGACTTCTTTTGAAGGTGGATGCAGAATTTACACTTTGACCATTACGATCAATGATTATTATGATCGTGAAAAATATCCCAATTGTACACATGTTACTGTCATGTTGAACCGTGAAAAATATCCCAATTGTACACATGTTACTGTCATGTTGAACCGTGAAAAATATCCCAATTGTACACATGTTACTGTCATGTTGAACCGTGAAAAATATCCCAATTGTACACATGTTACTGTCATGTTGAACCGTGAAAATATCCCAATTCTACACATGTTACTGTCATGTTGAACCGTGAAAAATATCCCAATTGTACACATGTTACTGTCATGTTGAACCGTGAAAAATATCCCAATTGTACACATGTTACTGTCATGTTGAACTGTGAAAAATATCTCAATTGTACACATGTTACTGTCATGTTGAACCGTGAAAAATATCCCAATTGTACACATGTTACTGTCATGTTGAACCGTGAAAAATATCCCAATTGTACACATGTTACTGTCATGTTGAACCGTGAAAAATATCCCAATTCTACACATGTTAATGTCATGTTGAACTGTGAAAAATATCTCAATTGTACACATGTTACTGTCATGTTGAACCGTGAAAAATATCCCAATTGTACACATGTTACTGTCATGTTGAACAAAATGGTCATTTTATATAATAGTTGCTCTTTTAAATAGAAATGGGGTTTTGGTATTCGTTATTAAATTGTAAGACTGCAAATGCAATCTTCCAAGGGCTAATAAGATGTCTTTAATTGAATAGTAATTTATTGTTGCTCATAACTTGGTATATTAAACAGTGTTAAATACAGTTTGTTTGTTTTTCAACTAATTTATCTGCAACTGATAAATTTTTCTTTTCTCAACAATTAGAGGCCCATACCTTGTCGTTTGGCTGCAGCATACACCTTGTTGGTGATAGTAAGAAATATTCCGCTGCTTGATCGACGCTTGTCCGTCATTGATCGATTAACAACAGGTATTTAGTCAGTATTAAGTTTTTATTTTCTTAGTGATGTCTTGTAGTGCAGCACTGACTGGAACTTTAAAAGCAAACATAATGTCCTTTTTTGTTGTTGTGCTTGACCTACACTCATTACAAATGAAATTTTTTGTTACTGAGGTATTTTGTTATAGGTAGTTGTGGGTAAGACTCGTGAGCCACCAACTCGAAAATTTATGTTTAGAACAAAGAAACAACTTGGAGACCAGGTGACATGAAATATGTATTTAATTGGACAAATTCCAAAAACTTACATTTCCACTGCTTTCTCTATATCATTTGAATATCTCATGAACAGCTTCTCTGTTATACTTATTAACATCTCCATGACATACTGTGTAACAGATACTTTACTACGGAAGGTATTTAGACTTGCATCATGTTTGACATTGAACATTCTTCACAGATGCTAAGAATGAGGTCTTGAAGGATTCACCGAAGAACAGACTCAATAAACTTCTCAAACATGTCACTTTAGTGGATTCTGCTTTGTGCTTATAAAATAAATTACTCGTTTTTTTTTTCTCTCTCACTTTTTTTTTAAATAACAATATAGGTTTGAAATTTATTTCCAATTGAGCACATATTCTGTTGCCCTGAATTATTTCATAGCTTTATTTGTTGACCCAATTCTCTTGCTTGTGTCACCATTCAAATGCTTTGTTGTTTTGTTTGATTAACTAATACTTACTGCTGTTTATTATGGCATTTCATTTTCCACTGTTATTACCTATCAAATTTTAAACTAAAAAATTTAATAGAAGCAATTGTTTTATAAATATTACTGTACTTTAAAGATTTAACAATGTAGAGATCCGATATCAAGTCACTTTTTTTGCAAGTCTCAAGTCAAGTTGTGATGACAATCTTTGTAGATTAGCCAAACAATCTATAAGGGAGAAAACTGTTTTTACACAAGCTCAGTAATAATTTGTTTATGGGGGATCTTTTCCAATATACATAAATTAAAATATTTGGAAATTATCTGAAACTGATGTCATTTCAAGGCAAACTGATGGTCTCGTATGCAACAATCCACGGACAAAGGAAATCCAAAGGTCCACAGGTTGATAAGAGAAGTACAAACTACCTTTTATTCTGGACCAACAACACTGTAAGATCTCCTAGCAGTGTGCTTGTGCTGTGTGTGATTTACGTGTATAAGATCTGGTGTTAGACTGAACAGTTCAAACTATTCAAGCATCAAAAGCAGAGCAGATTTCATCTTTTCACCTTTTGTGGACATTTTTAGTGACCCATGAACGCTCCATACTCGCATCTCTTTTCTGTATTTGGATTCCTCTGGACAATGACTTGTGCATGTTATTTACTGCACTGCACGTTTAATCCTGTGCATCTATCCCTGGTGATGTTGATTGCACTTGCGAGTTCAAAGACTCTGTTACACATGCTTAGTATCTCCATCAAAACATGTGCTATCACTTACTGGAGGAAGGCAATCAGATGATATAACTCATCTGTACAAACTGCTACACTTTAGGACTTTACACTGAGATGGCATCTTGTCACTAGGCTTTGTTCTGTGAGGGTGCATAATTATTTAACGGGAGAGTCAGAGGTGGGAACAGGTAACATTCTTCTAGCTACGAGAAACAATCTGTAGAGGCTGCTCTTGTTGACTAACCGAAGGAGTTGGTTGGTTTCTTCATTCACACCAACAAATTCCCAATAACCACTGTTTGCCAGGCCTCTCGAGTGTAAGTATCAACGATATATGTTTTACGAAAGAATAAGTGATGAAACATTCCCACAGGACCACCAGGAAAATAACCTCAATATACTACAGGTAAACATAACACCACATAACACTGCAGCTTACCGTTTATCCCTAACATCAGTTCCAAAGCAATTAACATTTGGAGAAAACTTGACATTTAATGTAAAATTCTTTTTCATTTAAAATTCACTAAAAAACTTTACCCTAAACTAACGTCTTTATTAAATACAAATTACATAGAATTGCACAATATTAACTTCACTTACAAAATGATGTGCAACAAATATCCAGAATCATATCAGAAAAACTGGAAAAAAGTGCAAATGAGATTTAGTGAATAGAATTTAAAAAAAAAAGAATTTTTTACCACCATTTGCAACTTAAAAAAACCAATGTGTATATAAACCACTAATTAAAAAAACAACAACCAAACATCAACAGAGGACACCATCTTGATGAATAAATCAGTCCTAACTTAAGCCATCTTGATGAATAAATCAGTCCTAACTTAAACCATCTTGATGAATAAATCAGTCCTAACTTAAGCCACCTTGATGAATAAATCAGTCCTAACTTAAACCAACGTGTTGACATGCCAATATGCCTATACTTAACTCTGATATCATGTGACATAATGTTTCTTCTGTGTATTTTTGTGAATTACTTATTCCTTTGGGTAACATAATCTAATTAAAATGTTTACATTTATAATATTTTTTTTTATTATCAGATCAATCTGTTTCAACTTATTGTCTATGAAGTTGATTCTTCCTCATCAAATTTACTTTTAACAATTAATTAAACTATTGGTAAAACTACCACTTATACCAATTAGTAGAGCATATAATTATGGCTTATAATCCATATTTTAACAATATGTAGGTATGAAGTTCTTAGTTTAATAAGGCATTATTTAAAAACAAATCTCGTTTTCCCTTGTGTAAGAAATGTTACCTTTTTATCGGCATCCTCTCTTCAGTTTATTTACCACCCCTCCAAGAAGTACGAAATTTAAGATCTATTTCGTAACCTGTGCATACTGATCACATGTGCTGTGAGCAGCTGAGCTTGTGCATACTGACCACGTGCTGTGAGCACTACCATTTTCATCCTTTCTTTCCTCTGATACTGAGATTGTAAATGTTTGCTGGTTCATGCAGTAATTTGTTACTATCCTAGACTCGTGTACTTTAGAGGTTATGCAAACAACACAGTATGTCTTCAATATTCATTTGGGAAGGTTTGTAGCAAGAAAATTGAAGAGTGCATTTATTTTACTTGGATTGCTAACAAGTCAGTTTTGAGTCTCAAGTCCAAACAATTGTGATTTGGGTCTACAACTCTAACAATGTCTATATTGTTTAAAGTTATGACACTATAATCCTAATTTTTTAATGTGCAAGATGTTATACTGTTATGATCTGTATCACATTGCTCTTTTTCTAAGCTGTGTCTTTAATCACATGCTTCATCTGTAAAACGAGCGAGAAGAGTTAATTTAATAAGACCATGCTAAACTGCGAGTGTTGGCTCTCACTCAATCCTGCAACCTTCTCTGTATTGAAACATGAATTGCTGCATGGCAGTTACAGATAAAACATTTCCTTATAACAGAGAGAACATTTATTTTGTAATCAGTATGGTAGCAAAACACATGGGTTCAAAAATCCTGTAACCCGATCCCTTTGAAAAGACAGCCGTTTTTCTATCAGTTTGCCTGGGTTGTAAAGTTTGTTGTATTTTTTGTCATATATTTTTTTAATTTAATTATCTTATGACTTTTTTTTTAAGATCTTTGTCATGGAAGAAGTTGCCACAGCAGAATGTTGTATATATCAGTGTGTCAACTAGTCATGGATCTCTTCTCTAAAACCTTCTTCAAACAGTACTTCTTCAAACCATTATTAGGGCTGGCATGTATGTACCTTCTCATAGTTATTACAGAATTCTTTAGTCATGGTTAAGACTAGTGTGTAAACACTTACAATAACTGAATTTTTTTACAGTATTTTACTGGCCTTTATTGAAACTTGTATAAAAATTGGTGATGTGACCTGCTTCCCTATTTTTAACTATCTTTATTTTTTGCTTTTGACTTTATTTAGCTAAAGATGAAGTTTGGGTTGAAAATTGATTTTACGTATGTTTTGTAAAGTTGGTCAAAAGAAGTTTACCTTATAACTGGGTCATATAAAACATGAAACAGAACGTCTTGTTTGTTAGAAAGTACTTATCTTATAACTTAATGACTGATTTAGTGTGTGTGATCAGAATACAGTTTACTTGTGTGAGTGAACTGTTTCATTAAAAAACAAACTTTGGTTATTCTGTATATAAAACATGACAGTAAAGAACAGAAAAAAAGAACCTCTTGGTCCATACAGGTTGTCATACACCCTAAATTTAATTAAAACCTTAAAAATGGGTGGGGTGGGGATGGCTGTGAAATGTTTTATCATTTTTGTACCTTAGTTTTACCGTTCTCATGATTTTAATATGAAAAAAGATGATACATCAAAAGTTGGTTCTCTTGAAGCATACAGTATAATGTTAACCCTTAAACAGTGGCCATCATCAATCGATTCTGCTATCTACAACATGTTATGGCATTGGTGTTTCATAAACACAAGTTTAGTGTAGAGTAATATGTCCCTTCATTTTTAATAAAACACATTATATCATTGGATGTCAATGCATGATATCTGTTTGAAACATCTAAAAGTTTTTTCTTGAAGCTACATGAACAAGGGGTGTGTGATATTTTTAACACATAACCTTACGTTTACCAGGCGATCCAGTTCCAAACATTCGACTCCGACTCTGTTCTGTTTTCCCTCAGTTAAAATCTCTCATAATGCTTCCTGTTGATGGTGCCTTTCTTCAGGAGTTAGAGTCGTGTGTGAGTCGGCTAATGACCAGCGAGAAAGACAGAGATGTAATGGCAGCTGTAGGGCTTGTAAGTTGTGAAATGTTTTTGTTTTGATTCCTAAGCTACTTATTGCCATGGATTTGTTTTAATTAGCCTAAAATTTAAGTACGAACGGGGGAAAAAAAAAAAAACCTATAACTTGATCCCTTTGAAAAGATACTTTTTTATCAAATTTCCTGGCTTTAAAGTTTTATATTTTATCATTTGTATATCAAAAACAGTGAAAGAACTTTTCTGTGCTTTTTATTTTAGGTTTACTTTATTGAATTATTTTCTTGTCTATGCTGATCTTGTAGTCCATTAAGTTATAAATAACACTATATATGTAACACAAATTGTGTTCTTGGATAGTACAGAAAATGGCCATTATTCCCTTCAAACTTTGCTTTTATGATCTGGATAATGAAATTTAGAGATTACCCTATTTTATATGTAAAAACAGGCAAACTTGCACATTTTCATTTACATAAAACAATGTATGAATCAAGATTTACATCTATTTATAGTAAAGTTATAGAAAAGTGAACAAAAATGACTTTTAATGAGTAGTTTTTAAAGATTTGTGACTGTATTGTAAATAACTTTCACGTATCAGACCCCAAATATAGTCTCCCATCATGTTTTAGTTATAAGCTTCTTGGCAGTGGTGTTCAAAGTTCAGTATATCTTGGTGGAAGCACTTGCCTTGCTTCTCTTGAGTGTGCTCCCATGTTATCCTTGAATTTATCAAGATGAGCTTCCAGGATATGGACTTTCAGGAACATCCTGCAGCCCATTTTGCCATAGTTCTCACCAGAGCTTCAATCAGTTCTACACAATTTTCAGCTTCATGGTTACCCAAGAAGTCCCGAACCACTGTGACAAAGTTAAAGTTGCCCCAATTATTTTTTCCTTCCAATCTGAGCTTCTTGAGAACTTCTATGCACTCCAGTATCTTCTTTCTTCGTGGTCCAGTGAACACACCAGCTTTGACCTTTGCCTGAGACAGCTTAGGGAGGAAGTCTTGAAGGTACACTGAAGGCTGCAGATGCCTTATCAAGAGCTGTGACAAATTGTTTCATAAGACCCAATTTTATGTGCAATGGTGGGAACAACATCTTCTGGAAGTCCACAAGTGGACCACACTTGACATTATCTCCCCACCGAGAACTTGGTTCATTGTGGCCAGTGCTTCCTATTGTAGTGTGCAGTATTCCTGCTATCCCAAACGCCAAGATAACAAGGAAACTTGGAAAAGACTCCTTGGAGATCCATCAGGAATGCCAACATTCTGAAGTCTCCAATAACCTCCCAGCCATACTCATCATACTTCAAGGCTTCTAGCCAAGTCTGAACACTGTTGTATTCCTCTTTGAGGTGCACTGAATGAGCCAGGGAAAGAGACGGACACTTATTCCCGTTATGGACCAGCACAGCTTTGAGGATTCTACAACATTCTAGAAAGTTCTTGGAAAATTCTTCTAAGTCTGAGAAAATTCTCTATCAGCTGCTCATCACTAAATCAATCTGGAATGTTCTGGAAAATGGGTAAATTTGAAAATTTCATTACCCAGGCCACAAAAGCAAAGTTTGAAGGGAAAAATAGGTATTTTCCATTTACTTCAGGCATAAACAATTGGAAAATAACATTTTCTGTCCAGGAACAAGTTATGTAGTGTAATTCTATTTTTCTATTTCGTAAAAAGTTTAAAGATTTTAAATAAACTTTATATTCCATTACAGACTAAACATCCTGAAGAGAATACTATTGATCAGTGCAACTTGTTAGTTTAAAATTTTTATGTATAGTTTTTAAATTTTAATTTGTTTGAAAATTTCAGGCTATTGAAGAACTGGACAAAATCGAAGTATCTATGGAACCAGTAAGTAAATCTTTAGTGTTTTGTTCTATTTTGTAGAAACATGATGGAAATAATTTTGTGTTGTATAATGTATCTACGTGTGACAGATTTTACATGTGCAGTCTTCAGTAAATCTTACCAAAATACTTAATCAAAACGATAAAAATTTGTTTGATAGTTTAACTAATGTTAGTTATTGCAAATATCATTCTTTTTTTTCCCACTAGTGACACCTATTTTTAAAACCATTTAACCCTCTTGTCCCAAGTATCCTTTACTGTGTTTGCACCAGCATGGCCAGGTGATTAAGGCACTCAACTCCTAATCTGAGGGTCATGGGTTCAAATCCCCATCATACCAAACATGCTTGCCCTTTCAGCCATGGGGGCATTATAATGTAACTGTCAATCCAAGTATTTGTTGGTAAAAAAGAGTAGCCAAAGAGTTGGTGGTGGGTGGTGATGACTAGCTGCCTTCCCTCTAGTCTTACACTGCTAAATTAGGGACAGCTAGCACAGATATCCCTCGAGTAGCTTTGCGCAAAATTGAAAACAAGCCAAACAAACCTTTACTGTGCATGATACAAGGTTTCAGGTCTCACATTCAAAATATTAGTAAACTACTTTTTGTTTATGCTATACCAATTAGTATAGTAGATAGTAATCCATTTTTAACAGTGTACAAGTTTTAAGTTCTTAATTTTATAAGGCAATATTTAAAAAAAAACTTGAATTTCTTGTAGTGTAACATGACACATTTTCTCTAGCTGTCTGCTCATGTCTATTTTATTCACCCCTTCCAGAAACTATGAAGTGAATCATAAATTACACACTATAAAACTATCATTTCTCAGACAAACCATAATTTTCATGGCCTTTAACTTTATTTGGTTTCAGGGTTATCAAATAGAAAATCAGACACTTGCCATATCCCCTTTCAGAAATTAAGTTTTCCCTTACATTTAATTATATGTTATCCATAACCACATAATGTATAACATTGTGTTTTAAACACAGAATAGTTTCACTTTTGTTCCCACGGTAATCCAGTGGCTAGCTTGGATGAATTTGTAATGGTTCTTGTCATTAGAAAGCCAGAAAAATTGTAATTGTTAGAGGAAATTGTCTGCTTTTGCATGTTATTATTTTATGTTTTATTTAATTAAATTAAAATTAATTAATACTAATATAATAAATATTTCATGAGGCATGAAAATGAGCAAGTTGGAGTATCTGACAAGTAATTTGATTTGATAACATGAGCTGCACCTTTCTCAAGTGATTTTCAACTTATAATGGTTCAAGTACTAGTTAGACACGGTTCAAAAGGGCAATGAACCAAGATAATGTAATCATAAATAAATGTATATTGTTGTGTGTTTAAAGCTACTTGAAAAAATGTGAACATAGTTTCATGCTGTATTTGAAGTCCTTGAAAGAAAAGGAAGGCAAGTTAGATTTATTTTTGTGGTCACAAAGTCAGTCAAATTGACCAACCTTGTTTAGAGTTAGGGTAGAGAAAAAGTAGCACTTTTACTGGAAACAGACATTTGAAATATTTAGGAGGTTTTTAGAGTCTAATGAAATTTAAAAATTTTGAGGGAAAGAAAAGTGTTTTAAATTTTAACATGAAAATTACTTTGCACACAGACCATTTAAAATAAATACTTAATATATTCATGGACAAATCTTCTCTTACTTTATTAAAAAAAAATACATCGCTGAAAATATGTTTTTGTATGTGCAAGGCTTATAGTGTTTATTGAAAGGCTACCAAATTTCCTGAAGGTATACACACAATTAAAAGTTAGTAGTATCAAATCTTTAAAGACTAAACATGGTCGGTCAAATTGACCGACCTCGTATCATCAGTTCCCTTAACAATCTTAAACATGTGAATTGGATTCCCCTCCATCTCTTCCATTTTTACAGATATTATCCTGTCTTCAAGTGACAGCCTGCTTACTACTAGGCATTATCTTGACAGCACTTTTCTAAAGTCTTTCTGATAAGTCATTGTTATTCTTTAGGTCAAGAAACCCAAAAAGGAATACAATACTCCAAATGTGGCCTAACATCAATCACTTTGACATACAATGAAATTATACAATCTACAAATTTGAATTTAATATTTGACCTGCCCCAAACAACAGCACACCATTTGGATAGCCCAAAAGACTGAGTAACTATTGTATTAAGATTTTCCTCTCAAAAGTAAACTTATAATTCAAGTTATGATTATGTAAATTACTTTGCATTCATGTTGCAGCTGGTTATGTTTATCTAGTGTCGAATGTGAAGTAAGAAATAAATGTTTAAGTAAGATTTCAAAAACTTCTCAATGATGCTTCCAAACATCTGCATTTTCTCAGTTCATTGAGAAACGAAAAGGAATCTTTGTTACCTTGTTGATGTTGTTCTTTCATTTTTAAAATATAAACCTTAATTCAAGAAATATTACTTTTGAAGTAATTTACGAGTTCTTTTGCTGTTGTGATCCTTCAGGGTTCTCAGCGATCTTCGTTTGCTGAACCAGAGGTGGATTTTGAAGATTTACGAAAGGAAGAAGAAGAGAGGAAGTTACTAGAGCTTGTGAGCTATACTTCTGTTATTTTATAAGAGAGGAAGTTACTAGAGCTTGTGAGCTCTACTTCTGTTATTTTATAAGAGAGGAAGTTACTAGAGCTTGTGAGCTCTACTTCTGTTATTTTATAAGAGAAGAAGTTACTAGAGCTTGTGAGCGATACTTTTGTTATTTTATGAGAGGAAGTTACAAGAGCTTGTGAGCGATACTTCTGTTAATTTATAAGAGAGGAAGTTACTAGAGCTTGTGAGCGATACTTCTGTTATTTTATCAAATAAACAAACTTAACCACAGTAAAAACTCTTACATTTGACCATCAATAATCCACATGAACACTGGATAATTTTTCATATGGAGATATCTCCACATCAGTAAATTTCATTAATAATTTGTTTTCTGTGTCCAAACAGCTGTTTTGTGTGATCGAGTAAAGTAGGAGCCAAGCAGGACAGGAACAGTTTTTCTGAAAATGACCATCACTTAAGTTGTATCAAGACAATCTTGTCTTTAGTCTGTGTGTGCCAGTTTTCACTCATTTTTTTGGAACTATATTGGATAAGTGGAAGTCATCTGGTTGGTTTATGTTACAGTTCTGTCTTGTTCCAGTGCTCTAGATGCACATAAACATGTGCACCATTAAAACTGGTACTTTTCTACACAAGAAAGTAATTGATGGATCCTATAAATAAGTCATTAGGGTGAACAAAACAGTGATTAGATAATGGCTGCCAGTTTGATTGTCTGTATAATTGTTGATGAGACTATTTATTTATTGACCAACTATACGTCCTATTAATAGTGTCTACTGTATTCAGAGTGTCAGATTCAACTATCTGGGTGTCTAGATAGTTCAGGAAATCTGAATTTCAAATGTCTTTTGGTTACCAAAATAACACAGTGTTAGGAAAAGTAAGAATATTTTGTTCAAATTTTGAAAGTAATAAACAAACATAAGTTATTGTTATTTCTTGTACAAATATTTATGAAATTTAACCCCTAAGGCAATGTTATTAGTGACCATAAACTTTTGATTTAGTTTTAGCAAAATCATTACAGAACTTTGTTGGATGATCTTGGAAATTGGTAACTTTACTAAATAATTGTTAAAAAATTATTTCAGGATTTAAAAAACAGGGAAGTTTTTGGTAAATAAAACCAGAAGTTCATTTTACCTTTATTAAATTTTTATTTTACATGTTTTTTTATAGGAAGATAAACATAGAACAGAATACTCTTTCAGTTCAAAATCCTGCCCTGGAAGTCTGACGAGGAAGGGAAAGATTCCTGTTCGGAAAGGTATTTGCCTGGAGTCTTTATAATTAACATTATTTCAAAAGTCCTTGTATGATTATTGTTTGACTCGGAATTGTTGTACAGTCCTGGAATCATTGTTCTTTTGATAAAACCCTTAATCAGCTCTCCTCGAGATCATTATTTTATAAACAAGGTGTTTATTTTGATGTTTGTTAGAAAAACTGTAGTGTTAAATACTAAGCATAATACAATCGTTTAAGATTTTTTTTTGTGGTTATGTCCTTGTAGCACATTTACATATAACTTTTAGAAGTCACAAAAATCTGTGTATATATTTTTTCTTTCAGAAAAGCCTTTTTCTAGAATCTCAGGTGTTCAAGATGAAAGTGAAAGCCAACAGCCTCGAGTGTACAGGTCATTGTCTCCACCCAGAATTGTTTCTTCTGTTCCGTCTAGTCTAGTAACAACAAGAGTGAAGAGAAGTAAGTCATTAATTTCTAAATATTTTTATCAAGTGGGTCAAGACTTTTTCGGATAACCTCCTAAATTGACCCGAGCCATCCTAAAGGTTTTCTCACATTGTTGGTACTTCTGTGTTTAAGATTTGGCATTTTTAAAGGTTTCTTTTACCTTGATATGTATATTATTATTGTACCTTATCCTTGACTAATTTGTACGATTTAGTATACTATTGGATCTGATACTCATTCTGGTTTGGAACTGTTGTAGAGGTTTGTAGTCAGAAAATATTGTAAGGAATCATACTAAATAGTCTTTTGGTAGATATTATGGACAAATATTCCTTGTGGGCTACACTATCAACATTGTCAGTTCAGTTTAAAGTGTTGTTATACACGGTGTAATTATCCCCTGCTGGGACAGGGGTAAGTCTACAGATTTACAATCAGGGGTTTGATTTCCCTCAGTGGACATGGCAGATAGCCCAGTGTGACTTTGCTATAAGAAAACACTAATCTATTGTTATTTTAAATGCTGCACTTTATATTGTTTTGTTATACAAATGTTTTATCCATTGTTGCTTCTTTTGTTAAAGTTTTTAACCTATGTCATTGGCTTTTGTTTTATAGGCTCAGCAGGAAGATCTCTTATTCAACAGAGAAGAAAATCTTCAGGATTTGAAGTGTCTAATCTAATCTCTCGGAGATCAGAGAAAGAAGCTAATCTGAAGAGCAGTTTATCAAAAGGGCTCAGTTCTCCTGCCAATTCTTTTAACGGGAGGAAGAAGGCTGGGCCACAGGTTCATCCAGACCCACGTACTCCCATCCCTAGCAGAAAGGCTGTAGCTTTAACCAATACAAGGTAAACATTTGTCTCCGTGGAGTAACTAATGTTCTCTGGATTTATTTTATTAAAATGTAATGCTGATTTGTAATTCAAATAATAGATGTTGGAGTACATTGTCACAACGTTTGTAATAAACAAAATCATGTTTTTTTATAGTTTGTAAAATAACACCAAACACTGAGTAACATTTCAAATTATCATTTAACTCTGTTTCAGGCTATTTCAAATGGTAATATGCAAAGAATAAAGTCACTCTTACAATTCAAAGAAAAATATAGTATCTAGCTAAATGCTAATGTGTGTCAAATTTATGATGTTTCCTAACAAGATTGATACAGTTTTCTTTATTAATACAAATATATTTTAATGTTTAAATAACAATACAGTTTATAATAATGGTTATTGCAAACAATATTGAGTCTTTCATCTTGTCTGAAAATGGATATTTTTTAGATGGTTCATGGTGAGAGAATTAATTTGGAGTTGATATTCGTGCAATTCTCTTAACAAGGAGCTAGTTAGCTCTGCATTTTTTTTAAATATGTATATATCATTTGTTTACAGGTCGTACTTAGTTTTTCCACCAATGAAGTTCTGTAATGTTTTTGTACAAATATTAAAGTCTGATGTGAATCCACCAAGTCAAATGGTTTGTAATGAAATTCCTGAGTAATATGTGTTTATTTGCATATATAGTTTCTGAGGTGTATAGTATAATCAACTGTAGCAAACCATTAATATAACAATACAGTTTCAACAATTTTAATATATATATATATATAATAGAAAGTTTATCACATCTTCAATAACTTGCACAGCAACAAAAGAATTATAGTTTTGTAACAAGTGTGGTTCAAATTACCAAGTAATAATAAGTTAGTAAACATAGTTCTGTGTTGAAACAAAATGTTATTGTTACTAAAATTGAACTTTTTGTTTTTAAGGAGTCAGGCTGGAACAAGAATCCCAACTCCACATCTTGGTCTGGTGAAAACTGCAGCAGGTGACCGTTGTCCTTCTCCTTTGCCCTCACCCACTGGTCAGCCAATAACACTGGATCAGTTATTACCTTCTCTCACTGGTCATTCAACAAACCTAGACAAACAGTTACCTTCTCCTAATGCTCGGCCAACAAACCTGGACAAGCTGTTACCTCCTTCTCTGCCCGCACCCACCAGTCAGCCAGAAACACTGGAAAAGATGTTACTATCACCTCTTGAAGCCACTCATCAACCTGAAACATGGGACAAACTTTGTTCACTTTCTCAGCCTACCGAGTTTCTTCCACCACCAGTCCTCACGAAGAGTACATCATGTTATAGTGTAGTTGGTGGAACTGGCATAACAAACCACAGAAAGAAGCCTTCCTCTGAAAGTGTAAATGTAAAAAATAATATTATGTGTCTTAGTAAAAGTCACTCATCTGACAACGTAACAACAAGAAGCACTATTGGCAACTTGGATAAAAACTTTTCATCAAGACTCCCTGGAGTTGTGCCATCTAAACATCAGAGTAACAACAAAAACGTGACTACTAAACATTCTCAGGGTGAAACCCCAGCTAGTTGTTTAGGTTTGTTTCTAACTCTGTGAATTTATAATTATGAAAGTTAAATGCGAAAATAACAATACTAAAGACTCGGAAGTAATAAGTTTCTGTGTCGTAGAAATTTAGGCACAGGGTAAAAATATGTCTGATTAATCAATTGTCAATCATTAGTGGCAACTCTATTGACACGTATATAATATGTTAAGGCATAAATACTTAGAAATCAGAATAGGTTCAACTTAGATGTTTAAGAATATTTGATCTTGCAGCATATAAAGCACATTGCATTCAATTATAACTACTGTTACAGAGAATAAAACAATCATGACTGCTGTTACAGAGAATAAAACAATCATGACTGCTGTTACAGAGAATAAAACAATCATGACTGCTGTTACAGAGAATAAAGCAATCATGACTGCTGTTACAGAGAATAAAGCAATCATGACTGCTGTTACAGAGAATAAAGCAATCATGACTGCTGTTACAGAGAATAAACACAATTATGACTACTGTTACAGAGAATAAAGCAATCGTAACTGCTGTTACAGAGAATAAAACAATTATTGAAAAACACCAATCAGATTAAGATAATTTTTGTGTAATTTTTATTAACTACAGAGCCATCCAAGAGACCAGTAACACCAAATCCTAACTTGGCAACATCACAGTCCAGTAGCAAAATTCCAACCCCCAAGTCCACTGTTAAGTAAGTATTATAATTTTCTTGTATGTTGTTCATCTTACTGTATGAATAAATACGATTTATACTTTTCAAATAACTTAAAAAAATTCTGTATTAAGTAAGTTGTTAATTTTTATCACAAAATAACCCATATGTAGTTTAACTTTTAAACGATGCTGTTTATGGATTTATAGGAACACGTTTAATTTTTTAAGGATTTTTACATTCATTAATATATGGTGTATGTTAGTTTGTGCGTGTTTTGAACTGACGCCTCTTTTCTTATTTTCTGCTTTTTTTTTTTCAATGCCAGAAATAAGTTTTAGACAATCTGATTAATAATTTCAGTTGATTTAAACATTTTTTCTTTTTTCATTAAATTTCGTATGGTCATGTGAAACACAAACCTCTTAATCCTGTCAAGTTCGTATACATGTTTACACACATTAAGTATTTGTAACTTTACTGCAGTACGTGTATTTTAAAGTTGGTAAATTTTCAATAAACTTCACAAATTTTTTTATACACAAAAAATCATTACTGGTCTTGAGTATGAAGTAATTTTTTATGCTATGATTAAAAAAATATATATCCTTCCAAAAATCTCATGTAATTTATGTAATTTCTTAAACCATTTCAAATGCTTTTTTTTCTCTAAAACTTTGTTTTACTTATTCTCTCTACCCCAACTCTATACAGTGCTGGTCTATTAGACTGATCTCATAACCACCAAAAAATAAATTGAAAAAAAAAATCTAAATTTGTTTTTCTTTCTATAATTTCAAACTGCAACATGAAACTTTGTTCATTTACCCTATGCAGCTTTAAACCTGTAACAGTGTAATCTATTTCTACATAAATATAAGTATTTATTGCTCTTTTCATCATTCTTTAAACTATTAACTACTTCTATTCATGTTGTTGTAAGTTTTAAATCGCTTAGGAATGTTGAACATGCATTACGTGACGGAATTACACGACTCGCAAGCTATTCAAAGTCCAGTCTACTTACAATGCCTTATGAAACACTTTTGTCATTATTATTTATTTTACCTAATCTGACGTTAACTAAATCGGAGATCCTCAATTTTACATTTTTAAGAACTTGCCCTGGTTTTCTTTTTTGCTGTCAACTGTCAATGACACTTAACCCTACTTTTCTACTAATGGTAAGCAATGCAGTGAATAATTTGTATTTAATCAAATAAAGAACCAAAGAACATGGAATACTAACATGCAAAAAGCAGACAATTTCCCCCAACTATCACAATTTTTTCTCGCTTTCAAATTGTATGACAAAAACCTTTTACAAATTCATCCAAGCTAGTTATTATCTTTCCTATTGGAACAAAGCTTGTTATAACTGAGAAACTGATAATTCTGTGTTCAGAAAATAATGTAATGTAATGCATCTTTTAACAGATGAAAACCTTGGCTTCCTATTGATTGGGCTTGGTGTGATTTGGTACTTGGCTTGCAAGCTGAGGGTTATGGGTTTAAATTCTCATCACACTAAATGTACTTGCCCTTTCAGCCATAGGGTCATTGTAATATCATGGTCAATCCCACTCTTAGCTGTTGGAACAGTAGCTCAAGTGATGGTGATGACTAGCTATGGAACAGTAGCTCAAGTGATGGTGATGACTAGCTATGGAACAGTAGCTCAAGTGTTGGTGATGACTAGCTATGGAACAGTAGCTCAAGTGTTGGTGATGACTAGCTATGGAACAGTAGCTCAAGTGTTGGTGATGACTAGCTATGGAACAGTAGCTCAAGTGTTGGTGATGACTAGCTGTGGAACAGTAGCTCAAGTGTTGGTGATGACTAGCTGTGGAACAGTAGCTCAAGTGTTGGTGATGACTAGCTGTGGAACAGTAGCTCAAGTGTTGGTGATGACTAGCTATGGAACAGTAGCTCAAGTGATGGTGATGACTAGCTATGGAACAGTAGCTCAAGTGTTGGTGATGACTAGCTATGGAACAGTAGCTCAAGTGTTGGTGATGACTAGCTATGGAACAGTAGCTCAAGTGTTGGTGATGACTAGCTATGGAACAGTAGCTCAAGTGTTGGTGATGACTAGCTGTGGAACAGTAGCTCAAGTGTTGGTGATGACTAGCTATGGAACAGTAGCTCAAGTGTTGGTGATGACTAGCTGTGGAACAGTAGCTCAAGTGTTGGTGATGACTAGCTATGGAACAGTAGCTCAAGTGTTGCTACTTTCACTGCTAAGTTAGGGACAAGTGGTGCAGATTGCCTTGTGTAGCTTTCTACAAAATTAGAAAAACCAAAATCCTATTTGTTATACTTGATATGGTATCAAGCATAAGAGAGAACTATTAACAAATCCTGAGAGAGGAGGTGGTAGGTGGGGGTGGCAAAAGGGATGTGATTTTGTATTTTATGGTTCTGTAATGAAGTTAGATTGAAGAATATAAATATTATGGGGTACCTAAGTAAGGATTTTATAGTAAGAATTTATGTTAAGTTTCATACTTGTTAGAAAGAGCGGCAAATAAAATAGAGAAGAGACAATGCTTAGAGTTGTCACATTTCTCACAAGGTATAGCGAATAAAATAGAGAAGAGACAATGCTTAGAGTTGTGACATTTCTCACAAGGGGTAGTGAATAAAATAGAGAAGAGACAATGCTTAGAGTTGTGACATTTCTCACAAGGGGTAGCGAATAAAATAGAGAAGAGACAATGCTTAGAGTTGACATTTCTCACAAGGGGTAGCGAATAAAATAGAGAAGAGACAATGCTTAGAGTTGACATTTCTCACAAGGGGTAGCGAATAAAATAGAGAAGAGACAATGCTTAGAGTTGTCACATTTCTTCACTAGGAAGCTCAGAATTTTTTAAAGTATTACTTCATAAAATTAGGAACTTCTTGTATATTAATAAAGTATGGATTATTAGCTCTTGTATATTCTATAAATTGGTTCAACATAAAATGTAGTTTTAGCAACTTAAATTCAAAAATGCTATTGGAGTCTGAGAAATACGAGTTAAATTTGGCCGAGTTAAAACTTTTAACTGTTTTATGTCCCTCAGTTTCACGTTAACAAGTTAACAGTTGTTATTCCTGTCTTGCCTCTGTGCTAACTATTGTAATGTATCATGTTTCTGATAATTACTGTTACATTTACCCATTCTTTATCCCACCTTACCTGTCTACTCTGTTTGCTATTGTTGTATGTGTTAAATGTTTAAATTGATGTTTTTCAGACGCAAGTCCTTCAATGGGTACTCCTGATGACTTCAGTCTTCAGAAACATTTTGTACAAATCAGAAAGGCAGCTTTAATAATGGTGGTTGTTTGTGTAAATAGATATAAAGTTAAGTTCTGTGTGTATTCTTGCATGATGGTACTTCCATATTGGGAACAAATACAGAATGGGCAGATGGGAGAGTACTGCAGAAGTTGTGCCACCTTTAGTATTTGTTGTAAGGGTCTCTGTACAATCCAGTATTTCCATTCAACCTTATATATTGATTCTCTCACGTCCTTTGTGTTGCATTTCGAACGTATTTTCAAGTGTACATCTTGTTGTTTTTGTTACAAATTCAAAGTGTGAATATCATGATATTTCAGTACCTGAAGGTTTTATTATTAACCCGTCGACTACTCATTTGTCGTTTATCGTACGGTCTACCTCTGACAGCTGTATGCAGTGTGGCTCCAAACATGTGCATAGAGCAGCTGCATGCAACTGGTCAATTATGTTCGTGAGTTCAATTTAGTTTTATCTATCCCAGCTATTTATTTACTGTACAAATGTTGAAATGAGACTTTTAAATATTCAAGAAATATTGAATTACTTGTTATTATAAGATTTTTACACCTTTTAAGTTACACTGTTGTAATCTGATTCAAGTATCCTGACACAAGCTGAATAAATTAGATTCTGTAGTTGTATCAGCTTTATAAAAGTAGAACTTGAAATTGTCTCAGAATGAAAAACTTTGTTTTCATTCATTGTTCGTATTATAAATAATTGTGTATGTATATCTTAAAGTCTATTCCTGTATAGTATAAGTGATCTAGAATATTAGTAAAGGTTATTAATTAATGATAAACATTTTAATGGGAGGGTATGATATGGAGGGTCTGAGGGTCTGCTATGGATGGTGGGGTAAAGTGTTGTATATCGCTGTTTATAAGTGTAGTAGAAGTGTTTGTTTGTTACAAACATGAAATGAAAAGGCTTGAAACACTTTTTTATGGATTTACGAGAACAACTGATAAGTTTGGTCATTAGGTACCTAGAATTCATGACTGTAAGTCTAGGTGAGGGGTTCTCTTGGTTACCAGTGTGCGAATGTAGTTATGAAGTATGTTGTTAATACATTTTAAAAGGTTGTAGTCTCAAAGTGTGAATTAGTGGGTATTTTATAAAGATTTTGTTAACTGCTTCTGAAGGTAAATGTGTGAATATATATTTGCTAGATTAAAATATGTTGTTGTTTTTTTTAACTATACCAAATTACTGTGTTAAGAGATTGGGAAGAAGGTTTGAAATATTTTTGTATTATTTAAAACCATCAACGTAATTTATAATTCTTGTTGAGAACTTGTTTATTAACGAATATAATACTAAATGTTTATAAAACCATATAAAGATGGTAACCAAAATGGAAATGTCTTCACTAAACCATGGAAAATATTAGAAAACGTTATGACAGCACATGGCAAGTATTTTAAACAAATTTATAATTCTCTTATTGAGCAGTATGATAACATATATTCAGTGTTGAGGAACAGTGGGTGAGAAAGTCCCATTATATATTGTCTGTAGAACTGTCAAGACTGGGATTTGTATTTTAATATTGTTATAAACAACTTCAAAACCTCTGTTTCATTGGTGACTGATGCTGACAAAACAATTTAAGGCATGACTTTCTGTGTTTACCTATCATAGTTTCATATTCACTTGAATTTTTGTTTTAAGCTGATCATAAGCCAAACACATGAATATAATAAAATAGTGTTTCAGTAAACCTGTGTAGAGAGAGAGAGAGAGAGAGAGAGATTTGTAAACCTGTGGAGAGAGAGAGAGAGAGAGATATATATTTGTAAACCTGTGGAGAGAGAGAGAGAGAGAGATTTGTAAACCTGTGGAGAGAGAGAGAGAGAGAGAGATTTGTAAACCTGTGGAGAGAGAGAGAGAGATTTGTAAACCTGTGGGAGAGAAAGAGAGGAGATTTGTAAACCTGTGTAGAGAGAGAGAGATTTGTAAACCTGTGTAGAGAGAGAGAGAGATTTGTAAACCTGTGTAGAGAGAGAGAGATTTGTAAACCTGTGTAGAGAGAGAGATTTGTAAACCTGTGTAGAGAGTAGAGAGATTTGTAAACCTGTGTAGAGAGAGAGAGATTTGTAAACCTGTGTAGAGAGAGAGAGATTTGTAAACCTGTGTAGAGAGAGAGAGAGAGATTTGTAAACCTGTGTAGAGAGAGAGAGAGAGATTTGTAAACCTGTGTAGAGAGAGAGAGAGAGATTTGTAAACCTGTGTAGAGAGAGAGAGAGAGATTTGTAAACCTGTGTAGAGAGAGAGAGAGAGAGATTTGTAACCTGTGTAGAGAGAGGAGAGAGAGATTTGTAAACCTGTGTAGAGAGAGAGAGAGAGAGAGATTTGTAAACCTGTGTAAGAGAGAAGAGAGAGATTTGTAAACCTGTGTAGAGAGAGAGAGAGAGAGAGATTTGTAAACCTGTGTAGAGAGAGAGAGAGATTTGTAAACCTGTGTAGAGAGAGAGAGATTTGTAAACCTGTGTAGAGAGAGAGAGATTTGTAAACCTGTGTAGAGAGAGAGAGAGATTTTGTAAACCTGTGTAGAGAGAGAGAGAGAGATTTGTAAACCTGTGTAGAGAGAGAGAGATTTGTAAACCTGTGTAGAAGAGAGAGAGATTTGTAAACCTGTGTAGAGAGAGAGAGATTTGTAAACCTGTGTAGAGAGAGAGAGAGAGATTTGTAAACCTGTGTAGAGAGAGAGGAGAGATTTGTAAACCTGTGTAGAGAGAGAGAGAGAGATTTGTAAACCTGTGTAGAGAGAGAGAGAGATTTGTAAACCTGTGTAGAGAGAGAGAGAGATTTTGTAAACCTGTGTAAGAGAGAGAGATTTGTAAACCTGTGTAAGAAGAGAGAGAGATTTGTAAACCTGTGTAGAGAGAGAGAGATTTGTAAACCTGTGTAGAGAGAGAGAGAGAGATTTGTAAACCTGTGTAGAGAGAGAGAAGAGAGATTTGTAAACCTGTGTAGAAGAGAGAGAGAGATTTGTAAACCTGTGTAGAGAGAGAGAGATTTGTAAACCTGTGTAGAGAGAGAGAGAGATTTGTAAACCTGTGTAGAGAGAGAGAGAGAGAGAGAAGATTTGTAAACCTGTGTAGAGAGAGAGAGAGATTTGTAAACCTGTGTAGAGAGAGAGAGAGATTTGTAAACCTGTGTAGAGAGAGAGAGAGAGAGATTTGTAAACCTGTGTAGAGAGAGAGAGAGAGAGATTTGTAAAACCTGTGTAGAGAGAGAGAGAGATTTGTAAACCTGTGTAGAGAGAGAGAGAGATTTGTAAACCTGTGTAGAGAGAGAGAGAGATTTGTAAACCTGTGTAGAGAGAGAGAGAGATTTGTAAACCTGTGTAGAGAGAGATAGAGAGAGATTTGTAAACCTGTGTAGAGAGAGAGAGAGATTTGTAAACCTGTGTAAGAGAGAGAGAGAGAGATTTGTAAACCTGTGTAGAGAGAGAGAGAGATTTGTAAACCTGTGTAGAGAGAGAGAGATTTTGTAAACCTGTGTAGAGAGAGAGAGAGAGAGATTTGTAAACCTGTGTAGAGAGAGAGAGAGAGATTTGTAAACCTGTGTAGAGAGAGAGAGAGAGATTTGTAAACCTGTGTAGAGAGAGAGAGAGATTTGTAAACCTGTGTAGAGAGAAGAGATTTGTAAACCTGTGTAGAGAGAGAGAGAGAGATTTGTAAACCTGTGTAGAGAGAGAGAGAGAGATTTGTAAACCTGTGTAGAGAGAGAGAGATTTGTAAACCTGTGTAGAGAGAGAGAGAGATTTGTAAACCTGTGTAGAGAGAGAGAGAGAGAGATTTGTAAACCTGTGTAGAGAGAGAGAGAGATTTGTAAACCTGTGTAGAGAGAGAGAGAGATTTGTAAACCTGTGTAGAGAGAGAGAGAGAGATTTGTAAACCTGTGTAAGAGAGAGAGAGAGATTTGTAAACCTGTGTAGAGAGAGAGAGATTTGTAAACCTGTGTAGAGAGAGAGAGAGATTTGTAAACCTGTGTAGAGAGAGAGGAGAGAGATTTGTAAACCTGTGTAGAGAGAGAGAGAGAGATTTGTAAACCTGTGTAGAGAGAGAGAGAGAGAGATTTGTAAACCTGTGTAGAGAGAGAGAGAGAGAGATTTGTAAACCTGTGTAGAGAGAGAGAGAGAGAGAGATTTGTAAACCTGTAAACCTGTGTAGAGAGAGAGAGAGATTTGTAAACCTGTGTAGAGATAGAGAGATTTGTAAACCTGTGTAGAGAGAGAGAGAGAGAGAGAGATTTGTAAACCTGTGTAGAGAGAGAGAGATTTGTAAACCTGTGTAGAGAGAGAGAGATTTGTAAACCTGTGTAAGAGAGATAGAGAGAGAGATTTGTAAACCTGTGTAGAGAGAGAGAGAGAGATTTGTAAACCTGTGTAGAGAGAGAGAGAGAGAGATTTGTAAACCTGTGTAGAGAGAGAGAGAGAAGAGAAGATTTGTAAACCTGTGTAGAGAGAGAGAGAGATTTGTAAACCTGTGTAGAGAGGAGAGATTTGTAAACCTGTGTAGAGAGAGAGAGAGAGAGATTTGTAAACCTGTGTAGAGAGAGAGAGAGAGAGAGATTTGTAAACCTGTGTAGAGAGAGAGAGAGAGAGATTTGTAAACCTGTGTAGAGAGAGAGAGAGAGAGAGATTTGTAAACCTGTGTAGAGAGAGAGAGAGAGAGAGAGAGATTTGTAAACCTGTGTAGAGAGAGAGAGAGATTTGTAAACCTGTGTAGAGAGAGAGAGAGATTTGTAAACCTGTGTAGAGAGAGAGAGAGAGATTTGTAAACCTGTGTAGAGAGAGAGAGATTTGTAAACCTGTGTAGAGAGAGAGAGAGATTTGTAAACCTGTGTAGAGAGAGAGAGAGAGATTTGTAAACCTGTGTAGAGAGAGAGAGAGAGAGATTTGTAAACCTGTGTAGAGAGAGAGAGAGAGATTTGTAAACCTGTGTAGAGAGAGAGAGAGAGATTTGTAAACCTGTGTAGAGAGAGAGAGAGATTTGTAAACCTGTGTAGAGAGAGAGAGAGATTTGTAAACCTGTGTAGAGAGAGAGAGAGAGAGAGTTTGTAAACCTGTGTAGAGAGAGAGAGAGATTTGTAAACCTGTGTAGAGAGAGAGAGAGAGAGATTTGTAAACCTGTGTAGAGAGAGAGAGAGAGAGATTTGTAAACCTGTGTAGAGAGAGAGAGAGAGAGATTTGTAAACCTGTGTAGAGAGAGAGAGAGAGAGATTTGTAAACCTGTGTAGAGAGAGAGAGAGAGATTTGTAAACCTGTGTAGAGAGAGAGAGATTTGTAAACCTGTGTAGAGAGAGAGAGAGAGAGATTTGTAAACCTGTGTAGAGAGAGAGAGAGAGAGAGAGAGATTTGTAAACCAGTGTAGAGAGAGAGAGAGAGAGATTTGTAAACCTGTGTAGAGAGAGAGAGATTTGTAAACCTGGTTGAAGAAATAATCTTTTTTTAATTTTCTTGTATGGAAAATTAAGGTATTTTGGTGAACTTGTGTAATTAAGACAGATGTTTTAATAAGAAGAAAGAAATGTCCTGTGCAAATGTTTAGTTGTGTGATGTGAATTAACATCAGTGTCCTTCATATTCAGTTAATACACTCAGACTAATTCCTTACTTTATAAACAGTTTCTAGAAGTACAAGTGTTGGAGTAAACTTGAAGAAAGTAGAAATTTGATTGTCTTCCACAAGTTACCTGATGGTTGTTTTAGTAAAAAATATTACAGCTGTAAAAATGAACTGAATTTGAAATGTTCTGTTATGTAATGTTTGACATGAAGACTCTTGTACTGGGTTTTGCCCTTTCATTTTCCCCACTTGGTCAGACAGAATCAGATTTGTTTTTTCCTTCTAACTTGTGATGTTGACTGACTGAAATGTACACAAAGCCTCTGTTTCCCTGTACATTTCTTTTTGTGTGTTTGTAATGACACTAATGTTAATTCAATATGTTATGTTGTATTAGGTTCTGTAAAATGAAAAGACTGTTATATCTCCTCAGAATGAAATTCCATTGCTCTGTTCTCTTTTTGTTAATATAGTCATAAGTATGGACCTTTTACAACACACACATAATACACAATTGGAGACCAAAGATTGCAAAGTGCATTGCTTCTGGACTTGGATACCATGTTAAATGTGGTCCTACATTAATCTGTCACTGGTTAAGCAAGATGTATGGGGCTGCGAACTAGTTGCCCTTACTCTAGTCTATTACTTTAAAATTAGGGACAACTAGTACAGAATATTCAAATCAAACAAACAAAAATCAAAGTGACCATCATTAAGTCCTTTTTAATTATTTCTTATACTGAAAGTAAGAAAATTTAGATTATAAAAATACAATATTTAGTTCATGGAAGTTTCTGATAAATAATAAGTTATAAAAAAAAGTTATTTTCCATTCAACTGAAAAGAAAAAAACATCAGAAGTGCAGTACTAAGATGACACGTAACTAAAATTACTCAATATGTGACTTAAAGACAGTGACTTACTGATCATCAGACATTCCCATAAGGATAAAAATGTAATCCTTTGTATGTGAAAAAGTGAAACATTCAAATTCTGATCTGTTTGTGAAACATTCTGATCAAAATATACCTCACAGTAACTCCTGGTGTGGTTTCATTATGATTCGTGGAAATCTATGAATCCTACAGTTAAATGTACAAAGTCAATTAATGTTAGTATGTAATCTAACATACCAGTCTTACATTTTTTTTTATTCAGAGTGGAAAGTCTTGTGAGTGTAGAGAATTGAAACATCTATTTTGATGAGTGAAATACAAGAACTGAATGCACGTAAATGTTAACTAATGGAAGTTGTACATAGAAATTACACCATAAAAATAATGTCGCTTTCTTTTGATGTACAACTAATGTCGTACTACAAGACTTTCCTTTGACTACACGTAGTTTGAACTATGTTAGCAGCTTTATTTTACTGTTTATTATTCAGTGTTTACATTTTTATTACTTGTGGTGCATCCTTACAATGAGACAATATTTGATACGTTTTTTTTTGTACTTATGGCAAGTGCTCAACAGATGGTAAAGTCTAACATGGTGCTATTAAACTGAAGTGTTATTTGATGATTTGTTTTGTAAATATGTACTTGTTCAAAGTCTGTTTAGTGAATTAATATATAATTTTATGATTAAATTTCTTAGATTTTTCTACTAGTGAACTTGAGGTCTGTATGTAAAATTTAGAAAACAATAAAATATTTTACCATTTGTATTTGTATTGATTTTATTTAAAGTAAACTGACCCTACCTGTTTGTTATTAGCTTTTGTTTTTTTGTGGTAATTTTAATTAAATACACTGTATCACAAGAAAACAAGATATTATTGCATCAGACACTTAAAACTAGTATAATATTTTTGTATTATTTTTCATTTTTCTTTTTCCGTTAAATATAATTATATTTAAAAAATAAAAGCAATGACATTAAAAGAAGAAAATACAAAATAAATAAATAAATAAATAATAAGGCGAACTCAAGACAATACAAGGATATTGCCCTGAAAAGGGCCGGAGTACTGAGGGTTACTCTGGCCCAAAAGTACCACAACAACAACATAGTAAGCCAACATGAAGTTAGGGATGGAGGAAGAGGTATTGTGCACCTGACCCTCCTGGGTATCTATACACACACACGACAATTGAACTTCATAACTTAAATCTTACATTAGCTTTTACCAGATACTTCTTTTATGCTTAATAGAGCTTATATTAATAATTCGTATTTTTTGTAACTGTCTGTTGCTTTCCTCTCTCGTATGCCAAATCCCTCAGTGGGTCATTGGTAACTTTCCAGACTTTTAACCCTGAAATTGTATGCCTTGCATTGAAAAGTCATATGATGTTGATAAAGAAGAAAATGACGCCATCTCTTGTTTTACACTGTAGTTTCAACAAAATTTCACTAGTATTATTAAAATAGTTACAAAGTTGTATAGCACTTTTTTATTTCGAATGGTTAATGTGGTTGGTTATGTTTGACAATTTAGAAACTACAGTCAGAGCTACATATGCGCTTGTAAATTAACGCAATTTACATTTGGCCCCTTTCGTCAAATAGATTATTTTAATTAATGTTTTTATTTTTAGACAGTATCATTATGGTAACAAAACTTTAATTTAAACAGAAACAACAACGAAAATATTGTGTTCAAAATATACATACTTTATATCCTTTTTTAAGTAGCATGAAAGATGTAGTTTAGGGTTAGCTTCAATCTAATAATAATGAAATTACGTACACACATTATAACTTTTCTTAATTGTTTATGATAAATTTTGATTACGATAATGAGCGGTAATTAAAGTTTCTGAGATTATGCACCTTCGCCGTTTCACGAATCCTATTCCTATAAAGATCATCACTTCTAAACTAGTTAGATATTTTGGGAAGAGGTTTGAAAAAAAGAATGTTATGTTTCTTTCTTTTACGTGAAATTCGAAAACAAACAATCATTCGTTTCTTTATTATTTCTTTTGCGATCCAGTGTGAGCTCGTAATTTTAATTTTTTTAAAAATCATTATACCTTAATGTGATTAGATACTTAGATATTATCATTGTATCGTAATTATGATTTGTGTCGCTCACTTATTTGTGCAATGCAATTTACAGACTACAAATATTTATAAATCTTCTTTTCATAGGAAATAAATGATCGTTAACGCTTTCCTCTTTTAAAATAAAATTTATTTAATCTACACTTTTAATATGCAAGCATAAACAAATATGCATGAGTTAAAACAATTCAAAATTCAACAAAAAATATTTGAAGAAAATGAATTGATAACAAAGACAATATATTTCGTTTTCACTTGGTAATGGTATTTTGATATGTGTATTATTCGTCTGCAGAGAAAAGACACAAAATCACTGTGCTGAGAGAAGTCTTTCTTAACATAACACCAATTAAATTTCTTTTTCGTAAATATTTTTAAAATCCTTATCGTTGAAAAAAAGATATTTATATTTAATTGCGTTTAAAAACATAATTTTTTGGAAGTACGTTGTTTCTCGTTTTCTCCTTCTGGTTATGTTTTTGTGAGTATATGACAGTAGATGGCATTAAGATCGCATTCACTGTGTGCTAGTTTATTTGTTTTGGTGAAGCAAACTACTTCTGTTGAGTAGCAACAAAAATGTGTGTTGATTTGGTGTCGAAGAGTTTCAGTTTATTAAAGTAAGTACCTTTTGCAACTTAAAGAAGTTATTAAGGCGTTATACTTATTCATATTTAATAATTGGTATTTGTTAACCAGCTAATTTAATCTTAATATTGACTAACGTTGTATGTAATATATATATAGGTTTTAACTATCAGTGATGTCGAGAAACCCACTTGTTGAGAATTTTATATGCAAAAACGGCTCTTTTGGGTTCAGAAAATTTAAAAATTTTTCTATTTAAAATATTTTCTGAACCCAAAAGAGCCGTTTTTGCATATAAAATAGGTTTTAACTGTTATTACTAGTAGTACTATCACCACAAACGTATTTTTTCTTCTTTTTACAATGTTACTATTGTAATTTATATATTGCAGTACTTCTACTGTTCCAGTATATTCTAATGTTACTATTACGCTAATTTTCTCCCTCATCATCCATTTACGTATGGGTGTGACGCCGTGATGGGTGCTGATTTAATACTCCAATTAGCTTTTGTGAGATTAATCCAGTATTATTCTCACATTTATAAAGTATTGATATAGGGTAATGAAAAATCATATCTAAAATGTTAACGATGAGCTTAAAACGCTTGGTATCAACGAGTTCAGTAATTTCTTAGGTTAAGTTAAACTAGTCATTATATGAGGACAAACTGTTTACATCATTTTGTTTGTAAAACTAAAGTCCAAGTCAAAGAAGACCGCACCTGTGATTTTGGAATTAAACTGCCTGTTACGCATGATTGTAAAGCCAGATATATTTTCCTTTAGAAGTAAAAGCGTTAGGTATAACATAAAATAATCCAATTCAATTATAAGATAATTCTGGTCTATGCTTATGTACGTTTTTGTTGTTGAGGTCAAAGATATTATTAGTAGTTCCACAGTGTTCATATACAAAAGTGTCTGTAAAACATAAACAGTTTGATTATAGGACTCTCCATTTCAGAATTGTAAGAAAGACGATACCTCTCAGCTGTTTGTTTTTAATGAATTTGTATTTATGTTTATATAAATGTTTTACACTTTTTTAATGGTAACTTTAATGCTGAAAAAAATGTGTATAATTTAGAATATTTCCCTTATTATAAGTGCACCTTTATATTAGTGGTAGGACTGATTTTTAAGGGTTTTTAGTTTTTGTACATACACAAGTTGCATCTCTATATAGGTCATCCCTCTGTTATCACAAAAACTCCATCTTACTGTTATGTGACAAGAGTTTTTATTATTTTATTATAAATATGTTGTTATATTTAATGTTCTTGTTGTTTCACTTATAAATTTGGGCATTTTTAAATCAGTGCAGTTAAATTTCTGTTGTTGCTAACATGTTAAATGTAGTAGTGGATATGATTTTGTTCTCTGTTACCTGTTTAAATATGAATGTGATTGCAATGAAAATTTAATATTATTTTGTATTTTATTTCTGTTATGAAAATGGAAATGACTGAATAAACTAATATGGACAATAATTTCAAGATATAAAAATTCATAAACAGGTCATGCACAAAATTATTTGGGAAACATATTGAGTTATATGAAGAGGATATGGTAGTTAAGTGAAGAAATCTTATAGCAAAATGTATTTGTGTGTATATACATACACACATATACAGACACAAAAATATACACATACTATAAATACAACATAAAAACACGTGTTGATAACTTATCAATCTTATATAAGAACAGGGTAGTAAAAAGGTATTGATATTAAGCAAAAATTGGTACATCTATGCCAAAATAAAGTGCATTAAATTTGGCATTGCTTGGACCAGTAATTAAGTAATTGTGTACATTTGTGTGTAATCCAAGGGTCATGGGTTCAAATCCCAAACATGCTCAACCTTTCACCTCTGGGGGCATTATAATGTGATGGTCAGTCCCACTATTAGTTGGTGAAAGAATAGCCCAAGAGCTGGCAGTGGGTGATAATGACTAGCTGCCTTCCATCTAGTCTTACACTGTTAAATTATGGATGGCTAGCGCAGATAGCCTTCATGTAGGTTTGTGCAAAAATGAAAACAAAGAAAAATTTGTGTGTGTGTGTATATATATGTATTAAATCAAAGATAAATATTTAGTTAAGATAACTTTTTTTAAATTATCAAAATCTAGCTGTAATTATGCCCATTACAGAATGTAAATGGTGAAATACAACAGGAAAGTGACAAAGTTTTATTGGTTTTTCTAAGTTTATTTTAGGTGACAGGGATTTCACTGCTAAGTAGCAATGGTTTGTTTTATTTAATGTTAACATTGAATTTAGCCTTTCATCTAAGTTACAATTTTACTGAACTTATGTTTTCCACAGTGTATCTTATAGATATCTGAATATAAGAATTATGAACTAGTTAAGTACAGTTTTCCAAAGCTTTAAGAAGAAAGTGAGGTAAACTAGAACCTTAATACAAGTTAATAACCAGTTACATGTATATTTGTATGTGTACCTTTTCAGGTTCTCTTGAAACAAAAACACCATAAAAATAACTGGATATTTTTTTCATTACAAACAAATATATAAATGTTCACAAACTAGGTAAAAGGTTTTATGTAAATTCAACAGAGTAACTGAATTTACCAGTTAAAATAAATATCTTTTGAAATTTTGGTTCTTGGTAGTTTACAGAAAACAAGATAAAACATTAATTCCAGTGATTACAGATAACATTTGATTAAACAACTGACCTTAGTGAATGTCATGATTCAAACACGATCATGTTTCAAAGATGAATTTCTTTATTAACCAGGGTGCTTGTAAGCCATGGGGTAAATTTCACATGTGGAGCAAGGTTTTCAGCTCACCATACACGAAACAAGTTTTTTTCATGTGTTTCTCCAACTGGTGTTCCAAGATAATTAGTAAAAGTGGAGAATGAAACATTTCAAAAGAGGTGTCTAAACAACTGTGTCTTTTGAAGTTCGTTATTAAAAGTTCAGAAAAATAAAAGTATGTCAGATCTGTCTTTCTTGAAAAATCTTTTTCTGAAACATTTACTGAGTGTACATAAGCCTATTTTAGTTCTGCATTAAAAATATTCCAACTTACTGATGAAAAACTATCAAGTGACAAGTTTTCTAATGAGTAACTAAGAAGTAGGCTTACCTCCAGGAACATTCTCAGCTTCGAGCTGTCAGTTGTTTTAGTTTTAATTCTGATTCTAGTATCCTAATGAACTAGTAAAAATTAATTTTGTGAGTAAACACTATTTGATGCTTTGTGTGCCGTTTGTGATAAATTGACAGAAACCTAAATGTGGGCTGTAGGTCATTGCTTAAGAATGAAATATAGAGTACTTCATCTCTGTCGATTTTAATAATTTCTTTATTTGGTACCAGTCTCAGTTGCGGGCTTTATTTACAAATAATCTCTTCCGGTAACAGAGAAATAATGGTTAACTCTAATTCTGAATTTGAAAAATGTATCTTCAAGAACCGTGGCAAGTTTCTAGTTAATAGTACAAGTCTGTTGTAACACAATAAACCAGATATGTTAGTAAAGATTTATACTAAAGGCATGTGTGTGAAATACCAAGGTCACTCTGACAAGTTGGAGTACAAGATGATGACCATATTAAAATTAAAAATATTTTTATCCATTATAGAGTTTGTTAATTCTATTTCTATAGATTAAACCAGAGAAACTAATTTCTATGATTTTTACATTGCATCTAGTATTTTCTCAACCATAATATGAACTGTTGTAAAATCAGCAGTTTAAGGTTGGGTGATATGGCAGCTGAGTCACTCTTAACATCAAAAGACATAGCACTATGCTGAATGACACTTTGTACAAGGACAAGTTGAGCATACTTTGACCCTCCACATGTACACATAGGGTTAAGTAGTACATCAAAACATTGTAATTTCTTTATTTAGTGTTAGCCAGATTTCACGGTCAGTGATTATTTTAGATATTGTGTCAACAAGTTATAACAATTTTGTTTGTTTTAGCCTCATTCTACAAGTAGTGTTCATTGTTAGACATTGTGTTAACAAAGTGTTATAATTTCTTACGTATTTCAGTTTGGGTAAAGTTAGAAGTTCAGATTGTATTAGAAATATCTAATAAGAGTTCACACGATAAAAGACTCGTATTTAAACCTGTGTGTTAGTACAATTACAGTAAAATTATTCTTTATTTTGCTTGATTATGTTAATGTTAAACAGTTTTGTAAATTAATAACGAAATGCTAAAAATATTGAACTCTTGAAAATCGAATTTAATTTCCGTTTAAAGATTGATTTGGTTTTGTCTAACCGACTTTTCAAAACCAGGGACGCACCCTACGTCTTTTTGTGACGTTAAGAAATGTAAGAAACTTCAACACTGCTTAGTATTTTGTTTTGTTCACAAAATAACTACTGTCATTTCGAGACATAGCATAATACTGGGTGGGGGGTGGGTTGCCCTTCAGCCAGCTCCCTTCTCGTTATGTTAAACTCCGTGACCCCGTTAGACTAAATAGGTGTTGGTTCACTGAGCAGGGAAAGACGGTCATTGGATGATTATACCGCCTGACTCGAGTACAGTTCGTACACACGTACTGTGCATTTAGGTTTTAGAGTGGATATTCAAATATTGATGGTACGAACACGTAGCTACAGCCAAGTTATAAAGTCAGTTACCTTTTCGGTCTTTATTATGTTTGGTGGTAAACGAGAATTTTCTGCTGTGTATTGTCTGTGATGTGCTCGTGCAGGCCGAGAGACAAACTATAGAGGATTGATACGTGGAATAGCGTTTCCAGATAAACGTCCTTTTTTCAGTCGGAGTGTTTTTGTTTAACATCATTAATTTTAAAGCGGTTTTCTTTTTCGAACTGACCAATTGAAACAGAGAAACTCGGGTTTTACGTTCATTATAGCGTGAGCTTGTACACTGGTTCGTCATATCTCTGATCGTAAGTAACACTTGGGGTAAGTCTGTACGACACGTACTGTTAAAACCATAGACTTACAATTACCTTTTGTTAATGATATATATAATATTATACTTTTCTATAACGATAGCTGAAAGCAAACTTATTGTTTAAAACAATACGTTACAATTCTATAATATTGTAAAGCAAAGTGTGAAACCGGACAGCCTTTTATCCTAAAATGTGATATTTCGTTGTGAAAACTACGCTGTCAGATTTTATTACCCAGTGTAGATTCACCTGAGACACTTGCATAATATTGAATAACGAGTTTTGACAAAGAGTAAACACTGTTTAATACGGTCTGACAACGAGTAAACACTGTTTAACATTCCCTGACAACGAGTAACAAGACCTAGCAACCATTCAAGACCTGACAAGGAGTCAACATTGTTCAACGTTACCTAACAACCAATCAACAGTATGTAACACGACCTGACAACCAGTCAACACTATATAACAATATTTGACGAGTCACCATTGTTTAACGTTACCTTGACAACCAGTCAACACGACCTGACAACCAGTCAACATTATGTAAAAATACTTAACAAAATTCATGTTCTATATTGATGACAACTGCATCATTTTATATAACAATAAAAACTCACTTGCCCAGTAATCAGGTGTTACATGTACTTGAACTAAACGCTCCAAAATTTGAATAGGCATTGAGATATTCATTAAAACTTGCATATAATTTGCATATAAAATTCTCAACAAGTGGGTTCCTCGACATCACTGAATGCTTTTAAAGCAAACTAATTAATAACCTAACATCCAACTGCAACGCCCCGTACATTACCTGACCCGTTTATACTGTTGACCCTAAGACGTATCCAGCAATGGTCACTTGCAGTCTCTTTCTAAAATGATGATGACCTAGGAAGGTCGAAACGTTGTTCTCTCCTTATCAGTAAAAGTGTAAACACTCATACCATCCGTTCTGAGATGCAACGCTTTCAAATTTAAGAGTGATAACAAAATAATTGACAAGTGTCTACAAAAAATAGTACAAATTAACAAACAGACTTTGAATAGAAAGTGGTAATATGTCCTGTACATGTCCAAGGTGTTAATAATTAATGGTAATATGTCTTGTACATATCCAAGGTGTTAATAACTAATGGTAATATGTGTTGTACATATCCAACCCAAGGTGTTAATAACTAATAATAGTATATGCTGTTAATAACTAATGGTAATATGTGTTGTACATATCCAACGTGTTAATGACTAATGGTAATATGTGTTGTACATATCCAAGGTGTTAATATCTAATGGTAATGTGTGCTGTACATGTCCAAGGTGTTAATAACTAATGGTAATATGTGTTGTACATATCCAAAGTGTTAATAACTAATGGTAATATGTGTTGTACATATCCAAAGTGTTAATAACTAATGGTAATATGTGTTGTACATGTTCAAGGTGTTAATAACTAATGGTAATATGTGTTGTACATGTTCAAGGTGTTAATAACTAATGGTAATATGTGTTGTACATGTTCAAGGTGTTAATAACTAATGGTAATATGTGTTGTACATATCCAACGTGTTAATGACTAATGGTAATATGTGTTGTACATATCCAAGGTGTTAATATCTAATGGTAATGTGTGCTGTACATGTCCAAGGTGTTAATAACTAATGGTAATATGTGTTGTACATATCCAAAGTGTTAATAACTAATGGTAATATGTGTTGTACATGTTCAAGGTGTTAATAACTAATGGTAATATGTGTTGTACATGTTCAAGGTGTTAATAACTAATGGTAATATGTGTTGTACCTGTTCAAGGTGTTAATAACTAATGGTAATATGTGTTGTACATGTTCAAGGTGTTAATAACTAATGGTAATATGTGTTGTACATGTTCAAGGTGTTAATAACTAATGGTAATATGTGTTGTACATATCCAAGGTGTTAATAACTGATTTTAATATGTGCTGTACATATCCAAGATGTTAATAACTAAATTAAGGCATAACAAAAATTAGTGTTTATACTGCCGGACGTTCGTCATCCATTACATCAGATAATTCTGCAAGTTAAACGTGGCTAACTGAAAAAAACAACACAAAATACATGTCAGGAGTCATCACTATGGTAAAGAAATACATATCGTTTTTTGTTGTTTTGTTTTGCGTTACTTTCAGTTCGAACATAACCTAGAAACTTCAGGTGTAGAGGAATGAACTGTTAGAGGTAATATCATGATATGTTTATTAATACACGCTGTCCACGAGCGGCTTTCTGGCTAGTGTGACGGACTGTGAATACTCAATTCGATGTTCACGTCCGTTGCTGTGGAACTAACTCCCTTCTCCATTCTCAGAGTGTCAGTACGTTATAACGTAGTTTATCAAACACCAGCATTCGAATAAACTCACCTGACAGGTGATTAATGGTGTTCAACATCAGAATCTTTTGTTGTCTTTTAGTTTATCAGAAACAGTCAACATATTTCGTTCATTCACAATCTTTATTCTGAACAAAAACGGACATAGATGTAGCTCAAGGTTCAGTAGTTTGTTGACAGGTTGTTGTTAACATTCTTATCCAGATGTAGCTCAAGGTTCAGTAGTTTGTTGACAGGATGTTGTTAACATTCTTATCCAGATGTAGCTGACGGTTCAGTAGTTTGTTGACAGGGTGTTGTTAACATTCTTATCCAGATGTAGCTGACGGTTCAGTAGTTTGTTGACAGGATGTTGTTAACATTCTTATCCAGATGTAGCTGACGGTTCAGTAGTTTGTTGACAGGGTGTTGTTAACATTCTTATCCAGATGTAGCTCAAGGTTCAGTACTTTGTTGACAGGATGTTGTTAACATTCTTATCCAGATGTAGCTGACGGTTCAGTAGTTTGTTGACAGGATGTTGTTAACATTCTTATTTAGATGTAGCTGACGGTTCAGTAGTTTGTTGACAGGGTGTTGTTAACATTTTTATCCAGATGTAGCTGACGGTTCAGTACTTTGTTGACAGGATGTTGTTAACATTCTTATCCAGATGTAGCTGACGGTTCAGTAGTTTGTTGACAGGATGTTGTTAACATTCTTATTTAGATGTAGCTGACGGTTCAGTAGTTTGTTGACAGGGTGTTGTTAACATTCTTATCCAGATGTAGCTGACGGTTCAGTAGTTTGTTGACAGGATGTTGTTAACATTCTTATCCAGATGTAGCTCAAGGTTCAGTAGTTTGTTGACAGGGTGTTGTTAACATTCTTATCCAGATGTAGCTCAAGGTTCAGTAGTTTGTTGACAGGATGTTGTTAACATTCTTATCCAGATGTAGCTGACGGTTCAGTAGTTTGTTGACAGGATGTTGTTAACATTCTTATCCAGATGTAGCTGACGGTTCAGTAGTTTATTGACAGGATGTTGTTAACATTCTTATCCAGATGTAGCTCAAGGTTCAGTAGTTTGTTGACAGGATGTAGTTAACATTCTTATCCAGATGTAGCTGACGGTTCAGTACTTTGTTGACAGGATGTTGTTAATATTCTTATTTAGATGTAGCTGACGGTTCAGTAGTTTGTTGACAGGATGTTGTTAACATTCTTATCCAGATGTAGCTGACGGTTCAGTAGTTTGTTGACAGGATGTTGTTAATATTCTTATTTAGATGTAGCTGACGGTTCAGTAGTTTGTTGACAGGATGTTGTTAACATTCTTATCCAGATGTAGCTCAAGGTTCAGTAGTTTGTTGACAGGATGTAGTTAACATTCTTATCCAGATGTAGCTGACGGTTCAGTACTTTGTTGACAGGATGTTGTTAATATTCTTCTTTAGATGTAGCTGACGGTTCAGTAGTTTTCACCTGTTATCCTGTTAATATAAGGTTAAAGAAGTTTCTATGTTCGACATGTATGGATCTTGATCGCTTAACATAATACGTGTGACGACCTGTTGGGTACTTTTTTCGACTACTGTAACTTTTATCTTGGTTAATTAAATATTTAACCAAGTAGAAATACCGATGCTAATAATTTTGTTTGTGGTAATCAAACCATGTGTTTAGTGTTGCTCTCTGTGAAGTGTATGTGTGTGAATTTTAAATGTGAGTGTCCAGTAGTTTAACCAGACCTGGCTCCTTGTTTGCGTGCTCTGATTGAATAAAACAACAGTCTTATCCAAAGACGATCTTATGTTTCATGGTATAAAAACAATAAAACTCTTGTTCCGACGGTTTTTACGACCGTTTTTCATCATTGGCGTTGAACGTTTTGTATAGAACTTGTGTGTGTATGCTTAGATTCAAGACCCTTTTAAACAAAATTTAGGCTTAACGTTTCGTGGATCTCTCCCATAGCGTTCGAAAGCCTCGTCGTGAAACGTTTTCTCATTTTCAGAAATTTAAAACTGTGTGTCGGTTTTCTACGAAAATGTCTTCTGTTGGTGTTTTAATCGTACATCATGACGATTAACCGTTTATGTATAAAGTTAATATTTAGCAGTGGTCTCAAGGTTACGAATGACGTCATCAATATGAGCTTTCAACGTTTTTGGTTCACATAACTACACTCGTGTCTGTTTTCCTCAAGACTGAAGTCACGAATGATGTTTATTGAAAACAGCGAATTTCGTGAAGTTAGCTCACTGGTGATACGTCATCATTCAAGACTCCAGAAACTAAAGTAAAGAGGTCCGAATAGCAAGGTGAGGTTATTTTGAAATTGGTTATGACTTTATACTCCAGAAGAGATGGAGACAGTGTTGTTCTTCTGGAAAAAAAAAATACAGAACAAGCAGACACGTGCGTCAGAAACTCTTTACTGCCTAGCTCGCGCTCCTCATGGCTCGGCACTTATACTGTTGTTCGAATGAACCGTACTTGGTCTGGCCTCGTTCTCTTCACGTGCATGCTGTGTAGTAGTAAAGCGATGATTAGTGAGTCAGAAACTTCTTTGCTCGAGGTTTTCACTAACTGTGATCCTACGGTTGAGCGTTGGACTTTTTCCTTCTTTTTACATGTGAATGTGTTGAACTGTAGTTTAAAGGTAATGTTTCTAGAGTGTGAAAAGTTCTTTTTACATATGTGTTAAGGGTGTTTGACGTATGTGTTGATTTCTGTTTTGGAAGAAGTTTGTTTTTACGTGCGTGCCTGTTGATCCTGTGTTCGATGTAGTTCTCACACATGTACATGTGTTGATCTGTGTTTGTGTTCAATGTAGTTCTTACACGTGTACATGTGTTGATCTGTGTTTGTGTTCAATGTAGTTCTTACACGTGTACATGTGTTGATCTGTGTTTGTGTTCAATGTAGTTCTTACACGTGTACATGTGTTGATCTGTGTTTGTGTTCAATGTAGTTCTTACACGTGTACATGTGTTGATCTGTGTTTGTGTTCAATGTAGTTCTTACACGTGTACATGTGTTGATCTGTGTTCGATGTAGTTCTCACACGTGTACATGTGTTGATCTGTGTTTGTGTTCGATGTAGTTCTCACACGTGTACATGTGTTGATCTGTGTTTGTGTTCGATGTAGTTCTCACACGTGTACATGTGTTGATCTGTGTTTGTGTTCGATGTAGTTCTTACACGTGTACATGTGTTGATCTGTGTTCGATGTAGTTCTCACACATGTACATGTGTTGATCTGTGTTCGATGTAGTTCTCACACGTGTACATGTGTTGATCTGTGTTCGATGTAGTTCTCACACGTGTACATGTGTTGATCTGTGTTTGTGTTCAATGTAGTTCTTACACGTGTACATGTGTTGATCTGTGTTTGTGTTCAATGTAGTTCTTACACGTGTACATGTGTTGATCTGTGTTTGTGTTCAATGTAGTTCTTACACGTGTACATGTGTTGATCTGTGTTTGTGTTCAATGTAGTTCTTACACGTGTACATGTGTTGATCTGTGTTCGATGTAGTTCTCACACGTGTACATGTGTTGATCTGTGTTTGTGTTCGATGTAGTTCTCACACGTGTACATGTGTTGATCTGTGTTCGATGTAGTTCTCACACGTGTACATGTGTTGATCTGTGTTCGATGTAGTTCTCACACGTGTACATGTGTTGATCTGTGTTTGTGTTCGATGTAGTTCTCACACGTGTACATGTGTTGATCTGTGTTTGTGGTCGATGTAGTTCTTACACGTGTACATGTGTTGATCTGTGTTCGATGTAGTTCTCACACATGTACATGTGTTGATCTGTGCTTATGTGTTCGATGTAGTTCTCGCACGTGTACATGTGTTGATCTGTGTTTGTGTTCGATGTAGTTCTCACACGTGTACATGTGTTGATCTGTGTTCGATGTAGTTCTCACACGTGTACATGTGTTGATCTGTGTTTGTGTTCGATGTAGTTCTTACACGTGTACATGTGTTGATCTGTGTTCGATGTAGTTCTCACACGTGTACATGTGTTGATCTGTGTTCGATGTAGTTCTCACACGTGTACATGTGTTGATCTGTGTTCGATGTAGTTCTCACACATGTACATGTGTTGATCTGTGTTTGTGGTCGATGTAGTTCTTACACGTGTACATGTGTTGATCTGTGTTCGATGTAGTTCTCACACATGTACATGTGTTGATCTGTGCTTATGTGTTCGATGTAGTTCTCGCACGTGTACATGTGTTGATCTGTGTTTGTGTTCGATGTAGTTCTTACACGTGTACATGTGTTGATCTGTGTTCGATGTAGTTCTTACACGTCTACGTGTGTATCTCGGATTAGTTCTTAGTAGCTCAATAGTGTGAAGTTAGGAAGCTCCGAGAACCCAAAGCTAAGTAGAACATGTGTGAATATGTCATCCACCCTACATCTGCCTCATCCAATACTCAGGTTTATGAAGCTAGAATGTGTTAGACGTTATTTGTGTATATATTATCCATTTTTACGCACGATGGTGCTATGGTATGAACCAGATAAAGCAAGTTATTATTAATTATAATATTTGTTTATTTACATCGTGTGACAGAAATTGAAGGTGTGGATTTAATCTTGTTGACAGCGTACAAAGTGTTCGTGTGTGTGTGTGTGTTGTGGCTACGCATGCGTAGGAAGAAAGCTGTGTAGTGAGGATATTTTGCTCTCTGCAATCCAACTCTACCAACTAATAATACGCAAATAAGAATAAAAATAAAATTATAACAAATAAATAGAACATTGTCTCGGTTGTTTCATTTAATATTACGGTGGAATTTTGTGGATTTTCTGGTTAACTTGTAGATGGCCTCAAAGATTAACGTGTGGGCCTTATTCACAGGTGGGATTTTCACCGAGTGTGTAGCAAGAAGGGGTCTGAATCCCAAGTGTTAATTTTTGAGCGTCTCGCAAGTGGAAAAATTATTATGCCAAATACGAGTTGAAATGGAGTGTCCTCCGTACAGTAAAACTATTGAGTTATGTACCTCACGAATGAACATACAAATTTAGTTGAAGTACAGTTCTGGGGCAGCTGACGTAGCTTTTCCATCTTTTTTACGCTAGTGTGTGGGTGGGTGGCTGGGTGTATCGTTGTTCTCTTATCTGTCGTGGCAGATTATAAAGTCCAGATGTTTTAGCTGTCGTTTGTTGTATATTCACACTCGAGGACTGTCTCTGCATAGCCGTCACCAATTTCAAACTGGTAGACCACAGTGAAGACTGCTAAAACTAAAAACTAAACTAACGTTGCTAATAGCAACGCCAACTCTTAAAATACTCGGGTCAAATGGTGAGACTTCAAGGTCAGCACTAAAACACACCCACGGCTGCAAACTGCATATCGCGATTTTGCGACAGCGAAACAAGCATTGTGGACCTCGGATTCAATGTTCGGCACGCCAAAACAGGGCTTAAAACCCAGCCCGGCCAGCTATTTATCTTCACCTTTGGTTAACAATTTGCCATTTTGTGTGTGCGTGTGTTTTTATTTTACACCAGCAGGAGTTGTACCGAGTAAGACATCTTTGTTGGATTAATTTAACCACGGTTTCCGGTTCGAGAGTTACATCGTTTCTGGCTCTGAGATGGCAGAAACTCGGCTTGTTTTGGTGATTTGTTAAAATACCTTCTCCTTTGTTTTCAAACAGCAAATTAACTCCAGTCAATATAGAGTATTGTCGGTTATTGTCTTGTAATTGATAAAATATTAACGTTTTAGTTTATAAATGGCACGTGATTCCTGGAGACGTAGTCGTTCAGATAATTTGCTAAGCACAGAGTTTCACAAATAGGCTGTGTGTGCTCACTGCCAGGGTCGAAACACGATTTTTAACATAATTACCTTCCAGTCTTGATGCCTAGTCACCAGAGGGCTGTGAGTATGCATATAACTAAAACTGTCCTTTTAGAGGTTTTAGTTAAGACCTAATTCCTTTCAAACTTTTATCAGCCAAAAATTTCATGATTCATCAAAAATAACTTATTACATTGTATAAGCCAGTTATTTGTAGCCCAAAAACATGAAAATATCTAAAACCTGAAAAATACTATGTAATTAATCACGTATTCGACGTTTTGAAACATTTAAAAAGTATTGGCCCGGCATAGCCAGGTGGGTTAAGGCGTTTGACTCGTAATCTGAGGGCCGCAGGTTCGAATCTTCGTCGCACCAAACATGCTCGCCCTTTCAGCTGTGGGGACGTTATAATTTGACGGTCAATCCCGCTATTCGTTGGTAAAATAGTAGCCTAAGAGTTGGTGGTGGGTGGTGATACCAGCTGTCTTCCCTCTAGTTTTATACTGCTAAATTACGAATGGCTAGCGCAGATAGCCCTCGAGCTCAAAAACATTATAGGGACGCCCTTTGTTTATTTCGGCCGGTTATCGGGAACGTTGAGGAAATAAGACTTTTACGGTATTAATGTTATTTCCGGTTTAGAGGGAAGGCTTAACAAGTACCTGATAAAAAGTGAAGTTCATCTAATGTTGAACGGTTTGTGACAGGTTCGTTAATTCTTGCCTGGATTATGAAAAACTCCAACAAGTATTTTATATTCAGTATAGCTATAAGAACGCCATATAACTCAACGTAGCATTACTGCAGTTCGTCTATGTATAGACAGTTACTCATAATAAATGAGTCGGGTAGGTTTATTGTCATCACTATGGTTCCTCGTGTTAATTATATAGATGTACACCACCTGTCACGGGTTCAAATCCTCGTGACATCAAACTTCCTCGTTCTTTCAGCTGTGGGGCGTTATAATGTAACGGTCAATCCCGCTATTCGTTGGTAAAATAGTAGCCCAAGAGTTGGCGCACATAGCCATCGAGTAACTTTGTGGGAAATTCAAACGAACAAACAGACAAATTAAAAATTATTGTTAATCAAACCACTTATTCGACATTGTCAAAATTATTGGTGTCAGGAATATATGGTATACAGCAGTATATGGTTTCGTGATTGTTTCATTCGTGAAATATATTTACTTTTGTTGGTTGAATTTGCTTTCTGTCTAGGTGTGTGCGTATTATGTTTTCTACGGTTTGTGGAGGAAACTTATTGGTGTTGATGAAGTATTGTTTTATTTTGTCTAATTCATCGTTAATTTTATCTGGTGAGCATAGTTTTATGGTTGTGTTTATCTGGTTTCTTAGTTTGTTGAGTTTTTGTTTTGTTTCTTTCATGTGCTGAGTCCCAAGGAATGTATAGTCCAGTATGGGTGATTTTTCGGTGTATTTCTGTTTTAAATTGTGTATCGGTTCTTGTAATTTTGAGGTTAAGAAATGATATTTGATTTCTTTCTTCTTGTTCACATGTGAAGTTAATGTTGGGATGTATTGTGATTACTGGGTTCATTAGCAACCCTCATAGAATTCGCCACAATGAAGACAAACTTCATGTTCAACAACCAAAACTATATACAAACCAGTTCTAGCCAATATTTTTGTGACACAAATTGAAACACAAGCAATTAATACAGCATTACATCCACCACTATACTGGTACAGATATCTAGACGATACGATTGCGGGATTCACATCTGCAGAATACACACTTAATTTTTTCAGTCACATTAACTCTATACATCCCAACATTAACTTAACATGTAAACAGGAAGAAAGCAATCAAATATCATTTCTTAACCTCAAAATTACGTGAACCGATACACAGTTTAAAACAGAAATACACCTAAAATTCACCCACACTGGACTATACATTCCTTGGGACTCAGCACATGAAACAAAACAAAAACTCAACAAACTAAGAAACCGAATAAACACAGCCATTAAACTATGCTTACCAGATAACAACAAACCGTGGAAAAATTCATACGCACACATCTAGACAGAAAGCAAAATCAACTAACAAAATAAATATATCCCACGAATAAAAAATCACGAAACCATACACTGCCACATACCATATATTCCTAACATCAGCAAACAAATAACCAACATTTGACAAAATCTAGAAACAAAATACCGTCAAAATTATTGTTAATCAAACCACATATTTGATATATTAAAATACTTGTATTGTTAATCAAACTAAGTATCTGATGTTTTAAAACTGTCAAAACTATTGTTAATCAAACCACATATTTGATATATTAATATACTTGTATTGTTAATCAAACTAAGTATCTGATGTTTTAAAACTGTCAAAACTATTGTTAATCAAACCACATATTTGACATTAACATCCTTTGTTAAAAGTCTTAACTATAAAGCATTTATTTTATGAACTTTGGATATCCTTAATGGGACGATTGTCTGTATTGTACGTCCTTACAGATGTAGTGGTTATCACGAGAAAGACAAAATGGCTGCGTGGGATAGCCTTAGCTTGTTGATGGTTCATTTAATTTCTTCTTGTTTTCCACAAATGTACTCAGTTGTGACATGCCAAGAATGTATGGTATTCAGAGACTGGGTAGAGGAACTCCAGAGTTTGGTTTTAGTGAAGTTTAAAAACAAGTGGTCAGCCCAGAAGATGTAAAATATTGACCACGATAAATCCATTCTTAACCATTCTAAAACTTGACAATATATTCAGTCATGCTTCTTGTAACTAACACTTTAAAAATAATCAACTACGTGCTTGAAAAAGGTATAAACAGCTTAATGTTCATGAGTTTTAGTAGTTTCAAGCTAGCATGGTCAGGTGGTTGAGGTACACGACTCGTAATCCGAGGGTCGTAGGTTCGAATCCCCGTCATATCAAACATGCTCGGCCATTCAGGCGTGGGGGCATTATAATGTGACGGACAATTTTACTGTTCATTGGTAAAAGAGTAGCCCAAGCGTTGGCGGTGGGTGGTGATAACTATCTGCCTTTCCTCTATCCTAACACTTCTAAATTAGGGACGGCTTGCGTAGATAGTCCTCGTGTAGCTTTGCGCGAAATTCAAAACAAACAAAATATCCTACAGATAAAGTGTATGGAGTTGAGGTAGTTAAAAGTTGAATATTTGATCTAAACATTCCGGACGAGGTAAAGTGTTAGGTGTTTAGATGGTCCAAATATTAACACTTGACGCGTTAAGTGTTAGAAAAATAAAGGTTTCTCTTTGCTTACCATGCTCAATATTACCCTTATTTATAGGTTACGAAATGGGCACTAGGTCGAAGTGTTAGGAAATAAATGAAACCCCCATAATTGTAGACCATAAACGGTTGAAGTTTGATTTGAAAAATCACGTTTCACTGTTCGTCTCACTCTAAAAACCAATCGTATCGATTCAGAGAGCTATTTATTAAAGCTTGACTTTCTTGGTGTTGTATTTAAGCTACCTAGAAATATATGATACATTCCTCATGTCTTCACGAAGCTCGAATAACCATTCTTTGTGACCTTCATGCTGTCCTTTCTTTTACGTTAACGACACGAGTTTACTTTCTCTGTTGAGGGTATTCAATTATTCTACTCTGTATTCTTTTTTGAATTTAAAAGTACGTTTTGGCCCGACATGGCCAAGCGTGTTAAGTCGTGCGACTCGTAATCTGAGGGTTGCGGGTTTGCATCCCCGTCGCGCCAAACATGCTCGCCCTTTCAGCTGTGGGGCATTTTAAGGTGACGGTCAATCCCAGTATTCCTTAGTAAAAGAGTAGCCCAAGAGTTTGCGGTGGGTGGTGATGACTAGCTGCCTTCCCTCAAGTTTTACACTTCTAAATTAAGGACGGCTAGCACAGATAGCCCTCGAGTAGCTTTGCGCGAAATTCTAAAACAAAAGTACATTTTATTTACTATATATGAGTACCATTCACTTTATGTTGTTATGGTTACCAGTTCACTTCCTCGTGATATTAACATTTTCATATACTGCTCAATCACTTTTTGAATACGTTTTTACTTTCATTTTGTTGTGTTGGAAAAATTAATAACTTTGTAGGTATAGGGGGAGCTTTACACCTTTCGTACTTATAGTAGTAAAATTATTATGTTCAAAAACTTTATGAACTTATTAACAGTTCTGTATTGTTTTTCTGAATGTGTAACTTGTAGTATCACCTAACTATTGCCACCTAAAGTATCTATAGTATCACTAGGTGATTACTTCCTAAAGTATCTATACTATCACTATAAATGACAAACAATGTCTACACACACACTGACTTGAAGACGAAAGGCGGAAGACTTTGGAAACGTCGTCCTCTTCACTTGTGTATTTACTACAGGCAGTTGCCGTCCATTACACAAATTTCATCATATAGTATCACAAGGTTATCACTTCCTGAAATGTCTTTAGTATCATTAGGTTTTTACTTCCTAAAGTACCGTCAGTATCACTGAGTTATTACTTCCTAAAGTATCTATAGTATCACTGGGTTATTACTTCCTAAAGTAGCTATAGTATTATTAGTTTATTACTTCCTGCAGTATCTATAGTATCACTGGGTAATTACTTCTTGCAGTATCTATAGTATCACTGGGTTATTGCTTCCTGAAGTATCTATAGTATAACTGGGTTATTACTTCCTAAAGTATCTGTAGTGTCATTGGGTTATTACTTCCTAAAGTATCTGTAGTGTCACTGGGTAATTACTTCCTGAAGTATCTGAAGTGTCACTGGGTTATTACTTCCTGAAGTATCTGTAGTATCACTGGGTTATTACTTCCTGAAGTATCTATAGTATCACTGGGTTATTACTTCCTAAAGTATTTGTAGTATCACTGGGTTATTACTTCCTAAAGTATCTGTAGTATCACTGGGTTATTACTTCCTGAAGTATCTGTAGTATCACTGGGTTATTACTTCCTGAAATATCTCTAGTATCACTGGATTATTACTTCCTAAAGTATCTGTAGTATCACTGAGTTATTACTTCCTAAAGTAGCTTTAGTATTATTAGTTTATTACTTCCTGCAGTATCTATAGTATCACTGGGTTATTACTTCCTAAAGTATCTGTAGTGTCACTGGGTTATTACTTCCTGAAGTATCTGTAGTATCACTGGGTTATTACTTCCTAAAGTATCTATAGTATCACTGGGTTATTACTTCCTAAGTATCTATAGTATCACTGGGTTATTACTTCCTAAAGTAGCTATAGTATTATTAGTTTATTACTTCCTGCAGTATCTATAGTATCACTGGGTTATTACTTCCTAAAGTATCTGTAGTGTCACTGGGTTATTACTTCCTGAAGTATCTGTAGTATCACTGGGTTATTACTTCCTAAAGTATCTATAGTATCACTGGGTTATTACTTCCTAAGTATCTATAATATCACTGGGTTATTACTTCCTAAAGTAGCTATAGTATTATTAGTTTATTACTTCCTGCAGTATCTATAGTATCACTGGGTTATTACTTCCTAAAGTATCTATAGTATCACTGGGTTATTACTTCCTAAAGTATCTGTAGTATCACTGAGTTATTACTTCCTAAAGTATCTGTAGTATCACTGAGTTATTACTTCCTGAAGTATCTGTAGTATCACTGGGTTATTACTTCCTGAAATATCTGTAGTATCACTGGATTATTACTTCCTAAAGTATCTGTAGTATCACTGAGTTATTACTTCCTAAAGTAGCTATAGTATTATTAGTTTATTACTTCCTGCAGTATCTATAGTATCACTGGGTTATTACTTCCTAAAGTATCTGTAGTATCACTGAGTTATTACTTCCTGAAGTTTCTGTAGTATCACTGGGTTATTACTTCCTAAAGTAGCTATAGTATTATTAGTTTATTACTTCCTGCAGTATCTATAGTATCACTGGGTTATTACTTCCTAAAGTATCTGTAGTATCACTGAGTTATTACTTCCTAAAGTATCTTTAGGTTGTTGTTTCCTAAGTTTGGTACAGAATCCTATGTGTGTCACGAGACAACTTTCTTTTCAATCTTACGCCATGCTTGTGTCGTCTTCCCCAGTCACTTACAGCTACTCTGTTGGAACCAGTTTTCAGGTTCTGGTGAATTTGTCATTGTATTACTCGAGTCGTCGTGTAATGATTTTTATCACCCAGCCAAAGAAACGCGTATTACATTTATCTGAATGTATTTTACCCATCGGATTACACTTGTATTTTACATTTTTGTGAAAGTATGTTACCCAACGGATCAACACTTGTGTTTATACCTTCTTATAAATGTGTTGTACCCAACGGATCAACACTTGTGTTTATACCTTCTTGTCAAATTTAAGAAAGTTTATCCTTTCCTTAATTCGTTAATAACTTGTGATCATGTGATCTGACATGTCCGGGTGCGTAATGATATATTCCATCTTATGATCGTGGTAACGTGTTCCGTTCAGTGTACATAATAATGTATCTCACCCTAAAAATAACTCCGTTGAAATATGTGTTAAAAAGACTCTTGTTTATTAACACTAAATTTAATCAGCAGACAGAACTTTTAACCATATTATTCTCGTGGTTCCTGAAGCTGACCGATTGTTTCTGTGCCCGGCTCGTTCGTGGTGCAGTGATTTACGTAAAGGAAATCACCTTGGTGATTCGCGCAGTCTCGTAAAATATCAAATACAAGAGTCACGTGGTTGTTCCCTCGACCGACATCGTATATTAAAAATAAGCTGCGAGAAAAACTAGAAATTTAAAAGTGATTATGTAGCAGCTGAAGGAGGTTTGTAAGATATGCTTGTCATGTCAAGTATGTTTGGAATGGTTATGTGTGGGACGAATGACCTTATCACTCTGTGGTGAACCAGTTAAGCCTAACGACTTGTCCCATTATCGGATGAAATAATAACGTGCAGTACTTCGTTATTAATATGAGTCACTCTGAAGATGCGAGGGCTAGAAGACAAACAGAACAAATAGGAGAGATGCATTTTTCGTCTTGTGGGCACACACACTGTAGTTTTTAATAAGGGAACCAGGTATAACAGTAAACATTGTTCATTTGCTGTCCGATGTGGGGTAGGCTAATGTTTATTTTGGGCTAGTTTAGCACCCAGCCGCCCTAGTTCGAACAAGGCAGTAGATTTGATTGGTTCTGAAAACTAATACAACAACAGACGCGAAGAACGGTCTTTTTGTGTCTCTCGAATCCTTATTAAAATGTACTGTTACAGGTGATACCAGTAAATGGAGAGATGCCGTGGTGGTTGTAAACATCGAGGAAGGATTCTGTAGTTATGAAGCCGTTGTCTTTCAACTATTTTACTCTGTTGTCGTATTTAACCGAGCCGCCTAGTAATATGGCAAGAGGCAGGGAGTGGCCAAGATATCAGTCTGCCCTGACCGTGATTTAGAGAGTCCACGATTTGTGCGCCGTTTTCGCATTAACGGACAATGCTTTGAGGATTCGCCGTAACAGTGACGGGCTAACTCCTATCGTTCGGCTGAAGCCTCGAGTTTTCTTTTAGGCGCCAAAATCTCGTTGACGCTTGAAAGATCTTAAACCTGTATGAACTGTTTACTCTAGGGCAGAGTGAAATTGATTTATTTAAATGCATACAAAAAATATGATTTACGATTTAAAAATATATGTGGCTCATAACTCCTGATGTGAGACATGAAGCAACCACGTATCGTTATGCTAAAGACATACATTGTCATCAGACGACTGACATGTACTGATTTTTAACGTCTCTATGACCAGATAGTCCTTTGTGTAGCTTTGCGTAGTGATTTTAAAGTAGGCCCGGCATGACCAAGCGTGTTGAGACGTGTGATTCGTAACCTGAGAGTCGCGGTTTCGCATCCCTGTCGCGCCAAACATGCTTGCCCTTTCAAACGTTATAATATTACGATCAATCCCACTATTCGTTAATAAAAGAGTAGCCTAAGTAGCTGCCTTACACTGCTAAATTAGGGACGGCTACCACAGATAGCCCTCGAGTAGCTTCATGCGAAATTTCAAAACAATGATTTTAAAGTAATAATACGCATCCGATTATGTCCTGAAGAAATATGTAATCTTTAGGCTAGAGAGATACTTTAATTAAAAGTTCCACAGTGAATTAAGTCATAAATATATTTACTTTAAACGTTTTATGTATGTCATTGGAAGCCATTTTGTTTGAATTTACGTAATCAATCCCACTCTAAAGATGTTTATTTATAAGTATTCCAAGAAACTAAAGTATGGTAGATACAGAAGTTTGTTCAGGCCGTGTCCCTGTCGATTCCATTTTTGTGTAGCCAGCGCCATCTATTGATACAAATTATTGCTTTATTTATTTAGATTTGTTCGCTCTCAATTTATCTCAAACTACCATAACTATTGTACATACTCTATGTAATTTTTTTGCGTCAGCTCTGTGCTGTTTGTTCGTTTTTAAGTGTTACAATTGTGACCAAGTAATTAGCGTGTCCATTGTGGATCTGAAGTTACGTGATTCGCGTCCTGCTATCGTAAATATCTCACTAGTATTCGACTGGAGTTGCCCAAGACTTGATGTTGTACCACAACTCGTTTTTCGTTCAGTTACGTTTGTTGTTGTTGTTTTATTTCGGGCAAAGCTACTCGAGGGCTATCTGTGCTAGCCGTCCCTAATTTAGTAGTATAAGATTAAAGTGAAGGCAGCTAGTTATCACCACCCACCGCCAACTCTTGGGCTACTCTTTTACCAACGAATAGTGGGACTGACTGTAACATTATAACGACGGCACGGCTGAAAGGGCGAGCATGTTTGGTGTGTCAAGGATTCGAACCCGTGATCCTCAGATTATGAGTCGAACGCCTTAACCCACCTGGCCATGCCCGGCGTTTAGTTATGGGTTAAAAGGTGGCGCATGTATCTTCCTGTGAATGTTAGAATTAAACAAAGGTTTTTTTGGCTGTTTAAAACAGGTCGGTGTTATTAGTAGAGTTGCTTGTGTGTTATTTTGTGTTTCTATTAACACTTGAATTCAGAACTAAACAACTAAGTTGTCAGGTCAGATAGCCCCAAGGTTCAGACACAGCCGTTCCTTAGAAGTTTTGACTAGAGGGAGGGTGACTCCTGTGTTCAACGTCGCAGCTTTTCACCTAATAACGTGAATGACTGCTACTTTAATAACGCGTCCTCAACCGAAAGTGAGGATCGTATTCGGTGATACGTCACGAGCTCGAATTTAGAAATAACACACAGCACAGTTCAAATAACACAAAGTTTGTGTAGGTTGATTATCATATCCTGGCGACCAGGGCATTCGACTCGCAATCTCCAGGTTACGAGTTTGATTGCTAATCACCTAATACGTCATTTTAGTTAGAATTGACGTCATCGTGTGACGGTGAACCACATTTGTCGTTAAACTAGTTGGCGTTGAGTGTTATTTACTAGCTGCCTTCCAACTGGTCACGTCGAAATCAGAAACAGCAAGAATAGATCTTGGTCGAATAATTTTGTGTGAAATTAAAAAAAATAACCTTACGAAACGTAGCGTGACACACTGACTTCTAGTAAACACTAAACTTCCAGTGCCTTGAGATTCTAGTAGAAACTTAGATTAAACCACGAGTTTTAAAACATATAGATTAATTTGATTATTGGTTTAAAAACGCTAAAATACCTTTTGCTGTGTTTATGATAACACCACGTGTAACATCCATGTGAACCTGCGATAAAGAGATACCAAGTTATCAAGCAAGCAGGCGAGCAGAAAATGAGTCTGGATTTCTTTGTTACGTCACCATTTTGAAGTTTCTTCATAGGCAGTTTCTAAGCGGGAAAGTTTATCGTATGAAAAAAAAAAAGTTATTTTAAAAGCGCATTCCAGAGAATATGTAATGTGCACAGCGTCCGTTGAAAGCTCTTGTGAAAGCGTTTTGGTGTGTTCAGGTTATTACCATGTCGATTCCAGTTTTGCGTAGCTAGCGCCATCTATTGATACAAATATGACAAGTTCTTTTTCAGCTGGATTATAAAGCGCCATCATTGTGTGTCACTCATTTTATCCTTTAAGAATATAGTATTCCGTCGTCCAATCACTGATGAGTTTATGTCTTTGTTATCTGGGAGAGCCAGGTGTTTAAAAGCACTCGACTGGTAATCTGAGGGTTACGGGTTCGAATCCCCGTCACACCAAATATGCTAGCCCTTTCAGTCGTGGGGTCGTTATATCGTTACGGTCAATCCTACTATTAGTTGGTAAAAGAATAGCTCAAGAGTTTGCGGTGTGTGGTGATGACTAGCTGCCTCCCCTCTAGTCTTACATTGTTCAGTTAGGAACGGCCAGCGTAGATAGCCCTCGCGTAGCTGTGCGCGAAATTTAAAAAAAAACCCAACAAAAAACAAATTATGGTAATTTGTCTTTCCTTATTTGTGTCCGGTATTCCCTTATCTGGTTTGTTTATCTTTATAATTAACGTTTCTCTTTATTGACACAGGAGTAAGATAATGTTTATTGTTGTGATTCTAGTATAAGAATTGTTTGTTTGTTTTGGAATTTCGCACAAAGCTACTCGAGGGCTATCTGTGCTAGCCGTCCCTAATTTATCAGTGTAAGACTAGAGGGAAGGCAGCTAGTCATCACCACCCACCGCCAACTCTTGGGCTACTCTTTTAGCAACGATTAGTGGGATTGACCGTCACATTATACGCCCCCACGGCTGGGAGGACGAGCATGTTTTAGCGCGATGCGGGCGCGAAGCCGCGTCCCTCGGATTACGAGTCGCACGCCTTACGCGCTCGGCCATACTAGTATAAGAAAGGGAAGTGATTTGCCAGTAACTTAAGTTATGCAGTACTAACAATGTTACACAATACCAAACACAACAGTGAACCTGATCTCGTTACACAACGCCGATCATGTTTTATTTCCTAAATTCTACTGAATGTTTTTGTTGTTTCTGCTACCCGCATGTGTGTTCTTAAACTAAACAAATGGTGAACAACGTTGTGTAAAAATAAAGAATAGAAAAACGCCGCCTAGTGTTAGGATTGTGTAAAGGGGTCTTCAAGAACTTTAGTTTTAAATCTAACCGGAAAATTCCGAGGACGCTTTCAAGTCCTCATGTCACACGTAAATAAAGTGAAGAAAAAACAAGAAGGAAAAAAAATCCCTGTACGAAACAGAGAACTTAAGCCAGCTTAAAAAATAAATAGCTCCCTCTGGTGCTCATCCATATAGATATTATGATGCAGTTAAGAGGAGTTGGGTAGTGAAGACCTTGAAGCGTGTAGTCAGATATTTGTATGTCTCTGTTTTGAAAGACTGAGTCAAAGCAACTTGTGAAACTGACAGTTTTTTTGTGATTTATTATGTGTGCAGTAATCATAAAGTTTTAAAAATAAAAACTTTTCACACGATTGAAAACCGAAACTAAATGAGTAGAAATATAAGATATTAAATATTTATTTAACTTATATGTGTGTTTTTGTTCCTTTTTACTGTTATTTACAATTCATTTTCTGCCATGTTACGTAGGTCCAAAGGTGAAAGCCATAATCAATCGTTATGAGTAAGGACATCTATCGGCAGCGGACGTAACTTCACCAATACGTGTTTTTCACGTTACAGTTATGAGTTCCGTGTGGAAGAGACTACAGAGAGTGAATAAGCGAGCTGCTCGCTTTCAGTTTACTGCGTCCTATCAAGAGCTGATGGTGGAGGGGACAAAAAAATGGTAAAGTGATATTTATGACCACCAGGTGGTGGGTAATCTGTCTCTAGGGCTTTCACGTATTGCGCTAGAGACAGCTCAATATTTTATATCGTAGCTATTTTCCATTCTTTATAATTTTAACTTTCTGTAAAACGAAGTTTAGAACATCGACACTAGATGGCAGCAGTTCATAAAGTTTATTTCTAATTTCGCGCACAGCTTCACCAGGGCTATCAGCGTAAGCCGTCCCTAATTTAGCAGCAGGTCATTACCACCACTGCCGACTCTAGGACTACTATTTTACCAACGAATAATTGGATTTGCCGACACATTATAACACTCCCACAGCTGAAATAGTTAACATGTTCGGTATGACGGGGATTCGAACCCGCGACCCTCAGAGTACAAGCCTTAACCACTTGACCATGCCGAGCCTATATTACACTGGGAAAGTAACTGTCATTGCAAATGGAAACAGTTTGATCGGACAAGCTTTAAACATGTTGAAATTCATTAAAACCATTTGGAGTGACAAACCTTTTCCTAAACTATTATTTAAAACAAGAATCTCGGTAATAATAACGTGTAGCGCATAAGGTTAAAATACGATCAACAGCATCACGAAAATCGCGAATGTGTTATGAATTATTAGTGTTAACTGTAACATTTTTAATATAAAACACGATAAATTTGTAATTGAGTGGTTAAGTTTTCATAGACAGAATTGACATTGTATCGTTATGCTTGTTTGTTTTTGAAATTTGCCCAAAGCCACTCGAGGGCTTTTAGAAAGAAAGTTTATATGAGGTTATCATAGAGGTACATCGAATCACAGTCGCACCAAACATGCTCGCCCTTTCAGCCATTATACAGTTTCAGTGAATCCCACTGTTCCTTGATAAAAGAGTTGCCCAAGAATTGGTGGTGGGTGGTGATGACTATCTGCCTTCTCTGTAGCCTTAAACTGTTGCATTAGGGACAAATAGAAACCCATGGGCAGAGCACAGATAGCCCTTTGTGTAGCTTTGTGCTTAATAACAAAGAATTTTATTTAAATGGTACAAATTTTACAAAGAACAACACAAATTAAAAAGAAAAACAAAATATGAATCATCTATACGTGATCAACTGTGAATTGAATGCTAAATGAAATAGAATAACGAACTTAATCTGTTATTGTTTATATTGCTTTAGTTTGAATCACAAGTTTGTATAATTCTGGTAAAATAAATTATTACAGTGAATGGAAGTCTAGCATTTACACCGTTTGCCCTGAAAGCATAAAATGTTTATGTTTACTAGTTTGTGGTGCTTCTGTTTTAAAGAAACTTTAAACTTGCCCAGTATTAAAAGACATCTATCTGTCCGATAGCCTGTCGCATTAGTTTGTCAAATTCCTAAAAATTGTGTCAAATGTGTTATGTCTGTGGCAATCGAGCAAACATTGTGTTATCAAATTTGTGTCAGAAATAGTTTTATTTTCTTTCTTTGTAATAATCGAACAAATTTAAATTTTGTTTGATTTCTGCAAAGCATTTTTGTTTATTATTTATAGGTAATCCAACAAACCTTGTATTGTTTAAATCATGACATTTGTTATTGTGTCTCTTTCCTAGACAACGAAACTTAGCATTATTCAAGTTAAGTTAATTGTATCAAGCATTGTTTTGTGTTATTTTTAGGCAACTCGACAAAGTTTGTATTGTGTGATTTGTGTAATGCATTGTTGTGTGTCATTTTTAGGCAACCCTGCAAACTTTGTGTTTTGTGTTATTTCAAGACAAAACAAGTAACATTGTGTTGTGTGATTTGCATCAAGCATTGTTGTGTGTTGTTTCTAGGCAACCCAACAAACTTTGTGTTGTTTGATTTGTGTCAAGCATTGTTGTGTGTTATTTTTAGGCAACCGAACAAACTTTGTGTCGTTTGGACCAGAAGAAACAGAAGATATTCAACAAAGGTAACATAACAGTTTGTGATATCAGTGTATGAATTAGTCCAATTAAGATGTTATCAAAGCTTCAAAACAGAAATTTCAGAGATCAAAACATTGAAGTATTTTTTTATTTTCTAAATCAAGGTATCGTTGGTGGTTTTGGTCTAAAACAATTGTTTGATGATGTCACTGTGTACAAAACAATGGAGGAACAGTAACACAGACTCCAGTACAAAACTTCACAATGTTTTGTAGTTGTTTACCGAAGAAGTTGATTTTTATTTCAAACAGTATTGAGCATTGTGTTGTACACGGTGTTCCAGAAGTCTAGACCCATAAAAGAAATAGACATTCTATTCTTTAGGTTAAACACACACATTTCTAATATCAGTTGTGGATACTACAGGAAGGAACTGATGGCCCAGTATACCGAGAATTGATGTGTATAGATTATAATGGTGTGCAGTTTGAATAATAAATTAATTAAGAATACTGTGTTTATTTTTCTCTATGGGTCCACACTTCTGGCACACTCTGTATTTTTTCTTTCTTTTTAAACCTAATTATTTAAATTGTGTATATTCTGTAACTAGTTTTTAGGACTTTCGGTGAAAGTTTACAAATATTTATGTGGAGTTTATCTGTGATATGTGAGTAATCTTTTAAGCACCCCTCAGCTTATATTATCTTTCTTCTTAACCTCCACTCAGCTGAGGTGATCCCCCATTTAAAGCCACTTGGGCAAAGCTGAGAAAGGTATTGTTTATTTGAGGCATCATGGGACATGTTTTGAAATAATTCCTTGCAGTGTTAAGTGTTTTGAGGTGTTAATGGTTGTTATGTAGGTAAGCTTCAAGTACTTGGACATTAGCTTCATTCAATGATTTTATAATTGTTAAATCAGTTAACTGAGATTGTTTCTGATTTGACAATATTTTCTTTTTATCTGTACACATTTAGAAATTGAATTTTACATTTTCAGTACACCGGTATTAAGTGTGGCTTAATGATAAGCATGCCAGAACCGTGAAACCAATTCATGGTTCCTCTGACATTACTGTAAAACATGTTTTACGTTTTTGGACCGTGGATGTACTGTAAGAGTGGTGGTCAAGTCGTACTGTTTGATCACATAATAACAGCTTAAGAGTTGATGAATATGAAAACAGTGTTTTGGGCAATGGCCTTCCAATGAGTCTGCAGAAAGGAGGAGCAGAATGGCCTTCCAGTGAGTCTGCAGAAAGGAGGAGCAGCTTTTTGAAGAGATAAGATATAAATAACCACTTCAAATGATGGGCACAAAAATAAAACTTATGATTTGAATGACTTGGGAACATATTCTTAAACCAGGAAACATAGCATGGCCAGGTGGTTAGGGCACTTTGGGAACATAGTCTTAAACCAGGTAACACAGCATGGCCAGGTGGTTGGGGCACTTTGAGAACATAGTCTTAAACCAGGAAACACAGCATGGCCAGGTGGTTAGGGCACTTTGGGAACATAGTCTTAAACCAGGAAACACAGCATGGCCAAGTGGTAAGGGAACTTTGGGAACATACTCTTAAACCAGGAAACACAGCATGGCCAAGTGGTAAGGGAACTTTGGGAACATAGTCTTAAACCAGGAAACACAGCATGGCCAAGTGGTTAGGGCACTTTGGGAACATAGTCTTAAACCAGGTAACACAGCATGGCCAGGTGGTTGGGGCACTTTGAGAACATAGTCTTAAACCAGGAAACACAGCATGGCCAGGTGGTTAGGGCACTTTGGGAACATAGTCTTAAACCAGGAAACACAGCATGGCCAAGTGGTAAGGGAACTTTGGGAACATACTCTTAAACCAGGAAACACAGCATGGCCAAGTGGTAAGGGAACTTTGGGAACATAGTCTTAAACCAGGAAACACAGCATGGCCAAGTGGTTGGGGCACTTTGGGAACATAGTCTTAAACCAGGAAACACAGCATGGCCAAGTGGTTGTGGCACTTTGGGAACATAGTCTTAAACCAGGAAACACAGTATGGTTGGGTGGTTGGGGCACTTTGGGAACATAGTCTTAAACCAGGAAACACAGCATGGCCAGGTGGTTTTGGCACTTAACTCACAATCTGAGAGTAGCTGGTTCAAATCACCATCACACCAAACATGCTTTCCCTTTCAGCCATGCAGGCATTTTAATGTGATGGTCAATCCCACTATTCATTGGTAAAAGAGTAGCCCAAGAGTCTGCAGCTGGTGGTGGTGACTAGCTACCTTCCCTCTGGTCTAACACTGCTAATTTAGGGATGAATAGTGCACATAGCTCTTGTGTAGTTCTGTGCAAAATTTAAAACAAACCAAAGAATCCAGAGGAAAGGACTAATACCCAAATAGATTTTAGAATTATGAATAAATATATATTAATATTGTAAGTGTTTTACTGAGATTGTTTTCTTCTCCATTTTTGCTTTCCTCACCAATGCATTTCATTTACCACCTGTGCACTATGAGATGTCATGTTAATCTGAATTAGTTCTTAAAAACAAAGTTATAAAAAATATATGTTTTTATAATTTACTTTTCCTCACACTTTTTAGGGTTTCACTAAATTCATACCTAATAATTTCATCCTTTATTTTAGTTAATCTGAATTAGTTTTTAAAAACAAAGTTATAAAAAATATATGTTTTTATAATTTAGTTTTCCTCACACTTGTTAGGGTTTCACTAAATTCATACCTAATAATTTCATCCTTTATTTTAGTCTCATTCTTGGGAGCCTACAATTCGAAATCCTTATCGAGGCCTTGTAGTTTGGCCTGTTCCAGAAAACATAGAAATTAAGGCCACATTATTTAAAGACCAGAGAAGTAATGAATTTGAAGACAAAGAATGGACATTTGTTGTTGAAGATGTAAGTAACATCCATAACTTTCATGATTGTGATGTAAAATAACTCTTTAGTTGTATAATTTCTATTGTGATGTGTAATAACTCTTCAGTTATATAATTTCAACTGTTCTTCCAGTACTGTTGTACAGAAAACCCCTTTTTCTTGCTACATGGTTACCTTGTAATGTGTATCTGCTAACAGTCACTCTTTATATACCACCAGCTGTATGGAACATGAGTATCACCAGATAATGTTAATCTGTTAACAGTCACTCTTTATATACCACCAGCTGTATGGAACATGAGTATCACCAGGTAATGTTAATCTGTTAACAGAAACTCTTTATATACCACCAGCTGTATGGAACATGAGTATCACCAGGTAATGTTAATCTGTTAACAGTCACTCTTTATATACCACCAGCTGTATGGAACATGAGTATCACCAGGTAATGTTAATCTGTTAACAGAAACTCTTTATATACCACCAGCTGTATGGAACATGAGTATCACCAGGTAATGTTAGTATGTTAACAGTCACTCTTTATATACCACCAGCTGTATGGAACATGAGTATCACCAGGTAATGTTAATCTGTTAACAGTCACTCTTTATGTATTATCATGCCATACGTCTCAGTTTTATGATTGTAGTCCATATAAATTTCACACATGTATGTATTAACTAATTTATACATAAAGTGAAACAGAAACTTGTAGTATTTGTTTTCATGTGTCAATAAACATAATTACTACTGTCATACCATAACAGATACAGTAGACTTAACCAAACCTTAATTAATACTGTCATACCATAACAGATACAGTAGACTTAACCAAACCTAAATTAATACTGTCATACCATAACAGATAAGTAGACTTAACCAAACCTAAATTAATACTGTCATACCATAACAGATACAGTATACTTAACCAAACCTTAATTAATGCTGTCATACCATAACAGATACAGTAGACTTAACCAAACCTTAATTAATACTGTCATACCATAACAGATACAGTAGACTTAACCAAACCTTAATTAATACTGTCATACCATAACAGATACAGTAGACTTAACCAAACCTTAATTAATACTGTCATACCATAACAGATACAGTAGACTTTACCAAACCTTAATTAATACTGTCATACCATAACAGATACAGTAGACTTAACCAAACCTTAATTAATACTGTCATACCATAACAGATACAGTAGACTTAACCAAACCTTAATTAATACTGTCATACCATAACAGATACAGTATACTTAACCAAACCTTAATTAATACTGTCATACCATAACAGATACAGTAGACTTAACCAAACCTTAATTAATACTGTCATACCATAACAGATACAGTAGACTTAACCAAACCTTAATTAATACTGCCATACCATAACAGATACAGTAGACTTAACCAAACCTTAATTAATACTGTCATACCATAACAGATACAGTATACTTAACCAAACCTTAATTAATACTGTCATACCATAACAGATACAGTAGACTTAACCAAACCTTAATTAATACTGTCATACCATAACAGATACAGTAGACTTAACCAAACCTTAATTAATACTGTCATACCATAACAGATACAGTAGACTTAACCAAACCTTAATTAATGCTGTCATACCATAACAGATACAGTAGACTTAACCAAACCTTAATTAATGCTGTCATACCATAACAGATACAGTAGACTTAACCAAACCTTAATTAATGCTGTCATACCATAACAGATACAGTAGACTTAACCAAACCTTAATTAATACTGTCATACCATAACAGATACAGTAGACTTAACCAAACCTTAATTAATACTGTCATACCATAACAGATACAGTAGACTTAACCAAACCTTAATTAATACTGTCATACCATAACAGATACAGTATACTTAACCAAACCTTAATTAATGCTGTCATACCATAACAGATACAGTAGACTTAACCAAACCTTAATTAATGCTGTCATACCATAACAGATACAGTAGACTTAACCAAACCTTAATTAATGCTGTCATACCATAACAGATACAGTAGACTTAACCAAACCTTAATTAATACTGTCATACCATAACAGATACAGTAGACTTAACCAAACCTTAATTAATACTGTCATACCATAACAGATACAGTAGACTTAACCAAACCTTAATTAATACTGTCATACCATAACAGATACAGTAGACTTAACCAAACCTTAATTAATACTGTCATACCATAACAGATACAGTAGACTTAACCAAACCTTAATTAATACTGTCATACCATAACAGATACAGTAGACTTAACCAAACCTTAATTAATACTGTCATACCATAACAGATACAGTAGACTTAACCAAACCTTAATTAATACTGTCATACCATAACAGATACAGTATACTTAACCAAACCTTAATTAATACTGTCATACCATAACAGATACAGTATACTTAACCAAACCTTAATTAATACTGTCATACCATAACAGATACAGTAGACTTAACCAAACCTTAATTAATACTGTCATACCATAACAGATACAGTAGACTTAACCAAACCTTAATTAATACTGTCATACCATAACAGATACAGTAGACTTAACCAAACCTTAATTAATGCTGTCATACCATAACAGATACAGTAGACTTAACCAAACCTTAATTAATGCTGTCATACCATAACAGATACAGTAGACTTAACCAAACCTTAATTAATGCTGTCATACCATAACAGATACAGTAGACTTAACCAAACCTTAATTAATACTGTCATACCATAACAGATACAGTAGACTTAACCAAACCTTAATTAATACTGTCATACCATAACAGATACAGTAGACTTAACCAAACCTTAATTAATACTGTCATACCATAACAGATACAGTAGACTTAACCAAACCTTAATTAATACTGTCATACCATAACAGATACAGTATCCTTAACCAAACCTTAATTAATACTGTCATACCATAACAGATACAGTATACTTAACCAAACCTTAATTAATACTGTCATACCATAACAGATACAGTAGACTTAACCAAACCTTAATTAATACTGTCATACCATAACAGATACAGTATACTTAACCAAACCTTAATTAATACTGTCATACCATAACAGATACAGTAGACTTAACCAAACCTTAATTAATACTGTCATACCATAACAGATACAGTATACTTAACCAAACCTTAATTAATACTGTCATACCATAACAGATACAGTAGACTTAACCAAACCTTAATTAATACTGTCATACCATAACAGATACAGTATACTTAACCAAACCTTAATTAATACTGTCATACCATAACAGATACAGTAGACTTAACCAAACCTTAATTAATGCTGTCATACCATAACAGATACAGTAGACTTAACCAAACCTTAATTAATACTGTCATACCATAACAGATACAGTATACTTAACCAAACCTTAATTAATACTGTCATACCATAACAGATACAGTAGACTTAACCAAACTTTAATTAATACTACTATATCACAGAAGGACTTTCTGATAATGTAATTGTTCTTTTGAATTTTCTGAGTAATTTATGTAAATTTTACTCTAGATTTCTAAAACTGGAAAGCGCCGTCTAGTAGCTTCAGCAAACATCAATCTCAGGTACTATACAAGCTTCGAGTCTATTCAGTCTGAAGTGAAGCTAAAGTTTAAACCTCTTTCGAAGAAAGTGACCGGAGCTCATCTCATATTAACCCTGTCATGTGTCTTCCTGAAAGAAGGAAAGGCAACGTGAGTACAGATGTGAATTCATTTTAGTTTTTCTCACTTTTGTTTTTTGATAGTTAATGTTTGTCATTTTGTTTATTTTGACAAACATCATTGTGGCCACAACGTTTATTTATATATTCGTCTTAGAGCAGCTGAAAAGTAAAAATATGCTGAAGTAGAAACAAACTGATTTTAAAAGAAATGTACTATTTTCAGGCTAAAATACAGGTTACAAATTGCTCATAAAAACAAATGTTCAGCCAGTGATGTCGCGAACCTTTGTGAACCTGACGATGACCGAAGAAGGTCGAAACGTTGTTCGCTCTTCTATTTGAAATATTTTCTGAAACCAAACAAGCCGTTTTTGCATATAAAATTGTTCAGTCAGTGAAATTTGTACTTTATTTTAAAGGAACCATGACGATGAGAAAACCCACTTGTAGACCTGTAGAGAAAATTATATATTTAAAAACAGCTGATACGGGTAGAGAAAGCACTATGTAGAGAAGCGAAGAATGTTCTTTCATTGTTAGGTTCATGATGGCCAAAGAGGGTTGAAACGTTGTTTGCTCCTCTACTTGTGATCTCTCTACCCATACCAGCCGTTATTAAATGTATAATAATTTCAAAGGATGTATAAAGGAATAAGCGAAAGGATGTGAATGACTAAGAGATCAAAGCTAAAGCAGGCCTGACTTTTATGATTCATGATGAAGAGAAAGCCACTTCAAGTAGAAGTGTATCTCAAGACATCTTAGGTAACCATGACAACCTGAGGAGGTTGAAACATTGTTCAGCCATTTTGAGATACAAGACCTGACTTTTGTTTTGTCTCTTACAACATAAAGCATAAACTGAAGTGAATGTGCATATTAATTAAAGTGTCTTCAGAAATCCTTTACTTTGTGTCATTGAAAGTATGAGTGTCTTAACTGTATATGTGATTACGACAGCTAAGTGTAGATTTAGTGTCATTTAGAAAAATAAGTTATAATAACGTGCACAGCTTGCTACAAGTTTTCGTAAAGTATCTGTTATCACTTTATCTAATGTTTTCACACATATGAATATTTACATCACACCGTGAATCTTTGTGTCTGAATTAATACCTCCTTTTAAGTGTGATAGAATTTCGTACATTTTTCTAGAATGCGTTGTGATTTATTAAAATTAAATGTAAAAAAAGTTACATTATTATAATATTCTGCCAGAATCTTATTTATAAGTATTAAATTACAGTAGTTTGTTTAAAGATTAAGAAAGTTTTGTTGTAACTGTTGTGAAAATAAAATCATTAGGTTTTCTGACTTTTTGTGATCAAGTTTTGGTTAACAGTAAAGTCTTTATATTCTACAGTTCTTGATGTTTTAATTTTAGTTAACAGAATGTCTTTAGATTCTTTAGTCTGTTGTTGATTTAATCTAAATGAAAACTATATCTGAAGATTCTTTAGTCTGTTGATGTTTTAGTGAACAGTATGTCTTTAGATTCTTTAGACTGTTGATGTTTTAGTAAACAGTATGTCTTTATATTCTTTAGTCTGTTCTTGTTTTAGTTAACAGTATGTCTTTATATTCTTTAGTTTGTTGATGTTTTAGTGAACAGTATGTCTTTAGATTATTTAGTGTGTTGATGTTTTAGTGAACAGTATGTCTTTAGATTCTTTAGACTGTTGATGTTTTAGTGAACAGTATGTCTTTATATTCTTTAGTCTGTTCTTGTTTTAGTTAACAGTATGTCTTTATATTCTTTAGTGTGTTGATGTTTTAGTGAACAGTATGTCTTTATATTCTTTAGTGTGTTGATGTTTTAGTGAACAGTATGTCTTTATATTCTTTAGTTTGTTGATGTTTTAGTGAACAGTATGTCTTTATATTCTTTAGTTTGTTGATGTTTTAGTGAACAGTATGTCTTTATATTCTTTAGACTGTTGATGTTTTAGCGAACAGTATGTCTTTATATTTAGTCTGTTCTTGTTTTAGTGAACAATATGTCTTTATATTCTTTAGTGTGTTGATGTTTTAGTTAACAGTATGTCTTTATATTCTTTAGACTGTTGATGTTTTAGTGAACAGTATGTCTTTAGATTATTTAGTGTGTTGATGTTTTAGTGAACAGTATGTCTTTATATTCTTTAGACTGTTGATGTTTTAGTGAACAGTATGTCTTTATATTTAGTTTGTTGATGTTTTAGTTAACAGTATGTCTTTATATTCTTTAGTGTGTTGATGTTTTAGTGAACAGTATGTCTTTATATTTTTTAGTCTGTTCTTGTTTTAGTGAACAGTATGTCTTTAGATTATTTAGTGTGTTGATGTTTTAGTGAACAGTATGTCTTTAGATTCTTTAGACTGTTGATGTTTTAGTGAACAGTATGTCTTTAGATTCTTTAGACTGTTGATGTTTTAGTGAACAGTATGTCTTTATATTTAGTTTGTTGATGTTTTAGTGAACAGTATGTCTTTATATTTAGTTTGTTGATGTTTTAGTGAACAGTATGTCTTTATATTTAGTTTGTTGATGTTTTAGTGAACAGTATGTCTTTATATTCTTTAGACTGTTGATGTTTTAGTGAACAGTATGTCTTTATATTTAGTTTGTTGATGTTTTAGTTAACAGTATGTCTTTATATTTTTTAGTCTGTTCTTGTTTTAGTGAACAGTATGTCTTTATATTCTTTAGTTTGTTGATGTTTTAGTGAACAGTATGTCTTTAGATTATTTAGTGTGTTGATGTTTTAGTGAACAGTATGTCTTTAGATTCTTTAGACTGTTGATGTTTTAGTGAACAGTATGTCTTTATATTCTTTAGTCTGTTCTTGTTTTAGTTAACAGTATGTCTTTATATTCTTTAGTGTGTTGATGTTTCAGTGAACAGTATGTCTTTATATTCTTTAGTGTGTTGATGTTTTAGTTAACAGTATGTCTTTATATTTAGTTTGTTGATGTTTTAGTTAACAGTATGTCTTTAGATTATTTAGTGTGTTGATGTTTCAGTGAACAGTATGTCTTTAGGTTATTTAGTGTGTTGATGTTTTAGTGAACAGTATGTCTTTATATTCTTTAGTCTGTTCTTGTTTTAGTTAACAGTATGTCTTTATATTCTTTAGTTTGTTGATGTTTTAGTGAACAGTATGTCTTTAGATTATTTAGTGTGTTGATGTTTTAGTGAACAGTATGTCTTTAGATTCTTTAGACTGTTGATGTTTTAGTGAACAGTATGTCTTTATATTCTTTAGTCTGTTCTTGTTTTAGTTAACAGTATGTCTTTATATTCTTTAGTTTGTTGATGTTTTAGTGAACAGTATGTCTTTAGATTATTTAGTGTGTTGATGTTTTAGTGAACAGTATGTCTTTAGATTCTTTAGACTGTTGATGTTTTAGTGAACAGTATGTCTTTATATTTAGTTTGTTGATGTTTTAGTGAACAGTATGTCTTTATATTCTTTAGTCTGTTCTTGTTTTAGTTAACAGTATGTCTTTAGATTCTTTAGACTGTTGATGTTTTAGTGAACAGTATGTCTTTATATTTAGTTTGTTGATGTTTTAGTGAACAGTATGTCTTTATATTCTTTAGTCTGTTCTTGTTTTAGTTAACAGTATGTCTTTAGATTCTTTAGACTGTTGATGTTTTAGTGAACAGTATGTCTTTATATTTAGTTTGTTGATGTTTTAGTGAACAGTATGTCTTTATATTCTTTAGTGTGTTGATGTTTTAGTTAACAGTATGTCTTTAGATTCTTTAGACTGTTGATGTTTTAGTGAACAGTATGTCTTTATATTCTTTAGTCTGTTCTTGTTTTAGTTAACAGTATGTCTTTAGATTCTTTAGACTGTTGATGTTTTAGTGAACAGTATGTCTTTATATTTAGTTTGTTGATGTTTTAGTGAACAGTATGTCTTTATATTCTTTAGTGTGTTGATGTTTTAGTTAACAGTATGTCTTTATATTCTTTAGTGTGTTGATGTTTTAGTGAACAATATGTCTTTATATTTAGTTTGTTGATGTTTTAGTGAACAGTATGTCTTTATATTCTTTAGACTGTTGATGTTTTAGTGAACAGTATGTCTTTATATTTAGTTTGTTGATGTTTTAGTTAACAGTATGTCTTTATATTCTTTAGTGTGTTGATGTTTTAGTGAACAGTATGTCTTTAGATTATTTAGTGTGTTGATGTTTTAGTGAACAGTATGTCTTTAGATTCTTTAGACTGTTGATGTTTTAGTGAACAGTATGTCTTTATATTTAGTTTGTTGATGTTTTAGTTAACAGCATGTCTTTATATTCTTTAGTGTGTTGATGTTTTAGTGAACAGTATGTCTTTATATTTTTTAGTCTGTTCTTGTTTTAGTGAACAGTATGTCTTTAGATTATTTAGTGTGTTGATGTTTTAGTTAACAGTATGTCTTTATATTTAGTTTGTTGATGTTTTAGTTAACAGTATGTCTTTAGATTATTTAGTGTGTTGATGTTTCAGTGAACAGTATGTCTTTAGATTATTTAGTGTGTTGATGTTTCAGTGAACAGTTTGTCTTTAGATTATTTAGACTGTTGATGTTTTAGTTAACAGTATGTCTTTATATTTAGTTTGTTGATGTTTTAGTTAACAGTATGTCTTTATATTCTTTAGTCTGTTCTTGTTTTAGTTAACAGTATGTCTTTAGATTCTTTAGACTGTTGATGTTTTAGTGAACAGTATGTCTTTAGATTATTTAGTGTGTTGATGTTTTAGTGAACAGTATGTCTTAAGATTTATTTCTCTGTTGTTGTTTTAATCTTAGTGAACAGTGTTTCTTCAGATTTTTACCCTTTTGATATTTTAATTTTGGTTATCAGTAAAATGTTTAGATTCTTTACTCTGTTGTTGTTTTAATCTTCGTGATAAATAAAGTCTGTTAATCTTTTAGTTTTTTGTACTAGTCTTTGTGAACAGTACGTGTTTTGTATTTTCTAGATGGTCAAATACTATACGTTTGGTGGACAGTAAAATGTTAACTTATACTGATTCAGATGAGATGTTTTTTGTGTTATGAAGTGTATATTTTAGTCATAATGTGTGAGCTTTTATTTTGTTTATTATACCAGTGGAACTATGTTGCTTTAGCTTGTAACACGTGTTATTTCATAATGTAGAGATGAAGACTTACAGAGCATTGCCAGCCTCATGAGCATGCAGCCACCTGATCATGACGTTGGAAACTTGGATGATTTTGAAGACGAATCTGAAATGAGTCGAGAAGACACAGCTGCCACAATTTCGGAGCTGGCCTCCCAGTTTGGGCTCTTGGTGTCAGGTCATGACTCATCTGAAGAAAATAACACAAGTAAGATATGTGTATTATATTGAACTAATTCAAAATTAACACACAAGATGTGTATGTAAGTGTTTATGTGAATTATTTTGAACAAGTTCAGCATTTACATTGATAAGATTTGTATCTATAGTTGTCTTAACTGTTTGTGTATGTCATACTGTACTGATGTTAAGTTTACACATGTAAGTTATGTATGAATATCTCTACTGAATATTAGTGTGTATTATATTGAAGTAGTTTTAAGTTTACTGTTTGTTTAGTGAATGTACAAATGTTGCAGTATTTGTTTTGTAAAATGTATGTGTACAAATGTAGCATTTGTTTGTGAAACAAGACAGTAAAAATGTTGTGCGTGTTTGTTGAGTGGACGTGCAGAAATGGATGTGGAAAAATGTTTAGTTTGTATATAAAGTAGATGTGTAAGAATTCTATAGTTATGTGTGAAGATAGAAAAATACGGCATTTGTGTGAATAAAAATGAATTTTTTTGTCAGCTGGCCTCAGAGGACTTGTTAAGACTGTTTTATTTCCTCCGTAAGGATAAACACTTAAAGAAATGTGTTCAGAGAAGAAACATTTTGGATTGAAAGATGTAACAAAACTTTTAAAACCCTTCTGTCTTTATAAAAGAAAATATTCAAATCTTGTTTCTTTGAAAGTGTGAGACATTTTTTAGCTTGGATATCTTCTGTTTGTTGATATCATGCTTGACAAGTGTAGGTTATCAAAGTATTGGATATCTTCTGTTTGTAGATATCACGCTTGACAAGTGTAGGTTATCAAAGTATTGGATATCTTCTGTTTGTAGATATCACGCTTGACAAGTGTAGGTTTTCAAAGTATTGGATATCTTCTGTTTGTAGATATCACGCTTGACAAGTGTAGGTTATCAAAGTATTGGATATCTTCTGCTTGTAGATATCACGCTTGACAAGTGTAGGTTATCAAAGTATTGGATATCTTCTGTTTGTAGATATCACGCTTGACAAGTGTAGGTTATCAAAGTATTGGATATCTTCTGCTTGTAGATATCACGCTTGACAAGTGTAGGTTTTCAAAGTATTGGATATCTTCTGTTTGTAGATATCACGCTTGACAAGTGTAGGTTTTCAAAGTATTGGATATCTTCTGTTTGTAGATATCACGCTTGACAAGTGTAGGTTTTCAAAGTATTGGATATCTTCTGTTTGTAGATATCACGCTTGACAAGTGTAGGTTATCAAAGTATTGGATATCTTCTGCTTGTAGATATCACGCTTGACAAGTGTAGGTTTTCAAAGTATTGGATATCTTCTGTTTGTAGATATCACGCTTGACAAGTGTAGGTTATCAAAGTATTGGATATCTTCTGCTTGTAGATATCACGCTTGACAAGTGTAGGTTTTCAAAGTATTGGATATCTTCTGTTTGTAGATATCACGCTTGACAAGTGTAGGTTATCAAAGTATTGGATATCTTCTGCTTGTAGATATCACGCTTGACAAGTGTAGGTTTTCAAAGTATTGGATATCTTCTGTTTGTAGATATCACACTTGACAAGTGTAGGTTATCAAAGTATTGATAAATTTTGAATATAATGTAGCAAAGAATCTATAACTGGAGATGTCTTCCATACAAGTTAAGAGTAAGCTTCACTTTGTTCTCTGAGGTGGGTCTAGTGAAGATAGCTTGTGGTAAAACTGTAAACCTAAACAGCCAAGTTAAACAAATCAAATTAAAGAAATGTGTACATTGTTTACAGACATCAAATTCTGATATCAGTAGATGTTTACAGACAGTATCATTAACCCTCCACCTTGAGTTTGTACAGTGTTTACAGATATGAGCCTAGCCTACTATGTTTCAATATCTGGTATCAGTAGATGTTTACAGATGGTATCATAAACCCTCCATCTTGGGTTTATACAGTGTTTACAGCCTAGACTACTATATTATGAATATCTGGTATCAATAGATGTTTACAGATAGTATCATAAACCCTCCATCTTGGGTTTGTACAGTGTTTACAGATATGAGCCTGGCCTACTATGTTTCAATATCTGGTGTCAGTAGATGTTTACAGACAGTATCATAAACCCTCCATCTTGGGTTTGTACAGTGTTTACAGATATGAGCCTAGACTTCTGTATTATCAATATCTGATATCAATAGATGTTTACAGATAGTATCATAAACCCTCCATCTTGGGTTTGTACAGTGTTTACAGCCTAGACTACTGTGTTAGCAATATCTGGTATCAGTAGATGTTTACAGATAGTATCATAAACCCTCCATCTTGGGTTTGTACAGTGTTTACAGATATGAGCCTAGCCTACTATGTTTCAATATCTGGTATCAGTAGATGGTATCATAAACCCTCCATCTTGGGTTTGTATAGTGTTTACAGATATGAGCCTAGACTTCTATATTATCAATATCTGGTATCAGTAGATGTTTACAGATAGTATCATAAACCCTCCATCTTGGGTTTGTACAGTGTTTACAGATATGAGCCTAGCCTACTATGTTTCAATATCTGGTATCAGTAGATGTTTACAGATGGTATCATAAACCCTCCATCTTGGGTTTGTACAGTGTTTACAGCCTAGACTACTGTGTTAGCAATATCTGGTATCAGTAGATGTTTACAGATAGTATCATAAACCCTCCATCTTGGGTTTGTACAGTGTTTACAGATATGAGCCTAGACTTCTATATTATCAATATCTGGTATCAGTAGATGTTTACAGACAGTATCATAAACCCTCCATCTTGGGTTTGTACAGTGTTTACAGATATGAGCCTAGCCTACCATGTTTCAATATCTGGTATCAGTAGATGTTTACAGATAGTATCATAAACCCTCCATCTTGGGTTTGTACAGTGTTTACAGATATGAGCCTAGACTACTATGTTATCAATATCTGGTATCAGTAGATGTTTACAGATAGTATCATAAACCCTCCATCTTGGGTTTGTACAGTGTTTACAGCCTAGACTACTGTGTTAGCAATATCTGGTATCAGTAGATGTTTACAGATAGTATCATAAACCCTCCATCTTGGGTTTGTACAGTGTTTACAGCCTACACTACTGTGTTATCAATGATTTTAAACACAAACATAACTTATATGGAGTACCAGTCTTTATATTATAGTTTAAACTTTATTTATTAAATGTGTTATTTTCCTCAGAGTGAAGAGATTGTTTAGCATTAGAAGATTCGTTTTCTTATTAAACAGAACATTTCTTATTTATAAGTTTTTTATTTCTAGTGAAAGTTTGTAGAATAATATTTAGCACTTCATCTTAGAAGTTGTATTGTGGTCGTTGTATTGTATTGGTAAAAGTGTTGAAACGTATCGTCGTGTTTAAAATTACATTACTGCTCTTGTGTTCTGTCACTACTTGTGATAGGGGGCTTAACACGTCCAGTATTACAAAATAAACAATTCAAGGAGGTGCCAATGGTCAGTTACACTGACCTAAACTCATATAACGCAAGAGAAATTTGACTTTGTAAGAAAACTATGTGCGATCCATCGTTGGGACACGTGGCAGCGAACGACTTAATATTACGTATTCGACTGTATACCATCCGACGAGTTGTTTTCTTCTATTTAAGCGAGTGTCGAGGTTTGGTGTTTTATGGCGCAGAAAGCTGGTTTAAATTTCGCACAAAGCTACTCGAGAGCTCTCTGCGTTACCCGTCTCTAATTTAGCAGTGTAAGACTAGAGGGAAGGCAGCTAGTTATCACCACCGACCGTCAACTCTTGGGCTACTCTTTTACCAAAGAATAGCGGGATTGACCGTCACGTTATAATGCTCCCACGGCTGAAAGGGCGATCATGTTTGGCGCGACGGGGATGCTAACCCGCGACCCTCTGATTACGAGTCGCACGCCTTAACACGTTTGGTCATGCCGGGCCGCGCAGAAAGCAACCAGGCTATTTGCGCCTCGTATCGAGGCGGACATCAATAACTGTTGATCTCGTGGTGAAGTGTCTCGTGGCGTATGATTACCGCGTGCACCAGAATAAGTCGTTTCTACTATTTTATCAAGGAAGCAGTCTGCGACTGATTGCCTTTTGAAAAATCTTGTTTTTGTGCTATCAGATGTCTGAATGTGCTCACTCAGTGTTTTTCTTATAGCAAAGGCACATCAGACTATCTGCTGTGTTCACCGAGAGAAATCGAACCCCTGGAATCTAACATTATAAATCGTAATTCCAAAGACTTACCCTCTGTCCAACCAGAGAGCAGCTCCTTCTGAATCATTAACTTTGTAAAATTGTGTTTTCCCAACAATCAGGTGCGAGTGTATTAATGGTTAACGCGAGAAATGTGTGTTTCTCTTTTCTCAACATCCGGGGTCTGAATTATTGTTCTTTATTACGTAACAAGCCGCGAGCCACTAAACATTTGCGGTTCTTTTCATACCATTTTTGTTGTTTTTTTTGCAGGTTTTATGTATTAGATCAATAAATCCTCGTATATTTGAAGAAAAGTTTACGCGGGCAGACAAACTAACTTTGAGACGTAACTTTATGTGATAAAACCACACGAAGTCAACAATGACGTAATGATATTTATTATGGCGAACAGTGTGAAACAGTTCTGAGTGCTCAGGGTGTGATGCGGTTTTACGAGATGAAACAAAGAATAAATCCGCAATAAATACAAAAAGGAAGTAGTTCTAGTGTTAAAAACAGTCCATGAAACAAACCGAAGTGAATTATTTCAGAGTAAAGTAAGTGTGAAGCTGAAACGATGGCAAAATTATACCAGTGTGCAATGAACGTCTAAATACGTATTTTTAACCAACTGTGCTTGGGTATTTTAAGACCTAAACAAGTCGAGGAAAGCCATAAAAACTGTATTTAGTATGATGTCAATTTTCTAAATGTTGTTTGTGTGAAATACTTTTCAAATAAAAAAAAATTAAAGTTGAAATCGAAGTCGATCATTACGTTTGTTTGTTTTGGAATTTCGCGCAAAGCTACACGAGGGCTATCTGCGATAGCCGTACCTAATTTAGCAGTGTAAGACTAGAGGGAAGGCAGCTAGTCTTCACCACCCACCGCCAACTCGTTTACCAACGAATAGTGGGATTGATCGTAACATTATAACGCCCCACCGTGGGAGCATTTCAGTTTTGTTTTTTTTGTAAAATTCCTTTGTGATCCCACACGACAATAGATGTCACTTTTTATAGTGCTTATATGATCACTTTGTGTGGATGTTAAATGCTCTAGAGCGGACACAACCCCCAGTAAATGCCTATAACATTCTACTGGGTCCGTCCTGGCCAGGTGGCTGAGGCATTTATGTCGTAATCTGAAGGTCGCGGATTTGAATCCCCGTCGCACCAAACTTGCTCGCCCTTTAAGCCGTCGTGGCATTATAATGATACGGTCGATCTCACTATTCTTTGATAAAGAGTAGCCCAAGAGTTTGCGGTGGGTGGTGTTGAGTATCTGCCTTCCATCTTGTCTTACACTGCTAAATTAAGGACGATTATTGCATATAGCCATCATGTATCTTTGTGCGAAATTCAAAAACACATAAACAAATATTCTACTAGTTAAAAAACAGCGTTTTTAGGTGTCTCTGTAGCTTTTGTGTATACACGCGCCAAGTACCAAGAGCAGGTGCTCAGAATAACATTGCGTCTCTTATGTTGTTATAATCACATACATCAACTTTCAGGGAAATTAATTATTTTTTATTGAAGCAATAACGTTAGTAAAAATTATGTGAACATAGGGCAAAGTCTGATTTTACAAATAATTTTGAAATCACTTTACTTTTTAACGTTTGGGTAGTCTTAACTATTAAAAATGAGGAGTTTGAGTTTTGTTTAAAAAATAATTTTCCCGAATGTTCTATTGAAATTTTAAGGGAATTCCTTTACGATCACTATTATGAACCACTATCAAGGATCGTGATATAGATAGGGAACCATATTTGTTTCATGTAAATATATATTCTAGATTTTTCACCTATTTGTGTCTTAATTTTGTATGACTCCTTCACTAATACAACGGTATGTTTGCAGACTTAAAACGCAAGAATACGGGTTTCGATACTCTAGGTGGACAGAGTACAGATAGCCAACTGTTGATATTTTTACTTAATTATAAATAAAAAAAAAATTGGCCCGGAATAGCCAGATGGCTAGACCGTTCGACTCGTAACCTGAGGGTCGTTGGTTTGAATCCCCTTCCCACCAAACATGGTCGCCCTTTCAGCCTTGGGAACGTTGTATTGTGACAGTCAATCCCAATTATCTTGTGTAGAAGGGTAGCCCAAGAGTTAGCGGTGAGTGGTGATGACTAGCTGCCTTCCATCTCGTTTTACACTTCTAAATTAGGGACTGCTAGCGCAGATAGCCCTCGTGTAGCTTTGGGCGAAATTCAAAAAACGAACAAACTTTTAAGGATTTTTTTTTTCAAGTTTGAAAAACTACATTTACTTGGAAATGTTTTTAGATTTTCTCCAACAACAACGCTCGAGTCGAAGTGGAACACCATTTTTGACAATAAATAAAATATTATTTAGAAAGCAAACCGTGTTCACTCTCACCACACACACACACACACGCGCGCACATGAACATTCATCAAGGAATAACGCCGTCACGACGTCGCCTGGTTCTGGGATGTTGCGACACCCTGGCTGGGTATAAAACGAAACTAAACAGGTTTTGTTTGCTTATTATGTGCGCGTGCGACGTGTGATTCAATTTAAATTTCCATTTACACTCGATAAGCAGCGGAAGTGAATAACTACTAACTCATCTAGATTGAACGTAAATTTATCTAAAATGAAGAGTTACCATTTATTCATTCACTGCTTTTGAAGCTCATATGCCATGCATAATTCTTCTCGAGATTCATAATATACGCACGTTTTACTAACATGAGAATAGTACAAATTGAAACGCTAGGCGTTCTTCAGGTGACGTCATTTTAGTGTCTACTGACTGATATACTGTATACTGGTTATGGCATGTGACCTCTCCTCTAGGCGGCCTTCAGTTCCCTTTCGGGAACAGTGTAGTTATGTGTGTTTTGTTATTGTATATCTTTTATTTTACACCTAAAGTGTATTTGCTGTTGTTATTTATGTCATTGTAGCCCATCAAAGTGTGATCTGCTGGATATTTTAGCCATGGTAACAATGGATAATATAATGACAGTCGTTTTTCGGACACAGACCGTAGTTGTTTAATGTCATAATGTGTCAAAACATTATTTAATTAAGTATTGTTTTAACTAAAAAAAAAGTGGTAGGGGTGTGTTGTTTTCAGTTAACTTTTAAGAGTTATTGAAATTATATAGTGCACATAAATATATAGTGAAATTAATTGTCTAAATGAATAAACAAAATCGTGAGGAAGGACTGCGTTAAAAACAGCAAATCCCAACTTCTAATTAATTATATTATAGCCATAAATTTTAAAACCATAAACCAAAACACATTAAAATGATTTTTTTTTTAAATACGCTGCACGTCATTAAAAAAGGGTCGTAGGATACAAGCGACAACATGGGATTATAAAATGAATCGTAGGTGGGCAAAGAGGTAACACACACAATGCGGTGGAAATACACCGTCTATTAGTCTTAACCTGCAATTCGCTAGTGTCAAATAAAAAATTAGAAATTAAAGAGCGAGGTGTGGGTGCTCAAGCCCCCAAAGACCCACATCTATATCACCCTTCACTGCCTGCAGACGGTTTTTGGAAGGTGACTGCTCTTCCAAGTTAGAATAAGAAAACATAAACTTAAAAAGGTGAAAAATAATAAATAGATAAATAATGCAGCTAAGGTACTACGATAAGAGGGTGAGTAAGAAAGAACTTATCTCTTGAAGTTGCCCCCCAGTGGCTCAGCGGTATGTCTGCGGACTTACACGCTAAACTCCGGGTTTCGATACCCGTGGTGGGCAGAGCACAGATAGCCCATTGTGTAGCTTTGCGCTTAATTAAAAAAACACTCTTGAAGTTAGCATTCCTGCCCTCATAATGTGAGCTCTGTTGGGATCGAACCTTGTACCCGATACATTAACTAGTGGGCCACACGAAACAAAGTAGTATTTTGTACTAAATGTCGACACAACAGTATCATAATTTTAACAATATGCGACAAACAGATAGAATATTAATCAGACGATAAGTTTCATTTTAAGATTATTTCTTGGTGAATCATTGTTTTCCGTTACAATGCTTTTATAGTGAGTAAAACTAATTTTTAAAAGACGTTTAAATACTCAAATTATCTTTGCCCTACAGCTTGTCTACTTAATACTGGTCACACCGGTGATCGAAACGTCGTAGCTAGGCCTGGCATGGCCAAGAGCGTTAAGGCGTTCGACTCGCAATCTTAGAGTCGTGGGTTCGAATCCCCGTCACACCAAACGAACTCGCTTTTTCAGTCGTGTGGGCACTATAAAATGAAGGTCAATACCACTATTCGTTGGTAAACGAGTATCCCGAGAGTTGGCGGTGGGTGGTTATGACTAGCTGCCTTCCCTCTAGTCTTACACTGCTAAATTAGGGCTAAATTAATTTAGCCGGGTAAGACTAGAGGGAAGGCAGCTAGTCATCACCACCCACCGCCAACTCTTGGGCTATTCTTTTACCAATGAATACTTGAATTCACTATAACATTGTAAAGCCCTAACGGCTGAAAGGTTGAGCACGTTTGGTATAACGGGAATTCGAACCCGTGACCTTCAGATTGAGAGCCGAGCACCCTAACCACCAGGCCATGCCAGGCGAAGATTAAGACCGCCTTCCTTTGTGACCTCTGATTGCATATACTTGTTCTGTAATTAACAAGAGATATTTCTCTCCTTAATTATAAAAGACATTTTTCATGTTGACTAAAATAATGGAATTAGGCTTAATAAACGAACGGTACCATTGGATAAGATTTTCGAGCCTGATGATCAAACGCCACCATGAATTAGATTCTTGACTCAGTCACCCCCTATTGGTGTAGTTGTATGTTTGTGGACAACGCTAGAAACCGTTGTTTGGTTTCGATGCCCGTGGTGGGCAGAGCATAGGTAGCCCATTGTATGGTTTTATGCTTAACCACAAAGAAAGAAACATCTTGACTCATTCAGGCCATCTGGTGGTCCAGCGGTAAGTTTACGAACTTACAACACTAAAATTCTATGTTCGATTTTTCTTGGTGGACGTAAATGAAGTGGAGCAGAGTGAATGTTTGCGCTAAAAAACACGAAAAAAATTATATTGGATATCGAAATGGGCAAACTGAACCATTGGTTACAATTTTTGACCAATTCATCATTTTGGTGAATAGACCACGGTTTAATTTCGTATTTCTAGGGTTGTTGTTGTTTTGAATTAAGCACAAAGCTACACAATGGGCTATCTGTGCTCTGCCCACCACGGGTATCGAAACCCGGATTTTAGCGTGTAAGTCCGCAGACATACCGCTGAGCCACTGAGGGGCATATTTCTAGGGGGAGTAGATGTTTTAGGGTGCAACTCCGGGTTGTGGAGTTTGAGAAAAGCGAATATAAAATATGTGCAAACTAATTGACACGCACAGCCGAGGAACACTAGCTCTGGTTCCGCTAAACAGGTGTGTAAGAATAATTTCTAACCGTGACGTAACGGCTCTGAGATTTGTTTCAAGAACAGACTTTTAGCCCCTATGTTGATCATCTTTTGATCGATTCAAGATATAATTATAGTTTTGAACTCAGGAGGTGAAACCCTTTCGATTAATACATTTGAGCACACTCAAAATATCTCTAAACTTGTTTAAAACAATTTCATTTTGAGGGAAGGCTGGTTGAGGGCTTGAGTAGTAAAATCGAATCGGGTAAAAATCACGTCCTACGTTTGGTATTGCTGGCGCGCAAAAATACGGCTAATAAAACAGCTTACTCCACTTGCAATCTGTGGGACACGGGTTCGAATCCTTGTCACACCAAACATGCTTGCCTTTTCAGCCGTGGGGGCGGTATAATGTGACGGTCAATCCCACTATTCGTTAGTAAAAGAGTAGCCCAACAGATGGCGATGAGTGGTTATGACTAGCTGCCTTCCCTCTAGTCTTACATTGCTAAATTTGAGACGGCTAGCGCAGATAGCCTTCGTGTAGCTTTGCGCGAAATTAAAAAAACAACAACTAAAATAAAATAAGACAAATAATAAAGGTTTAATAGATTAATTTATCCTAATCTCGCCTCAAATAATTCCCTTTGTCGCGGCTTATTAGTATTTACTTTTATTTTAACTACACCCATCCCAGTTTTACCTGATATAAATTCAAAATTTATCTTGGTGGGACATTTGTTCTTCCAGATTCACTTCCAAAAATTGGACGCATAAATAAGGTGTGGATCCAGGATTTTTACAACACACAATGATCCAGTTTCTGGAAAACTGGAAAAACATTATTCTGTTTGAAGTAAAAGTCTGGAACAGTTAGTGTAATTAGACATAAAGACGAAAATCTGTTTCATGAAAATGTCTGATAACAGGATCATCAGACGTGAAACCTGTTTAGTTTGGATACCACGATAACAGTATAATCAGACGTGAAACCTGTTGAACTCGGATAACAGGATAACAGTATAATCAGACGTGAAACCTGTTGAACTCGGATAACAGGATAACAGGATAATGAGACGTGAAACCTATTGAACTCGGATAGCACGATAACAGTATAATCAGAGATGAAACCTGTTTAATTTGTATGTAACGATAACAGGATCATCAGACGTAAATATCTTTCTAACTGTGGTTTCTTTCATATATTAATAAGACCAGGAAGTGTGTGTCTGTCTTATCAGATTAAATAAAGAGTATTTAAGGGAACCACAGTGTTCTTTACGGCTGTCACAAAACGTAGTGTGCTTCAGTTTACACTCTGGTTGTATCTCCATGTTTATTTTCTGTAAAATCTCCAGTTTCTATGTTTATAACGCAGGCAAACGAAATAATTGTGGCTTCTTTCTAATCCTCCAGAGTTTTCGTGATAGGTCATTGTTGTCACGTGTCCTGCACCGTGATTAGTATGTGCTGTATGTCATGTAATTTGCATGTAGTCCATCCGAATATTAATCCAGTGAAGTTCCTATGAGAATATAGCAGTGGTAATGTAATGATCCAATCGAATAAGCGCCCAACCGTCACGTTAATTTACTTGGTGGCACGGTTACATGTTTGTGTGTGTGAGTGTTTCTCCTTCGGTCCATTGGGATTTTGATAGCAACAGAAGTTGGACAGTAGCTGTTTTCCCCATTTTCCACCCTGTTGATCATGCCTTGGGCCTAATATCGTAAATATATGCATCGAAAAATGGTGAAACCTACTTCGTGTTACTGCACGGAACTCTGAACTGCAAAGGGAATACTTTTCCCTAAATGTGCATGTTGTTTCGTAACGATTATTCACACCTCCGTTGTGTTTGAGATCGTATAGTAGTAAGTATAGTGTTATTTATCGTTTAGATGTTCTACTAAACTGTCAGTTCCTACAAATCTGTCACCTTGCCCAATGACCTGTCTGTTTCCTCCACTTTCAGTAGCCAGCCAATCCAAATCTTCAGACGCCTCTCAGCCCCTAGAATCTGGCGTTCGACAGTCTAAATCTACATATTACCCGGCTAGCTCCATCAAACAGGCGGGAGCTACTGTTCCGTCAAGCGCGACCGTTGCCTCAGTTGAAGGTCAGTCCTCGTCCCCTGGTGGAGGTCTTACCAGCACTGCTGATTCAGAAACAGACATTCCAAGACATCGCAGCTCTCAGGTTACTGTTGAAACAACCAGGTAAGAATTCTTGAAGTAATAAGATGTGTTACACATGGCTGTGGAGTTGAGAGTAATTAGTAGGAAGTAAAAAAACTTCGCCTGTAATATACTGTGCTCATAACTGTACCAAAATTAATGTAGATTTGTGTATAGTACATTACGTAAAGAAGAAATAATTTAACACTTTTATTACATCTTAAAATGATTCGTTTCTGAGTTTATTAGATTAAAAAAAAAGAACCAAATACAAATTACTGTTCTTTGTAAATGTTTGTGGGCAAAAGAATAATGAAAATTTGAAGTTGTTTACGTAGTTTGAGTACTGAAACCATGTGTATTCATTGTAATTACATAAACCTAACTTGTTCACCAATATAAGACTTGAGTATCCAACCAACCATTAAACCTTAAAGTTAACATAAGAAGTGAAGAAGTAATTACAAAACAGTAAATCTGATGGGTAACATATGTAGTGAAGAAGTAAATACAAAACAGTAAACCTTATTGTAACATGTGGAGTGAAGAAGTAAATACAAAACAGTTAACCTTATTGTAACATGTGGAGTGAAGAAGTAAATACAAAACAGTTAACCTTATTGTAACATGTGTAGTGAAGAAGTAAATACAAAACAGTAAACCTGATTGTAACATGTGGAGTGAAGAAGTAAATACAAAACAGTAAACCTGATTAGTAATGTATGAAATGTAGAAATATAAGAAATACTCAATGATTCAGAATGTAACCATGTGAATAATCCACACCTGGTAGTCAGTTTTTAGCGACAGGGTATCTGTTGAAAAGTGTATTCTTCCAGAAAATTAGATACTGTATTACTGTGTGTGTGTGTCTCTCATGATACAAATGTACATGTATGTGTGTCTTTGTCTCTTATTATATATATATATACTCTTCCAAAAAAAGAAACGCAAAAGGGATATTTCTGTTATTTTAAAGAGAAATATATGTGATAACGTTACAAGCTCAGAGTATGTGATGTTACACGTCTTAAGGCACTAATTGTCGGACCAAAATGACAATAAAAGTTGTGCACTTTGAAAACAGAGGAAAATATTGGATTTCTCGCCAAAACACATTCGTGTCCAATAAATCTGTTTGAGAGATCTGCATGTTCAGCAAGTGCAACATGTGCAAAATCCCTATAAAAGTTTCGGGTTCTCGGTTTCCATAGCTCAGTCTTAAGCCACCAACACGCAATACAGTTATGCCAAGACTGAATGAAGCACAACGCAACAACGCCATTGGTCGCTTGGAAGCAGGCGAATCTCGATCAGATGTTGCCAGAGCTGTGAATGTCCACCCGAGCACCATTACAAGGCTATGGAATCGTCACCAACAACATGGATCAACTTGTGACCGTCCACGATCTGGCAGACCTGGCCCGCACAAGATCGCTACATCCGGTTACGTCACCTTCGGGATAGGACCACCACTACGATGTCTACTGCCTCAACCATACCAAGACTGCGTAGGATTTTCGATCAGACCGTACGCAACCGTCGACGAGATTCTTAGGCCCCATGTGCAACCCATCATGGTGAACGTCAACAACGTTTTTCAACATGACAACGCCCGTCCTCACACAGCCTGACTCACCACTGTCTTTTTGAGACACCACAACATCAACGTTCTTCCCTGGCCATTCAAATCACCAGATTTAAACCCCATCAAACATCTTTGAGACGAGTTGGACCGACGTCTGCGACGGCGACAACCTCAACCGCAGACTCTACCTCAGCTTGCAGCAGCTTTGCAGGCTGAGTGGACAGCCATTCCACAGGATGTGATTCGTCATCTCATCGCTTCTATGGGCATGAGATGCCAAGCAGTTATTGATGCTCACGGGGGGGGCATACTCGCTACTGACGTTGAGTGACGTTAAACGTCAACTAGTGAGTGTGGACTTCACCTTTGCAGTCATTGGATGTTCAGCAGTGAATGTGTAGTTTCACACATGTCCCACAGAACTACCCGGAATAAACTTTTTAACAATATGTCTCAAATTTTGCCTTTTGCGTTTCTTTTTTTGAAAACTACATGTATGTGTGTGTGTGTCTCATGATACAGATATACATGTATGTGTGTCTGTCACTTGAAGGATCAGTTCACCTAGTGATACAGAGAGGTAGATTCTGTCTTTTATTACTGTTAGGAAATGATTTGAATCTTATGGTTTATTGGTGTTTGAGACGTTGTTTATGTGAACGATGGTTCTGTTGAGGTGAAGGTTTCCTTCTATATTTATAAGGGTTACCACTTACCCACTTGTAGATAAACAGATAAAATTTATTATATTTGCCTTATACATGAATACTGACACTTGTCATACTTCGTTGTTTGTTTTTGTAGGTTTATTTTTTTGCATGTGACTATACAACCTCAAGTTCTGTTGGTTATCATGTGTATGTCTGTAGCAAGTCCAGGATGGACTTTCAGAGGCGAGTGGATTCCTTATAGATCAGCTTTACGTTTTCCATCCAGCGCAGCGCAACCCCTCCCCCCTCCCTTCGTTTACAAAATTTGACATGTGTGTCAAAGAGAGATTTCTTTCGTATTCCAGTTGGGATTATCGAACGTGAAAGTGTACCGTGAAATGGGCAGAATTTTTATATCATGTATTTCTCTAGGGTACTTTGTGGGGACAAACAAAGGTTCGACTTTGGTTTCGATTTGTTTTTCTCTGCTGTCAGTAATACATCGGTGCTCATGTTTTGAAAGTAGCTGAATATAAAGATAAAAATATCTGTTCTTTTACATTTCCCTGGCGTCCTCGGTACATACCGGGATCGAGTTAACTAAACTGTTTGTCGCCTTCTTCCTTTGGCAACTTATCTTTCAGAATATGTCAAACTCTGGCACCGTATAGAACGCTTTAAAACAACGTACCGGTGTATGTTAATTTTTTTTTATCAGTGTTGGCTTGTTATAAGCTTTTAAACATGTATGTCTAGATACGGGTTATATTAAAACAATTATTTCAAGAGTTTAACAAACCACTATTTATTTGTATAGAAGGGTTAAAATTACCAGCACTAAGTTCTGTATCTTCCCCCATGTCCCTACTCTGTCTGTTTCCCCCTACTTTTAAGAAGTGTGACGTCATGGTAATATCTCTACTGTGTAATTGTTACAAAGAACTGCATTATCTTAGTATTCCATTCGTTTTGCGCAGTGTTTTGTACGTCGTCTAATGTACTTATTTTACCACTTTTAAGCGCAGTTGCCACAAAAGGTCATTGGAGTTACATTGGAAAACTTGACATTGTCAGGTCTTGTGGTTCTAGTGTTTCAGCCAAGTTTCTCGTGAAAACAGTAATTGATTTCGAGCCTTTAATTTTTTTATATTTTTGAGCTTCTATCAGATTCATCTCTTTAGTTATCATATCCTGAAGGGCTTTGGAAGATGTGACCACCTTCATAGCAATGTTAATTTGGGTCGGAAGGTTCTGTTTCGTAAACATACTTTTTTAAACAAGATCAAATGTTTATCATATTGTTTAAGCTTTTATAATGCATCAGGTTTCTTTAATATGTAACTAATTTATTGTTATAATTGGAATGCTTGCATATGCTTGTATATGTGAGCGTGCATGTGTCCGTAAAAACGTTTGTTTGTTTTTTGAATTTCGCACAAAGATACTCCAGGGTTATCTGTGCTAGCCGTGTCTAATTTAGCAGTGTAAGACTAGAGGGAAGACAGCTAGTCATCACCACCTACCGCCAACTGTTGGGATTGACCGTCACTTTATAACACCCCCACAGCTTAATTCACCTGGCTATTCCGGGCCACCCGTAAAACCGTGAGACATGATTATAGATCACACAAGTTTCAAGTACTTGAAACTGAATGGGGTTTGCTGTCTGTTCGTGTGACCCACTTGTGCATAATAAAAGATGAATGAATGAAGTTATATACATGTATATATTTACAAGATAACCCAGTATCTGCAACCGTTTTATCCTTTTTACACTCCCTTAAGCGGAAGTGATGTTTATAGTTACTTTTATGTGTATAAACTGTGTGATGAGTTAGCCTGATTCTGTGTGGACAAAGTGAATTCCGTTCGTGTTCATCTTATCGACAATATGACCTCACAAAGATTAATACAAACATTTATCAAAATTGTCACAGCTACTTAAGCAATGAAAATGCACCTGCCATGGTTAAAGAAGAGTCTTCGAAAACCTTTAAATATTTCAAACAGTGTATGTTTTTGAATTCTCTATTTACTCTCCCAAGATCTAATTTCCAAATTGTTTCAGGGTAGATTGCAAGACGCAAAAGCTGGATAAAGGCAGTGATAGAATTGGACATTAAATTTCCCGTTTCTTCAGAATAAGTAAACGCATTAAGTAAATTGAACGTCAATTTTTTTTCGCGAAAAGATCGCGAAGTGAATTAACCATAAGGTGGACACTTTTCATGACGGTTAAACGTAATAACCATGCTGAGCCATAACGTGTCTTTTGTTTTTTCAAACCACGTAAAGGTAGTTATTAAACAGGCTCCCTGAATGGCAGGATGTTTAGGATGCTGGACTCGTAATCTGAGGGTTGCGGGTTCCAATCCCTGTCACGTCAAACATGCTCTCTCTTTGAACTTGGCTCCGCATGGCCAAGCGTGTTAAGGCGTGCTACTCGTAATCCGAGGGTCGCGGGTTCGCATCCCTGTCGCGCTAAACATGCTCGCCCTTTCAGCTGTGGGGGCGTTATAATGTGACGGTCAATACCACTATTTATTGGTAAAAGAGTAGCCCAAGAGTTGGCGGTGGGTTGTGATGACTAGCTGTCTTCTCTCTTGTCTTACACTGCTAAATTAAGGACGGCTAGCACAGATAGCCCTCGAGTAGCTTTGTACGAAATTTAAAAAAACAAACAAACAAACTCTTTGAACCTTGGGGGCGTTTTAAAATACCATCAACCCCACTATTCGTTGGTAAAAGAGTAGCCCAAGAGTTGACAGTGGGTGGTGATGACCAGTTACTTTCCTGTAGTCATACGCAGCTAAATCAGGGCTGGCTTGCGCAGATAGCCCTCTTGTAGCTTTGCGCAAAAATTCAAAACAAAACAAAATCGAACAGGACGTAAAAATTGTTATTTTCAGCAGTGAATAAGATGTGGTTATCAGTGACCGACAATTTAATGTCTGTGGAAATGGCAAAAAAAATATACAGAAGAAAGAAAACTTATTGTTAGAACTTCTATATTCACGTATTTCTATACAGAAATTGCTAACATTTGTATGTATTATATAACCTCTTCCTGTATGTGTTACACACTTATAATATACTTGGCATTAACGAAAAGTCTTAGTGTTTTGTTGATTTATTACGTACAGGCATAGTCGTCAAGTAGAAGTGATTTTTTAGCCGCGGCACAGTGGCTCATAGAACAACTCTGAGTTTTGTTTTGTTGTTGGGGTGCTCTTTTTTCGAGTACAAACTTTCATAACTCTGCCACCTCTTAACTGATTTGAAATGTAATTACAGTTTTGGGCTTAGGAGATCAAACTCTTTCGATTCGTGTATTTTGTCACGCCGAGTGTCTCGTAGATTAATGAACTATAATCCTGCCTAAAATATTATAAATTTAAGGATAGGCCTTTAGAGGTTCTTATAAGTAATAACATGAAATCGCCCCACGCTTTATATTACTCACACACAAAAATACTCCTAATTAAATCTTAAAAGCTACATAAATTAATTTACTCTATTCGTGCCAAAACGAATTTTAAGTGCCTCAGCTATTGAGGATTCCCTCATTTATCTGCCCTGATCATTATTGTTTGTTTGAAGTTAAGCACAAATCTACACACTGGGCTGTCTGCTCTCTGCCCACCACGAGTATCGAAGCTCGGTTTCTACTGTTGTTAGTCCGTATTCTTACTGATGTGCCACTAGGAGGCCACTAATATTGACTGACGAGTTTTCGAGATGCATGCCACGTGTTTGTTTTGTTGTACCAGTTATATGTGGGTTTCATAGTAATTGTTCAGCTACCCCCCCAGTGGCTCAGCGGTATGTCTGCGGACTTACAACGCTAAAATTCGCGTTTTGATACCCATGGTGGGCAGAGCACGGATAGCCCATTGTGTAGCTTTGTACTTAATTCAAAATAACGATCGTTCAGGTTACCTTTCGATAACAATACAGATTTACTGTTAAAACGAGTGATGTTAATTAACTCGCGTATGATTCATTTTTAACAACTGCAGTGTTATTATTTAATCGAGTATGATTTACTATTAACACGAGAAACTTCAGAAAGTCGTGTAACTTCAGTAAGTAGTTTTAACCTACGTATATCACGTACACTAACTTCTTGGTTTCGATGTGCTAACCTAATGAACCGTTAATTGAAAACGCGTTATGTAAATGCAACAGTAATTACAAAAGTTCACGAAAAGGAACGTTCGTATATCATGCTCTCCAAACAAAAACGATAAGTTTATTTTGTTCTGATCTGTTTTGATTAAACATTTTCTTGGGGTACTTGTGAGTTTTACGTTTAACGTAAATTATGTTAATTAAATTTAGTAATGTGCACATGTTGGGTAAGGTACGGACAACGTTTACACTTGTTAACACCTTATCGTGGACGAGTTAACTAAAATCACTCATGTTAACCGTAAATAATATAACCAACACGTAACCTGTACAGTTATCAGCAAATCAACGCGTAGTCTGTAGAATTGTTTGTTTTGTTTTTGAAGTTCGCGCAAAGCTATACGAGGGCTATCTGCGTTAGTCGTCCCTAATTTAGCAGTGTAAGACTAGAGGGAAGGCAGCTGGTCATCACCACCCACCGCCAACCATTGGGCTACTCTTTTACCAACGAATAGTTGGGTTGACCATCACTTTAGAACGCCCTCACGGCTGAAAGGGCGAGCAAGTTTGGTGCGACGGGGATTCGAACCCACGACCCTCAGATTACGAGTTGAACGCCTTAACCCACGTAACCATGCCAAACCCAGCTTTCAGAAAACCAACATATAAACAGTACAGTTATCGTGAGAGCAAATTAAAGATAAGAAGCTGGGGATAAATATTTAGTTAAAAAAATAAAAGATTAAATAGATTTGTATTAAATTTCTTGTCAGCTTAATTTCACACGTATCTTTCCATGATTTCCAACAAACCTACGCCTTTGGTTAGGCCTTAATTTCCCATGTAGTTGTAACACTTTCTGGAACAGTATATAACTTATTACTTTCCTCCTGGGTTCCAGGTTTGGGCTCTCTCTCGCGCGCGCGCCCGTTCTTTATCTGCTTATATTTACCAGTACCTACTGTTAGTGTCTTGTCGGTATCCCTGTCAACCTCTACTTTGTACAAAACTAAATTAACTTAATGCTATCTATAGTTAAGTAAAGACAAATAAGTATTGTACCTGAAATATACCCGAAAAACGTTTAATCCTAACCTGTAAAAAGTTAATTCTTAAACTGTGAAGACAGTGTGCGTGAAATTTTAGCATTAATATCGCTAACACTATAACACAAGTTTGAACTTTAAAACCACCAGTTGAAATTACGCGAATAAACTCCAGAATCACTCATGTTAACAGTAAATCTTACGCGGATTAGTTCCACAATTATGCCTGTTAATACTAAATTAAACACGAGTTGAATATAAAACCACTCGTGTTAACACTAAGTTATATCCAATTAATAATAACACGACAGCTATTAAAAATAAATCATACACAAATTAGCTCTAAAGGAACGTGCGTTAACGCTAAATCATATCTGAATCAATAATTAATTAAAGTCATTTTCTAAATTTTCTAAAATGATGTAGGGGTGGTTGTACCAAAAATAATGTAAACACGAATGTAGGGATGATACAGTTATATATAAATCATCTCCACATGACTTTCAATATAGAAATTTAATGCTATACTGTAAAATGCACAAGTACAAAATGTTTACAACGTTGGTCAATTCGACCAACCTGGTACCGAAAGTCTGTAATAATCGAGACATGCTTTGACTGAGCTTGGGTTTCCTCGTATGCAACTCCTAGGATCTTGTTTACTCTATATGCCTTCCTTAACATGATCATGATATTATGATAAACTGCATACCAGCAGTCAGAAATATGTAAATTCCAACTGCAATAATACTAAAGCCAATTATGCATTTTACGGTGTAACATTAAATTCTAATATTGAAATCATGTAGGGATGATCTATGCATGGTTGTATCATTCCTGTACTCTTGTTTGCATTCGTTTTGGCACTGTCATCCTAACATCATTTTACGTTTACAGTAATGTTTTGCATTATTTGTTTTTGACGTATGTTTACTTCTTCAATTCATACATAATATAGGGGTTGGCTTCCTAAAGACATTGATTGAGTATTCTACACGTTTCAGTCATATAATGTTTATCCATTATTAACTTGTAATTTGGGCCTGGCATGGCCGAGCGCGTTAAGGCGTGCACTCGTAATCCGAGGGTCGCGGGTTCGCGCCCGCGTCGCGCTAAACATGCTCGCCCTCCCAGCCGTGGGGGTGTATAATGTTACGGTCAATCCCACTATTCGTTGGTAAAAGAGTTGCCCAAGAGTTGGCGGCGGGTGGTGATGACTAGCTGCCTTCCCTCTAGTCTTACACTGCTAAATTAGGGACGGCTAGCACAGATAGCCCTCGAGTAGCTTTGTGCGAATTTCCAAAAACAAACAAACAAACTTGTAATTCGTGTTTCACCCTGAATTCAAGCTTTATAAAGGAGCATCATAGTTATGTAAGAAAGCTAACTTCAAGGGGTAATGTTAACAGCGATTACACAAGAATTATGTGATGTTGTATTCTTTTAAATTCCAACTAGCTATTACGATTAAGCGATGACATCATACGCTGTCCAGAAACACGTGTAATGACCTTAGGTTTAAACTGGTGTTAGTGATGAAGTAGTTGTTATCTCACTGAGTATATTAGCCTTTTCTACATCCATCGAGTCTGTCGTATTGTTTGTTCACGATAAACCATACACGAGTTAAGCTTGCTGTATGGATCGACACATATAACACATCCAGACCAACAGCTGAATAACACAGAAACTTTTGTATTAGTAAATCAGGAACATGAACTGATTAACATTTTAACTTCAGAGGTGAACGGACACCAAATTAGTCATGCAAGTTAGGCTTCTCACGCTCCTGTACTCGTACAGAAGTTGTGTGGGTCACTTGATTGAGGACTCTATAAATCAGGTTTGTTTGTTTTGCATTCATATCTGAACTTTAGGTGGACATCGTAATGTTATTTTTCCTCGGGTACTGGCCCCAGTGGCTCAGCGATATGTCTGCGGACTAACAACGCTAAAATACGGATTTCGATAGCCGTGGTGGGCAGAGCACAGATAGCCCATTGTGTAGCTTTGTGCTTAGTTCAAAACAACAACAATCCTCGGGTACTGGTGGACACATGTGAAAACTCTCATTTTATGTTGGGGCGATATATTTCTCTGTTTGTGTGTGTGTAAGTACACAGAACAGAAAAGGTTGAATTTATTAAATTCAGTCACGAGATTATAGACTAAAGTAAATTCATCATAGATAGCTAACCAGGGGGCACGAGGCACGCTTTGAATACTTTTAAATAATTATTTGTATCAACCCATTATAGTATGTTACAGATAACTGTACAGTATGCATCTTCTAACTATAAATGTTTTTCACTCAACCCTGGTTCCTTAGTTTCTCTTTTATTAATTTTTACGATCATTATTTCCAGCTGTTCACATTCAGAGACGCCATCCATTTGATCTTGGTGTATACATAACGACTATGCGCTCAAACAGACAAATATTACGACTTGTTGCAACTCGCAAATTATTATATATTATATAGGCCTGTACAATAAAGTGATAAATTGTTCCCCAGGAGTTGAAAGGGGTAAAAAGAAAATTTTTAGTGAGATACAAATAAATGTTCATAATCAATAAAAGAAATAAAAAATATTTGTATCTCCGATGTCTACCAATAGTTTGATTGTAGTGCTTCTCCATACTGGGTACGTGGGGGAATCCATAGTTACGTCATCACTGCTTATCAGCCAATCAACGCTTGCGTAGATGGGTATTTCACGTTTTCTAAGCGGCATAGAAACACCAATTCCATCGTTCACAAGTTGGAAAAAAGAAGCCTCGTTCAGCAGATTGTCTTGTTTCTGACAAATCTAAAAGGACTAAAACTGTAAATCAAAAAGTTAGGAAAGAGTATAGTGCAAAATATTCAGTCATTGCATCAAATGTCAGTGACAGTCATACGTTTTGTACAGTTTGTCACATGTGTGGCACATGGGGGTTAAACGATTGTTCCAGACATGGAAAATCGGCATCTCACCAACAAAAGGCTGACGTGAAGACAAAAACTATGCAGATAATGACATTTATGAGTAAGAATTCAAAATATATAAAATAATTTCAAAATAATTTTTTCATTTATTTATTAAATACACAAAACAGTCATAAATGAGCAATATATAGCAGTAATAAATAATAATAGTTATGATAATAATATAATAATAAACAGCTTAGAGACATTGGTCAGGCCAAGTAACTGCAAATGATAAAGGGCTCTGTCTACAATCATTACGCTCGGTCATTTGAAATAGCTGGCATTTCTGCATATTTATTTTATATAAAGCTGACAAACTCGTACAGAAGTTCTGGACTAAATGATTTCTATTACCCTGTATACCTGGTATATGTATTATCCAGGAAGGAGTAAAGTTACCAATTTATTAAAATAACCGACAATATTCACTGTACAGTTCTACTTACTGTATTACTAGGAAAGGGGTGACCGACAGAATAACCAACAATATTCACTGTACAGTTCTACTTACTGTATTACTAGGAAAGGGGTGACCGACAGAATAACCAACAATATTCACTGTACAGTTCTACTTACTGTATTACTAGGAAAGGGGTGACCGACAGAATAACCAACAATATTCACAGTACAGTTCTACTTACTGTATTACTAGGAAAGGGGTGACCGACAGAATAACCAACAATATTCACTGTACAGTTCTACTTACTGTATTACTAGGAAAGGGGTGACCGACAGAATAACCAACAATATTCACTGTACAGTTCTACTTACTGTATTACTAGGAAAGGGGTGACCGACAGAATAACCAACAATATTCACAGTACAGTTCTACTTACTGTATTACTAGGAAAGGGGTGACCGACAGAATAACCAACATTTAGTAAAACGGAACTTTCAACCACGCGATAATATTAAATATGATTTCAAGATATCTCTAGCCTTTCTTATTGATCCAGTTTTGTAACTTCTACTTCTCTGCTACTTTCCACGCCTGTTATATTTTATGATTATAATAAATACAGTAACACGTTAGTTGTAAATTATTGTCATGTATCCACTACTCGACTCAGATGTTTAAGAGATGTAAATACATCAATTACGCTATACAGCTAGAGGGGCTGTTGAAAACGTTCTCTACTTCGAAAGATGTGTTAAGAGATAAGTACCTCGGCGTATGCTGAGAAAGAAAATATTTCGATAAATCTATTTCTTCCAGAATGAAGGAGAGACAATCTAATTTGTGTAGGTTTTTTTACGTCGTGGCTAGTCACTGAGAGTTCTGTGGACGTGAACGTCCATTATTTAATAGGAGTTTATGAGGAAAGGATCCCTGGTTATTGACGTAACTGCATAAAGATCCATCGCAGCACGTGTGTGATATGTCTTTCATATTGACAGTGTGTCAGATTCGAGTCCCGCCTCATATCTGTTTTTCAGCTGAAATCGTAGCATGACTTAGCATTTCTGATGGTTTATGTTAAGGCAACGAAGACGAATCCAGCGAAAGGATTCACCAACTTATCCAGTGACGTCACCGGAAAGTAATACAATGAACACGCTTTTCAACATACTTTACCTGGAGTAATACGGTGAATACGCTTTTCAACCAACTTAACCTAGAGTAATACAGTGAATACGCTTTTCAACCTACTTAACCTAGGGTAAACAGTGAATACGCCTTTCAACCTACTTAACCTAGAGTAAACAGTGAATACGCTTTTCAACATACTTCACCTGGAGTAAAACAGTGAATACGCTTTTCAACCAACTTAACCTCGAGTAAACAGTGAATACGCTTTTCAACATACTTAACCTGGAGTAAACAGTGAATACGCTTTTCAACCAACTTAACCTAGAGTAAACAGTGAATACGCTTTTCAACCTACTTAACCTGGAGTAAACAGTGAATACGCTTTTCAACATACTTAACCTAGAGTAAACAGTGAATACGCTTTTCAACCTACTTAACCTAGAGTAATACAGTGAATACGCTTTGCAACTTACTTAAAGGTGAATTTTCAACAAATTTAATAATTGCCTTAGAAACTTTACTTTGGTTAGGTATAATTCCTGTGTGGTTGCCATGAAACAAAATATGCGGGTTCTCGAATTCAAGTTCCTTTCGATCGTTCGGCTGTTTCCGTGACGTTTTACAACTATGACGTAATAGTTGCCAAACACGCTTCGTTGCGCGCCGACCATTTTGTTTCTTTCAGTGCTGGCATTTTATTTAAATCTATCTGTGCTTTTTTCGGATTACATACTTTGTGAGACTATTTACTGTCTTGATATTGCTACTTTATGTTTATTTTATAATAACATGGTTTACTGCATTGCTTATGGTTGTAAAAACGGTTCAGCATCTGGCAAAAGTTTTTTTTCGTTTTCCCGCAAGGAGAAGGAACCGGCAAGATGGCGAGAGTGGGTGTGGATGGTCAATAGGAAGAACAGGACACCTTCACACCATGCAAAGCTTTGTGAAGATCACTTTGAACGCTCATGTTTTATGTTGGATCCCACTGTTTTGGAATCCGTGGGTTTCAAGCCAGGTAGGTTGAGACTGAAAAAAACCATCGGCAGTAGACAGGATTGTCCCTACGATGGTATTTTAGAAACCTCAACCTCGACCAAATAAACATTATGATTTGTAAATAAAATTGTAAACAAACCCAAACCAAATGAACAGTGTCGTGTGGAAAGAACAAATTGAACTTTAACCAAGTAGGTAGTGTAATATCTTGTAAAATGCTAGAAAAACCTCACACCAAATTAAAAACGTAATTATTTCCACTTTGTAAAAAATAAAGACCAAATTAAAAGAAAAAGAAAAACGAATTATGTACACGCACTACTAAATAAACATCTTTAGCGTAAAGTAACTTTTTCTGTTGAAGTAGCCGCTATGTACTACCCTAATTTGAAGTGTTTCGAATTGGCCCTTGTCCAGTACTTCGCTTTTAATTCTCACCGTCTTTTTGTATTAGCTTTTATCACAAACAGTTCAGTTTGTCTTTGTAAGACGTCGGTCACTTTTATTACTTTTCATGTCCTACAAGCGGAGATTCGGCGATTTTATTGCCCGGAGGTGTAATTCCTGTCAACATAGATCTTATGTTGACATTATGTTGGATCGCGGATTGATATGCCTTAAAGCGTTGTCGTGCTGGGTAAGAAATAGTTCGTAGGTTTATTTACGTCAATTGACGGGTGGTTTTGTTTGGTGGTATACTCTTATACCTTACTATTTTAAGTGTGTATTAGAAGGAAAGTTTCATCGCTAAATAAGAATTATCTATGTGGAGCTGGTTAATAAACAAGATGGGGATGGAAGTAGATATAACTTGATACAACTAATGGCCGTATAGCAGGCTTAAGTCGTCTCAAGTTTATATGGAGAACCAAGTCCCTACATTATTGGCTTCCCTAGTTTCTCTGTAGAAACTTCGCGTTTAAATAGAATCTCGTCTTTCATCCATATAACTTTTTTTCAATTAACTATAAAATCCTACGTTTGTTACTTACTATATAAATATAATAGTACTGTGTTGTATGTCCATGTCACTATTTATCAATATAAATATAACAGCACTGTCTGTTGTTTGTCCGTGTAACTACCTTAAAAGGTGTGGATGTTTCTCCACCAAATATAGTGTGAAGGTTTGCTGGTTCCGTGCGGATACATGCAAACTTACGATTTTAGGTTTTCTGTTCTGCATTTTTTTTGACGATTTTGTGTTAGCGTGTGAGCTCGATCACATATAAGAGAATCAACTTTTCATAAATGACGAATCTTCCAACCAGGAGACAAGAACTCTAGATAATTTTAAAATAGAGTAAGATTTTAAAACTGGAAATTCTGGTTCCATTTATTTTGTTAGTTAGGAAGCGAGTAATATATTAATTTTATTATCCATGTAAATACTTGACTGATGTGTGATAATAACTAAACTTAGCACTTCAGAAACTATTTAACCTCGAAGTTCAAAGAGAGTCCATTTCAATTTACACTTTGGTCAGCATGACCCAACAAGACACGTTGATCAAAGTGTACATTAAACTGGACTACCTTTGAAATTGTGGCCTGGCATAACCAAGCGCGTAAGGCGTGCGACTCGTAATTCGAGGGTCGCGGGTTCGCGCCCGCGTCCCGCTAAACATGCTCGCCCTTCCAGCCGTGGGGGTGTATAATTTTACGGTCAATCCCACTGTTCGTTGGTAAAAGAGTAGCCCAAGAGTTGGCGGTGGGTGGTGATGACTAGCTGCCTTCCCTCTAGTCTTACACTGCTAAATTAGGGACGGCTAGCACAGATAGCCTTCGAGTAGCTTTGTGCGAAATTCCAAAAAACAAAACAAATCCTTTGAAATTAAACAGTTCTTTGGACACCAGGTTTATCATGTCATAGCCGGCATTTTTTTTTCCCCTTCACGTATCTGGCGCGTGTAGGTTTTTTCTCAGTGTCAAAACAACACGTTCTCACCAACAATATGTTTCATCTCTGTGATTACACTACGTAATACAAATTTTGTTCCTGGATAGTATGTTATTTCTTAATTGTAAATATACACATTTTCATTTACATAAGGTCTTAATAAAACAACATACGAATCAAGATTTACGTGTATTTATACTAAAGTTATACAAAAATGTTTAGAAAGTGAGTAGTTTTTCGAGATTTGCGACTCTAATGTAAATCACTTTCACGTATCAGGTCACATATTAAAGTTTGAAGAAAAAATAGGTCTTTTCCATTTATTTTAGGCATAAGTAATTGGGAAATAACACTTTCTGTCTAGGAACAAGAAAAAGTAAATATTGTGTTATATAGTGTTATTGGTGTTTGTACTATTGTGTTACAGTGTTATTAGTGTTTGTATTATTGTGTTACACAGTGTTATTAGTGTTTGCACTATTGTGTTACATAGTGTTATTGGTGTTTGTACTATTGTGTTACAGTGTTATTAGTGTTTGTACTATTGTGTTAAATAGTGTTATTGGTGTTTTTGCTGTTGTGTTACATGGTGTTATTGGTGTTTGTGCTGTTGTGTTACATAGTGTTATTGGTGTTTGTGCTGTTGTGTTACATAGTGTTATTGGTTGGATCAAGGGCTATGTTCACTTCTGTCCATTTGTTTTTTCCAAGTAGCCAACTCCACATAGATTATGTATTCAGCGATAAAAGTTTTTCTTTCTTTCTTTCTTCTTGATGACGTACGTGGGTTACTACGTCATAGTATGTATTATACAGCTTTATAAATTTTGGATAAGTAATAAAAACAAATATCCATAATCGTGCAGTCTGTTTTGGTCTATAAAATGATGACAACGTTATAGTTACTGCTAAAATTAGGTAGGCGGGCCCGGCACGGCCAGGTGGTTAAGGCACTCGTAGTTTGAGGGTCGCGGTTTCGAACCCCCGTTACGTCAGACATGCTCGCTCTTTCTGCCGTGGGAGGCGTTATAATGTTACGATCAATCCCGCTATTCGTTGGTAAAAAGAGTAGCCCAAGAGTTGGCGGTGGGTAGCGATGACTAGCTGTCTTCTCTCTAGTCTTACACTGCTAAATTAGGAATGGCTAGCGCAGATAGCTCTCGTGTAGCTTTGCGCGAATTTCAGACCAAACAAACAAATCTCGGTCACAGTATCATCAGACATGAAACCAATCAAACCAACTAGGTAGGCGTTAGGCCAGTTGGAAACAGATCACGATGAAAAAGAATAAGAAATCTTGGGACGCTCTGGATAGCTTAAAAGCGGCTATACCAGATGGCTCTTCGTATCTAGTTTCTGATGACCTGTGGAGAAGAAAATACAGAACGGGTTTTGTATTGCTTTAATACTGCGCCCGTGTCGTCCCTACATAATGTGTATGTGACTTTTATATGCAAAAACGGCTCGTTTGGGTTGAGAAAATATTTTACATAGAAGAGCGAACAACGTTTCGATCTTCTTCGTCATCGTCAGGTTCACAAAGAAAGAGGTAACTGACCGGAAGCTGACCACATGTTTGGAAGGGGTTGTGTAACTGAGTGTCGCAACGTAGAGGGCGGTGTTAGATGTTTGAATATATAACTTCATCTATAATATTAATATAGGTATAATGGCGTTCCTTTATATTGGTTTATTTTGGGTTTAAGTTGTTGTATAAGTAAGGCTTACTTAACGAGCCGTTTTTGCATATAAAATTCTCAACAAGTGGGTTTCTCGACATCACTGTGTGTGTATGTGACTGAACTCTTCGATAATCTGTTTGAGGAGTGGCAGTGCTTTGTACCTCGTTATCTTAGCCTTTAATAATTTAAACAGCCCTGAGAGTTATTATAACTCACGATCAAAAAGCAATAATTAAGAACTAACTGAAACAGTACAATAGCACGTGCTGAATCTATATTGATATAAGGAAGCAATGCAAACTCAGTTATTGAACTTAAAACTCTACGTCGTTTCATTAGTGAGACCGTTGTGGTTTTGTTAGTTTGTCTTACTAGTGTTGTTTTAGTTTGTTTCCTGGTTAAACAGGTGTAATTTCAGATGTCTGGAAATATCGTGTTGACAGAGTTGATTACTCTGTTTCAGAAAGTGTAGGCAAAGTTCTGCCCCCCCACCAAATAGCTGTTTATGTTAACACACCTCTGGAGTAAAATAGACGTGTATGATAATACACCTCTTTACTAAAGTAGCTGTTTATGATAATACACCTCTGTACTAAGGTAGCTGTTTATGTTAACACACCTCTGGAGTAAAATAGACGTGTATGATAACACACCTCTTTACTAAAGTAGCTGTTTATGTTAACACACCTCTGGAGTAAAATAGACGTGTATGATAACACACCTCTGTACTAAAGTAGCTGTTTATGTTAACACACCTCTGGAGTAAAATAGACGTGTATGATAACACACCTCTGTACTAAAGTAGCTGTTTATGTTAACACACCTCTGGAGTAAAATAGACGTGTATGATAATACACCTCTTTACTAAAGTAGCTGTTTATGATAATACACCTCTGTACTAAGGTAGCTGTTTATGTTAACACACCTCTGGAGTAAAATAGACGTGTATGATAACACACCTCTGTACTAAAGTAGCTGTTTATGTTAACACACCTCTGGAGTAAAATAGACGTGTATGATAATACACCTCTTTACTAAAGTAGCTGTTTATGATAATACACCTCTGTACTAAGGTAGCTGTTTATGTTAACACACCTCTGGAGTAAAATAGACGTGTATGATAACACACCTCTTTACTAAAGTAGCTGTTTATGTTAACACACCTCTGGAGTAAAATAGACGTGTATGATAATACACCTCTGTACTAAGGTAGCTGTTTATGTTAACACACCTCTGGAGTAAAATAGACGTGTATGATAACACACCTCTTTACTAAAGTAGCTGTTTATGTTAACACACCTCTGGAGTAAAATAGACGTGTATGATAATACACCTCTTTACTAAAGTAGCTGTTTATGTTAACACACCTCTGGAGTAAAATAGACGTGTATGATAACACACCTCTGTACTAAGGTAGCCGTTTATGTTAACACACCTCTGGAGTAAAATAGACGTGTATGATAATACACCTCTTTACTAAAGTAGCTGTTTATGATAACACACCTCTGTACTAAGGTAGCCGTTTATGTTAACACACCTCTGGAGTAAAATAGACGTGTATTATAACTGTTTTTTTCACGTAACATTTTATTAACAAATTTCTGTTTCAGAACAACGTCTTTCCTTAGATAAAGAATAAAAGTCAACTTGATAACCATGTGAATATACATTTCCCATGATGCTCTCAACTTGATAACCATGTGAATATACATTACCCATGATGCTCTCAACTTGATAACCATGTGAATATACATTACCCATTATGCTCTCAACTTGATAACCATGTGAATATACATTACCCATGATGCTCTCAACTTGATAACCATGTGAATATACATTACCCATGATGCTCTCACCTACAGAGACTAGAATACGCTATTACAGCTGATGACATTTCATTTTCGGTCGTAATCCCAATAATATATCACGTGGTATGGCCAATTTAAAAGGTTTAGGTTAGTATTAATTTACAAGAAAAGAAGACACTTCAAAAAGAGTAAGTTAATGTAAGGATGGCTAATATCCATCCTTCAGAAACAATGCAAACAAGTTAGTCGGGATGGCATTTGTATGATTTCTGCATGATAACAAAGGCACAGAGTGTAGACGAATGTTAACAGACAAAAACAGGATGAGTTAAACTTATTTGTGATTGAATAGTTATGTGTACTGCTACAGGTTAATTTTTGCCTGTGTGATATCTTTATAAGAGGAAATACTGCATAATATCTAATGACTAAGTGAAGAAATGCGAGAAATACCATTTCCATGAACAATCTAAGCTGTTCCTACCTTTCTGATATACAAAATTAACAACACAGAATAATCTCTGTAATAATAGAAATTGTAAAAGTAGAGATTTTAAATATTCTAATTAGTACTGTTAACGAAAATAACAAGTGAAGGTGTAATTGTGACATACCTTACTGGCCTGGCATGGCCAAGCGCGTAAGGCGTGCGACTCGTAACCCGAGGGTCGCGGGTTCACGCCCGCGTCGCGCTAAACATGCTTGCCCTCCCAGCCGTGGGGGCGTTATAATGTAACGGTCAATCTCACTATTCGTTAGTAAAAGAGTAGCCCAACAGTTGGCGGTGGGTGGTGATGACTAGTTGCCTTCCCTCTAGTCTTACACTACTAAATTAGGGACGGCTAGCACAGATAGCCCTCGAGTAGCTTTGCACGAAATTCATAAACAAATACATGATATCAAAATTCTACTAAATTACATCGTCCCGACTACATCATTTTAAAACTTCAAGGTTCTTTAATAATTTCGTGTTTCATAACTAGAAGGTTGTAGCAAAACTGAATGTATTACAACTGGAAGGTTTCGTACAACAATTTAAATCATTCATTGTTTCTTTATTGTTTCGAATTAAACACAAAGCTACACAATGGGTTATCTGTGCTCTACCCACCACAGGTATTGAAACCCGGATTTTGGCGTTGTAAGTCCCCAAACGTGCCGCTGAGTAACTGGGGGCAAATCGTTCATAACTACGAGATTAAGTTATCTTGTAACAATTACGTCTTTCAGAGCTTAACAACCAAGCCATTTCATAACTTCAAGATTTTAATATAACTAACTACTTCATAGCTTCAAGGCTATCACGTAACTGTGGTGATCTTTCAAACCATAAGGTTCGTTTGTAGCAATTACGGCCTTCGTAACCACGAGTAATCTGAGGATCGTGGGTTCGAATCCTCGTCACACCAAACATGCTCGTCCTTTCAGCCGTGGGGGCGTTATAATATTACGGTCAATCCAACTACCCGTTGGTAAAAGAGTAGCCTAAGAGTTGGCGATGTGTCGTGATGACTAGATGTCTTACACTGCTAACTTAGGTATAGCTAGCGCAGATAGCCCTCGTGTAGCTCTGCGCGAAATTCAACAAACCGAACTACAAGGTTGTATTGTTATAACTACGTTCTGTCACAATTGCGGGCTTTAAAACACCACCACCTCAGGATGAACTGTTGTTAAGCAGCGAATGAGAAACTATGGTTATACTTTACATAAGCAGTTGATGGACGTGAACAGTTGGAGTTGATTCCAGTTTAATCAGAAAGAAAGATGTTCTGAACGTGAAAGCAAGTATTCAAGAGTCATGCTAACAACGTCAAATTGTGTGGGGAACGTGTCGAGTTTTTCTCTTGTGGTCATTAGCACGACCAGCACTTGTCTTGCGTGTTCTGTCACCAAGGGATACGTATAGCGCACAGAGAGACGAAGCTTCATTTATTACCGTGAAGTGAAGTGACTTTCGTTAGAATTAAATTATCTTTCTGTTGCGTTGCCTCAAATTAGCTCAGTCGAAACGTCACGGGGCGTTAATAACAAAGTTCGTAAAGCTCGTGGCAACCGTTATACTTGTTTATCACATAATTCACCTACACACTTTTCATTCCCAACATAGGAAAGGCAACATATGTATTGTTTGATAGATTGTTTGGACAGGGTATTCGTAATGAAACTTCGTCCTTTCGAAACGTCGTCACCTACACTTGTGTCTCCGCAACAGGCAGTTACCGTCCATTCGGCAAAGTTTCATCACGTAATATACGACTTACATTTATCCAAGACGCAGTATGATTAGAGCTGGTTTTGTGCGAAAGGCCTCGTCAGCACTAGATACGATAGGTGTAGTGTGGTTAACGTATTCGTCTTTGCTTTCACTCGTGAGTTCGATCAGTTGTTTTTTTCGTTCACCTTGTGGTTGCTTCATTGGCTTTGGGAAGAAGACTCGCTAGTTATTCTCAATGATAGTATAAGGTTCCCGTATTGACCCGATTATAGGACGATATCGAGTATAAGGCGACCCCCATTTAAATAAAAAGCATGGAAAAGAAACACATTAGTGTTATAACGCCCTTATTTTAGGTCCATAAAATCAATACTAAAAAAGAATAAAAGTTGACCTTGAGCGGACATCTGTCTGCGCATTCGTTGTTATATGTTTTAATAACTGCATTTTTAATGCGATGTTTTTATATTAATAGTTAGGTTGTAAAATTCACAGTCGTCTTACAATTGGAGCTAATGCGGTTATTAAAACATATAATAATAAATGTAAGTAACTAACAGATGTTTAAATATTTTTTTATTCTTACCGTAAAAATCTTACTTTAAATACTTAGATACATTCGATAATAATTAATTTTTTTCACACAATAAAAGTTGATCTTCGTGAAAATTAGTGATAGGTATATATGTATATGTAGTGCTTAAAGCACTGCTGTGTTTATTGTATACCAGATAGCTTGATTGATGAGCTCTGGTATTGGGCGAAAGGCGTCATCGCTATTAAATGTGGCATACGTAACGTGGTTAATATATTATTTATTTTCATTTGTGGATGTTAAGAAATACTGCAATTTTCTTTCGTTAAAACATCAGTACATTTGTTGAAACCTAGCATGGCCAGGTGGTTAAGACACTTGACTCATAATTTGAGAGTCGTGGTTTCGAATCCCCGTCACACCAAACATGCTCGTCCTTTCAGTCGTGGGGCGCTATAATGTTACCATCAGTTCTATTACTGGTCTGTAAAAGGGTAGTGCAAGAGTTGGCTGTGGGTATTGATGACTAGCTGCCTTCCCTCTAGTCTTACACTGCTAAATTAGGGACGGCTAGCACGGATAGCTCCGTATAGCTGTGCGCGAAATTCAAAAACGAAGATCTATCAGTGATGCGACAGGATTTTCTTAGTATGCTGATTTTTGTAAGTTTTAAACCAACTTTCACCTTTTTAAAGCCCTTTAACTCACTAATATACAAACGTGAAATTATATATCGTAATGACTTAGACTCAGGATAAAAACCGAACTGAACTATATACCATCTACAAAACTTGCCCTCACACCTAAAGGACATTCAATGTGGAGCATGTTTACTGGGACAGCGGGTGTGAATTATGTTTACTAGGATTCAGAATGTGAAGTGTGTTTACTAGGATAGTTGGTGTGAAGTGTGATTTGTACGATACTGAATGTGAAGGATGTTTACTAGGATAATTGGTGTGAAATGTGGTTTGTACGATACTGAATTGAAGTGTGTTTACTAGGATAATTGGTGTGAAGTGTGGCTTGTACGATACTGAATGTGAAGTGTGTTTACTTGGATAATTGGTGTGAAATGTGGTTTGTACGATACTGAATTGAAGTGTGTTTACTAGGATAATTGGTGTGAAGTGTGGCTTGTACGATACTGAATGTGAAGTGTGTTTACTTGGATAATTGGTGTGAAGTGTGATTTGTACGATACTGAAAGTGAAGTGTGTTTACTTGGATAATTGGTGTGAAATGTGGTTTGTACGATACTGAATGTGAAGTGTGTTTACTGGGATAGTTGATGTGAAGTGTGTTTTCTGGGATACAGTACGTGAAGTTATGTTCTTTGTGATACAGGGTGTGAAGTGTGTTTTATGACATACTGGACGAGAAGGACATTCTTTAAGCTAATGTTTCGTACAGTACTGAACGTTGTCATGACATCTAGAGCATTCTGCGACGCTTGTATTTATTGGTTTATTACGTTTCGCGCTACCTACGTCAGCATCCTTACTTTATAAGTGATAGAAGGCAGCTGACTAACACTTTATTAAATTTTATCAGCCGTATCTGTGAACTGAATTCATTTGATAAACAAAATAATATCTTATTGGAATTTGAGTAAAAATATAACAAAAACGTAATGTTCATTCATAGAAGCATTCAGTACGTTTGCTTACGGTTCATTAAGTTTTTCTATAACAATTCAAGTCTGTATTCCACAGATATGGCCCGGCATGGCCAAGCGCGTTAAGGCGTGTGCTTCGTAATCCGAGGGTCGCGGGTTCGCGCCCGAGTCGTGCCAAACATGCTCGCCCTCCCAGCTGTGGGGGCGTTGCAATGTGACGGTCAATCCCACTATTCGTTGGTAAAAGAGTAGCCCAAGAGTTGGCGGTGGGTGGTGATGACTAGCTGCCTTCCCTCTAGTCTTACACTGCTAAATTAGGGAAGGCTAGCACAGATAGCCCTCGAGTAGCTTTGTGCGAAATTCAAAAACAAACAAACAATAACCCTAAACCTGTTTTAATAAAAGCACGTGGAAAATGGCAGGTTCGCTTAGAAAATATTAACCACATATTTGAAACTTGAGGAATGTTGAAGACTGCAATTCTTCCTTATTGGAGCGGCAGTGCCTGAAATATGTGTCTGCTTACATGGTTATATTCGGGTTTCGAACCGCCTGTAGCGTAATGTCCACATTCTTCGTTCAACGACTCACTGTTCAGTCGTAGACGACGTTGTGTCATTGCGTAAATGAATATAGGAAAGCTACCCAGCATGACTTGCGAAATACTAGATAAGCGAATTATTTAAGTTCCATTCTGGTAGCAAAACGCATCCGTCCTTTCAGTCGTATGTTAACAGTGTCATTAGTAAGTTTTGTAAGTTTCGTGTCGTGAAATTCTCAAAATTTTAAACTTTTATTTCGGTGTGTCAAGGAATGCTATAGAGCTATTCGATGTATAGATAGCGTAACGTATAATATATTTTATTTATATTAATAGTTATCCAGTGCATACAATTTCATTTTTTTTTTGCATTTGTGTTGAGCGTATGATAATAGTGTTGTGACGGCTTGTTACCTTTATAATGTGATCGCATGTATTAACACTGTTGTGACTACTTGTTATTTTAACGATATATTCGTACGTTTTAACGCTGTTCTAACCACTTGTTTGTTTAACATGAAACTTACCTTTCTCAACGAATGAGAAACATTCCATTTTTATGCATGTATTTGTTTAACTCTTTATGTCGTGTTGCACCTGCAACGTTCTCAGACAGTTGTAATTCCTAGGGTTCAGAGGAGATGAAGAAGGGGATGTAATCATTATCTGGCCTATCTGTCTCCCCAAGGAGTTCAGAGTGCTGTTTGAAATTGGGAGACCTCATATATATATAAGGTTTCCCCGTGTAATGATACAAAAAAACTGATTGGTTGCAAGCCAAAGGTGCTTATTGGCATTTTGCCAGGTGTTAGTAGCAATACTCTAATGATTAATATGGTGTGGCTGTTGATTTCGTTTCTCCTTAAGACATCGTCGACTTCATTCACTTGCATGGCGATCGTTATATGGAGAATTCTTTTGTCGTGGATAAACTTTATATAAAATAAGGCATGTCTGATATTCCAGCCGAGACTTAGAACTGTTTTCCAGAGAAATCTTCAAGGTTTCATAAGGATACGACGTTTGTTATCGTTAGCTGGACCATTTGGTTTACTATATTTAAGTCGTTAGAAGTTTAATATGGCGGAGAGGCTTAACTTGTCACCGTATATCACTTAGGAAGTTGTTGGTTTGTTTTTTTTATGTAGTTGTGAATCTTTGTTGAAAATAAACTGCTCGTGCTCGTCAAATTACTGGTATAATGGTTCGAAATAAAAACACTCGTGCTCTCTAGAAATAACCACCTACTGGTAGGTTAACAGAAAACTCCATAAAAAGTGTGTCGTGTGTGGATGTATACACACTTATCCCAGCATAATCAAACATTCATTTATTTAACATTAAAGATCATGTGAACAAAGATAACTGAAATCTTCATTGTAATTGGTTGTTATTCTGTCAAAATAAATTTTCTGTGTTTATTAAATTGCAACTATAAACCACTATATAAACGATATAACAGAAATCTTCATTGTAATTGGTTGTTATTCTGTCAAAATAAATTATCTGTGTTTATTAAATTGCAACTATAAACCACTATATAAACGATATAACAGAAATCTTCTTTGTAATTGTTTGTTATTTTTCGTGGTAAATTTTAAAAGTAATTAAATTATTTATGAGTATACGCCCCCCCAGTGGCTCAGCGGTATGTCTGCGGACTTACACGCTAAAATCCGGGTTTCGATACCCGTGGTGGGCAGAGCACAGATAGCCCATTGTGTAGCTTTGTGCTTAGCAATTTATGAGTATTGTGTTTGCAACCATCGACCATTGGATACATAAGTGTTTCGTATTTGTTAAAATGTATTTATTTATCTTACCTCTTTTCTACCTCGGGTACATTTTTAGCCCTCCAGGTATGATTACTGTTAGATCACTCCTTTTAGGCTTAATTGTATAGAAATTAAGTAAATATGCCTGGATAGAATTATATATAGGGCATAGTTTGAGTGGAAGTCTTTTTGCTGTCTTCTTTTCTCTCTCTCTCTCTCTGCTGTTCAAAAATGTTAGAATTGTGCGAATGAGGATATCTCAAGATTTTTATACAGGGTGCCCCGTAAGTCCCTACCCATCCGTATGTTATCATGTTATATTCAATTACGCATGTATTACATTTTTGTTTCTTTTTCTTCAGAGAATTATTGATGATCTAAGGTCATTTACACTGAAGAGAGTGTTGTGACCAGTACGTGGGCACATGAGCTCAAGAATACTGGTGACAGCACACAGATACACTGGACACGTAAGATATATAGATGGGTAGAAACTTACGGGCCATTCTGTAGAAATTAAGAATATTTTCATTTAATTTTGATTCAGTTGTTATTTACATTATATAACGACTTCTTTATATTTAAATATTTTAGGTTTCAAGTACAAGTATATTTTTTCATACCGTGTTTTGATAGGGGACAGTTTATCGTTAGTAACAGCTAATCGACTAAACTGCAAAATGACCATTCTTTGCTTTCCCGCCGCAAATCGAAACCCGAGTTTTAGAAGTGTTAGTCGTGAGAACGTTTACCAGTTTAGGTACAGCTAGATTATTACAACAAGCTTGTCTTGTAACAAAATGAAATGTTACAGAAAATGAGTAGATAACGGATAAAAGCAGAGAATTTGTTGGCTGCTAAGATAACCTCTCGTTATATAACGTAAAGCTCATCCAGACAACAGTTCGTATATACGTTTTATTGTCAGATAATTACAATAGTAAAGTTTTACTTATCTTCACGAATTAATTATAACGGTTATAAGATGAGTTTTGTTTTCTACTAAAGTTATGTCTTAAAACAATTGGTTAAATTTATTTTTAGCATGAAGGTCTTGTGCAGTTTATACAGTGCTTTGCAAAAATACCCCCCGATCTGGTAATAACTTTAGGTAATACCCCCCGATCTGATAAAAACGTTAGGTAATACCCCCCGATCTGATAAAAACGTTAGGTAATACCCCCTGCTGGTAATAACTTTAGGTAATATACATCTGGTAATAACTTTAGGTAATACCCCTCGTGCTGGTAATAACTTTAGGTAAACCCCCCTCGTGCTGGTAATAAGGTTAGGTATTTTCTTGTGAATATCATAACTCAAATGACGAAACATAATTATTATATTAATCTCAGATGAGGTTATAATGGTTACTAAAACAAAAGCTGTGTCCTTATCCTACTTAATTATAGAACACAAAATAATATTGAAACAACATGTTGCAAAAATCTTCAACGTGATTATGAAGTTAATATTTAGTTAAAGCTACTTTGACAGTAATGACTGTTGAAAGTAGTTTTTGATAACCTTTGCAAGAAAACACCTAAAGTTAATTACTAGGGAGTGTAGACTTTTGCAAGGCGTTGTGTATCATTATATGGCTTCTGTACCAATTCTAGATTTTATTAAATGGAAAGCTTCTTCTTCTGGCCTTTTGCTGCATTATATTTTGTTATCACAAAAGTAGTGGAGATATTTATTTATTTTTAATCCGTTTCTTTTTGCGTCAGGTCAACATGTTTCATAAATGTGTAACACCTTTGAACCATTACTTCTAATAAAGCGGATAATTTAACTAATGACTGTATTTTGAAATATCAGTTATCAACCTAACACCGAAAGTGAACGGCGAATGAATCATTGTATTAATAGATAAGTTTTATTTCATTTTGTAGAGAAGATACGATTGTCAATAAAGACGCACTTTCTACAAGTTTAGCTGAAAGCTTTGAGCATTGTCCCGCCACAGATATCGCTGAAACAACTACAATGAGGCCTAGCGAGGACTTGTTAACGTGGTGTAAAGAGATAACAAGAACATACCGAGGAGTTAAAGTTACAAATATGACCACCTCTTGGAGAAATGGCATGGCATTCTGTGCAGTTATACACCATTTTCGTCCTGACTTGATCGATTTTTCTTCTCTTTCACCACATGATATCAAAGGGAATTGTAAAAAGGTATGTTACTGCCTGATAGTGATAATGTATGGTTGTTTCTATATACATTTGTTATTGTTTAGTGAGTGTAGTAAGTAACAGTCTTAAAACGGCTGTTATGGGTATTAAAACTTTCAGTAAAATAAAGTAGAAAATAACGTTTCTCACTTCTTAGGCCATCTTCAGGTTAACAGAGTTTTAATATCCACACCAGCAGTCTTGAGATACATTTTTACTTCAAGTTGATTTCTCGTCATCAGAAAGTAACGGTCCATAACCCAGCTGTAGGATATAAAGAAACACACCACACTGATGGTGAAACCAGAGTGAAGTGATCAAACGTTGTTTCTTTGGTGTAATTTAAGGTGTGATAAAATAAAAATATGGCAATATAAAATGCATTTTGTGATAAATACACCTTTAGAAATTAATCGTTTTTTTACATTTTTAGGCTTATCGTAATTTCTGAAACAGTGGCACCTAGCGTTACCATGTCAGTTTAATCGGAAAGATTTATCTGATTAATTCAATTTAGAGATTAACGTGATGCAGATAACCGAGTGAAACTTTACAACAAAGGATATTGCGCGTGTTTTCTAAATCAAATTTTACATCACTGGTTACTGTTAACATTTTTTAAATGAAATTTGAAAATTTACATCACCGAGTAATACTTGTATATTTGACTAAGGATTATATCTGTTAAATATTTTACATATCTTTAAAAATAATGTTTTCTTGTTGACAGTTGGATTTTGCTGTTTGTGAATAATTTTAATTGAGAAATATAAGGAACAGATGTATATTATTAAGCGAGATGTTTTATTAAATGTAAGATACATTATAATTTTCAAATTGTGTTACACCTCCCATATATATATATATATATATATATGTGTGTGATGTACGTGTGTACATATAATTTAGTCTTAAAAATATCTTTATAATCTTAAATACAATATTTAATACTTTGCAAGATTGTAATCTCTTCTCTGTTACATCTTTTCTTTTCAAATTATGTTGAAAATTTTATCCTCTGATTTGTAAAATAATTTCCATAAAAATTAGTGCATGTCGTTGATTTAAATGTGTTTTTCATTTATTTCAAGGCCTTTGATGCTGCTTTTAGCTTGGGTATTCCTAGGCTTATTGAACCCTCAGATATGGTGATATTAAATGTTCCAGACAAACTTGCGGTGATGACCTACCTTTACCAACTTCGTGCTCATTTCACCGGTCTTCAAGTTAAAGTTCAGCATATAGGTCAAACAGCGATTGACTCCACTTACACAGTTCGAGAGCCTGACAGCGATGAGGACAGTTTAACTTCACTCCCATTGGCTAGTTTATCCTTTCCAGAATCTTCCAAGAAAGAGCTGTCTGATCTCCACAGTACCACAGTAGACCCTGGTGCTGTGACATCCAAACAGTCTTTCAAAACACACCATCAAATTGAGCCCATAAAACCTGATTCTAGTCAAAATATCCAGAAAATAGAGCCAGAACTACTTCCACCAGTATCTGTTGAGTCTTCACAGGTGGACACAAAACCCAAATACAAGGGAGAAGAGGAGATTGACTTAGCTAACTTTAAGATCAACAGTGGCATTTTAAATCTTCCCAAGAACTTTGACAAAGATGGTTCTCAGCCCAGCACTCAAGAACAAAGCAGGACTTCTACTGACGAGAAACCCAAATTGATGACTCGTAAACAGTTAATGAACCCATTTGATTCTGATGAAGAGGAAGAAGAACTGACAGCTTATAGTCAAGTGTCTGCCCCACCGGTATCTGTTGAAGATGCTCATCCAGTTGTCGTCACTTCGATAAGTTCTACAGAAACGCAGGCTTTGGACTATGTTTCAGTACCTCAAGAATATGTCAGAAGACCACAAAAGGTGCCATCCTGTTATTCTCATGCTGAGAAAAGTGCCTCTGAACCACATGTGGAGAGACCATCGCCTTTGGAGGAAGACGTGTCCATGGATGAAGTTCCTGGTTTGTTAGATTTGTCACCTACAAAGTTGAATAGGGCTCAGTCACTACATAGTGATCAGCCTGTGGTACGTGTACGTGTTAATGTTGTTATCACTTACATTGTTTCATAAGTTTTAATTTCTGTTTTAGTTGCAATAGAAGAGATAAATTTGGTTTAGTTTTCACAGTGATTGTAAAAGTGATTTTGTTTTATAGTAACCACAAAACAGTTACTTAATTACAGGTAATAGTTTTGGTTATTTATTTACATTGTAGTTACAGAATTGTTCATTTTTAATTTTTTCTATGGAGTTTATTAATATTCTTCAGAGTTATTAGAGATAAATTAAAAGTGGGGAGAGATAAAATTTATTTCACAGAGCTGAGCAAGGTAATGTGAGTCACAAGTACATCCATTATGGCCTTCAAGGTTTGACTTAGGCTCTGGTCACAGAGCTGAGCAAAGGAATGTTAGTCACAAGTACATCCATTATGGCCTTCAAGGTTTGACTTTGGCTCTGGTCACAGAGCTGAGCAAGGGAATGTTAGTCACAAGTACATCCACTATGGCCTTCAGGGTTTGACTTAGGCTCTGGTCACAGAGCTGAACAAGGAATGTTAGTCACAAGTACATCCACTATGGCCTTCAGGGTTTGACTTAGGCTCTGGTCACAGAGCTGAGCAAGGGAATGTTAGTCACAAGTACATCCACTATGTCCTTCAAGGTTTGACTTAGGCTCTGGTCACAGAGCTGAACAAGGGAATGTTAGTCACAAGTACATCCACTATGGCCTTCAAGGTTTGACTTAGGGCTGTGAAAGCTCTTTGGTTTTGGATTAAATTTTATGGGTTTACATTTTTTTTCTGAGAGTAAGTTTCTTAATTTTGAAATATTTTAGTAGCACAGACTGAAACATGCCCATCAGACACATACACACTTCTGTGTTATTTTTTCTCTTATTTGTCCAGCGTCACCTGTCGAGACAGGAAGAGTTGAAAGAACGTGCCCGACAGCTGCTTGAGCAAGCAAGGCGAGAAGCAGCCACTAAAGCAACTCTAAAGAAACCATCACATCAGCTTGGTGAAGTAAGGAGTTTTGAATTTTGTTAACTCACATTAACCTTCTAAGAGTCAGTTTTGAGGATCTTCACGTAAAGTTCATACAGTTAAAATGTTTATACATGAGAAGGCAAAAGCTCGATGGAAGCACTAGTTACAATTTACTCCCATGAGCTTAATAACAGAATTGAAAATCAAAGAAACTTTTCTCCTGGTTAGCAATCATCAAATAATCCCTGTTATTTTCAAAATATCATGCAGTAATGATGTAAACTCAGAAAGAACAAGATAGTTTGCTGATGTATTTCCTAGATGTTTATTGTAATGAAGATCTCGGAGGTTTATGATTACCCTACAAGTTTAACGATCAACATTTATTACCTTTTACCTCCTAGCTGTCTTCAGCTACACGTAAAACAACAACTAATCAACATAAATATTTATCATATAGTTTTTCTTATTAATAGAAATTAAATTGGAGTCTGCAGTCAGAGACACTTCTGTACGATAGTTATTGCCTATCAAAGTAAATATCTTTTACCTATTCATGCAGGAGGGTTATTGGTGATAGAATATTTAATTATAGTAATGTGTCAGATAACATAATGAGGAATCACATGGCATTTTGTCATCTCTCTTTCTCTTTAAAAATGTAATTCAGAACCTTATTTCTTTTATTAATTATGTACACAATGGTAATTAATGACTCAACATTATTATTAATGTTGATAGAAAAAGATCCTAAATTTTGGGTTTCCTGGTTTCTATACCCATGGTGGACATGGAACAGAGAGTCCTTTGTATAGCTTTGCACTTAACTGCAAACAAATTTAAATTTTGGAATCGAGCTAAAAGAGCAATTGATGAATTTTCCGATGAAACGTTGCACAAACAGCGTCTAAAATGGAATTTAAAAGTATCCTCACTTAAGAAATGACTAAATAAAGTTGGACATAATCCACAAATGGATAAAATATTTAAAGTTTAACATTAATAACATTGAAGAAGTTTTAAGTATAAAGCAATCGTTAAGTATTTCGATTTCTTAAATAGTTAAGTACATCATAACTCATACCAACAATGCAATTAATACTTTGTTTTTACCATGTAAAAGTTTTGTGTTACAACCTTTGCAGTGAAGCAAAATTCAGTTTAAAAAATTTTAAACTGTCAGGTAACAAGGGACATAACTATTTCGGCATCAGATAGGAACTCATACAGTTTGGTTTCAGTTTCATGCAGTCAGATAATGTTATACCTAAATTGTTTTAGAAACTCAAACTACTTAAAACAACAATTAAAATAGGCTTAGAGCTGGAGATAGAATAACTATGACTAAGCATGTGTTAGTTCTGGTTGGTAACGGTCCAAAGCACATTAAGTCTAAAGAGTGTTTAATCAGGTGTTTTTTAAGTATTATCCGAGAAAACCCCAGTTTTAATCTGTTCATTGTAAAATGTATCTCTGTTGAGTTTGGAGAAAATAGAAGTAAAGGCATTCAGGCTAAAATATTAGAAATTTTTAACTGGTAATTTTTGCACTGGTTCTCCTATTGATAAAATTAAGAAAACTCTTTTCATCTATAATTTGGCGATTAATTAATAAATCTGATAAATCAGTGCTTTATTTCTATGGTAGTGTCGCTCATAACATGTACTGTTGTTTTACAGTAAATGGATTCTTCTTTTTTTCATTTAGAGACATGTTTAATCAGTTTGACCAACATATCTTCAAACAAATTCAAGGAATACCTAGGGAACATACTTAAAACCCCAAGTTGCAAGTTTATATAAATAGCCCTCATGTATGTGAAATTCAGAACAAACCAAAGCAATCCAACTTGGATTTGCATACATTGAAAACCTTATAAAAGAATACTATGATGAAACTTTGCACATTAGTTGTAAACACATCCTTTCATCTAATTGTCAAGTTTTCGTGACATAAAGAAACAAATATATTCATCAGAAGTAACATGAATAAAAAAAGCTTTTTCACTTATATCTCGGCATACCTGGATACAGGTATCAGTATTATTAATCAAACCTTTAAGGTCAAAGTTTTCAGTGAAATTGACACTTTTACACTTGGGGTTATAAGCCATCAAGTTCCAAAGATAAATATCTCAAAAGCGATATGTTAATAGTCACAGCTTATTAGGTAAATTAGATTTCAGTCAACATTACAAGATTTCACTGATGGAATTAACAAACTCCTGATTTTCCATAAACTAGGGCTCTCGTCAAGTCTTTTAACACAGATTCTCTCAGTTTTCAGGAATTTCAATAATTTTCTTGCTGTCACTGTTACAGAATGACAACTCTCTTCAAAATTATCAGCTTTACTCCCTAATGTTTTAGCCAATTATTTAAATAATTAAAAAACCTCTATAATATTGTTTTACCTCTTGTTACTTTTGAGTTCTTGCTATAATGTCTAGTATAACATTGGTTTAGTTATATTTGTTTCCCAGATTATTGTATAGTATTCACTATCTTGTCTTTTCCTTTTTAAAATGTTATCTTATTTTCAATGCCAACAGTCTGTAATCTTATTGCATACAGGTGTAACTCTAAAACTATGTGTATATGTAATAATTTTTACATTTTTATTTGGCACAGTTCCAGAGTTGTATAGTTTTAATGATGGCAGGTTATTGAAAGAAGTGGGCAAACCTCCCTTCATCCTAGTTGCCTGTTAATCTGGATCATTCCATATTATTGTTACATGCAGGTAGAAGTGGAGAATAATGTTTTCACAAATGGCAAATTCTATGATATGCATTGGAAGTAACATCCTTCACTTATTTTACAATATAAATACCAACATTTCCACAAGTTCTACATGTACTCTGGGAGAGAAGACACTGTTCTTACAGTGGGCTGTCTCATTCTCAGTGTATTTAAGAGGCACCGAATATTATGTATTTTGTAAAAGTTCTTTTATCTCATGAATCCATTTGGAACTGTCCCATACATATCCAGATCTTAAGGACATATGATGCCTTAGCCATCAGCCATCATAATGTAGTGTTCCATGTGTTAAAAATTGCACTCCATGAGGATGGATACTACCAATAAAGGTTATAGCTAATTTAAGAGACTTTTGATAATCATCTCTAGGTTGGCTGACCTAAACTTGTCTGTGACTTCCTCTACAGCTTTTGGTACTTCATCAAGGTCAGCAGCTGTTTTAAAACTGAACTGGTCCACGTATTTCCAATATTTCTGGAACCAATTGAAAATTGCAATATTTGGACCAGAGAAAAGCCTTATACAGTTTTTGAAAACATATGCCAAGATAAATTCTAAGATTTGATGTCAACATTCTAAATACAGAACAATTTTGGTTAGTCTCTGTTCAAACAGTACACATTCTCCATTTTTGTGATTGGTGCTTTTTGCTGTGATCAAAGCACTGTTTTTGCATGATCAGTAACCCCCCATTCTTTCAGCAAATGTGTCACAGCAGAATTTTGAGCCTCTCCAGTGTCATAAATCAACTTTGGAACACCGGTAATGTGATTTACTCATGCTTCATATAGGATCAGCGGAAGATGATCCATTTGTTCTTTCCCTGTTAGACCATTAAAGTGTTTGTTCTCACGGTGAAATACAGGTGAGAGTATTAGCTCGAACTTTTCCTATATATATACGTGTTTTCCTTATATCAAAGCCACATCGAGGTATTGAACCCCTGATTTTAGCATTGCAAATCCAAAGACTTACTGCTATTCTAGCAGGTGACCTTTTTCTTTAAGTTTTTGACAAGGTTTTCACAGAAGTAATGTTGAGATCTTTGGATTGAGGAGTGGTTGATGGTTAGCTCCTGGATATTGTAACCAAGACTGTGACAGTAAGAACAAAGGTTGCATTTCTGTCACTTAGGTTGGATTTGTCCACATCTGCTACTAGATATTTCTTCTTCTCACATGTTAGGTTTAGGAGATGATGATTCTGCAATTGCTTCTCTGTCCTCATCACTGTTACTCATCACTGCATTCATCTTCCTCATCATCTTTGTTGTGGAATTATTTCCAGTTGAGAATCTCATCAAAGTTTGTGTTTGCTTTCCTTGCTATCCTTCTTTTCTCAGCCCGTGATTCCTTCAAAGAAGGAACATTATCTGTATGGTCCATTCATTCATGACATCAATTTTCTTCTGAGCAAAAAGAAAATATTTGTTTTCTTGGAACTTCATCAAGTCAGGGTCTCTCTATGAATGATGTCAGAATGGTCTTTCAGGTTACTGACAAACTATGCTTCATTAGGGTTTACTTTTCCTTTTGGATTTTTCCGAGAATTTGTCCAGTTTCATAATGGCATTATGTTCTGGAATTTGAGTCCTTTTCCATAAACCTACTGTTTACTTGTTCACAATCTTTGAGCTTTCATCAACTGTGATGTTTTGTGTTAATATAAAAACATTTTATTTCTGGAATATTCTGTATAACAGATATAGTGTGAGCTACAAGATAAAATTTGGTGAGAATTACTTGTTTATGTATTGGAACAAAATAAGGGAGATGAGACTGATCTGAACCAAAACTTCAAACGTAAGAACCGCCTTTATGTTTTTGTCAGGTAAAGTTACTAGAAAACAGGTAAATTTGTTAGCTAAGTTATATAAACCACATCTGATGTTTGTTTGTGTCTTTAGATGTTATAGTAATATCATATGGGCATTCTTTATACCAACAGACTTTGTGTTATGGTCTTAAGAATTACATTTTGATTTCTTTCAGTTTTATATTTTTAGACAATTTTAATATGGTTTAGCTAGGTAAATTCTGACTTCTTGCTGGTAATTAATATTGAAAACAAAAACGTTAACGAGGTTCAACTAAAACCATGGCATCCAATTTAACTGTTGTCACTTTTAACATGAAAGAAATTATTTGACTTTGTAGCAAGAAAATGAAAGACAGAAACAGCTGAGAGAACGTGCTAGAAAACTCATAGCTGAAGCGAGACAGGGACTTAACAAGCCCACCTTCAACAGTTTTTCAGGTTCATCGCAATTGTCTGGGAACAACAATACAGTTACCAGTGGCAACGTTGACATTGTTATTAACAACAGTATTAACAGCCAGAATACTTCTACACCTATTGATGATGAAAATAGCACTGGAGCAGTAACTCCAGGAAAGCCTGATTCAAGTACGATTTTGTTTTTCTTGGTTTTGTCATGGAAAGACTCCAGTTATTTCTTTCAGTCTTTATATTCACATTAATTCCTCAATTATTAACATCAGAGGATGGTGTACGAATAATTGTCACTGCTGTAGTTTGATAACTATCATTGTAAAAAAAAAAGTATTTAATGTTTTGTTTAACTAGTCAACTATTCTTTACAGAAATGTCAACCAAATGATTATCCCATTATTTAAATAACAGAAGAAAAGTATTTGATGTTGACTAGTAGGGGTTCTTTTCTTGTCAGGTTTAACTTAATAAGATTACAAGTTCATATTGGGCCATTACTCTTGTTTTGTAAGCAATCAAAGATTCCTTCTAGCTTTCACATTGGTTCGAGCCAAAATTGTGTAATTCTTTGTCTTTTCTTTTATTAAACGTTTTTTTATCAACAGTTAAGAATTGCTTCCCCGAACTTTAAGTCACTGTGTGGCCAAGACATTTTTGTGATCAGTATGAATCTTACTGATGGTTTCTTTTTTTCCAGATTTACCTGTAAAATGCTGGTCTGGTATATTTAAAAAATGAATTATATTTTGTACATTTAGCTGATGTTATTTTTCAACTTGACTTTGTCGTTTGTCTTTCGTACAGCATCCCATTTGTTTGTTTTACAGGTCAGATGTACTTTGAATAGTTTGGCTTAACATAAAAATGTGTTGTATTTATTTTACCTTTTAAATATTTATCAACACATGGTTTGTCCATTTCACTTATACTTCAAGTACGGAGTGTTTGTTAAAATGGAACTGTTATTATTTACACGTCGATTGTCGTATACTTCACTGTTCATTAATTGTTGACAGTTGAAATTTCAAGAAACTTATTCTGTATGTCACTTAATTATAGAAGCAAGTGTTATAAAAGTCTGCAATAAAAGATAATTGTTTTGAATATTTAATATGCTCTTTTAATGTGGGTTTCTTGAATGGATTTGATGGTTGCCAAAGCCTTCCAATCCTAGTTCACGGCATGTAATTATGTCTGTGTTCTACGATAGACATTGAATGTATACAGTAATTTTTGGCCCTCTATTGGTGATTATGTTGCTAAGTCCTTTAATCTGTACCTGATGTGTATATGCACTTACTAATTTGTTTTGTAATTTAAGTATCAATTTGTTTTCAAATATTTTTTTATAAGAAACACAACAAGTAGACGGGTGTTTCAGTGAGAACCAGTTCCTTGTGTTGTGTGTGTTGAGAACGTATAGTTATTAGTAGGACACCCTTTTTGTTTTAGCTGAGTTTCCATTTTAGTTATGTCTCACAAAGCATGATTAATATATTGGACCGGTTTGTTGTGCAATATTTCAGATTTAGATTACTTAGTTTCTTTATGCATGTATTTTAACATAAACATGTTTCTCAAACTTAATTTTTTTGTTAGGGGTTCATCATTTCAACTTCTATCAAATCAAAAAACAAAATGGTGAGCACTTTCTTACTTTATTGAAGTAATAATGGCTGAGTGTGTAGATATAATAATCACCCATTGGCCAGATATGTATTGTAATAATTATTCATTGGCTGAGTATGTAGATGTAATAATCACCCATTGGCTAGATATGTATTGTAATAATTATTCATTGGCTGAGTATGTAGATGTAATAATCACCCATTGGCTAGATATGTATTGTAATAATCATTCTTTGGCTGAGTATGTAGATGTAATAATCACCCATTGGCTAGATATGTACTGTAATAACCATTCTTTGGCTGAGTATGTAGATGTAATAATCACCCATTGGCTAGATATGTACTGTAATAACCATTCATTGGCTGAGTATGTAGATGTGATACTGGTTTAGTAGCTGGATATAGTCATTATTTTTTAATTGTATAGATGCAATACTTATTTTTATTGGCTGAGTATCTAAATATAATAATCATTCATTGGTTGAGTATCTAAATATAATAATTATTCATTGGTTGAATGTGCAGATGCAGTAATCATCCATTGGTCAGTAATTAGATGTACTGTACTAAATAAAAATAAAGATGGAAGTAAAGCATTAATTGAACAACACTTAATAATGTGGACTTAATGGACATTAAGTTTTGGTCTGAAAAAAATACTTCTATCCTGAAACTATATGTATAGTTATAACTAATAATGAAAAACGTAAACCAGTAACTGTATGTGTTTTTTTATTATTAAAACTTAGTAGCAATAAGAATTTCATTGTTAACCATTAGTGTTTTGCTTTATGTGTACGTATGTGCATATATATATATATATAATAATAATATTTTGTAACATATTAAGATGGACATTTTACACAGTTTGATAGAGAATAATCATTTTATGTTAAAATCATAAAATTCAGTACTTATTTTTGGCCCTCTTGTTTTAAATGTTATGTGATTACAAGACTGAATGGATTTTTTCTATGATACAATCCTTAGTGAATTCACAAAAAGAACAAATGTTTGAAAAGTTTAAAAATGAAGATCGTGATATGTTTGTTATTTCTTTGTATTTACAATAAATAAATAAAATCGAATATTTTGTTTAGGTGAACAGAAGATACCACTGAAAAATAATTTTAAAAATGATGTACATGAAGAGGTAAGACAAAGAGCTAGTTGTTTAAACCTACCATGGTAAGTCAAGACAAACACATAGCTGTTTAAACCTAATAAGGTGTTTGTCATCATGAGTTAAGATCAACGGCTAGATGTTTAACCCTAAAAGTGTGAAAGTCATGATATGTCAAGACAAACACATAGCTGTTTAAACCTAAAAGTGTGAAAGTCATGATATGTCAAGACAAACACCTAGTTGTTTAAGTCTAACAAAGCGTGAAACTCGTGATGAGGTAAGACAAGCACGTAGTTATTTGAACCTAATAAAGTTTAAAAGTCATGGTGAGTTAGAACAAACAGCTAGGTTTTTAAACTTAACAAAATGTGAAAGATAAAATTTAGCTAAGTTAATACATCAGTTGTTTCCAAAAATAAGTTATGATAAGATAAACAACTAATTGTTTAAGTCTAAGAATGTGTAAAAGTAAGATGAAGCAAGACAAATAGCTGGTTGTCTGAAACCAAGAGAGAAAATTACAGTACGGATAATTAATTGTCTTAACCTGCAAAACAATGAAACCTGTGATGAAATATGTGTGTTAATCTGACAATCAGTGGAGTTAGTTTTATTAACTTCCTGATGGATAGAAAATCAGATGACACAAGAGAGAGAAGTTAAAATGAAATATGCTGGTTGTTAAATTGATAGCATGATATCTGTGCACTTAATGGTTAAACTTGTATAATAACCAAGTATATATACAGGACTTTGTACTTACAGATATGTATGTCATATAAAAAATACCAACAATAATTATTTTGTTCCAGATAAATGGAAATTTTCCACCAGTAAACAAATGGCAGAACCTTAACAGTGTAACACCACCATTTAATAGAGTCAAACACAATGAAATCTCTCCAACAGGAATTTCAGTTACAAAACGACTTTCACCTGATACAGGTAACTCTAGTATTTTTCAGTTTTTTGTTACACACTTAATAAAATTCTCACAGTTGACACATAACTCCTAGTTGTATGACTGTTAGCTATAGGTGATACAGTTATTGGTAAGCTCACTGTTAAAGACGTGATAGAGAAAACACAGTTAATACTTATTTAATAGTTAAATATCTGATAGAAGTAACACGGATAATACTCGCATTTCAGGTTAAACACGTGTTAGAGAAAACACAGTTGATACTTATTTAATAGTTAAATATCTGATAAAAGTAGCACAGCTAATACTCATTTCATAGTTAAAAGCCTGATACAGGTAACACAACTAATACTTAGTTCTTAATTAATCCTTCATTATAAGCTGGGTGGAATCCACCCAACTTGTAACCATGAGAGTAATTATTATATAATTTTGTATGGTGTGTATATATGTTTACAAAATTGTCCAGGTTCTTTGCAAACATTACGATGCTTTTGTATATACAAAATATCCGGTTTTTAAATTAAGATATTAAAGACCAGGAATCGACTAGGAAGCTACATGATTAATTTCAAATGCATTTGTGAATAAGAAAAGATTTTAATTTCACACATAAAATCTTTATAACCTCCAATAACCTTTATCTGCTATTGTTACCATCATATCAATAAGGTAAATGTGATAGCATTATATTAACTTTCAACCATTACTAGGTTAGATAAGTTTCAATGATGCTGTTCATGTGCACTCATGTTAACATGTCCAGGAATATAAAACTGACCTTTAGTCTTTACAGAGTGGACATGTCTTAGTTGAGTTCTAGTGGAGAAGTATTTTGTAAAATAAAATCACATTTCAGTTGTAACACGTTATTTATTTATATACATTATTACTTTTTGCAAATAAGGTTTCAAACTTATTTTCTGTAAGACATATAGAACAGTAAATAAAGAAGTAAAACAAACAGTTGTCTTCAAAAGGTATGATCGTTGTATTTGATTGCTACTTGTCTTAGATTGCTGACCTTCAAGAAATTTCACAGATGGAAGATATGAAATGAAATAAGTTTTTTAGGTTTATTTATTTATATATACATATAAACATTTGAATAATATAATAGATTACTGTGTCAGTACCATAGACATCCATTATAATTTATCAAGTTTAATAATGGAACTGTATGTGGGCTAAAATAGAAAATTTCAAACAGGCTGAACTCAACTTGCCAGCTTGTATTTAAAGAAAGAAACAATGCTATTGTATTTCAAAATGGTTTAGAGAAACCACTTGTGGAACGTTCTGAGCTATCGATTGGTTATTCGCATGTCATATATAAAATTAAGTGTACATAAGAGACCATTTCTAAATATTGAAGGTGGTAAGTAGGGGTCACTTTATTTGATTTAGTGCACTAGTGACATCTTATCATTTAGAAAAGATAGGAGGTTTTTACTTTATCTTCTGCCTTTTATATATTGGTAATTTCAGTTCCTAATTAGTACAATAACTATAACCTTAATATTTTGACATCACAAACATCTAATTTGAATCAGTGTTGCATTCAAAAATACCAAATGGTGTACAAATATTTGTTTAGGTATGTTTTTCAAATATATATTCTTATATTAAGAAATTAAATAACTTATAAAATGACAACTTGAATTGTAATCTACAGCTTGGTACCAAACATAATGACACGAATTTGTAAAATAGTAGTTGAATAAAATTTTGATTATGAATTAAACAAATATGATGATGTGGCTTGTGACCTGTTGCACTAGGATTAAACACCTGATAGACATGACACAACTAGTATATTGTTTGTAATTCAACACCTAACACAACTAATATTTAGTTCTTAATTAAACACCTGTTAGAAGTGGCACAAGTAATATTTAGTTCTTAATTAAACACCTGTTAGAAGTGGCACAAGTAATATTTAGTTCTTAATTAAACACCTGATAGACATAAGACACCTAATACTTAGCTATTAATTAAACACCTGATAGAGATGACACAACTAATATTTAGTTCTTAATTAAACACCTGATAGACGTAAGACACCTAATACTTAGCTATTAATTAAACACCTGATAGAGATGACACAACTAGTATATTGTTTGTAATTCAACACCTAACACAACTAATATTTAGTTCTTAATTAAACACCTGTAAGAAGTGGCACAAGTAATATTTAGTTCTTAATTAAACACCTGATAGACGTAAGACACCTAATACTTAGCTATTAATTAAACACCTGCTGGAGATGACACAACTAATATTTGTAATTAAACACCTGATAACTACAGCACATCTTGTTCTTATCCTTTAATTACGTTAAGCAACACCCATAAAACTAAATAAGAAATTTATATACAAATATTTGTTTGTTCATTTAGGCTAAAAGTTTGTAATTTTTATATATTTTCAGAAAAACTGCATTTCCCATCCAAGCCCATGCTGGATTCAGAGGTATGTTGAACATTCTTCTGTGGAAATAAATGGTGGTGCACACCAGCTAAACTTCCAAGATCATTTTTGGGTTTGGGTTGAGTACATCCTTGTAGTCAGTTTGAATCAAAACTGGGAATATGAGACAAGTCTGCAACTTGAATCGGGTAGACCAATGGCTATTAGCACATGCAGTCTGACCTCTATTTTTAAATTTAAAGTTTCCTGCAATTATTCTAAAACAAACAAACAAATTTCTCCATTGACATTTAGGTGTACATACCTGCATATATTAGTTGGTTATAACCCAAAACAAGCTGAAACACAAAAAGTAAAAAAATTCTGCACAAATTGAAAGGATACTAATGTATTAGTGTGACTGATTGGCCAGGTAAGTAGTAATGAAGAAATACGTATTGCACACAGTTTCACATCCTGAGAAGTGAATTACCAGCCACTAAATAATTATTTTATTTTAAGGTGCGAATTAAATATTTTAAAGTGAATAATTCTCTAAATCGATATAATATTTTCTAAAATAATATTGATATAAGTAACTCATTTAATGTATTGTACTTGGATTTTATTCAGTATTTGAGTTTTGTGTATTGTAATGCTTGACTATTTGAAATAATACATATAATAATGTACGTAATTTTTTCAGTTGATATCTTTTGTTGTTGTTGTTAACTACACAAACACTTGAGATATTTTAGGTGCATACACAGGTGTTTGGTGAGAATTCCATATAGATATCCCCTCAGTATATGTATATATATACAAGCACATACATACATACATACATACTTTTTTTAATGGTAGAGTCAACAATATAAATTTCATAAGTTGATATATAATAATCAAAATTATAAAAGTGTTAGTATGAAAACCCTTTCATTGCGGGCTTATGCAGTTTGCTTAAATTGAGTCATGTTTCACCTGTATAATGATGCGTGTTTTATCTCCGGAATTTCTTAACGTGTCCTCTCAAAAACTGGTAAGATTTTGTTAAAGATCAGAAGTGTCAGATACAAAAGAATGGCATTATTATAATTGTTTTGACCAAAAATATATTGTTTCTTTATTTTACTTACTTGTATTGAAACTGTTAACAACTTGAGTGCAAAGTGGTTTATTTTCGGTTTAAGTACATCTTTATCTTATAGTTTTCATATCTCATTTGCATAACGTCTGGTTGATTTTTAATATTTTAATTTCATTTTTCTATCCTTCACAACTTGGCAACTGTACCCTCGAGGCATATAACAGTTTCTTAGCGACGAATCAGTAACATGTCTGTTAGACGTATCTTATTGGCTGACGTTTAAGACATGATCCCGTTACGTGTAGTTTCTTTGGAACAATCACATATTAGTGTGTGTGTGTATTTTTTTTCGTTTTTCAAAATGGAGCATGGGCATTGTGTTTAAAGGATGGGGCATCATTGAACTAAATGGGGTTTTTATTAAGTTGTAACATTATGGTACGTGTTCCAAACTTAATTATCCATTATAGAGTGTATAGTTAATTAGAAATTTTTGTTCAGCCTGGGAAATGCACAGAGAACTTTTTCATGTCTCTGAACAGAGTTCCTATGTTACAAATGAGATTGAAGCTTTAGAAAGGGAACAGAGACAAATTGATGAGGAAGCAGCAGAACTCGAAGACAAGCTGAGAAAAGTCATGAACAGTGGTAAGAAAACAATGCTTTTTAAAACAATTATCTGAAACTGAGTCACATTTTACTTACATATAAACCTGTACCTGTCGTGTCTTTTATTCAAATATCTAAGTAAAAATGTGCCTCGAGAGCCCTGGTATTGAGTGAAGGTCCTTGTGGGCACTGGAGAGAGCAAATATGGCATTGTTGATGCCTTACTGTACATTCCTTGTTATGTTTTGTGAGAATTTTTTAATGATTGATTATTTCTCTTTCGATAATTTATCAAAATTCATTTTAAAGAATTTAAATTACAATAGTGGCCTTTAGAATTGAAATAAATCCTTGTTTTAAATTAATTATTGTAGAAAAATTATTTTAAAAAATTTCATCTCTTCAAATAGATGTGTGGAAAGATCTGTAATGTGAGCATTTGATGGAGGTGTTGTGTGTTTTTTGTTTCGTTATCTACTCAGATATGAACAAAGAAAGGGAAGAAAGGTTAACACAGCAGTGGTTTGTCCTGGTTAACAAGAGAAATGCTCTTATACGGAGACAGATGCAACTGAACATTCTGTAAGTTGAAAGAGTGGTCCTTTCTGGTTAAAATTTTCACTTGTACAGAAAAAATAACATAACATTAGAAGACAGAAAGGGATATTTTTGTCCATCTGGGCCATCCTATAAACTAAATTAAACTATAAAAATCCTCATAACCAATCTTTTTCGTTCAAGTATTTTTGAAGCTATCCTTTAAAAAAACTCACTTAAAGTGACTACAGTTATTACATTTAAAGGCAACCTATTCCAAATAGGTTGTTAGAAAAATAAAGCTGTCTTATCCAAAATTGTGACTCCTTTCCTGTCAGAGTTTATATTTGTGTTCTTACAGTTTTTGTTATTAAAAATGTGAAATCAACACTGTTAATTTCATAAACAGTTTCAAACGCCTCAGTTGAATCTCCTTGTTACCTTTCTTTTCAAGACAAATCAAGCCTAGAGATATTACATTATCCCTGTATGACAACCTAGTTGTAATCCTAATAGCCACCCTCCGTACTCTTTCCAAAAATGCAGTGCCTTTTCTGATGTCAGGGGTCAAAGGTTAGGTTTAGAATACCTAAATGTGGTTTAGCAAGTGTCCTGTATCGTGTACTGCCATCTAAGTCTAATACTTAAGATTACTTAAACTCAACGTTCCCAAAAAAGATGAACCTGGTTACAGGAAATGCCTAGTTAGCAGAATTAAGTGTTTGAGTCTCGTCCAGTCTCAGTTATTATATCTACAGAAAAAATTATAGGTTTTGAGTCTTTCTGTTTCGTGGGTGGAAAATCCAGAGTTTTTTGTTTCATACCAAGTGGCACTAACAATGGAATGGTTTGAGTTATAGGAACACATTTTTTACTATTTGATAAACAATCTTATGTTTATACATCAGCATTTAAAACCGTAAACAGAATTTTAGCAGAATTAAGTGTTCGAGTCTCGTCCAGTCTCAGTTATCATATCTAGAGAAAAAATTATAGGTTTTGAGTCTTTCTGTTTCGTGGGTGGAAAATCCAGAGTTTTTTGTTTCATACCAAGTGACACTAACAATGGAATGGTTTGAGTTATAGGAACACATTTTTTACTATTTGATAAATAATCTTATGTTTATACATCAGCATTTAAAACCGTAAACAGAATTTGTTTCCAGCTTATTTGGTTAAAGAGTAATAAATACAAAAACGTGAACAAATTCTCTTAAACCTGTGTGTATGTGTTTTTCTTATTGCAAAGCCGCACTGGGCTATCTGTCCACCGAAGGAGGACTCTTGGACCTATACAAAAGTAAAATATTGCCTCTTATATACTTTTTTCCCGGAGGGGAAAACACATCAGATCTCGACTCCTACAACTGACCAATGATATAGTAGCTTACGAAAGCGTAGCACGCTGTAACGTGGGTTTTGTCAATCAAATTCAGATATAATCCAAATAAAATTGAAAAGAGCTTTATGTAGTGCCAAAGAGTACTTACCGTACTCTTAGAAGGGACATATAAATTATAATAGTTTGATTATTTAAGTGTCTCTGATTAGGCCAGATTGAGCTAAATCTGGAACGATATAAAGGTATATGGATACTTAAGTTTTTTATGTCTTATTTAATCGTAGATTATATAATTGTGTATAGATGGCGTTACTATTGATTTAAGGTATTTTTTTCAGAGCACAAAAGAAATTGTTCTTCATCATAAAAAATGTGAAAATTGGCTTTGTTGATCAGATAACAAAAGGACTTGTGTTACGATGAAATTATTCGGCAGTTATAGAATATATTAGTCTCTGTCCTCTTTTAAATCGGTGTGTTTTGACAGTGAAAACTAACGTGTGCTCTATCATTTTGTGTTCATATTTTAAGTTACGATAGCGCAATTTTACTGTGTGATTAAACATATTGGATTTGAACAGTAAATTGGCGGTTTAAAAAATTTTAAAATGAAATACTAATGGAGAACAAATTAATCTTTGGTCCAACAGCTTCCATAATTTCAGGACCGTTAAATATAATACGATTTTTTTTCCCTGAACACATTGGTAACTAGTGTAAAGTGCCCTGCTGATACAGTGGTAAGTATACGGATTTACAATGCTAAAATCAGGGGTTCGATTCCACACGGTGGACTTAGCAGACAGCACAGTGTGGATTTGCTATAACAAAGCATAAACTAGTGAAAAGCAGGTGAAAATCACAACAAAAACCATTTGAAAGAAAGACGACTAGAACTTTTCCTTGTGTAGCTGTGTTTGTTTGTTTTGGAATTTCGCACAAAGCTACTCGAGGGCTATCTGTGCTAGCCGTCCCTAATTTTGCAGTGTAAGACTAGAGGGAAGGCAGCTAGTCATCACCACCCACCGCCAACTCTTGGGCTACTCTTTTACCAACGAATAGTGGGATTGACCGTCACATTATACACCCCCACGGCTGGGAGGGCGAGCATGTTTAGCGCGACGCGGGCGCGAACCCGCGACCCTCGGATTACGAGTGCACGCCTTAACGCGCTCGGCCATGCCAGGCCCGGTAGCTGTGTTAATTAGTTTTTAAATTACATTTAGGTGGATTTCATGAACGTTCTAAATTGACTCATGTTTCGTTGTCAAATTTGTAGGCGTGTTTACACACAGTTAATATTTCAATGTAAGGATATTCAGCTTTTCTTGCTGTCTCTTCATTGAATCATGGCATCAGGGTAGTTGTTACGTGGATTTTAAATGTATGTGGTTAATATTACCTACCAATCAGAACAAGCTATCTGCTTAGAATGGCACCAGAAATTAAACAGGTTTTCCATATAGATAGGTCCAACATGGTCAGATGGTTAAGGCACTCGACTCATAATCCGAGGGCCGTAGGTTCGAAACCCCATCACATCAAACATGCTTGCCCTTTCAGCCGTGGGGGCGTGATAATGTTACGGTCAATCCCACTATTCATTGGTAAAAGAGCAGCCCAAGAGTTGGCGGTGGGTGGTGGTGCCTTCCCTCTAGCCTAGGTTAGGGAAGGCCAACGAAGATAGCCCTCTAGTAGCTTTGCACGAAATTCAAAACAAAACAAACCGTATAGATAATTTAAAATATTACAATCAATAATCATCCCGTTCCGGAAATGTAAAAGAGTGACTCTGTTTGAATACGAAAGTTTTTATCCCTGGACACACACGCAGACCTTTAAATGATTAATTATCCATGTATATCGAATAATTAATATAATTGTTACGTGTCACGTGGCTCAGACAGGTACGAGTCGTAAAGTTTGGAATACATTTTTTTACAGTCGTTCGTACGACACGAAACAGTGATTTAATGAATCAAGAACAAATCCACGTAGACAATGTTTCCAGAGAAGTCTACAACACATTCGCTAGGTAGTCTACACTTCTTAGTTTTTACTCTATAACTTTGTAATGTTTTTAATGTTAGATTCAAAATGGCCGTCGACTATCCGATTAGATTATGTTATAACAAAATAATTCTCTGATTTTAAAATTGTCGCAGCCCTTGCCATATGCGCTAGATGTCCCTAATTTTCAAGCGGCAGACTTTACGGAAGGTGGTTAGTTAGTAAACATCACCCACCGCCCACTCTTAGGTTTCTCTTGCCACGTTGAATATTGGGAATTCAACGCCAGTGTTAAAATGTATCCATGGGCTAAAAGCGGAGGTCCCCAGCACGGCCAGGTGGTCTGAGGATCGCGGGTTAGAATTCCCGTCACACCAGACATGCGCTTTCGGCCGTGTGGACGATATAAGGTTACAGTCAATCTCACTATTCATTGGTAAAAGAGTAGCCCAAGAGCTAGCGGTGGATGGTGATGACTGGTTCGCTGTCTTCCCTCTAGTTTTATACTGCTAATTTAGAAAGGCTAGCACAGATAGCCCTCGTGTAGCTTTGCGCGAAATTAAAAAAACAACAACAACCAATTGCATAAAAGTTAGGGGTGCAGTTTTTGCTTTTTGGGTATCGAAACCCGGATTTTAGCGTGTAAGTCCGCAGACATGCCGCTGAGCCACTGGGGGCCCCTAACTAACTGAAGCATGGGTCTTCAACTCCATCGTCACTCTAAACAATTCCCAATTAATTGTTTTATAAAGAACTTACAAACTTTATTTTAATAAAATTCTGTTTAAAGCTCGTCTTAAAAAGATGAATCACCGACCCATAGTAGCATAGCGGTATATCTCAATACCGCTAAAACTGGGTTTCGATACCCGTGGTGGGCAGAGCACAGATAACCTATTTTTAGCTTTGTGCTTAATTACAAACAAACATACAGATCACTGTTACCGAATGAAATATGTCACCAGGGAACAAGGTGAGGGGGGTTAAAATATCTGTGAACACCCCCAGTTGAGGAGAGTCCTTTAAAACTGGAGTGGTGACACGTTTAAGTAAAGATAAATAACTCGGGCAAACTTTCCTCTGACCCCACAATAAAATCAACAATTTCTTTGCCTGTTTTCATTGTTATTTTAAAACGAAACAAGGAATTAGCAAACGTAAGAAAGAAAGAAAACACTTTGAAAGTAAATAGAAATGGTTCTGTTCATTTCTCATCATCTCCGTCTATTAAGGCCCCGGCATGGCCTGGTGGTTCAGGCGCTCGTCTCGTAATTTGAAGTTTTCGGGTTCGAGTCCCCGTCGCACCAAACATGCTCTCCCTTTCAGCCGTGGGGGCGTTATAATGTATGATCAATCCCACTATTCGTTGATAAAATAGTAGCCCAAGAGCTTGCAGTGGGTGGTGATGACTAGCTGTCTTCCCTCTAGTCTTACACTGCTAAATTAGGGACGGCTAGCTCAGATAGTTCTCGTGTAGCTTCGTGCGAAATTAAAAAAAAACATTGTTATGTTTCTTTCATCTTTACTTTTGGGCTCTCTCACCAAAAAACCACCAGTACGCCAAAAAAAACAAAAAACACTGAATTCAACTGTAAGAAGATAGATTTTTAAAAATTGTTTTTGGTATGGATGAGTTATTACTACACCCACAGTCAGGTGGGTGAGGGTGGTTGTAGGTGTCAGCACCAATTTTTATTCATCTTCTTGCGTGACGACTGTTTGTTTGCTACATTTTTGCCAATATGTACTAGAGAACTATTAGCGCTAAACGTCCCTAATTTCGAAGTGATCAATTAGAAAGGAGACAGCCAGTCAAACCCACCGCCAACTCTTGGTTGCTCTCGTTCTAACGAATAGTGACATTGTATATCAAATTAAAATGGCTTCAAGATTGAAAGGGCTAGCACATTGGAAGACGAGTTTCTCTGTCTTAGTCCGCGGATTGCAGGCTGAACATTCCAGGCCAGGTCATGTCATGCCTTACGTAGTATTTTCTTTATTTAGAAGTTAAGAGGTCATACCTCAACACTGTTTTCGGAGACGTTTTTATCCAGGTTTATACATTTTAAAGCTACTCAGCAACTGGACAACTTATTTTGTTGTTATCCCGCATGATTTAAATGTTTTAGTTCAAGATAAACCAGCTGCTTTAGGACACCATCACTGTGTAAACATTAACGTTCCACAAAGGGATTAGTGGTCAATCTTGGCCGTCCAGAGAACTCAGAAACCATATAGTGAGATGGATATATTTTTGCTGCTGTTGTTAAATGATTTTTTTTATCCAAGTTGTACATTTAAGGAAAGGTTTATTTTTGAAACCCTCTGGTTTTATGTTATCCTGGTACGATCTCAAACACAGATTAAAACCTTGGTCTACGGTGTTTGGTAGCTTTCAGACCGAGTTCAAAGGGCAAGCTGTTGATCCGTTCACCTCATTACAATAAAGTAAACTTTAACTTCTTTCCCCTTATCTCGTTCACACAGATCCTGTTTGTTTAATCCATCTACTGTTTCTCTTTCACGCATACATCCTGTTTCGGTAAACCCTTTACTGTATTTTTCTGGAGGCAAACGTGACGGACTACGAATCGGAGGGTTCATGGTTTGTTCCTGGTTGTCCTCAAATTGTCCGTCTTTTCCTTTGTTGTTGTGGGCACTTATAAAAGTGATGCTCAGGCCTCTGTATTTGAGTAGGGGGAATGTTAGTCCTACTGACTTTCACTGTTTTCTTCCTAATTTAGTTTAGTTTTTCTGTGGGATTGTGAATATGAGGTTCTGTTATTGTTAAAAGACAAAGAGGATTTTTACATTGTTGGGTCATGGGGGGAAGTAAATTAGTGACCATCTTGCTTTTCGGTTTGGTAAGAGTTATTAAACTATTGGCGATTTATTGACTCTCAGTGTTTGTCGATCTTTTCAAAACTAAGGACATCTTGTGCAGATAGCCCGGTTGAAACATTCGTGAAATTTAACAAATTCACACACACCCACCTGTTTCTTTTTCTCTCTTACTCTCACACACTAGTATTTCCTTTACTCCCTATCTTTCCTTTGCTCTCACACACTCCTGTTTCCTTTACTCCTCTACTCTCGCACACTTGTGTTTCGTTTACTCTTCTCATTCCTCTGCTCTCACACAATCCTGTTTTCTATACTCTTTCCCTCTCCTCTACTCTCACACATTCCTGTTTCCTTTACTCCCCTTCTCTCCTCTACTCTCACACACTCCTGTTTCCTTTACTCCCCCTCTCTCCTCTGCTCTCACACACTCCTGTTTCCTTTACTCCCCTCTCTCCTCTGCTCTCACACACTCCTGTTTCCTTTACTCCCCTCTCTCCTCTGCTCTCACACACTCCTGTTTTCTTAACTCCCCCTCTCTCCTCTACTCTCACACACTCCTGTTTCCTTTACTCCCCTCTCTCCTCTGCTCTCACACACTCCTGTTTCCTTTACTCCCCTCTCTCCTCTGCTCTCACACACTCCTGTTTCCTTTACTCCCCTCTCTCCTCTGCTCTCACACACTCCTGTTTCCTTTACTCCCCTCTCTCCTCTACTCTCACACACATACACCTCTTTCTTTCTTCACCAAGTACAAGAAATATCACAAGTTCTTTTACTTTACACAGAATATTATCACAAGTTCTTTTACTTTACACAGAATATTATCACAAGTTCTTTTACTTTACACAGAATATTATCACAAGTTCTTTTACTTTACACAGAATATTACTGTAATGATTGAAATGGTTTGGCTAGTAGTTGGTTTCAGTTTCTTGAATACACAAGACATTAGTATACAACTTGGTATGGTCAATGAATTGCCTATTGACTGCTGAGAACATTATAAATGACATTGGGGTCATGTTGCTCCCCTCCCTTCCTGCAGTCGGACTGCACGACATTGGCCACCCGTGTTAAGGAATACGTGTTTCTTTTTTCCATTTTAAACAAGAGTTGAACATTCAAGTTGAGTGGATATTCTTTCTGAACTGACCGTCAGTACCGACAGATGGCAGTCTATAAAATCCGCCTATTGGTGTTCCCTGTTGTTATAACAGTGTTAGCGGCAGTTTGTATGCTGCGGTCGCTGATGCCTGAATGCCTTGTTAAATGTGTACCTCCTCGGGATGCACCCGCCAAGCGCTGTATTACCGAAACATAATCCCACTAATTAAAAAGCCAAAGGTCGGCCGTTTGAAACCTCACCACTACAGCCAGGCACATAACGCGGCTTCGCTTTATGGAAGCATCAAAGTTATATCGACCCAAGCAGAAATAAGTGATTCGCCCGTGTCCAGAACTTGTGTGACTCATGCCCATATTTTAGTCACAGTTTTATGGTAGGTTGCGCAGGTAAGTACTGATCACCAGGGGTCTCTACCGTCAATGTTCTCATCCATCATAACACAGGGCAGAAGGTTTCAAGGTCTGATTAGGCTGTGTAGACTAGTGACATATACTCAAAAATAAATCCGGATTATACACTAATGGCAAGACTTGTACGTGAGTTAATGCTTCCACGGCGTAGCCCAAACTTTTATATATGTGAGGGCAAAAACAGATGAAAATATGATACTTTATTAAACCATACGCCGGATTCGAGATGCTTGAAGATTTATTCTACATTATTAGTTATAAATTACCTCTTTCATTATACCTGTACTATTAATATAGCAAATAAAATAATAACTGTTTCAGTTCGTTTGTTATCATTATATGAAAATATCAACTGTTTCAGCTCACTTACTCTCATTGTATCAAAATGTCAACTGTCTCAGTTCGTGTAGGATTATTATATAAAGATATCAACTGTTTCAGCTCACATACTCATTGTATCAAAATGTCAACTGTCTCAGTTCGTGTAGGATTATTATATAAAGATATCAACTGTTTCAGTTCATATAGTATCAATATATGAAAATATCAACTGTTTCAGTTCATATAGTATCAATATATGAAAATATCAACTGTTTCAGTTCATATAGTATCAATATATGAAAATATCAGCTGTCTCAGTTCGTATAGTATCAATATAACAAAGAATGAACTGTCACAATTCATGCGGTGTATAACGAACAAATCAGTCACACCAGTATAAGAGACGCGCTATTTGTTCTTGGATGCCTGAAACGACAGGTCCATGAATCTCCTTCAGTTTAAACTTTGACAAAATCAAGTAAAAACTTTCACTAACTCCTGAGGGTCATTTCAACATACCCTGTGCGTTATGACACTTATAAAGGTTGTCGTGACCAGTGTGTAACTGCAAACCTCCAGTTCATATCCCGTTATCGAATCTGCTCACCCTTCAGTTACGGTCGCGTTATAACGTGAGGTCAGTCTCGCTGTTCGTTGGTAAAGAGTACCCTGATATTTGGCAGGGAGTGTAGACTAGCTATTGTCTTTCCTTCAGTGTATCATCTCAAAATTATGGACGGCCAGCGAAGGTTACTTCTGGAAAAAAAACTTTTCGAGAAACAAACCAATTTGTGAAAGAGCTGTCAACAAGCTACGTCATTTGTTTTTCGACGTAAAAAAGAAAAATAAATTTCCAGGTGTGCTATTCGTCCATTCTACCTGGTTTAATCCCGAGTGTACATTCAGCTGTGTTTTTTGGACAGCGATCAAGATCGGCCAGTAGGTGGCAAGAGCGTGCGTCGCATTCGTTTCCCGTCCCGGCTTCGAAATTTTTGTTTGTGCTTGGCCCCTCGTACGCAGATTTAGAATACAAATTCTTCCCGAGGAAGTTTTGTTCTATTTCGATTACCTCAATATGGCCCCCCTCTCTCTCTCTGTGCTGTTCTACTGTAGAAGCCTCGTTTTGTCCTTTAACTTCAATGGAGATTTATGTCAATAGGTCGAAATTCGTTATATCGGTAGTTTAATTAAAACTTTCTCGACCTTTGACAGATTAAATGTTATATATTTGTACAGTTATTAAATACTTCATGTTGGCAAAAATCTACGCTTAGTAACATTCGTGACCTTTGACCTTTTAACGAAGGTCTTATTTGTAGCCGTAAAGCACATTTTTATAGGTGCACGAACATCATTGAGTACCTAATGCAATAACTTAAAAAGTTCGTGACCTTTCACCCTTAGAATGTCCAGCTAAAATATATTCTAGGGTTTTTACGGAGTATTTCAGCACACAAAGGTCACTGATTCCAGCACGGACAGGCGATAAGAATAGCACGCAGAACGATGTATCTGAATATATGATAATATGCCTGCCGCATGTTGGGCGGCATCTTTACACAAAGCTAGCTAGTTGTCAGCCGTCTCCTCGCTATGATTTATGGGTCACGATGGCCGCAGACTAAGAGAACAGGCACGTGGGATCTACACATTTCGGGGACACGTAGCAGGGGTCCTGCCTGGGCCCCGTTACCGCTACTGTTTTTTGTTGACTCCAACTATTTGCGGAATGTCTTGGCAAAGACTTCGAACTGAGAGTACCAGTAACGACGACAGGGTAAATAAGTAGCTGCAGCCACTTACCAGCTAGAAAATTACCAAAGCGACATGCGACAAGAATACTGGAATTCATATCTTGTAGCCAGCTATGACCCTTGTAGATATTTTAGTGTCAGTACACTTTGTAAGGATGAACGTAACAGTTGTGGTTTTGTTTTGTACTGCTATTTATTGGTGTCCACTAAAATATACTTTTTTATTTAACATTATGTGTGTGGGTGGGTGTGTACCTTCTTTGTTGTTTTTTTAAGAACTTACTGGAAGCACAAACTTTTCAACTAAGTGATTTTTATAGTGATTCAGAGGAAGTAGATAATAGACCAAACTTCCTAATCAGAGGAAGTAGATAATAGGTTATGTTTACAGGGGAAAACAAAGTATATAATAGACCAAACTTCCTAATCAGAGGAAGTAGATAATAGGTTATGTTTACAGGGGAAAACAAAGTACATAATAGACCAAACTTCCTAATCAGAGGAAGTAGATAATAGGTTATGTTTACAGGGGAAAACAAAGTATATAATAGACCAAACTTCCTAATCAGAGGAAGTAGATAATAGGTTATGTTTACAGGGGAAAACAAAGTATATAATAGACCAAACTTCCTAATCAGAGGAAAAAGATAATAGGTTATGTTTACAGGGGAAAACAGAGTATAAAATAGGTCAGACGTTCTTTTTTACTGTAGTCGTAGAAATATCTGTAAAGTTTGAGTTGGTCTGTGTCGAAAAATACGTGACACTCTCACCTTCTTCATGTGTCAAGTTACTTTGCTATTAACAGAGTTCACTACTATATGTAAAAAACAAAAAAAATTGAATAAAATGCACTCCATGTTAATATAGGAAACAACCTGACACAATGCTTGACTCGTAATCTGAGGATTACGGGTTCAAATCCCCATCACACCAAACGTGCTCACTTTTTCCACTTTGAGAGCATTATAATGTGACAATAAATCCCATTATTTGTAGGTAAAAAGAGTTGGCAGTGGGTGGCGATGACTAGCTGCTAAATTAGGGATGGCTAGTACAGATAGCTGTTGTTTAATTTTGTGCAAAATTCAAAACAAAAATATAGGAAACAACAACAATGCTGTTTACAGAAGCTTTCTGTGTTATATTTTACCAATGATTATGAATTTAAGTACTCTAACTTTCCATTCATTCTCTTGTCACTTCTAATATTAGATTCTGAACTTAAACACTTTCTCAGGTTAACTGAATGTTGAAGCAGACACTATATATGTTTTGGCAAACGTTTCAATGTGAATACAAAAACATTGACATGGAAACTTATTCCCCGAGTCACATCTTTAATGTACAGGAGGTTAGGGCACTTGTAACGCAGGTTGCAGGGTCAAATCCCTGTTGTACAAACATGCTCACTCTTTCAGCTCTGTGGGTGTTATAATGTGACAGTCAATCCCCACTACTTTGTTGGTAAGATTAAGTAGCCCAAGAGTCGGCAGTTGGTGATAATGACAAGCTGCTTTCTCATTCATCCTTCACTGCTAAGTTAGGGATGGCTAGCACACATGGGTTTCCTGTAGCTTTATGTTAACTTCCAGACTACATTTTTAAACCTCTAAAATGTTCACGCATATCCATGAATGTGTTTTTATATTATGTATTATGAAATCATGTTTACACTGAGACTTTTTCTTATCTCTGACATGTATGTGGTTACTTTAGGATTCTTTTTAAACTTTTCACGTGACTATAGTTATCTTACATTTTTTCACACTTTTCATGTGATATGTATACCTTGAGCTATGTTTCAGACACATGCCATGATCTTATACTCAGAATTCATGTTTTACCTCTCTCATAAGACCATGTGTAGTGTGAGTAATGTCTTTATATTCCTGACATTATCATGTTTACTCTGAGACATGCTTTAAACTCCTGAAGTGAGAATGTTCACCTGAGATATGTTTTAGTACCCTGATGTGATCATGTTTTCCATCAGACATGTTTTAAGTCCCTAATGGGATCATGTTTACCATCAGATGTATTTTAGACCCCTGCTGGGATTATGTTTACCATCAAACAAGTTTTAGACCCTTGAAGAGATCATGTTTGCCATCAGATGTATTTTAGACCCCTGCTGGGATTATGTTTACCATCAAACAAGTTTTAGACCCTTGAAGTGATAATTTTTATTCTGAAACAGGTTTTAAATTCCTGATGTGAATCAGTGCATAAAGTATTTGTTTATTTGGGTGGTATCTGTGTACAAAATTTCTGTTCCATTGGGTTGAGTTAAAATAGAGTGTTCCAAAAGGTGTGGTTAATGTTGACTGACCTAATGAATAATGATTTCTTTTTCCATTGAGTTCAAATTCAGTTGGCTTGAACTGTTTATTTGCAGTTAGATTGCTTAATTTTTCCCCCTGTCACACCATGGAAGTATAATTTTATTGAAAGGTTTGAAACTGATAATAAATAATTTCCTAGTAACATAGTAAAACCCGAGTAACTCTGTCTGGTTTAAGTGTTAATGTGGAACGTAACTTTTGTATTCTTCAGGTTTATGTTCAACAGACTATTAATTTTTCAGGGAGAAAGAGGAAGACTTGGAGAGAAAGTTTGAATTTTTGAACCGAGAACTGAGGGCAGTGTTGTCACTTGAAGGTATGTCCATATATTGTATAATTCTCTTCAGTGTTATTATGGACAACATTACAGACTACATTATAGACAGCTTTACAGACAACATTATTTATTGCTTCCTTTTTACAGTTTTGTTTTGATCGGTACGTAGCCTCCACTTTGTTGGTATCAATAGATATTGATATCCATCTTAATTTTGTAGTATACATGTTCAAGACAAGAAAATAGCATATTCTAGTTTTGTGATCTTACTTTGTGATTAAACCATATTGATATAGTTTAAATACTCAGTGATGTCGAGAAAACCAACTTGTAAAGAAATATATATGTAAAGACGGCTCGTTTGAGTTGAGAAAATTTTTTACGTAGAGGAGCGAAAAACATTTTGACCTTCATTGGTCACCGTCAGGTCACAACATTGTTCGCTCCTCTACGTAAAATATTTTCTCAACCCGAACGATCCATTTTTACATATATATAGTTTAACATTGTGTACAATGTATATAAGCTTTATGTCTAGTTCACTCATCTTCTCAACATTATAAGAAATTTATTCTTTAGGATAAGATGACAAAGATGATTGATGTTTTCCATTTTTGCAGTTTTGGAATGACAGTTTGAATTATTGTTACATGAACTTAATTTCACTTTTCAAAATGTGTTCGTCGTTAAGCAAAACTGGCAGAATCAATACACCTCTGGAATTCCAAATATGGAAAAAATATATATATATTTTCATAATATCAGGTTTCTGGTTGTGGAACCATGTGGAAGGAAATGCAAAGTTATTTGATGTACGTGATACCATGCCAGTTACCATCTTAAGTATCAAACTGCCTGTCAGTCTGAAAAACAAAGTTTATGTCTCATTTATGGACAAGGTATAATCTTAGCTTTACAAAGAAGCTGAACTGTTAGATTATAGAAGAACTGTGTATTAAGAGAAAAGAAAAACACAAAAGTTGTATTTTCTGGGCACACAATGAAAGGTAAAATATTTATTATTAGTTATAGTCAACTAGTTGCTGTGACATATTTATCCTCATTAGGTGAGAACTTAATATAATAATTAATTTAATGTAAGAAGCTATTCAGGTAACCAAGTGTCAGATGTAATCGTAATAGTCTAGTGTAAGATGTTTCTCAGGTAACCAAGTGTCAGATGCTACTGTAGTTGTCCAGTGTAAGAATCTACTCGGGTAACCAAGTGTCAGATGTAATCGTAATAGTCTAGTGTAAGATGTTTCTCAGGTAACCAAGTGTCAGATGCTACTGTAGTTGTCCAGTGTAAGAATCTACTCGGGTAACCAAGTGTCAGATGTAATCGTAATAGTCTAGTGTAAGATGTTTCTCAGGTAACCAAGTGTCAGATGTTACTGTAGTTGTCCAGTGTAAGAATCTACTCGGGTAACCAAGTGTCAGATGTAATCGTAATAGTCTAGTGTAAGATGTTTCTCAGGTAACCAAGTGTCAGATGCTATTGTAATAGTCTAGTATAAGATGTTTCTCAGGTAACAAAGTGTCAGATGCTATTGTAATAGTCTAGCATAAGAACTACTCAGATAACCAAGTGTCAGATGTCACTGTACTAGTTTAGTCTCAGAAGCTATTCAGAAATGCCAATGTGTTCCGTCTCTTTTTATCTGATGAATAAAGCCACTCAGATAACCTGGCAAAGTGTGTAACACATAACAATTTTTAGAAGCATTATAAATCAATGTTGAGGTCTGTTATTCTATTTCAGATTGGCAGAAGACAGAAGCACAGAAAAGACGAGAAAAACTCCTGTTGGATGAACTGGTTGTCATAGTAAATAAACGGGATGAACTGGTTCAGCATCTTGATACACAGGAGAAAGCGTGAGTACACCGGTTATGAATTGCGTCTCTGTAAATGTCTCGTAGTATTCATTACTGTGAGGTTAATGTATACCATAGTGCATTGGTGTAAGTCACTAAGAATGTTAAATCATTCTCTTTAATATACAATTTAGGCAATAACTCTGTTGGTTAAGTCACCCTAATTATGTGAAAATTAGACAATAAATCTATCGACTAAGTCACCTTAATTAAGCTAAAGTTAGGCAATGAATATATTTGTTGAGTTGCCCTAATTTAAGTAAAATTAGGCATTGAATTCATTTGACTACGTGAACTTTATTGGAATGAAGTCGGACAATGAATATAAAGTCATCTTCAGTGGATGAAGCTGTGCAATGAATGCATTGCATTAAGCTGCCTCGGTAGGATACATTTAGAATACAAGTGCCTTCATTAAAACAACCTCACTGTTACAAAGTTTAGCAATTAATGTATGTTAGTCTTTATCACTAGCATCAGAATAATGTGAGGCATTTAACACATCGAGTTAGGTCATTAGAATAAAGTTAAATAAATGCATTCAGTGAGGTCACTAAAATAACACAGTGTGAGAAAAAAGTAACCCTTTGCTAATGGCAAGTAAAAGTTTACAGTAAAAAAACTTTACTTAGTTAGGTTTGGCATGGCCAGTTGTTTGAAGCACTGGATTCATAATCTGAGGATTGCAGGTTCGAATCCCCATCACACCAAACATGCTCGTCCTTTCAGCTGTGTGGGCATTATAAAGTTATGGTCAACCCCACTATTCGTTTGTAAAAGCGTAGCCCAAGAGTTGGTGATGGGTGGTAATGACTAGCTGCCTTCCATCTAATCTTACACTACAAAATTAAGGACGGCTGGTGCAGACAGCTCTCGTGTAGTTTTGCGCGAAATTCAAACAAAACCACTTACTTCGTTATAAGAAAAATAGCGTCAAGTTGTAGATAAAGACAGGCGCTATCTGCTGTTTTAATATAGAGTCTATATTACCTGCTACATTAAATACGTTACTTAAACAAGATAAAACTCTTTAAAAATCTAATTAACAAGGAGGTTATTTTTTATTTCAATTAAGAAATTTTGAATATTAATTTCAAACAGATATGTCTTTATATTTGTACGCTGAAAAGAAGTTATCTAATAACAACGCTCAGTTGCGGCTTAAATCTTGTGGAATATCTTCTGGTAATTATTGTTCAACACCATAATTTCTTGGGACCTAAAATATGACATTTCATAATGTACGACATTTGGTGTACTTATATTTGCTTTCACTCTATTGCACTGTCAGAATTAGACCGGTGCAGTCAGAAACTGAAGTAAATTTGTTTTCAAATGATTGTATTAACTCTATCGTTCACACCCCACAATATTTTTATTTACTCAGTGAGCTAGCCATCTATAGCTTCCATTTTTAACAAAAACTAATTTATTTGTTTATAACGTAGTGTATTGTTATGTACTTGGTTAATCAGCCACCTATAGGCTGCTTCTGTAGCAAAAACCATATCATCTGTTTGTAACACTGTATTGTTATTTACTTAGTTAATCAGCCACCTATAGGCTGCTTCTGTAACAAAAACCATATCATCTGTTTGTAACACTATTGTTATTTACTTAGTTAATCAGCCACCTATAGGCTGCTTCTGTAACGAAAACAATATCATCTGTTTGTAACACTGTATTATTATTTACTTAGTTAATCAGCCACCTATAAGCTGTTTCCTTAACAAAAACATATCATCTGTTTGTAACACTGTATTGTTATTTACTTAGTTAATCAGCCACCTATAGGCTGCTTCCTTAACAAAAACCATATCATCTGTTTGTAACACTGTATTGTTATTTGATTTAGTTAAACTAATCAGACATCTATTATAACAAAATATAATGAATCAACAGGCCGCTGTCTAATTTGATTTATGATGAAGTTAGAACTGTTCCTAATAGTAAATCTAAATGTTTCAGAGAATAATGGGTTTAAATATGTTCACACAGGTTATAATTAAAACATTTGTGCACGTGTTTCTACTGAGATAGACGGACGTACAGACTGGCCTCGTATTCAAGTGGAAACTAATAAATATAGTAGTTTAGGCTTAGAAAACAAAACATTACATTGGTTTAAATAACACAGAGTGTTTATTATGTGGTTAGGTCCAAAAACTGAGCATTTTGTCGTAAGCCCCAGGGATTGGCCCCTCGTAGAGTCGGTTATTTGAGGTGTGCCAAATCACGCTGTTTTCAGAGACTTCCTGCCTTTATAGTAAACACTCCCAGTGAAAAGTTTGGCCACTCCTTCGCTGTTGATGAACTGAGTGACAGTTCCTAATTAGCATGTTATTCTTTCACCCTAACACTTGGCCCTGCTTGGAAAATATTAATTACGCGGTCTCCTGCAGATGGCTCTGCAGTAGTCCCTGATCCTTGCAGGTGTGATGTGGCACCGGGAACCAGAGTGACCGTCCCCAAAGAAAAGACATGGGTGTAGATCCTAACAGAAAAAAAATGTCATCTTGAGTTTCAGGGTCAACAAATTAGAGTCGTAGGGCAGGAAGGTGGGAGGATCTTCCCCGGGAAGATGTGTAGTAGAGGAAATAGCCTGCTGACAACTCGTAGCGCCCCGACTGAGACGAAATCGACAACACGTACGAATTTCGTCTTCACCCCATGAAATGTCAAGAAGGACTTTAAATCCGAGTGTGCGAAATGTGGAAGTAAATTTTCATTAAAGTTTCACTTGTGTTTTCCTAGGGTGTGTACGTACTGTACAGTTTCGTCTTAAGTTTGTTGTTCCTCGGTGTTCTGTCTCAATCACAACAAAGACAGGTTCTTAAGATAAACTTTAAGGTGTGTGTTTTTTTTAATGTGTACTTTACTTTTCTGTCATTCATGTGTCACCACTCACCGATTTTCGTTATAAATTTACCAATGACGTAGATCTTTCGCCCTGTTACGAACTGGATTAAAATTGGACTTTGTAAAGGTAACAAGTTATAACATTTGTATGTGTTACGTGAGGGTAACGACTTGTTACGTTTCCATGTTACAAACCTTAAGTTCCTTTTCTGGTATACCAACTTGCTACGCTTTTATTTGACATACCTTCAAGTTCTACGTTTCCGTTTGGCATACCTTCAGACTCTTTACTTGCCATAACGACTTGCTGTTGGACATACCTTCGGGTTTCTTAACCAACATAATGACTTGATACGTTTCGTTTGGACATACCTTTGGGTTTCTTACTTGCCAGCACGACGTAAGCTAATGACTTGCTTTTGGCTGTGTATAAGTAATATTCTGTCTGTATGAAGGAAAACAAATGACTTAATGAGTTAGAACTGAGTGTTAACAATTTTGTTATTATTCTCATGTTTTCAATGTAACTGTGAGAAGCTTCTGCATTTTTTTAAAAATAAGAAACACCTTATGAATTTCCTTGAATATATAAACTCCATCAGAATGGCTGGTCACCTCACTGGGCCTCTACGTCACTTATCAGCTGTCTGTCAAAGGACCAACCTTCTTTCCCGTCATTAAGGTTATTACAGTGAGACCTTGCCCCGGTATTACTTTGTTGTTTTTTTAAGTGTTTGATGGTAATTCAACACTGAAATGACCTTACCGATATGCAGTGCCCGTACAGTTTTCGTTGTCAGTAACAACATTTATTTGGCTGGCTATTGTTCCACGGGGTCAGGGCTATCGGGCAGAAACCTGCCTCGACGTCACCTTTTGACCCTGGGACAATTTGTTGTAACATTTGATAGCTGTGACAACAGTTACAAATTCTGTTGCGACTTCCTTTCCCAAGTCTGACCTCGGTCAGCTACAAACCAGTTAGGGTTATGTTTTGTATCTGTCAGAGAAGAAAAGTAAGAACGCACGAAATAAAGGACCTTTGGGGCAAAAAAGTCCGTCGTTTGATTCAGGTTTTAATGAGAATGACTTGTATGTTTTTAGGGAAATATATATATATTCGCTTTCTGATTTATGTTTCAATAAAGTTGGACTAATTAAACTGAGTGAGTACAATGAACTGAAGTCCGTTATTTGGACTGAATGTTAGGACTTCTTTACTGAGTATTCAAAGAATGAACTTCGTTTGAAAGTTAATTTTTCACGAAGCAAATTCTTAATAAAGTCCAAACTGCTGCTGAGAACTCCTAAACTTTTCCGGAAGTGAAAATAAACTGTAGTCTAACATTGTACCACACTTTGGTATAGTATGTATCACACTTTGGTATAGTATTGTACCACACTTTGGTATAGTATGTATCACACTTTGGTATAGTATTGTACCACACTTTGGTATAGTATGTATCACACTTTGGTATAGTATTGTACCACACTTTGGAATAATATTGTACCACACTTTGGTATAATATTGTACCACACATTGGTATAGAATGTATCACACTGGTATAATATTGTACCACACATTGGTATAGTATTGTATCAAACCTTATACTAAGACATTGTACCATACTTTGGTATAGTATGTACCACACTTTGGTATAATATTGTACCACACTTTGGTATAGTATTATCACACTTTGGTATAATATTGTACCACACATTGGTATAGTATGTATCACACTTTGGTATAATATTGTATTACACTTTGGTATAATATTGTACCACACTTTGGTATAATATTGTACCACACATTGGTATAGTATTGTACCACACTTTGGTATAGTATTGTATCAAACCTTATACTAAGACATTGTACCTTACTTTGGTATAGTATGTATCACACTTTGGTATAATATTGTACCACACTTTGGTATAGTATTGTATCAAACCTTATACTAAGACATTGTACCATACTTTGGTATAGTATGTATCACACTTTGGTATAGTATAGTATGTATCACACTTTGGTATAGTATAGTATGTATCACACTTTGGTATAATATTGTACCACACTTTGGTGTAGTATGTATCACACTTTGGTATAATATTGTACCACACATTGGTATAGTATTGTACCACACTTTGGTATAGTATTGTATCAAACCTTATACTAAGACATTGTACCATACTTTGGTATAGTATGTATCACACTTTGGTATAATATGTATCACACTTTGGTATAATATTGTACCACACATTGGTATAGTATGTATCACACTTTGGTATAATATTGTACCACACATTGGTATAGTATGTATCACACTTTGGTATAATATTGTACCACACATTGGTATAGTATGTATCACACTTTGGTATAATATTGTACCACACTTTGGTATAGTATTGTATCAAACCTTATACTAAGACATTGTACCATACTTTGGTATAGTATGTATCACACTTTGGTATAATATTGTACCACACATTGGTATAGTATGTATCACACTTTGGATTAATATTGTACCACACTTTGGTATAGTATTGTATCAAACCTTATACTAAGACATTGTACCATAATTTGGTATAGTATTGTATCACACCTTTGACTAAGATATTGTACCATACCTTGGTATACTATTGTATCACACCTAAGTCTAACATTGTACCATACTCTGGTATAGTATTGTACTGTATCTTAGTCTGACATTGTACCACACTTTGGTGTAGTATTGTACTGTATCTTAGTCTAACATTGTACTATATCTTAGTCTAACATTGTACTATATCTTAGTCTAACATTGCAGCACACCTAAGTCTAACATTGTACCATACTCTGGTATAGTGTTGTACTGTATCTTAGTATAACATTGTACTGTATCTTAGTATAACATTGTACCGCACTTTTGTGTAGTATTGTACTGTATCTTAGTGTAACATTGTACCACACTTTTGTGTAGTATTGTACTGTATCTTAGTATAACATTGTACCGCACTTTTGTGTAGTATTGTACTGTATCTTAGTATAACACTGTACCGCACTTTAGTATAGTATTGTACTGTATCTTAGTGTAACATTGTACCACACTTTTGTGTAGTATTGTACTGTATCTTAGTGTAACATTGTACCACACTTTTGTGTAGTATTGTACTGTATCTTAGTATAACACTGTACCGCACTTTTGTGTAGTATTGTACTGTATCTTAGTCTAACATTGTACCACACTTTTGTGTAATATTGTACTGTATCTTAGTCTGACATTCTACCACACTTTAGTATAGTATTGTACTGTATCTTAGTCTAATATTGTACCGTACCACATTTTAGTATAGTATTGTACTGTATCTTAGTCTGACATTGTACCACACTTTTGTGTAGTATTGTACTGTATCTTAGTATAACATTGTACCACACTTTAGTGTAGTATTGTACTGTATCTTAGTCTGACATTGTACCACACTTTAGTGTAGTATTGTACTGTATCTTAGTATAACATTGTACCACACTTTTGTGTAGTATTGTACTGTATCTTAGTATAACATTGTACCACACTTTTGTGTAGTATTGTACTGTATCTTAGTATAACATTGTACCACACTTTTGTGTAGTATTGTACTGTATCTTAGTCTAACATTGTACCACACTTTTGTGTAGTATTGTACTGTATCTTAGTATAACATTGTACCGCACTTTAGTGTAGTATTGTACTGTATCTTAGTATAACATTGTACCACACTTTAGTGTAGTATTGTACTGTATCTTAGTATAACATTATACCACACTTTAGTGTAGTATTGTACTGTATCTTAGTATAACATTGTACCACACTTTAGTGTAGTATTGTACTGTATCTTAGTATAACATTATACCACACTTTAGTGTAGTATTGTACTGTATCTTAGTATAACATTGTACCACACTTTTGTGTAGTATTGTACTGTATCTTAGTGTAACATTGTACCACACTTTAGTGTAGTATTGTACTGTATCTTAGTATAACATTGTACTGCACTTTTGTGTAGTATTGTACTGTATCTTAGTATAACATTGTACCGCACTTTAGTGTAGTATTGTACTGTATCTTAGTATAACATTGTACCACACTTTAGTGTAGTATTGTACTGTATCTTAGTATAACATTGTACCACACTTTTGTGTAGTATTGTACTGTATCTTAGTATAACATTGTACCACACTTTAGTGTAGTATTGTACTGTATCTTAGTCTGACATTGTACCACACTTTAGTGTAGTATTGTACTGTATCTTAGTATAACATTGTACCACACTTTTGTGTAGTATTGTACTGTATCTTAGTATAACATTGTACCACACTTTTGTGTAGTATTGTACTGTATCTTAGTATAACATTGTACCACACTTTTGTGTAGTATTGTACTGTATCTTAGTCTAACATTGTACCACACTTTTGTGTAGTATTGTACTGTATCTTAGTATAACATTGTACCGCACTTTAGTGTAGTATTGTACTGTATCTTAGTATAACATTGTACCACACTTTAGTGTAGTATTGTACTGTATCTTAGTATAACATTATACCACACTTTAGTGTAGTATTGTACTGTATCTTAGTATAACATTGTACCACACTTTAGTGTAGTATTGTACTGTATCTTAGTATAACATTGTACCACACTTTAGTGTAGTATTGTACTGTATCTTAGTATAACATTATACCACACTTTAGTGTAGTATTGTACTGTATCTTAGTATAACATTGTACCACACTTTTGTGTAGTATTGTACTGTATCTTAGTGTAACATTGTACCACACTTTAGTGTAGTATTGTACTGTATCTTAGTATAACATTGTACTGCACTTTTGTGTAGTATTGTACTGTATCTTAGTATAACATTGTACCGCACTTTAGTGTAGTATTGTACTGTATCTTAGTATAACATTGTACCACACTTTAGTGTAGTATTGTACTGTATCTTAGTATAACATTGTACCACACTTTTGTGTAGTATTGTACTGTATCTTAGTCTAACATTGTACCACACTTTAGTGTAGTATTGTACTGTATCTTAGTATAACATTGTACCACACTTTAGTGTAGTATTGTACTGTATCTTCGTATAACATTATACCACACTTTAGTGTAGTATTGTACTGTATCTTGGTATAACATTGTACCACACTTTAGTGTAGTATTGTACTGTATCTTAGTATAACATTATACCACACTTTAGTGTAGTATTGTACTGTATCTTAGTATAACATTGTACCACACTTTAGTGTAGTATTGTACTGTATCTTAGTATAACATTGTACCACACTTTAGTGTAGTATTGTACTGTATCTTAGTATAACATTATACCACACTTTAGTGTAGTATTGTACTGTATCTTAGTATAACATTGTACCGCACTTTAGTGTAGTATTGTACTGTATCTTAGTCTAACATTGTACCACACTTTAGTGTAGTATTGTACTGTATCTTAGTATAACATTGTACCACACTTTAGTGTAGTATTAGTAATACCTGTATCTTAGTATAACATTATACCACACTTTAGTGTAGTATTGTACTGTATCTTAGTATAACATTGTACCACACTTTAGTGTAGTATTGTACTGTATCTTAGTATAACATTATACCACACTTTAGTGTAGTATTGTACTGTATCTTAGTATAACATTGTACCACACTTTAGTGTAGTATTGTACTGTATCTTAGTATAACATTGTACCACACTTTTGTGTAGTATTGTACTGTATCTTAGTATAACATTGTACCACACTTTTGTGTAGTATTGTACTGTATCTTAGTCTGACATTGTACCACACTTTTGTGTAGTATTGTACTGTATCTTAGTCTGACATTGTACCACACTTTTGTGTAGTATTGTACTGTATCTTAGTCTGACATTGTACCGCACTTTAGTGTAGTATTGTACTGTATCTTAGTCTAACATTGTACCACACTTTAGTGTAGTATTGTACTGTATCTTAGTATAACATTGTACCACACTTTAGTGTAGTATTGTACTGTATCTTAGTATAACATTGTACCACACTTTTGTGTAGTATTGTACTGTATCTTAGTATAACATTGTACCACACTTTAGTGTAGTATTGTACTGTATCTTAGTATAACATTGTACCACACTTTAGTGTAGTATTGTACTGTATCTTAGTATAACATTGTACCACACTTTAGTGTAGTATTGTACTGTATCTTAGTATAACATTGTACCACACTTTTGTGTAGTATTGTACTGTATCTTAGTCTGACATTGTACCACACTTTAGTGTAGTATTGTACTGTATCTTAGTCTGACATTGTACCACACTTTTGTGTAGTATTGTACTGTATCTTAGTCTGACATTGTACCGCACTTTAGTGTAGTATTGTACTGTATCTTAGTCTAACATTGTACCACACTTTAGTGTAGTATTGTACTGTATCTTAGTATAACATTGTACCACACTTTAGTGTAGTATTGTACTGTATCTTAGTATAACATTGTACCACACTTTTGTGTAGTATTGTACTGTATCTTAGTATAACATTGTACCACACTTTAGTGTAGTATTGTACTGTATCTTAGTATAACATTGTACCACACTTTAGTGTAGTATTGTACTGTATCTTAGTATAACATTGTACCACACTTTAGTGTAGTATTGTACTGTATCTTAGTATAACATTGTACCACACTTTAGTGTAGTATTGTACTGTATCTTAGTATAACATTGTACCACACTTTAGTGTAGTATTGTACTGTATCTTAGTATAACATTGTACCACACTTTAGTGTAGTATTGTACTGTATCTTAGTATAACATTGTACCACACTTTAGTGTAGTATTGTACTGTATCTTAGTATAACATTGTACCACACTTTAGTGTAGTATTGTACTGTATCTTAGTATAACATTGTACCACACTTTAGTGTAGTATTGTACTGTATCTTAGTATAACATTGTACCACACTTTAGTGTAGTATTGTACTGTATCTTAGTATAACATTGTACCACACTTTAGTGTAGTATTGTACTGTATCTTAGTATAACATTGTACCACACTTTAGTGTAGTATTGTACTGTATCTTAGTATAACATTGTACCACACTTTAGTGTAGTATTGTACTGTATCTTAGTATAACATTGTACCACACCTTAGTGTAGTATTGTACTGTATCTTAGTATAACATTGTACCACACTTTAGTGTAGTATTGTACTGTATCTTAGTATAACATTGTACCACACTTTAGTGTAGTATTGTACTGTATCTTAGTATAACATTGTACCACACTTTAGTGTAGTATTGTACTGTATCTTAGTATAACATTGTACCACACTTTAGTGTAGTATTGTACTGTATCTTAGTATAACATTGTACCACACTTTAGTGTAGTATTGTACTGTATCTTAGTATAACATTGTACCACACTTTAGCTTTACAGTACATATAGCAACGTTTATCTACTTTAAAACTTGGATCGTACAAAAGTGACGATAAAGCGACATATACACAAACAACAGAAAACCAAACAGTGATAAAATGAAATAGTTGTGCTTTAATATGTTTGTCACACAGAAGTGTTCGAGTTGTATGTTCGGAAACATACCGTAGTCCCATCGGAAGACATCCTGCTTCATTTTAAAACCCATTAAACAAATAATGTAATTCGGAATGACTTACACTTCTATAAATCATTAAAGGAAATATTAATTTAAAGTAACTTATAACACTGTAAGCAATTGTGAATTATTACTTGTTTAATGGTTTTACGAAAGTGGAATTACCTACAATGAGACAACTATATCTGTACGAACTTACAACTCTAAAATCCGATGTTCGAGTCCCCGCGGTTAACACTGTAGACAGCCCATTATCATTTATAGCTTTGCTAAAAAATATTAGTGGCATTGATTTCGAGATATTTTTACGTGTATTTCCACTCATGCACATACAGCCATATCAGAGAATTCATTTAAACACGCCTCGCGCCTCAGAAAAGGAGTGCGTGTTGTTAAAGCTGGTAACAGAATGTGTCTACAATGGTTAACTTAGAGAATCATGTAAGAATACATAATTACAAAGATTGTCTGCTTTATTTGAATGTTTAGTAAAACATTCTTTTTTCACTAAATGTTTTCCGTGGTGAAAGTTTTGTTTGTTTCAAACTGCGAGTGGTGTTCCTCCGAAATAGACTACAGAACCATTAGTTTTGGTATTTCCTTTGTTTTCTTATGCGTGGAACGTTAATGTCTTGATCTTAATGGACTCACCGCTCGTATACCATTAAAATCATTTTATGGTAGGTCGAAGTGTATACTTTTTAGGCCGATATCGAGTGCAGGTTTCTATTAACCACAAAAAGAAGGGGGGGATTTTCTAGACAACAGCGATTTACGACCGAAAGGGTCTTGTCTTACTCTTAAGTACTGTGTTCCTTAAATCATCTCTATACCATGTAGCCCAGCACGTCCACGTTGACTGTTATCACAGCCTTGTCTCCAATGAATAACCGATCACTAGACGTTAAATGGTGCTCTAGAGTCAGACCCCCTGTCATGTTATGATGCAGTTCCGCCGGCAAACCAGGAGAGAAAGCTGGTGACGACAGCCATTAAGAACCATAAAGCCTGCCACATTCGTCTGGGGTTCTCGACAAAACCAGGGTTTTTAAGGGCGCATACCATCTAAGATCTAGTAAAATTTAACATATTTTATTTTCACCTTCTGCTAGAAATGTAACATAATAACTTCGTTGTTATTACTTTCAGGCCAACAAACTAGCAAAACCTGAACACGTGCACATCCACATTCCTCTCCACGTATTCCAAAGAGGACACTGTTTATATTACTCTGGCTTATAGGGCAAAAGCTCCCACCCTACCCCAGTGGTAGAACGATTTGTCTGAGGAGTTGTATAGCTTTGTACTTAAATACAAACACTATATAGCTGAGAAAGAACAAAACATTCAGCCGTGATCAGAATTCTAATTATTTCTCTTGTTTTATGTTTAAGACTTGTTTCTCTTATATATTCACAGAACGTGTCCTGTCGGAAATGCACAAGGCAATGAACTATCTCGTATTAGTTTTGTCCATCTTTGATTATGTTCCATCTTTCGTCATTATGTGTATATTGATCTTGTTTCCATAGAAACAGGGTGTTGTTTCTTCAGCTGTTTTGTTTCCAAATGGTTTTCAATCGACCGTTATTTCCCGTCGGATTTAGTTGAAGATGGGTAAGGCTATATATATATGTTTTTTAAAGGCCTTTTCAACTATTTTATGGAGTAAAAGGTCCAAAAATCCTAAAATTTGCACATGTGTGATTATATTTGCAGCAGTAACAATATTTCTTTGAAGTTAAGCACAAACCTGCACAATGGGCTTTCTGTGCTCTGCCCATCGCGGGTGTTAAAAATCGGTTTCTAACGCTCTCGAATGTTGGCTTTTTTAATCATCTTATTTCATTACTGGTAAGTACATTTTTCTTGTGCTAGTTTCATCCATCTTACATGATGTTGAATATGTTGCGTCTTTCGTCATCACGAGTTTCTTTGCTGGTATCTAGTTTTTCGATCCGGTATCGGCTTGCATAGTAACATTATGGTCGAAGGTTCGAGTCCCCGACACATCAAACGTGCTTGTCTTTTGAGTCTTGGGGGCGTTGTAATGTGAAGGTCAATTCCACTATTCGTTGGTAAAAGAGTTTCCCACGAGTTGGCGGCGATGGCTAGCTGCCCTCCCTCTAGTCTCATACTGCTACTTTAGGGATGGCTAGCACAGATAGCCATCGAGTAGTTTTGCGCGAAATTCTAAACAACAAAAACTGATTTTGCGTCGTATATTTGAAAGTGCTGTTTGAATCCCAGAATCCTTTAAAAACTAGATTTTAAGTTTTCCTGCTAATAATTTGGATTTTCAGGATTCTAAGTCGGTTAACTAAGAAACCTGACGTACACAAAACCTAAATATGTACGGGTATGCTGTCTCGTGCGGTTCAGTGCAACTTTTTTCTTTCTCTCTTTTGTTGTTCTACAAATTACTTTTGAAGACAATTCCGACCATCAAGTAAACTAATAAAAAATGAATTATCGGAAAATGGATTTACCTGAATTGCTCGAGTGGATGTCTGTCACGTGATCATGTCGAAAATACAGCGCGCGCCTCTCGGGCAACTGTTCTGACGTCGCCATGGTAGCGAGACCAGTACTCGAGTTACAGGATTACGTTATTGGTTGTGGCACAACGAGATTGTGTCATTCGAAAGCGGACCTGAAAGAAGTGGGGTAATAGTACCGCGTAACACCACAAAAGCCTGGTACGCCGCCCAATTGAAGAGAGTTTAATAGACTTGGAGAATGCTAGTCATCAAAAAACAGTATGAGATGTAAGGATAACAACGTACAGTAACTAGTAGAGCGGATAACGTGATGTTTGCTGACATTTCAGAACAACGAATATCAGAATGTACTTGTTTATTATGTTTGAGAAGAACCTTGGCTTTGTGGAACTGTTCGGTTAAAGTAAAAAAATCTAAACGTACACACACACAAGCATTTGTGGGTTAAACTCACCTGTGATCTAAACCACACTGGAAAAAAAATATATATCTTGTTTAGATGAAATTATTCCACTTATTGTACTTAATGTCTTAGAGTTTGTTAGATACGACATCTGTGGTTTGTTAGGCTTAACCTGCACACTGTTAGACACAGCATCTGCAGTTTGTTAGGCTTAACCTGCACACTGTCAGACACAGCATCTGCAGTTTGTTAGGCTTAACCTGCACACTGTTAGACACAGCATCTGCAGTTTGTTAGGCTTAACCTGCACACTGTCAGACGCAACATCTACAGTTTGGTAGACTTGTATCAACAGCTTATCAAACTTAATATCTATACCTCATTCGATTTGACATCTGCAACTAAAGCTTCTTCCTATTTGGCTTAACCTCTACAAGTGGAGCTTTATTTTTAAAACTTTAATTAAATTACCTTAATATGTTACATACTCTGAATTTTTTTCCCCCAATTTCTTTTCTCAGAGATTTGTGTTTTCCTTTGGCACCATTACTAATAGGTTTTGTTTCATCTGCAATTCATTAAGCCATGAACTTGAGTAATGCATGGGATGCAAAGTGTTTGGACTTCCTTCCAGGATTTTAAGTGAGTTCACTCTCTCCTGAATCTATACTGAAGGACTGGTTGCCCATTAGACCATTTCTTTTTGAATGTTGAGTTGGTCCACTCTCTCCTGAAGGACTAGTTGCCCAGTATTCCATTTTTTGTGGATGTTAAGTAAATCCACTTTTTCCTGGATGTATACTAAATGACTAGTTACCCAATGGACCATTTATTCTATGTTGTCATGTAGATTCACCTTCTTCTGAATCTATACTGAATGACTGGTTACCCAGCAGACCATTTCTTTTTGGATGTTAAGTATGTCCACTTTGTTCTAAATCCATACTGAAGGAATGGTTACCCAGTAGACCATTTATAATTGGATATTAAGTAAGTCCACTTTCTTCTGAATATCTACTGATGGACAGATTGTCCAGTAGACCAATTCTTCTTGGTTGTTAAGTTGGTCCTCTTTCTCCTAAATTTATACTGAAGGACTGGTTGCCTGGTAGACCACTTCCTTTTGGATGTTAAGTAGATCTACTTTCTCCTGGATGTAGACTTACTGACTGGTTACCCAATAAATCTATTTTTCTTGGATGTTAAGTAAGTCCATTTACCCCTGGATGTAAATTAAACATATGAATTCCAATAGACCCTCATTCTTCCTCTATTTTCTGTTTGTGAATCTAGAGAAACAGTTTGTAGTTTGTGGTGAATAAGTTGTGTTGTGTCTGAATGTGAAGAACAGTGTGTGTTTCAAAACTAAGGTGAATAAGTTATGTAGTGTCTGAATATGAGGAGTAGTGTGTGTCTCAGAACAAAAGTGAATAAGTTGTGTAGTGTCTGAATGTGAAGAATAGTGTGTGTTTCAGAACTAAGGTGAATAAGTTGTGTAGTGTCTGAATGTGAAGAATAATGTGTGTTTCAAAACTAAGGTGAATAAGTTATGTAGTGTCTGAATATGAAGAATAGTGTGTGTTTCAGAACGAAGGTGAATAAGTTGTGTAGTGTCTGAATATGAAGAATAGTGTGTTTCAGAACTAAGGTGAATGTGAAGAATAGTGTGTGTTTCAAAACTAAGGTGAATAAGTTATGTAGTGTCTGAATATGAGGAGTAGTGTGTGTCTCAGAACAAAAGTGAATAAGTTGTGTAGTGTCTGAATGTGAAGAATAGTGTGTGTTTCAGAACTAAGGTGAATAAGTTGTGTAGTGTCTGAATGTGAAGAATAGTGTGTGTTTCAAAACTAAGGTGAATAAGTTATGTAGTGTCTGAATATGAAGAATAGTGTGTGTTTCAGAACGAAGGTGAATAAGTTGTGTAGTGTCTGAATATGAAGAATAGTGTGTTTCAGAACTAAGGTGAATGTGAAGAATAGTGTGTGTTTCAGAACTAAGGTGAATAAGTTGTGTAGTGTCTGAATATGAAGAATTGTATGTGTTTCAGAACTAAGGTAAATAAGTTGTGTAGTGTCTGAATATGAAGAATAATGTGTTTTTCAGAACTAAGGTGAATAAGTTGTGTAGTGTCTGAATATGAAGAATAGTGTGTGTTTCAGAACTAAGGTGAATAAGTTGTGTAGTGTCTGAATGTGAAGAATAGTGTGTGTTTCAGAACTAAGGTGAATAAGTTGTGTAGTGTCTGAATGTGAAGAATAGTGTGTGTTTCAAAACTAAGGTGAATAAGTTATGTAGTGTCTGAATATGAAGAATAGTGTGTGTTTCAGAACGAAGGTGAATAAGTTGTGTAGTGTCTGAATATGAAGAATAGTGTGTTTCAGAACTAAGGTGAATGTGAAGAATAGTGTGTGTTTCAGAACTAAGGTGAATAAGTTGTGTAGTGTCTGAATATGAAGAATTGTATGTGTTTCAGAACTAAGGTAAATAAGTTGTGTAGTGTCTGAATATGAAGAATAATGTGTTTTTCAGAACTAAGGTGAATAAGTTGTGTAGTGTCTGAATATGAAGAATAGTGTGTGTTTCAGAACTAAGGTGAATAAGTTGTGTAGTGTCTGAATGTGAAGAATAGTGTGTGTTTCAGAACTAAGGTGAATAAGTTGTGTAGTGTCTGAATGTGAAGAATAGTGTGTGTTTCAGAACTAAGGTGAATAAGTTGTGTAGTGTCTGAATGTGAAGAATAGTGTGTGTTTCAGAACTAAGGTGAATAAGTTGTGTAGTGTCTGAATGTGAAGAATAGTGTGTGTTTCAGAACTAAGGTGAATAAGTTGTGTAGTGTCTGAATATGAGGAGTAGTGTGTGTTTCAGAACTAAGGTGAATAAGTTGTGTAGTGTCTGAATATAAAAATAGGCTGAAATGTTTAGTTTCAGAACTTTTGGAAATAAGGAATACAGTATCTTAACCTTGATAAAGAAGCTAAAGTGTACATTATGTGAATCTTGAGGAACATTGTGGTGTGGATAATATTTGCATGTTTTGCAGCATTTAGTCTCATGTTATTAAAAAATCCATGTAGTCCAGGAAGTGTTATAATGGAAGAAATACGCACTGATTTTAAGAACTTTAAAGTAGCTTATAGAATGTTAAACATTTTATATATAGTATGACTAAGTCAGTTCTGAGCCATTTAACCGTATAAAAGCCAATAGGCACCATCACAAAATTGACCTGTTTTGGAATTTCGCATAAAGCTACTCGAGGGCTATCTGCGCTAATCGTCTTTAACTTAGCAGTGTCAGACTAGAGGGAAGGCAGCTTGTCATCACCACTCACCGCCAACTCTTGGGCTACTCTTTTACTAACGAATAGTGGGATTGACCGTAACATTATACGCCCCCACGGTTGGGGGGGGCGAGCATGTTTAGCGCGATGCGGGCGCGAACCCGCGACCCTCGGATTACGAGTCGCACGCCTTACGCGCTTGGCCATGCCAGGCTGTGTTTCTAGTGTCACACTTTTCAGTATAAAGATTAATGCCATCACTGGACAACTTCCACATCTCGTGTCAGTCGTTGCGCGTGAGGTTTATTGAGCAATTTTACCTCTCCATAAAACCGTTTTTGTTGGTTGTTTTTTTTTGCATATACTTTTTCCAACGTTGTATTCATGCCGATCACAAGCCTCGAGTTCTAGGGACTTATATTTGACCGCAAGCTGACTTCCTTTCACACATAAAGCAACAACGAGTAAAATATACAAGGGGACTGAACATCTTCCAGCTTGGGGAATCGGATCCCTGTTCTGTGCTGAAGATGTGTCGTGCCCCCATTCGACAGAAACTGGTCAGTAGCTCCGGCCTTGAAGATGTTGTGCTCCATTCACCATCTGGAGCTTCAACTCCGCACGGGGGCTTCACCCACTTCCCCAGTCCAGAGTTCGTGCACTTTGGACTGATGAACTTTCTCTACACCTGAAGTTTTTACTGCCTTTACTTTCTGCTCAGGAACTTTGATCTTTACTTCGGAATCCCACGTGGGGCTGTGTTTTCCTTCCTCAGTGAGTCATGCCTTTTCAGAACAGACAGTTTGTCATTGTTCCTTTTGGCCTTCCGATCCAAGCGCATTTGGATGAATTGGGTCTGTATGACTGAAAGAACTGGTCTTTTTAAATGTTATAAATTGTTTAGAATTTCGTGCAAAGCTACTCGAGGGCTATCTGCACTAGCCGCTCCTAATTTAGCAGTGTAAGACTAGAGGAAAGGCAGCTAATCATCACCACCCACCGCTAATTCTTGGGCTACTTTTTTACCAACGAATAGTGGGATTGACCATCACTTTATAACGCCCCCACGGCTGAATGGGCGAGCATGTTTGGTGCGACGGGGATTCGAACTCACGACCCTCAGATGACGAGTGGAACGCCTTAACCCACCTGGCCATGCCGGGCCCTTATTGTTATACCCACAACAGATGCAGTGTGATAGTTAACTCAGATGACTCAAAGAAAGGCGGATACTCCTGATTGGAAGTACCATCTTTTATTTGCCAAACTTCTTTCGAACCATCCTTCCATTCCCATTTATACAGATGGTTCGAAATCACATGGCACTGTGGGCTTTGCCATGATCTGCTGTGATTCGGCGATTACTCACAGGATTCCCTCCACAGTTTCTATGTTTACTTCCAAATTGTTTACCATATCTCTCGGTCTGTATCACATCGAAGCTGTGCAGAACACAAACTGTACTATTTAGTTCTCCACTGGCCCTGGAATCGCTCCGTATTAGTTCTCACTCTATTCTAGTCGATATTCAAAAATGATTTTGCCCATTTTTCTTTATCATCTACTTCTATTTAGTTCTTCTGGGTACCAGTCCTGTTGGTATTCGCAGGAATGAGCTCGTTGACACCGAAGTTAAGTTTGTTCAGGTGCTATTCTGTTCCACACATGCTCCTGTATTCAGGACTCGGTCAGGTGCTATTCTGTTCCACACATGCTCCTGTATTCAGGACTCAGATCCACGCCAGTCGACTTGAAGTGAGCAACGTGATAACAAGCTTTTCCAGATAAAACACACGATTAGACTTCGACTGTCCTGTAAGGATAGGAAGGAAGAAGTTGTTTTGGCTACAGATTGGTCACAGTTTGTTCATAACTCATTATTTTTTTTTCATCTGGAACTGATCAACCAGTGTGTGGTCTGTGTGAATCTGGAACTGATCAACCAGTGTGTGGTCTGTGTGAATCTGGAACTGATCAACCAGTGTGTGGTCTGTGTGAATCTGGAACTGATCAACCAGTGTGTGGTCTCTGTGAATCTGGAACTGATCAACCAATGTGTGGTCTGTGTGAATCTAGAACTGATCAACCAGTGTGTGGTCTGTGTGACACTCGAGTCACAATAGCCCACATTTTACTGTAGTACCGTCGTTACGACCGTGAATGACAGCAGTATTTTATACATTTTTTAAACATAGGTTCACCTCTGACCTTGGACATTATATATGTCATTGGCGAAGGTGAAATTGTGTACACCTTACTAATGTTTTTAAAGGCCATTGGCCTTTTCAACTCTTAAGTTTTTACCAGCTGTTTAAAGTTTATTTAGTTTTTACGTTTATTCATTTTTACTTTTTTTCACTGGTCGTTTGGCGCAGATAGCCTGGTAGCTTTGCGTCAATATACGTCAAACAACCAAATGCTTTATTATCACGATATACGAATACACTTGTTATCGAAACTTAGCTAATAACTCAAATGTTAGTATTATATAATATGTGAGTGTTAGGTCTTCCCTTTTCATTAATGTGTTTACCACTCCTCCAAGAAATGCGGATTTCAACGTTTAAAAACAAGTTTTTACTTATTTAGACATTATTAAGAGACAGCTGGATAACACGAGCGATAATGAATGTAACAAATGGATTCTTACACAAAATGCGGCAGACAACGTGTATCGACACGTGCAGCTTTCCATTTACAATTTATTAGTTTTTTTCCCAGTTTGCTTGTATGGGCTTGATGATAAATAACTACACATCAGACATTCGTAACTCTTTTCCCCCGATTGCCACTTAAGAAAACATCGAGTTACACCCGTCCCATATTGTACTGACAGGTTAGACGAAAATAAAAATTTTCCGCCCCCTCCCCACATTCTTCTTAGAATTATAAGTTATCCTACTTTATTGCAGGAATTTAAAGTTTTTGTTTTTTGAGTCAGAAACTTACGGAAAGGGCGTTTCCCGACACGCTGTAACCAAGAATTGAGAAGTTTCATTGGACACGTCATGCCAGGTGACCTTCCTTGAACTCAAGCCGCTTAGAATGAGTGTTAATGTCGTCACGTAACACCTACAACACGGCATATTTGTGTTTTAAAATGGTGTAGTTTTTTGTCATACATTTTTTCACAAATCGATATTTATAAAGCCACTTGTCTGTTCAGCGTTTTCGAGGTGGTGAAGAACGATATTCAACTTTTTTATAGCGTTAGAATAATCGTTAATGTTGCACTAATATCTAATTTTATGAGGAATATAATGTGTACATCAGTCGGTTCTAACGGCATCATGTATGTGAAACGTGAATTATATATACCAGACGGGTCTAGCAGAATCACGTACATAACACGGTGTTTTAATTCTATCCAGGACTAATTACTAACACACGCACATACAGTTGTTGGCCCCGCATGGTCAAGTGGTTACGGTGCCCAACAGGTAATCTGAGGGTCGCGGATTCGAATCCTCGTCACATTAAATATGCTTGCCCTTTCAGCCGTGGGAGCGTTATAAAAGTACGGTCAATCCCACTATTCGTTGTTAAAAGAGTAGCCCAAGAGTTGGCGGTGGTTGATGACGACTAGCTGCCCTTTCCTCTTGAAGCTACGACACCGCCCTCTTGTTTTAAAGAAACAGTAAAAATGTAATTGGATATATAAGTACGTCACCTAGTAAAATAAATATGTTTAAATTAATTATCTAACTCGTCTAACTTCACTTTCCTTCCAGTTCGCATTATTTCACCTTCATTAGAAAAAAAAATCATTTTATATTTTTTTTTCCTTGCAGAATTGAAGAAGACGAGATTGTTGAGAGCGCCATCAGACGACCAATTCTTAAAGAAGAGAAAAGCTGCTCAATTCAGTAAACGAACAGTTGTCTACGTTCGAAAATTATTCCTTTCACAAAGATATAACAGCAGCTTGGCCTTAGACATAAGGTTATTATAGATTGAGAAAACAGTTATATTATAAACAAATATTTAAAAAAAAATAAAAAACTTGTACAGCTGTGTTTATGTTTAAAGACAAAGGAGTGATTGCCTTTGTCTATGAAATTTAATGCTTAGCTAATAGTTTAGTTTGTATGAACACAGATTTCGTGGTAAAAAAGACAAAAAACATCCAGCCTGTAAATAGTTATGTTATTAATATATTTAACATGTGAACACTTAGGCCTTATTTGCAATTAGTTTAGAAAAACCTGAGCCTTCTAGGGTTCGATACACATATTTTATTATTACATTTTCTTTAAATGTGGGCGTTTGGAAAACCGCCAGATGTCGCCCAGCAGCTTATGATAGGCAATCTTGTTATTGTGTTTTTCAGTTAACATGTTACTGACGTAATTTTAGTTACATGCCATTTTTACCAAGTAATTAATTTTCTGCTACTATTACCTGACATCTGTGTTAATTTTGTTTTTAATTGTGACGTCATAGCATTCAAAGGTAGATGGCAATTGTCTGCCTTGTATTTGCATATCCCCGGTTAATTGTAGTTGTTATCAAGGTTACGAACTACGAGTAGTAATGCAATTTTTCGCGCAAGTAGCAAACCCCGCTTCAATGTATCAAAATTTATAAATGAATTTCAAAAATATATAGCGGTAATTGTTTCAAGATAAAGGACTGCATTATTTTATTTGCAGTGTATATGTCTTCATGCGAAAGTTTTTGTGAGATAAGTATTTCATTTCAGGAACGTTTGGCCTTAGGACTAGGGTTAGACTCGCCGAGAAGAAACCAGTAAAACTCAACAAATGCCTGTGTCGTTACGCAGAAATGAATTCGACCAGTACATGTCGCACAGACCTAAGACTTAACCGTCAGATTAGGTTTAGCTAGATCCCTGCACTTGATAATTTGAAAAGAAGCGAACAAATTGCGGGATTTCGCGTAAATGTTAGTTCAGTTACTGCAGCTAGAGGATAATGAATTAGGCACAAATCGTCTCGTACCAGCGTTAGGCTTAACTTCAAAAGCTGTCGTGTCAACTCGTTACAACAATCTTCTCCCCTCCCCAAGGTTGGTTCATATTTAGCTTTAATTCTAAGCATATCTCTTGTCCACAGGTGGGGTCGATAGCATTACTTTCTTACTCTTGCCTGCTACTTCTGTTAGGAACAAAAATGTCGAAATTTAGAATATCGTTTATTTTTTATTACATTATAATCTTTCAACTCCTTGTTAAACAGATCAACTTCAAATGACGCTTCACTTAAGTTTATACTCTTCCCTACGATAATGTCGTCATGTTTAACATGTTAACAAAGCTCGCGTAAAAATGTATTCTCAAGATGGCTGGTATGGGTATTAAATCTTTATTTTAAAGTACAGATCAAGTTTAACCTGAAGATGACGTCAGAAAGGCGAAACGTTGCTCTGTACTTTATATTAATTAAAGTTTTAATGTCCATATCAGCCATATTAAGAATACATTTTTACGTCGAGTGAGTTTCTCGTCATCACGGAAAGCTACTAATTTTTGAAAGCATCTTAAGATATTAAAGTTCATTTTGGAAGCATTTTTACACTATAAAAAGGCTTAGTATGTTGGACATTTAGAAGGTCAGCGCGTATCTGGGAGTAACTTTGCAAACCTCCTGCGCACTTCTAGTAATCTTCAATGTCATAGTTTATAATAGATTATGGTTTAGAAGGTTGTATTGTACAGCAGTAAGAAAGAATGTGCCAATCACAGCAAGCTCGAGATCCAAAACATTATCATTAACAGTGCACTAGATTTCGTACAAGGAACAGTTATAGGAAAACGTGTCACCTACAGAAAAATAAAAACGGCTCAGGTTTAAGTGTCAAATGTTTAGTTTAAGGAAATTAAACAAGTATCATGTCACCCCAAAAATAACATTTTATTTATTTGTCTGTCTTTACTTGTGCTAAACCGACATTACCTTGTTGAAGAAAGATGGTTTGTGAATTTAATAAACAGTAAAATATGATTTGTGAAATTAAACTAATGTATCTGACAAGATAAGTCATGAATTGAAACATCTGACAGTAAAAAACAAAAGCCTCCTTTACGATGTCTTTATTTTTATAACTAATGCCGAACCTTATAGTTTAAAATTTCCAACTTATAAAATTAAATGTCGAAAAAAAACTTAGTGATCGATGTTAAATATTGTTAAGGTAAGCACTCTGTAGACATCTGTAGTCATTTAGCGTTTAGAACTATTAACTGTTTAGATGTCTACACGGCTTTATGTTAGCAAATTAAATCTAGGCTTAACTAGTTAAAAATTAGTACGTAATGGACACTAATCACTGTAGTCTACACGGCTTTGAACTGGCTAGGCCAAATCTAGGCCTAACTAATCAAAGAGTGGTTAGTAATGTCGTCTACATAGCTTTTTGTAAATGAACCGATTAAAACAAACATTGCAGTGGTGTGACTACAAGTATATACTTTGGCACCTCAGTTTACGTTGTATTTACTTTGAACACTTATAACAGGGAAATAATTCTTGGTAAAAAATTCAGATGTTCATTGAATAAAGCATGATTAATTTGTTTTTAGTTTCGAGATGGAAAAACGGTTGTGAATTTTGATATATCTGCATCGTGTGGCATACGTGACCTAAAATGTGGCAGCCGTTCCGTTTTTACAGAAGTAATTTGTTGATATGGTAACAGCAGTTAGCTGTGGAAACAATTTGTTTCAAACGTTTTGTGTGTTGTTTTTCAAGCTGGCATATACGCCTACAAACAATATTGTTTGACATTCCGATTTCACTTGCATTGTTGGCACCAAATTGGCAGAGCCTTTGAAAGAATTTCTGGGCGCTTACAGTTGAGGAAGGTAGAGACTTTTATTATTACGCGAAATGAATTTTAAAAAGTGATTTTTTTTTACTGTTTATATATATATTATAAATATGCTAAGATAATTAATAATGAGTGAATGGTTTTACTATGAGATGTGTTTGTTTTGGCTTGAGAGATACTGTTTTTGTTTGTATTTTACACTTGTAAAACAAGGTGTGAAATGTTGTTCCGACCTTTAGTCAATCCTAGAACTTTAATTTTAGAATATATACAACCAATACGAGCTCTTTTCGGTGGTTAAAAATCGAAGCTGTCTGTTAAATTCGCAAAGTTTGAAAAATAAAGTTTTGTATATCTGTATTTTAGAATGGTTTGAATTGTTCTTTGTTTTTCAAACAAATCAACTACTAAAGATCCACTGCACGTGAGACCCCCCTACTCTTTGAAAGGACAAGTTTATAATCCAAGGTCTTCACATCTGAGTGTGGACATTAAAGACACTTAAGTAATGAATTCTGTACACCTCTTATACGTCAGGCTTTATAGTTTGCTGTGTCTGGCATGGCCGAGCGCGTAAGGCGTGCGACTCGTAATCCGAGGGTCGCGGGTTCGCGCCCGCGTCGCGCTAAACATGCTCGCCCTCCTAGCCGTGGGGGTGTATAATGTAAAGAACAATCCCACTATTCGTTGGTAAAAGAGTAGCCCAAGAGTTGGCAGTGGGTGGTGATGACTAGCTGCCTTCCCTCTAGTCTTACACTGCTAATTTAGGGACGACTAGCACAGATAGCCCTCCAGTATCTTTGTGCGAAATTCCAAAACAAACAAACAGTTTGCTGTGATCTAAATCAGAACTGTATGAAACTGTTTAGTTCACCCGATCAAAACTAGAAATAAATGTACTTCAAAAAATATATTCTTTACTTTGATCTAACCCAGAGCTATAAATTTGTCAAATTGTCTATTTATCAGATCCAACTTAGAACAATATAACCTCCGCTGGAGATAAAATATTCTGCAATATCTACTTTAATATATCAATATAACAACAAAGTGAGCTCGCATTTAAAATATATCTATGAGTGAGATTTTGAGTGGTAATGAAACAGTTACGTTTGAATTGTCGGAATAAGGAGCATTGTAAATGTAACTGTTATAAAGAAACTTTAGAGCTCGCTAATTCCATTGTACTAAAAAACAGATCTTCTGTGTAAAGACCTTGACAAGGTAAGATAAGTAACTGATGTTTGGAACGCGTGCTCAGTAAACGCAATCCCGTATGGCGTACGTTCTGTTACACTATTTTTATTTTTTAGCGCACGCGCATACTTTGTTTCGTGAGTTTTGGTGTTGTTTGAAGCACTACCGGCTCCCGTGTTATACAGACTGCACGCGGGCGAAACTATAAACAGATGAAACGCTAAACATCTCTTACTCGTGGTAAGATTGTTTCTCTTGTTTTAGGAACGAATGTTAAATGTGACGTCACTGGAGTATAAGAAAGTTGTTTCATAATGACAGCTACGTTAAAACACAGAGCTAACATTAATTATTAGCAGTCGCACTAGACATGTGTAATTACATATGTTTAAAGTTTAGTTGGAACTCAAATATCCACGACATAAGTGACAGAAAATCCTAGTTAATTTGGCATCTTTATACTCAGTGTAGAATGTTTACTGATGTCTACATACCAACCTGAGTGTAATATGCCTACCTAAAAACCTATATGTAAAATGGCCACAGATGTCTACCTACCAACCTGGATATACAGAACGTCTACCAAGGGCGTAGAATTTTTACTCCCGATGGGGAGGGGATGATTTTTGTAACCACTTATGTGGACTGTTCAATTTACAAATTGGTAGTCTCTGATTACGTGAACCTGAAAGCTGTAAACATGTAGTCAGAGAGTAATTTTGTTGCCACGATACTTAGGCCTACTGACTGATACTTACGAACTGTCGCTTAGATCGAAAAGCTTAGAAGCACGCCTATATTAAAGATGTACATTTCGGCTACTGAAAAAAACCTACATCTAGGCCTAATTATGTAGTTCGATTGGTAAGAACACGAGAATCACAAGAACAAACACACAATTTGTAGGCCTGTGATGGAATAAAACAATACAACAGACCAAACTGTAGGGGGGGGGTGATTGTATGCACCATACCCGCCACCTAAAATGAATGGGGGATGTATACCCCCAGGATTTACGCCACTGACGTCTACAGATGTCTACATATCAACCTAAATATAAAATGTGTACATACTAACCTGAATGTGTGGAACGTCTACAGATGTCTACATGTCATGAATATAAAGTGTTTTGTCACAAGTCTTCACTATGTAGGGGCCGTGTACTGTAAAACAGTTTATATTTAGAACACCTGCAGTTATACAGGATGGCCAATAAGTTCCTACTCATCCATATACCTTATGTATCTGTGTGCTGTCCCTCCCTCATTCACGCAGCATAGTATTATGTGACACCATGTTCTGTGAGACATTTTCCTCAACACTGCAGGGGTCATTGTTCCAAATGCCGCGGTAACAGCTGCCTTCAACTCTGATAAAAAGAAACCAATTTATAATACATGCCTAATTGAATATAACATAATAACATATGGATGGGTAAGGACTGACGGACCTCCCTGTACATATAACAAACAATGTAGAATACAAGTCGTTTCAGCGCATCACCTAAAGTACGCCATCTATAAATATATACGTTGTCCATATGTTTACTCCACAATTCCGAATTTTCTGCCTTGACAGAAAACGGTCATGGTTATAACTCACATAAAGGAAACGGTTAGTGATAAGTTTTTCGATGAATTCTTAGCAAACAACTTTTATCAGCACCGAGTGGAAAATATATTAACTTATATTAAAAAGAAAATGACTTTGTGAACGAGAGTTCTAATCCTTGTTGCCACAAATACGTATACTTAAATTTTGTACAACACACCTGTTTCGAGAGTTCACATTAAAGTTTACCTCTTACAGTCTGTCAAAATTAACAGCACTTTGTTTATTGTGTCCCCCAACAGATGTTTAAGAAATGATTCTCGTTATATGCAAGCTGGAAACGTGTGCACGTGTATGAATATTGCTAACGAAAAACTGTGAAAATCTCTTGCGAAACTTCCACAGCCTGTGACAAACTAACCCTAGGGGACCGTATAAATTCGCTTTTTAAATGATGTTTTGTGTAAAAACTATTCACGCACAAAACTGCTCATGTCTATAAATTTATGAGTTTATCAATATCAATTTTCTATTACACAAGAAACGCGCGATTTCGCCCAGTTGATTTGGTCGTTTTTTTGTAAATTGAATAACGAAACATGCAGTAGGATAAAACTACTGAGAGCGAGGCACTGTTTGAATGTTTGGTTTCATTTTTGTTTTTTGTGGAACTCATTTGTCACACACCGAAACTCTTTTCGCACTTTCACCTTTGAATAAGTTTCTTATCAGAGGTGTCGCTAGGCACCCAGTTGGTGTCTTGAAAAATCAGAATAAAATATCGTAATCTATATTACGCTGAAACGCCGAGAATTCGCCCACCTATTAGCCAGAGTCCCGAATATTTTAAGCATCTAACAATAAATACCCCTGGTTCATACTGTGCAGCATGCCAACTGTTTCAGTTCAAAATAGTTTACTCTTGACGACAAGCCCAGCTTTTCAAACTGTTTCATTATAATCTGATCCTGAGACAAAAAAGTCCAATTTCATACCGTTGCTACTGACAGAAAGCCAAACGTTTCACTTTGAAATATACTGCTCCTTAAAGAAAGTCCACTATTTCACTTTTAAAGTTAAGTGCTTCTAACAGAAGGCTTAGCATTTCACTTCAACCTGTTTTACTTTTAAAGTTAAGTGCTTCTAACAGAAGACTTGACATTTCACTTCAACCTGTTTCACTTTTAAAGTTAAGTGCTTCTAACAGAAGGCTTAGCATTTGACTTAACCTGTTTCACTTTTAAAGTTAAGTGCTTCTTACAGAAGGCTTAGCATTTCACTTCAACCTGTTTCTCGTTGAGAGCCAATCGTTTCAGAATTTCACTTGGTAATAAGCTGTTTCATATCACTCCACTTTATCGCCCACTTTACAATAAGTTATTTATTTTCGTATTACCTGAAGTATTCGTCCCACCCGGACGGAAGTTATGTACATTCAGGATTAATGAAAGGTCATCTCAGGAAAGAAAAGTTGCTTCCCTTATACGTAATTGTAAACACTGCAAATCAGCAGTACACAAAATGTAAAACCGCAAATTTGTTTGAACCTAATAAGCCTCCGTGCCAATTGTAGTGAGTATCCATCCGCATTCTGCGAAGTAGTTACATAGAAATACAACAGACAGTACTATTATACTTACATAAATAAACGTTACGTTAAATTTCTAATTTATCAAAACGAAAAATACAAATGTATACTGTCAAATAGTATCAACCATAAAAGTTACATGCGTTTCATTTTTCTATGTACTTCCTCACAGCATGGTGTGTCGTCATGTCAGATGTCAGGTTCAAACTCGCTGCACGTGGTTATAAAGCAATGTAATACGTATGTGAAGATTATTCCAAACAAGAGACAGGTCGTCCTCTAAATAAACAAAAGTCTAGGAAAAAAAATAGAAGTTTATCTACTAGAAGTCACTTGTCAACCTTTTGCTACAACTTATCAGCTGGATGTTATCCTTGGCATCCTAAAACACATAAAGTCCAACCGGATTTTAATTTTCTTTTTTAGGCCTATAGAGGTCTTATTATTTTGCAAGCTAGGATGGTGTTTACGCCTTTGCATCAGGTTTCAAACTACATTACAAAGTGGATTAGAATATTTAAAAAGTACTTAAGAATACAATAATATTTATTGGAATTAGAACTAACGTTCTCCTTTGCTTTCTCTCGTGGATTTTTAGAATACTTAACGTAGGTTTGTTCAGTTGATTCTATGGTTAAAGGTGCATTTTGCAGAAGAAAGAAAAACTTTGCAGTCGAAAGAACTACTCATACTGATTAATTTTGCAGGTTTACATTTTTTATAAAACGTGTGTTAATAAATGAAATATAGAACTTGGTGCAAAAAGAGCCCTTTCCGAGCGGCAATCCGAACGTTTTAGTTTTTACGTTTGCCGCTAGGAAAAGTACTGTGACGTAATAGTTGCCTAACAAACCGCAACGTCAGCGCGCTGAATGTAAATAAACATGGCAAGTGCACACGGTGAAACAGAGGCGGAGTCTGTTTTGACTTTGTTTTCTGAACAGTGTCGAGTAGCGCCATATCAATGCGAACCTACTCTGAACGAACCTAGAACAGTTACTTTTGACACAGATCTGACAAGTTCTAGTGACGAGGACAGTTCCGCGAGCGAGAGTAGCGGAACTGTGAGTGATACTGAAGAAATAAGATTATATATTAAAACAACACGAGATTTACATTTAATATGACAATGTCAAAATAATGTGTTAAGATTAATTTTATTATGATGAGTTATGAAAATATGTTATGGAGTTTATATTTGATTGTTTACAAGTCTACAATGTTTTATTTTAAATACATAACATGTACTTGATTACTTCAACATGTTCAAGACAAAGCCTTATTTCAATTTATCTTGAAATGTTAAATTTGAAAAATGGTATTCTTCAACTATTCCATATGTAAAAATGATACAAAAGCATTACAAAATGATCTACCAGCTTTTAAACTTGGAATACACTCTATTTGGGACAGATGTGTCTACTGTCTAGACTAGGAAATTAAGGTTTCACTGACTTTAAGGTGTCACAAATGCAAAACACGCTCATGAATGCGAAGTGTGTAAGTCTAGTTACATTCTTCAAAAACTTGCAGTTTTTAAATTATTATATTATACCAGTTATTGTTTATCGCGTTATACTGCACGCATACCTTTAAGTTTGTTCATTTCGTGATGGCAAGGGATGGCTTCAGAGGGGTGGAACCTGTACGTTGCAGGCTGAGATCAGTCCTCAGCTCTACACGAGAAAAGATGGTGAGGACGATCCTGTCTACTGTCGATGGATTTTTTTTTTCAGACTCAACCTGCCTGGTTTGAAACCCATGGATTCCAAAACAGTGGGATTCAACACAAAACATGAGCGTCCAAAATGATCTTCACAAAGCTTTGCATGGTGTGAAGGAGTCCAGTTTTTCCTATTGACCATCCACACCCACTGTCGTCATCTTGCCGGTTCCTTCTCCTTGCGGGAAAACGAAAAAAAACTTTAGTCAGATGCTGAACCGTTTTTAGAAACATAAGCAATGCAGTAAACCATGTTATTATAAAACAAACATAAAGTACCAATATCAAGACAACAAACAATCTCACAAAGTATGTAATCCGAAAAAAGCTCCGATAGATTTCCATAACACACCAGCACTGAAAGGAACAAAAAGATCGGCGCACAACGAAGCGTGTTTAGCAACTATTACGTCATAGATGTAAAACGTCACGGAAGACTAAGAGGAACTTGAGATTGAGGACCTGCATATTTTGTTTCATTTTCACTCAAAAACTAAAGTGTTTAAAAATATGGCAACCACACAAGAATTATACCTAACCAAAGAACAGTTTATGTTATTTCTATTATTAAATTTGTTGAAAATTCACCTTTTGAAGACCCTCTCCGGAAAAAGAAGACTAGCTTACTAGTTCGCGAGTTTTTGTAAATGATATTAATTATAATATAGATTAAAATAAATAATATTGTTATTAATTCATACCTTAACAACCGTGCCCGTCATGGCCAATCGTATTAAGGCGTGCGACTCGTAATCTGAAGGTGGCAGGTTCGCATCCCCGTCGCGCCAAACATGCTCGCCCTTTGAGCCGTGGGGGCGTTATGATGTGACGGTCAATTCCGCTATTCGTTGGTGAAAGAGTAGTTCAAGAGTTGGCGGTGGGTGGTGATGACTAGCTGCCTTCCCTCTAGTCTTACACTGCTCAGTCAGGGACGGCGAGCACAGCGTAGCTTTGTGTGAAATTCAAAAACAAACTTTAACAAGCGATTTATAAACAGCTTAAATAAAGTTGTTAATAATTTGTAACACTTGCTTAAGCTATTTCACACCATAAACAGTTGACGTCGTGAAAACTAGTAATATATGTATGTGGAAAATCACAGAGAGATATCAAACTCGTCTTTCTTAACTACGTAACTGGTTGATTCACGATTTAGTGAAGTCACAATCATGGAGAATTCAGCATTTTAATGTAGTTTATTGTTTTGGTCGTTCTTCGAATTGGGATGAGTGAATTGTTGTAATACACATACAGGAGTGAATGGTATTGGAAAAGGTTGAGAAACACTGGCCAACACCACTCCAACGTTAATCCTATCGTAGGGTGGCCAGACGTACTGGTTTTGGAGGGACTGTTCAGTGCACGCATAAAGCGTACCTATTTGATGATAAAGACATTACACACAGAATCACTAGTGTCCTACTTGACAGGCCTACTCTTACATCAAACTTTCTGGAACTTTGCATCTGTGCGTGGTGAGAAACTCACGTATGTCCAGAGTTTTTTATTTGGTAGTAGACCTGTAGCAAGTAGTTGGTGGGCGTGTGGTGAACGGTTGGTGACTTTTCTAACACGTACGTATTTATTATTGGTGATACGTGTGTTGAAAACCTTACAAAAATTCGTGGAGACAAAATGCCGAAGAGAAAGTGTTTTTTCAGTCTTTCAAGTTTTTTTAGCATGACCTAACGTCTCTTAAGTCTTCTAACATGACCTGTAAAGTCCTTCATTGTGATCTAAGGTTTGTCAAGTAATGAGAGTCACTAAAAGCAGTTCCAACTTTATTGATTTATTGCTATGCATAACAAGCTGCTAAGTCAGCCAAAGTGGAACATATTTTTAAAAACTATAAATATATCACCGTTAGTCCTAGAGATGCGTATCTTCATTACTTAGTAATAAGACATGCCTTTGTTTGGTTTGAAATTTCGCGCAAAACTACACAAGAGATATCTGCACCAGTCGTCTATATTTAGCAGTGAAATATAAGAGGTAAGGCAACTAGTCATTACCACCCACCGCCAACCATTTTGCCAACGATAGTAGGATTGATAGTAACTTTATAACTTCCATACGGAGAAAAGGACGATCAAATCTGTTGGGATGGGTTTTCCAACCCGTGACCTTTAGATTGTTAATCCAGCTTCCTTACTGCTATGCTGGACTCTATAATACACGTGTTCAAGCTGCACTCATATTAGTATGTAAGTCTTTTTCTCTTAAATCAAAATCACTTAAATTTAAGATAAAATGTAGCTATTTAAATAAATAATTAAAGTCAATGCTAATTTATTTTCTAATATAACTTGCCGTCCGTCATCAACAGTCTCGGCCGTTTCGAACCGCCCCTCTAGTGAATGTAAATAAATTATACTTTCGGTCACTGTGATTGGCTGACAGTGAGTCACGTTGGTCGGCAGGTGAATATGGACGAGATGAAGGTAGGTTCTTGTTTCTGGAACACAAAAATCATTAAAACAACTTAGATATTAACACAACAAACAGCGTTAGATATAACTAAGCGATGTTAGTTTGAACTATTGTTTTAGTTTCCGCTTTCGACCCCTTCAGTTTAAAACTTCTGTACACAAATGTATCAAAACAGTACGTGCAACGTTACGCTTTTACAGCTCTATTCTTGTAAGAAATACGCATGTTACAAGTTCGTGAAGAAGAAACAGAAAAGTCTGTTTCGGGTATTTACACAAAGCTAATAGCATTTCCTAATCTTGAAATAATAAACTAAAGTATAGAGAGTTAGTCAACACGAACCTTCGCTGACCCTCGGGCTACGTTCACGAGTTTTGTTTGACCCTCACCATCAGAGTATAGAACACTTTTTGTTGATGTGATTTCAGTATCGTGACGTAAGATATGAATTTTCGAGTCCTCAGCTCGGCCCTAAAATTAAAATCAGTATATTGACAAATACTGTTAAAAAGAAATATTAACGTGAATATTTAATATTTTTAGCACTGCTTACTGCTAATTATGATTATCAATGATTACAATAATTTATATTATTAACATTCTTTACAATAATAAGTATTATTATTATTAACAATCTATACAATAATGAATATTATTATTATCATTGCCTACAATTACGAATATTGTTATTATTAACAATCTTAACAATGATATTTATTATTATTAACATTCTTTACAATAATTATTATTATCAACATTCTTTACAATAATTATTATTATCAACATTCTTTACAATAATAAATATTATTATCATTCCTTACAATAATGAATATTATTATTAATAACATTCTGAACAATAACCAGAATTGTTATTATTAACATTCGTTACAATAATAAATATTGTTATTAATAACATTCTTTACAATAATGAATATTATTATTATCACTGCCTACAATAACGAATATTGTTATTATTAACAATCTTTACAATAACGAATATTATTATTATTAACATTCGTTACAATAATGAATGTTATTATTAACATTCTATACAATAATTGTTTGTTTTGAATTTCGCGCAAAGCTACACGAGGGTTATCTGTGTTAGCCATCGCAGCTAAATTAGGGACGGCTAGCGCAGATAGCCCTCGAGTAGCTTTGCGCGAAATTAAAAACAAACCAAACCAATATAGAGATATCTGTCTCTAATAATTATCTATGTGAACCACAACCTAATCTTTGATCTTTTGATTCTCTAAACCTCTCCCTCCCAGAGAGTGTTCTTCTACAATAGATAGTATTGAAAAACTTAAAAACCATTTTGACTGGATTTTAAATAACTTTAAGAATTATTATTTAACATCCAACCTTTAAGAAACAAACGGTTAGTTACCAATGAACTGAAAACGAATGATCAGATAATTGTGAAAGTGAGTGGCAGGTGTAAAGGTTTTGCTTCATTAGTACATCCACCTGCGTAGATGGGTTCGAACCCCTGTCGCACCAAACATGGTCGCCCCTTCAGCCGTGAGGGCGTTCTAATGTGACGGTTGATCCCGCTGCTCGTTTGTAAAAGAGTTGGCGGTAAGTGGTGATGACTAGCTGCCTTTCGTCTAGTCTTACACTGCTAAATTGAGGACGGCTAGCGCAGATAGCCCTCGTGTAGCTTTGCGCGAAATTCGAAACAAACCAAACAAGCCACCTATGTTGTTGTTGTTTTGAATTAAGCACAAAGCTACACAATGGGCTATCTGTGCTCTGCCCACCACGGGTATCGAAACCCGGATTTTAGCGTGCAAGTCCGCAGACATACCGCTGAGCCACTGGGGGGCACTATGTAAAAAAAGGTTTAGGTATATCTCTGGGTTCGTCTAGTAATGAGCCACTTAACAAAGACTCCACAAGAGAAATGTAAAAAAGTGCCCAAAACATTTTGAAGAACGTTAAAGTACAATCACTATCTATACCCATGAGACGTCACACCGATAAAAACCGAGTTTCGATACCCGTGGTTGAAAAAGTACAGATAGCCCATTGTGTAGCCTCGTGCTTAATTCTAGACAAACAAACCAAAACTGTATGTATCACCCAAACATCATAAATTAGACTTACCTGTAAGACCTCAAGTATTAAATTCTCCGCTAACTCCTGTATCTATTTCACCATCTTTTAAACAATATTCCTTCGCACCTAAATGTCTCTAATGATAGGTTACGTGATTTACTGATGAGTTTTAACAATATTTTATTCACTCGTAACGTCGTTTCTAGGAATTCTTCCTTTCCTATAGCAGTAAGTATAAGCTTGGTATGAATCTCATTAGATAGGCTTTCCATTACCAAGGATATCTCTATAGGTTCTTGGAAATTTTTCTCAGATTTTTTCTCAACAGCAATTACTTTAACTCCATTTCAGTTTGCTAGAAAAAAACAAACATATTGATATGGGCAACAATATTCTCGTTGTTTTGTCTTCTATCTTTAGTTTCTATGGGCAACAATATTCTCGTTGTTTTGTCTTCTATCTTTAGTTTCTATGGGCAACAATATTCTCGTTGTTTTGTCTTCTATCTTTAGTTTCTATGAGCAACAATATTCTCGTTGTTTTGTCTTCTATCTTTAGTTTCTATGGGCAACAATATTCTCGTTGTTTTGGTCTCTATCTTTAGTTTCTATGGGTAACAATATTCTCGTTGATTTAGTCTCTATCCTTAGTTGTTATTGGCAACAATGTTCTCGTTGTTTTTTCTTCTATCTTTAGTTTCTATGGGCAACAATATTCTCGTTGTTTTGCCTTCTATCATTAATTGTTATTGGCAACAATGTTCTCGTTGTTTTGCCTTCTATTTTTAGTTTCTATGAGCAACAATAGTCTCGTTGTTTTGATCTCTATCTTTAGTTTCTATGGGTAACAATATTCTCGTTGTCTTGCCTTTTATCTTTAGTTGTTATTGGCAACAATATTGTTGTCATTTTGGCCTTTTTTATGCGGTTCTTTGTGTTATCAACTTTTAAAACTACTTTTTAATGAGCAAGGTGGTTAAAGATATATTAATGACATATTTTGATACATGAAGTTATGGATTCTGTTTTGGAACTGGTTGAATTCCATAATAATCAACACTCCAACATAAAACTCATATTTCCTCACTTTGACAATGTAGGAAATATATACCATTTCTTGATGCCATAGTTATTATTGAAAACAACAAACCATCTATTAAACTACAACTCGCACCATTTACCAAGTGCCAAACAGGGTGTAATTAATGGTCAATTTAATACATGGAACACCATGGACGGGAAGATACAAAACAGAATAAAACTTCCAAAGCAACTTGTCCAATGCTTTTCTTGACAGTTACACTGCTAAGACATTTTACAGTTTTTACAAACTAGATGTCAGCAAACGGCAGCAAAAAAAACAACATCACATCAAAACGCCGACTCTTGGAGAAACTTTTAACGACTTAGTTTTGTCAAGTGATCAGAATATCTGATTTGAATATCCAAGTCCTGCAAAAACCTAGTAAAAAACAGAAGGATATAATACTCATCATTTCAGCTTTCAATAAAAACAAATACCAAGTGTGCTGAGATAAGACCAATGGCTTAGAGGAATAGTGTATAATTAGGAACAGTGTCCATGAAATAATATGTTCAGAAACATGCGGGCCCGCCATGGCCTAGCGCGTTATGGCGTGTGCTTCGTAATCTGAGGATCGCGGGTTCGCGCCCGAGTCGCGCCAAACATGCTCGCCCTCCAAACCGTGGGGGCGTTATAATGTTACGATCAATCCCACTATTCGTTGGTAAGAGAGTAGCCCAAGAGTTGGCGGTGGGTGGTGATGACTAGCTGCCTTCCCTCTAGTCTTACACTGTTAAATTAGGGACGACTAGCACAGATAGCTCTCGAGTAGCTTTGTGCGAAGTTCCAAAACAAACAAACAACCTACGACACATGCGTAGGTGAATCCAGTCGTCCAATCCACGATCGTTTCAACGAACACATTCGAGCCACTGGAAATTTTGATAACAAAGCCATTTCTGAACATTACATCAACAGACACGGCATAATGAACATTGTTCAGGTTGATAACAATATTGAATATTTCTATGAACGTAAATAAAGTCACGACCCTCGTCTTCAGAACGTAACTTTATTAACTCAATATTTCACTATTACAGCTTCGGCAGGATCTATTAATATCCTTAACGCTCCCTAATCTAGTTAAATCTAGATTTAAATATTAGTGGATTACTTCAATGAATATTGAAACTTTCACAGTTACAGTGTTATGTATTACATTAGAATACCAGTTGAACAAATAATTTGTAGTGTTAATAGAATTATTTTGTTTACTAGCAATGACCAGCTGAGCATTCGCTGTTAAATCACTATATTTATTGCAACAATGCTTCTTTAAATAAAGAATTATTAAATAATGTAAGTAGATACTAATTGTAGACACCAAAACTTGTCCTATGTAAAGAATTTACTGTAATACGTTCATTTTAATATCTGCGTTTGTTTCAGTTTGATGAATGTGGCATATATTGTTATATGGATGTTGCGAAAGTCCCGCCTGTTCGCTAAATTTGCAGAAGATTCTCGAAAGTAAGAATCAACAATATCTTTTACGAAAGTACCAGAGTATCTTGAATGTTTTTGAACTTTCGAGAATATCGCCTAAAGATTATAAATTGACGCACCAAGAGACAGTAATAGAATATTACTGGTCACTTGGAGTCAGTATACTATATAAGCCTCGAAAGTTATAATTGCGGTTAATTCTTATTAATTGAAAAACTACAGAATTTGACCAAGAACATTTATGTATTTTGAACAATACAAACCATTCAATTTTAGTGAATTAACTTCGGACGTTAGAATTTCTAAGAGGACATTAAATTTCTTCGTCGGTAAAAAATCAGCTTGTAAGCTGTGTGAGGCCAGCCAAGAAATGACAGCTAGCTAACTTGAGCGAGGGGTAACAGTAGCAGCTCAGAATTAATCTGTACATCTTGGACCTGGACCGTCGATAAAATATTCAGTTCAAGACCGATAGAAGACTTAGTATAGTTTGTAAGTTTGTAAAACTCTTCTATACAAACCAATATTTGTAATAAGTATTATTAATATGCACTAAATAACAACCCAAACACTCGTTCCATACAATAGATGACAGCCCTAACATCAGTTCCATACAATAGATGACAGCCCTAACATCAGTTCCATACAATAGATGACAGCCCTAACATCAGTTCCATACAATAGATGACAGCCCTAACGTCAGTTCCATACAATAGATGACAGCCCTAACATCAGTTCCATACAATAGATGACAGCCCTAACGTCAGTTCCATACAATAGATGACAGCCCTAACATCAGTTCCATACAATAGATGACAGCCCTAACATCAGTTCCATACAATAGATGACAGCCCTAACATCAGTTCCATACAATAGATGACAGCCCTAACATCAGTTCCATACAATAGATGACAGCCCTAACATCAGTTCCATACAATAGATGACAGCCCTAACGTCAGTTCCATACAATAGATGACAGCCCTAACATCAGTTCCATACAATAGATGACAGCCCTAACGTCAGTTCCATACAATAGATGACAGCCCTAACGTCAGTTCCATACAATAGATGACAGCCCTAACATCAGTTCCATACAATAGATGACAGCCCTAACATCAGTTCCATACAGTAGATGACAGCCCTAACATCAGTTCCATACAGTAGATGACAGCCCTAACGTCAGTTCTATACAGTAGATGACAGCCCTAACGTCAGTTCTATTCAGTAGATGACAGCCCTAACGTCAGTTCTATACAGTAGATGACAGCACTAACATCAGTTCCATACAGTAGATGACAGCCCTAACATCAGTTCTATACAGTAGATGACAGCCCTAACGTCAGTTCCATACAGTAGATGACAGCCATAACATCAGTTTCATATGGTAGATGATAACCCTAACGCTAGTTCCATACAGTAGATGATAATAGTAATATCAGATAACAACAAGAGGTGATTATATTATAACAAACACTTGAAGTTCATTTATCACCATTATAAGCTGTCCGATAAATCAGTTTGAAAACTGTCGAAAATAGTGGTCAGTAAATCTCTATGTCCAGAAGACCTTTAGATCATGTGTGTTTCCGCCTAACTTTGAGCATGATAGTAAAGTTTAGTCTGGTTGTAGACTAGTAGAACTTGGCAACTGAACATAAGTCTGGTTGAAGACTAGTAGAACTTGGCAACTGAACATAAGTCTGGTTGAAGACTAGTAGAACTTGGCAACAGAACACAAGAAGCTAATTTGAATAGTGACGTTCAGAGTTGATAGTCCTAATTAATGTTTTTGCGAACATCCGAAACTAACAGAGAACACATGTATGCGGTTTACTTTTCGTGATATGAATATGTAATGGGAAACATTTTGAGTTCGGAACATCACTTATCACTAGCTATCTGGGACGCGAGAACCCTACAACACGAGGAGCTCTGATTTCATGACAAAAAAAAACGGGTCGGAGGGAGGACCTCCATTAGATTGGTCTCCACCAGCTTGCACTAATAAACTGAAGTTAATGGATCTGTACTAGTAGGATTTGATATGTATTTGAATTAAGTGAGTAATTATTATGGGGTTGTTAGATTGTATTACCTAAAGCGACATCTGTTATTTAAAATAGGGCATTTTTTATATACGTTTGAATTTGATATTGTTAGATGATTTACAGACGTGACGTTAGATAACTAAGGAGTTTTTATGGCCATATCGTGTCTTTTAAGAATAGCTAAAGGCAAGTAAAAATATTTAGAAAGATTCCTGAGGAATAATCGACAGATGAACTTAATAAGGGTCTGTGTCTAGGAAAGGTAGTTTAATATGAATCGTAATTTTTATCATTCGAGCAGAAAGCTATGACATAACTCTCTTTAGCAAAGCTTCTTTGTTGCATAATCGAGGATTTGGTCTTTGTAGACAGTAACACAACTCTGTCTTCATTTTCCCGCACAGCTACACAAGGGTTATCGGAGCTAATGTTCCCTAATTTAGCAGTGTAAGACTAGAGGGAAGGCAGCCAGCTAGTCATCACCACCAGCTCTTCGGTTACTATTTCACCAACTAATAGAGGGATTAACCGAATTATCATAACACTCCCACAACTGAAGGGTAAATATGTTTGATGGAACGGGGATTCGAACCTCCGACCCTCAGATTTTGAGTTGAGCGCCCTAAACACCTGGCCATGCTGGGCGTACATTGTACTGACCGCATGGTACGATATATCAACTTACAAGCACCGTCCCTGAAAGTCACTGTTTTTATTCAAACATAGATCTTTACATATTTCAGTTTTTTTATTGGATTGTGTGTAAAGCTGCACGTAAGATATCCGCCCAAGCTGTTCATAATTTTGAAGTAATAAACGAGAGTAAAAACAGCTGGTTAATACCACCCGCTAACAACCCTCGTGCTATTTTTCTCTGATAGAAAAATGGAGTTATATTGTAACAATAATAATGTACGAATAGCCTCAAAGTGCTTAACTAGTGTTTTTCTTTGTTGTTTTTATTAGCTATAACGATACACGAACCAAGGATCCTCAGCTCTACTATCCAGCTACCAACTACTAAAATAAAAATATTTGTGATAGGTATTTTCGAGAAAAACTGCATAGATCAAAACAAAAAACTTATTTCGAATCGAAATATAGGTTTACCCATATTGACGTATTCTGTTTATAAAAGTTAATTGCAGAATGAAGGTGTGATACGCAGATAAGAGGTCAACAAGAAGAAGTCACCTGACTGTCAGTTCTCTTCTGGTTATTTTGGTTAAAAGCAAAACGTATCAGCTCTGCATAACACATGCAAGAATTTTTAACCTCTAATAAGCAATATAAAAAAACCTATTAACTTCTAATAACATAACTAAAACTATTAACTTTTAAAGTAGAGGGAATATTAACCTCCAATAACACATAAGTACTATTAAATTCTAATAACTCACAACAATCATCAACTTATAAACATCCACAAGAACTATTAACCTCTATAAACACACGAGAGTCTGTTAACTTCTAATAGCATAAACAGGAATGTTCAGTCTTTGATAACACATAGAAGAACTATGAGCCTCTAATAAGACGTGCTGGAGTTCTTAGTCCTTGATAACACACAAGAATTAATAACCACTAATAGCACACGTAGGAACTACTAATCTGTAATAACACATAAAATACAAGAACAAGTAAACTCTAATGACACGTGTAAAAATCTATCAAACTCAAATAGCTCATACAACAATTGTTAACATCTAATAACAAATACAGGAATTATTACATTTTAATAACACACAATAACAAATAACCTTTAATAACACAAGAACAAATAACCTTTAATAACACACAAGAACAAATAACTTTTCATAATACACTAGAACAAGTAACCTTTAATAACACACAAAAACAAATAACTTTTAATAACACACAAGAATAAATAACCTTCAATAACACAAAATCATAACAAAACAATTAATATTTGATAAAACATAAAAAACGATTAACTCTGAAAAATACAAACAAGAACTAATAACTTCAAACAATAAAAGAAGAATTGACAACTTTTAATAACACATAGAAAAACTATTAACCTCAGGTAACATACACACGATCTAGTAACCTCAAGTAAAATATACATGAAATAGTCAACTCATGTAACTTATACACAAAATAGTGACCTCAAGTGACATATGCACGAACTATTAACCTCAAATAACACACACACAAATTATGCATTTATTAATAATAACACACAAAAACTATTAACTTATAATATAAATCATAATATTTTGTCTATCATAGTACATACAGGAATTATTTATTAGCTTTGAATAACATATAATAACTATTAGTATCTAATGACAGACAGGCAGGAACTATTAACATGTAATAAAACAAAATAACTAGTAACATCAAATGACACATATTAGAAATATTAACATGTAATAAAACAAAATAACTAGTAACATCTAATGACACATATTAGAACTATTAACATGTAATAAAACACAATAACTAGTAACTTCTAATGACACATATTAGAAATATTAACATGTAATAAAACACAATAACTAGTAACTTCTAATGACACATATTAGAACTATTAACATCAAATAAAACACAATAACTAGTAACTTCTAATTACACATATTAGAACTATTAACATGTAATAAAACACAAGAACTAGTAACTTCTAATTACACATATTAGAACTATTAACATCAAATAAAACACAAGAACTAGTAACTTCTAATGACACATATTAGAACTATTAACATGTAATAAAACACAAGAACTAGTAACTTCTATTGACACATATTAGAACTATTAACGTAATAAAACACAACAACTAATAACTTCTAGTAACATATTAGAACTATTAACATGTAATAAAACACAAGAACTAGTAACTTCTAATGACACATATTACAACTATTAACGTCTAATAAAACACAATAACTAGTAACTTCTAATGACACTATTAAAACTATTAACATGTAATAAAACACAATAACTAGTAACTTCTAATGACACTATTAGAACTATTAACATGTAATAAAACACAAGAACTAGTAATTTCTAATTACATTATTAGAACTATTAACATCTAATAAAACACAATAACTAGTAACTTCTAATGACACATATCAGAACTACTAACATCTAATAAAACACAATAACTAGTAATTTCTAATTACATTATTAGAACTATTAACATGTAATAAAACACAAGAACTAGTAACTTCTAATGACACATATTAGAACTACTAACATGTAATATAACAGAATAACTAGTAACTTCTAATTACACATATTAGAACTATTAACATCTAATAAAACACAATAACTAGTAACTTCTAATTACACATATTAGAACTATTAACATGTAATAAAACACAAGAACTAGTAACTTCTAATTACACATATTAGAACTATTAACATGTAATGAAACACAATAACTAGTAACTTCTAATAACACATATTAGAAATATTAACATGTAATATAACAGAATAACTAGTAACTTCTAATTACACATATTAGAACTATTAACATCCAATAAAACACAATAACTAGTAACTTCTAATTACACATATTAAAACTATTAACATCAAATAAAACACAAGAACTAGTAACTTTTAATGACACATAATAGAACTATTAACATGTAATAAAACACAATAACTAGTAACTTCTAATGACACATATTACAACTATTAACGTCTAATAAAACACAATAACTAGTAACTTCTAATGACACTATTAAAACTATTAACATCTAATAAAACACAATAACTAGTAACTTCTAATGAAACATATTAGAACTATTAACATGTAATAAAACACAAGAACTAGTAACTTCTAATGACATGTTACAGCTATTAACGTCTAATAAAACACAACAACTAGTAACTTCTAATGACACATATTAGAACAATTAACATGTAATGAAACACAATAACTAGTAACTTCTAATTACACATATTAGAACTACTAACATCCAATAAAACACAATAACTAGTAACTTCTAATTACACATATTAGAACCACTAACATCAAATAAAACACAAGAACTAGTAACCTCTAATTACACATAATAGAACTGTTAACATGTAATGAAACACAAGAACTAGTAACTTCTAATGACACATATTAGAACTATTAACATGTAATTAAACACAATAACTAGTAACTTCTAATGACACATATTAGAACTATTAACGTCTAATAACGCATACAAGAACTATTAGCTTTTAATAAAACATATTATATCTACTAACCTCTTACTTAACATACCAGTACAACGTGTCCATAAATTATTTGATCTGTTTTAAAAATCAATATTTCTCTGAAATGTTGTGGAGAGAACACCACGGTTTTATTTAACTTGACACAAAAACTCATTATGTTTATTTTCCTCCTTTCTGTTGCAAATCAATTTTCGAAGCGTTCCTACAAAAGATTTCCTAAATGACATATCCCAAGTCAAACAAACTGGTAGAGATGAACCAGAACAATGTCCCCCACTTTCTCCTGACATAACCTCGTTGGACTTTATTTGGGATAGGGATGTTAAAAGATCAGGTGTATTCGACAACCGTGTGTGATGTCATGGATCTTCGCCACAGAAGAATCGATATGATAATTGGAGTGATTCCTGGTCAACCCCATGATGGAGACAGAGTGTTGTCAACACTCTTGGAACAACAAGCGGTACTTGTATGGAAGTATACTAACACAGTTCATGAGTTGTTCGTGAAGTTAAATAAAACTGGAGTGTTCTATGTAGAACATTCTTTAATAAAACTGGAGTGTTCTATCTGCAATATGCTTTAATAAAACTGGAGTGTTCTATCTATCTGCAATATGCTTAAATAAAACTGGAGTGTTCTTTCTATCTGCAATATGCTTAAATAAAACTGGAGTGTTCTATCTATAGCATACTTGTGGCCTGGCATGGCCGAGCGCGTAAGTTGTGTGTCTCGTAATCCGAGGGTCGCGGGTTCGCGCTAAACATGCTCGCCCTCCCAGCCGTGGGGTGTATAATGTGACGGTCAATCTCACTATTCGTTGGTAAAAGAGTAGCCCAAGAGTTGGCTGTGGGTGGTGATAACTAGCTGCCTTTCTTCTAGTCTTACACTGCTAAATTAGGGACGGCTAGCACAGATAGCCCTCGAGTAGCTTTGTGCGAAATTCCAAAACAAACAAAAATTTACAACATACTTAAATAAAACTGGAGTGTTCTATATATATAATGCTTGAAGTTATTAATTTTTTAAATTGATCAGACAATTTATGAACACTTTGTACTATTAGCCTTTCATAACATATACAGGACTTGTTTGTTTAGAATTACACACAAAGCTACAAAATGAGTTATCTGTTCTCTGCCCACCAAGGGTATCGAAATTTAATTTTTAGCGATGTGAGTCTGCAGACATGCGGCTGTGCCACGTGCGTTCATAGAGGAACTTTCCATACAATATACGAATGATATTGGCAGACTCGACGACCTCGAACACTAAAGAGCTCGATTCCTAAAATCCACGAGCTTTTGCCTCCTTTCTTCTGCTGTCTATCTCTAACTAGCCTCTGAGATGACAAACTCACATAAAACTAGTACAGGAAGTTGACAACTGTTTCTGTTGGCATTTCCTGTGAATACTAATCAAGAAACACCTGGCATTGCGAACTTCTGCCTGTCATAACTAGTTCTCTTCCCTCGGAAAAAAAAACACATAAATAGAAGACCAAAGACGTGAACGAAATAATATTACTTCTGGAAAAAAATAGGCAGTAATCTGACGAGGACCTGAGTCTCTTTTAGTTAACGATACAGAAATTTATGATTCATTACTAAAACTACTCCTAAGTAGCATTAAGCAGAACAAGAAGGTATTGTATTATAACTTAAGTAACGAATCACTTTTTGACTCTCTTCAACTTAATGCGGTCAGCATATAGTTTGTTACAAAGAAACTAACACGCTTTCTTGGATATTGATTTAATGATGTTAGAAAAACATGTGTTATTAGTATACTCTAGTTTTATCTTAGCTTTTCTGACTTCATTGTTAATGATTCTAACTAATCTCTGATTATTCTGATATTTTTGACCAGTTTTGTCCTTTCTTTTCTAGTCTTTCCTGATTATTTGAACATCTTTGTTTACATAGCCTCGACTGCTTATCACCATAGCTATTTATAACAGTTCTATGCTCTTTTTCAACCACTATAGTGTCCTTCTAACTATTATTCATTTTATAATATTTATTGTCACCTTTAAGTTTCCGTGCATTAAAATGGGGCCCGGGTTTATTCTAGTGATTAGCATGCTGGCTCTGCGCATCACAGGATCCAAGGCTCGAGACTTAATGATGTATAAAATGGTCTAAACGTTTGACTTTGGGCGAGTTTCAGAAATGACGATCGATCTTTTTATTTTGGTTTGAAAAAGAAGACAATTTCTTGTGTTGAAGGTTCCTCATGTCTGTCTCCATTTCCTTTGGCCAGTAATTTCAAATTAGGGACATTTGTCCCTTAGCGTGGAACCACATTATTCTAATATAATAGCAACTATTAAACAATGGTTTAAAAATATGAATTTTGTGGAACGTATTACGTTGAAAAAAAAGAAACCAATGTTGTATCGAAACACGAAAGTCTCCCAAAATAAAACCACTACCTTACTTTTATAAATCATTATTTAACAGTTTATGTTAAGTGACGGCTTTATCTAATTACAAGATGTCTCTGACCTTTGACCTGACATTTTAGCATTTGTACGAATAAAGTTGAAAACTGGAATTTTCATATTGTAACTTTCAGGTCGAAAATTCTTTTTTTTTATTTTAACTCCATTTTGCTCATTTTTAACACGTTAAACGTATTATACAATTGTTTTAGTGGAAACATTATACACGGACGGCATTCTGTCACATATTTCTTACTGTATTATCTGACTTGACATTCAAATTTCACTTATCATTTTTGAATTAGATTCACAAAACGTAATTTTTAGTCTCGAAAATAGAGCGATTCACACGCACGCAGCTCGTGCAAACTGGATGCGATTAAATACGATTACAGACCGTTTTATGTCTGGTCCAAAACTATAGAAACAAGATTATAATTCTACGTGTTAAAGGAAGAGTCTATCTTAACTTGTATTTCATAAAAAGTGTCATGACAACGACGTTATGTGGACCTCAAGACCTCAGAGTAGTGAGCACCGACCACATCGGATGTATTTAACTAGAGGTATCTATTCCTTTACAGTAAGTGTATATGTATGGTGCGAGGGATTAGTGTCTAGAGTCTAGACACTAGAAGATAAGTTGAATTATACAGTTGTGAGTTGAGAGGTAGCTTGGTAAAAACAGTTTGATATCGTATCCTGTTTGGCTGTTCTTTCTGTGTGGTAACGAATACAGTAAAAACAACAGTGTTGGAAATAGGAATGTGGAGCTGTAATGGTAGGGTTCATGAAGATAGATAAATAGGAATGTGGAGCTGTAATGGTAGGGTTCATGTAGATAGATCAATAGGAAGGTGGAGCTGTAATGGTAGGGTTCATGAAGATAGAAATGACTGAGGGTAAGGGAAGGAGTCACCTGACAACACCTGGGTGAGGGAGGAGTCATCTGACAACACCTGAGTAAGGGAGGAGTCACCTGACAACATCTGAGTGAGGGAGGAGTCACTTGACAACATCTGAGTGAGGGAGGAGTCACCTGACAACATCTGAGTGAGGGAGGAGTCACTTGACAACATCTGAGTGAGGGAGGAGTCACCTGACAATACCTGAGGGAGGGAGGAGTCACCTGACAACACCTGAGTGAGGAAGGAGTTACCTGACAACACCTGAGGGAGGGAGGAGTCACCTGACAACATCTGAGGGAGGGAGGAGTCACCTGACAACATCAGAATGATTGTCGTGATGTTAAGTTTCATATTTTAGTTATTAACTCATTTTTAAAACATTACAAAAGTGGATATATGTGACATATATATGTATAGTCTTCTTGTATTTATGTCTCCATATAAATGAGAGATCCCTAGTGGCTCATGAGAAAAAAAAGTCTGCAGGGTCACGACCCTGATTTTCGGGTTTCAATAGCTGTGGTGGACAGATAGCAAGTTGCTTGTCGTGTAGGTTTTGGTGACAAATCACAGATAACTGGTTTGAGTGTTATAATAGCTAATATTCCTCACATCTAACGTGAAGGAGTGAGGACTCAAGCATCTCGCAATAATGTTGTGGATACAAACTTCGTCATTTTGGTATGTATTATGTTACTTATATCAATAAATATGGTACTCGTTCTATTACATACGTACACATCTATATATATATATATATATATATATTAACAAACAAAGTGCAGAGTTAGTTCATTAAGGAACAAACAGAGTGTAGTGCTAGTTAAATTATTAACAAAGTGCAGAATTAGTTAATTAAGGAACAAACAGAGTGTTGTGTTAGTTAAATTATTAACAAAGTGCAGAGTTAGTTAATTAAGGAACAAACAGAGTGTAGTGTTAGTTAAATTATTAACAAAGTGCAGAGTTAGTTAATTAAGGAACAAACAGAGTGTAGTGTTAGTTAAATTATTAACAAAGTGCAGAGTTAGTTCATTAAGGAACAAACAGAGTGTAGTGCTAGTTAAATTATTAACAAAGTGCAGAGTTAGTTGATTAACGAACAAACAGAGTATAGTGCTAGTTAAATTATTAACAAAGTGCAGAATTAGTTAATTAAGGAACAAACAGAGTGTTGTGTTAGTTAAATTATTAACAAAGTGCAGAGTTAGTTAATTAAGGAACAAACAGAGTGTAGTGTTAGTTAAATTATTAACAAAGTGCAGAGTTAGTTAATTAAGGAACAAACAGAGTGTAGTGTTAGTTAAATTATTAACAAAGTGCAGAGTTAGCTCATTAAGGAACAAACAGAGTGTAGTGCTAGTTAAATTATTAACAAAGTGCAGAGTTAGTTGATTAACGAACAAACAGAGTATAGTGCTAGTTAAATTATTAACAAACAAAGTACAGTATTAGTTTATTTATAAAAAGTAATAATTGAAGCTTAGGTTCATTAAGAAATAAATAAATCTCCTATGAAAAGAAAGCACCATTAGCTCGTGTAGTAATTCAGTACAGTGTTATTCGAATATTTTAGAACTAAGTGTCATTTCTTCCATTTAAACCTTGTAGAACTATGTGTGTGTTTTTCTCATAGTAAAGCCACATCGAGCTATCTGTTGATTCCACCGAGGGATTCGATCCCCTGATCTAGGAGAACGGTGTGGCAGAACCGTGTAGAACTACGTGTCAGTTCTTTCATTCAGTTCTTACACAACTGTGTGTTTGTTCTTACACTAAACCCAGTCACGAGCGTGGATGAAGTTTTTGGACGTGAATCTAAGGGGTTTCGATTTGCTGCTGTAAAATCGCGAACGCCAAGACCAGCTCATTAGTTGATTGTTGCTGCCTTGTTTCTAAGCTTTCAGTGAAAACCCAGGTAGCCCTTTGTGTAGCTCCGAGCGAACACTCTGAAGAAAAATAATAAACTATATAAGCCTTATAGAATGAAATGTGTTAGTTCTGTGATTCACATCTTACAAAACTGAGGCTTTGTAGAACCATTTATCAGTTCTTTCTTGTAGAACCATTTATCAGTTATTGTTTATATCTGACGCAGCTGATTGTTGAACGGATTAACACTTTTTGTATGATAAAGTACGAAGCTACACAATGGGTTATCCGTGTTCTACCCACTTCTGGTATCGAAACACAATTTCTAGCTCCCCTTTACAGATTTTACCCAATCATTTCACCCATTTAGAGAGTGTACCTCTAAGTTTCAGTCCTGTCATTCAGAATATCTAAGCATCAGCTACTCCCGGAACCGAGCTATCAGAGACGTCACACAGAGAATGATGCTATTGTTCTTCTATTACTTACCAATATCTACCTATTTAAACATTCTTTGTATTCATGACAAAAAACAAAAGAAACATTTTGTTCAGTCTCTGTTTGGGTTTCAGGTTGGCCGAACGATGCCAGTTTTCTGCAGCGGACCCCTCCTGTCAAACGACACCGCTTTACGAAGTCGATAGCAATCACTACAGCCAGGTCGTGGAACCGACTGTCTCGGCACCTCCAAAGTCGCTCACGTTTTTGTCTCCACCAGGCTTTAGACACGTTAATCTCGGTTATTCATTCTTTCGTTCCGTCAGAATTAACTCCTGTTGTAAGTTTCCTTAGCTAAAGCGGTCTATCACCACAAATATGTCATATATGATCTGTTTATTGTCATTCAGTGTGCGTAGAGATCATTCAACACGACTGAACAGTTCAAGTCTTCTCTAGAAATATCTTGATGAACTACGAGTTAGGCTGATAACTCAGAGATATGCAGTTGTTCTGGTGACCCCTCGAAGGTTAGTTCGGGATGCAAACACGAGAGTTATATATTATTACTTATCTTACCTAAAATGCTGCCGTATTTAATCTTTTTCTAAAGACTGGGTGAAATTAATATTTTTATTGGATTTATTAGAAAAATCTCAATGTTTTTATTTACTGTGATGTCTGAGTGAAGCTTCGGTTCTTATGCCCCCCCCCAGTGGTACATAAGTATGTCTGCAACTTTACACTGCTAGAAACTGTGTTCGATACCCGTGGTGAGCTGAGCACAGATAGCCCTTTTTTGTAGCTTTGTGAATAATACCATAACAAAAACAAACAAACTTGCCAGGGTTGTTTTTTTTTGCAGAGTCACAATGGTTTTAATGACAGTAATGTCATAGTGAAAGATTCTGTTCTTACCAGACACCTAATAAAATCTCATTATTTCTGTTGAATAAATGGTTTTCATAAGGTAATAAAGGAGTTATGTAATGTTTCATCGTCTAAACATGTTAAACTTTAAGTTCTTTCTCTCACCCCTAACCCCAATGTTCTACGGACGTCAAAGTGTGACGGTGTGTCCTGGTGATTAAGAAGATAGACTGACATTCTTCGGGTTGCGGAATCGAAACTCTCCGCCTAATATGCTCGTCCTCTCCGACATAAATTCATTACAATGTGACGATCAATTTCTCTATTCGTTGATGAGCAGAGTTGTCTGTGGGTGGTGTGGTCTGCCTTCTCTCTCGTGTACCATCTCAAAATTAAGGGCGATTTGTGTAGGTAGACCTCGAGTAGCCTTGTAGGAAATTCGACAAAACAAACGTGCGAATAAAGCTTGACTTTATTGGACATACAAAGATATTAGATATTTTTATGTAAATATTTAGGCAGTGAGATAAAACTCGCCCGGCATGGCCATGTGGTTAAGGCGCTCGACTCGTAACCCGAGGGTCGCGGGTTCGAATCTCGGTCGCACTAAACATGCTCGCCCTTTCAGCCGTGGGGGCGTTACAATGTAACGATTCAATCCCACTATTCGTTAGTAAAAGAGTTGCCTAAAAGTTGGCGGTGGGTGGTGATGAATAGTTGCTCTCCCTCTACTCTTATTCTGTTAAATTATGGACGGCTAGCGCAGATAGCCCTCGTGTAGCTTCCCGCGAAATTCAAAGCAAACCAACAAACGAGATGAAACTCAGGAATTTTGATTGACAAAAATTAATTTCTGTGTAAACTTAATATTAGAATAATTACATACTGTAACGTATTGTTTATTTTTAGATTATCCATACAGTGTACACTTTCGTTCAAGCTGTCGTGGACTACCTGTGCTGTGCCCTCTAGATGTATGTATATCTGATTTTGGCGTTATAAGCCCCAAGGAGGGAATTATGATACATGAATAAAGTGAAATACAATATTATTTGTAGCTGTATGTTTTTCCACAACTCCACGATCTTCACGTTCAAACTCAAGGTTTTATTTCTTCCACATATGACACCATGACGTCATGTACTAAAACTTATATTTTTCGTGTAATATCATAGTTAATTCTCTACTAAATGTTTATGTGTTTGTTTGGAATTTTGTGCAAAACCACACGAGGACTATCTGCACTAGCCGTCTTTAATTTAGCAGTGAAACACTAAAGGGAAGACAGCTTGGGCTACTATTTTACCAACGAATAGTGGAATTGATCGTGACATTATAATGCTCCTACGACGAGAAGCATTAAGAATGACTGGTGAAACGTAAACTCGAATCGACCACCTTCGGATTGCGAGTCGAGGGCCCAACCACCTGGCCATGCCGAGCTCGTTCTGTATTATAGGAGTAGTCTGTCATGCAGCACGTGCTGTCTTAATGTAGTTAAGTCTTCCTAATTATGCTCGTGCTATGGATAATTTGGTTTATCACTCTTGTCACCTTATTTTTGCTGTGGTGCGGACAAAACTGCAGCTCAATGTTGCCCGGACTCCGTTCTGAATATGTTTACATTCCCTATACACATACCTCCTGTCTCCAGTTGATTTGTCGCTCTGTTTATCTTTCTATCTCTCTATCTGCCTTCGGTGGCACAACGTTAAATCTGCGACCTACTACACTAAAAACCAGCTTTTATTACTTGTGGTCGCAGCACAAATAGCGCGCTGTGTATTTCACACTGAGTTACAAACAGATCTATACATTTTCTGCCGCCTCCCAGTGGCTCAGCGGTATGTCTGCGGACTTACACGCTAAAATCCGGGTTTTGATACCCGTGGTGGGCAGAGCACAGATAGCCCAATGTGTAGCTTTGTGCTTAATTCAAAACAACATTTTCTGCCTGCCTGTCTGTTCACATGTACTTTCCATATTTATCTGTTTATCGGTGTGGTTATTTGGTCGCTCATCTATTTATCTGTCTGTCTGCCTACATATTTATCTATCTGCTAATCGGTTTGGCTTTTGGGTTGCTTGTCTATTTATCTATCTATTTCTCTCTCTATCTTTTTATCACCATTGCTATTATTATCTTTGTCTATGTGGTTGTCTACTTGCCCGTCTGTTTATCATAGTGGCTATCTGCATGAATTGTCTGCCTATCTGTTTATCACAGTGGCTATCTGCATGAATTGTCTGCCTATCTGTTTATCATAGTGGCTATCTGCATGAATTGTCTGCCTATCTGTTTATCATAGTGGCTATCTGCATGAATTGTCTGCCTATCTGTTTATCATAGTGGCGATCTGCATGAATTGTCTGCCTATCTGTTTATCATAGTGGCGATCTGCATGAATTGTCTGCCTATCTGTTTATCACAGTGGCTATCTGCATGAATTGTCTGCCTATCTGTTTATCATAGTGGCTATCTGCATGAATTGTCTGCTTATCTGTTTATCATAGTGGCGATCTGCATGAATTGTCTGCCTATCTGTTTATCACAGTGGCTATCTGCATGAATTGTCTGCCTATCTGTTTATCATAGTGGCTATCTGCATGAATTGTCTGCCTATCTGTTTATCATAGTGGCTATCTGCATGAATTGTCTGCCTATCTGTTTATCATAGTGGCTATCTGCATGAATTGTCTGCCTATCTGTTTATCATAGTGGCGATCTGCATGAATTGTCTGCCTATCTGTTTATCATAGTGGCGATCTGCATGAATTGTCTGCCTATCTGTTTATCACAGTGGCTATCTGCATGAATTGTCTGCCTATCTGTTTATCATAGTGGCTATCTGCATGAATTGTCTGCTTATCTGTTTATCATAGTGGCGATCTGCATGAATTGTCTGCCTATCTGTTTATCACAGTGGCGATCTGCATGAATTGTCTGCCTATCTGTTTATCATAGTGGCGATCTGCATGAATTGTCTGCCTATCTGTTTATCATAGTGGCTATTTGAATGCTGGTCCATCTGTCTCTTTACTCAGGCACATAAGTAACTTCGCTTTTCTTGACACAGCAGATAGCCCGATGCTATGAGACAATACACCCATACAAACTTCGCTTTTATTATTTATTATTTTCGATTTCATAGAAACATTATAGTCAAAGAAAAATTATGTAGAATACTGCTGAACTCAGGATATGACACACGGATCATTTTATAACAAAACGAACATTAAATATTGCAGCAACTGGTTTGGTTCGCGAGTTTGCATTCAGAATACTTTAATATGTTTTAAATTCCTCATCTGATTGAGAAGGGAATTTTTAAAGTTCATACAATAATCAATCGCATCAAAAAAATAAAAGAAAAAGTGTGAAAAGTCTAATTTAGATTTTTCCTGTGCGCAGAAGGATAAATATATTTACATTTCGCAGAGGGCGCTTTGAAAACCTTGTTAGACAAAAGATTGAGTGATCGGGGCGTGGCCAGTCAAGTCTCGTTCACTTTCCCTCGTAATTGACGTTTGAATGAACTGAATGAATATCCGTTAGAGTTTATAGGCCTATAAAAAGTTCGGAAGTACTTTGAATCTTATCTGTATTTATATTATATCTTATCATTTACTATCTTTTATTCTCTATGGATTGCACTTAGTATGTAACTATTATTAATGTTGAATTAGTAAGAATATTTTTACTGGAATGCGTTTGTTTACAAATTTATATTTCGATTTGCTTAAAACTCGACGTTGCTTATGTGTTAGTTTAACTAGATTAACTTCGAGTGTCAAAGCTGAGAGTGGACTATAACCGTAATCCGGAATATAAGTAAATGTAAACGATATTTCTAATTCCTGTTGCTTTGACTGTGTGCATATATATATAAATATACGAGTACTCATTTTTGTATGTGTTGGATACACGTGCACATTGAGGGGTTGAGAGATAGAATTAACAGAAAGGTAGAAAAATAAACAGCTAGGCGGGTTAAAGCGTTCGACTCGTAATCTGAGGGTCGCAGGTTTGAATCTCCGTCGCACCAAACATGCTCGCCCTTTCAGCCGTGGAGGCGTTATAATATAACGGTCAATCCCATTATTCATTGGTAAAAGAGTTGGCAGTGGCAGTGGGTGGTGATGACTAGCTGCCTTCCCTCTAGTCTTACACTGCTTAATTAGGGTCGATTAGCGTAGATAGCCCTTATGTAGCTTTGCGCGAAGTTCAAAACACAAACAAGGAAAGCAAGCAAAGAAAGAATATGAATATGTAACTGGTATTATTGACATAAGAAGATACAGATATACGTATTTTGATTTATTATACAACGTTCCATCATTTAAGTTTAAATATATTAGTGTTATGTTCCGTGAAACTTTATCTTCAATTTCTTTCTTGTACACGAACTAATAAACTATCGATGTTTATTTTCATTTCTCTGATTCGAACAACTGAACTGTCGATGTTTATTTGTATTTCTCTGATTCTAACAAAAAGTCTGTCGATGTTTATTTGTATTTCACTGATTCTAACTAACTGGCTGTGTGTTTTGATTTTAACTTCACTGATACGTTCTAACAAACTATAATGTTTATTCTTAACTCGCTAATATTATTAGTAACTGTTATTTTTTCATAACATAAAGACTTTTAAAAGTGGAATGCGTTTCTAACAATTTAAATATTTATTACTGACGTACTTTAGTTACAATCAAAACTGATATTGAATTCATACAAAGCACATTAAATCAAAGTGACTAATAGTTCTCTGTAATATAGCTGACTTTTCCGTACAATGGTGACGATGTAATTTTACTCGTTGCTAGGGTATCAGTACCATAACGACGACGTAAAGTAATCGGTTGCTATGCTTTCAGTACAGTACTTTATCTCAATTTTGTGTGTTAGTACAATAACGACAATGTAATCTAATGGGTTGCTAGGGTCTCAGTAGACCCAAGTACCGGTAACCTAGTTGGTTGTCAAGGTGTTTATACAGTAACAACAATAAGGATTTGATAACCACGTTAGTTGGTAAGGTATCAATACAGTAACTACAATAACTACTAATAACCTAGCTTGTTGCTAACGTATCGGTACGCTAATTACAGTAGTTATTAGTTTGTTTGTTTGTTTGGAATTTCGAACAAAGCCACTCGAGGGCTATCTGCGCTAGCCGTCCACTAACCATCTCGAGGTTAGGACTAGAAATCTTAGGCGAGATGTTACTAACCAATGAACCGGTAGACAGTTCAAGGGTACTAATCTTTAGCTAATGATTAACAAAGAGCGGTTAGTCCTAAAAATGTTAAATAAATATCTAGATACATTTTTACAGACATTAGTTTAGATTATTTTTCTTCCAAGCGTAATGTCTATCAAAATAACAATTAATTCATTTGTACTTTTTCGGGCCAACTCAGAATACAAATGAATTGATTTTTATAGTTATTTTGATAGACATTACGCTTCAAAGAAAAATAAACTGTTAATACTGTTGTCCATTTTTAAATTTCACACGAAGCTACTCGAGGGCGATCTGCGCTAGCCGTCCCTAATTTAAGAATGTAATACTAGAGGGAAGGCAGCTAGTCATCACCACCCACCGTCCAGTTTCTTGTTACACGGCCTGGCATGGCCGAGCACGTTAAGGCGTGCACTCGTAATCCGAGGGTCGCGGGTTCGCGCCCGCGTCGCGCTAAACATGCTCGCCCTCCCAGCCGTGGGGGTGTATAATGTGACGGTCAATCCCACTATTGGTTGGTGAAAGAGTAGCCCAAGAGTTGGCGGTGGGTGGTGATGACTAGCTGCCTTCCCTCTAGTCTTACACTGCTAAATTAGGGACGGCTAGCACAGATAGCCCTCGAGTAGCTTTGTGCGAAATTCCAAAACAAACAAACAAACTCTTGTTACACTGTTAATTTATCTTCTCTCTTTCCTTAAAAATATTTAAATACCTTTATTACTCATTTTACACGACCACACCACACCCTCAGATGATCAGAGGTAACTTTTGTTTGGAAACTTGTTATAACTGTAGTTACACACATGGTATTTCACATTCATTTATCGGTAAACCATCTATCGTCATCTTCCTTATTTTGACTCAACACTTTTGCATAACGTGTAAGACTGTTGGATGGCCACAAGTAAACGTATTTATTAATGAAATTCAAACATTCTTGTCGACATACTCAAATCGACACACAACTTGTCTGATCTAATGAAATGTGCCCTCCTTAGCCTGTCCAAGGATATTCCTTTTTACTTGGATGAATGTATCAAAAAACTTTAAGCCAACCAAAATCATTTACCGAAACATTTAACATATCTTATGTGTAATATCTGTGATAACGTACACTGTCTATCTCTCTATTCAATGTTACATTGAAATTTCCTGCTAAGTACATGAAATAATTCCTTTTCAATACAGCATAATCATTCATATGCATAGATGGACAGATAGTGTGATAAAAAGACAAGTATATTGATAGGTTATCAACTCTAACTTCTGACCAATTATAAACATTACTGATTAACGGACATTATATATATATATATATATATATACAAATACGTCGGAATGTTCGTGCAACGTTCATCAAAGTGGCAGAACGTGACAGTTCGTTAAGTACGTGAATATTATGCTAAATAACGAACATTGGCTCATATCATTTCAACAACGCAATTCTTATCTTTTACAAACTAGTCCCACGAAAACACAATCTTATCAGTCATAGCTGTCATTGTACTTAATAACGAAAGGTTATCTTAGTGTAACTCAACAACACGATTCTTATCTTTTACAAACTGATGCTACAACAATATAATGTGATCTGTCAGAGAGTCAGGAACCCTACGCTGCTTGTCCAGGTAGGTAGGTAAAGATTTGTGGATTCGACACGGTGGGGAGAGAGAGAATTTTGTCTCGAGCGTCAGTCATGTCTTATTAGAAAGCTCTTGAATGTATAAAAACAAAAACGTTGACATGTTTATATGGACGTTGCTTCAAGACAAAGCCAAATTGTGGAATGTTTTGTCCTTCTCTTAAAGAAATTTAGCTTTCTTGTTGTAAGTAAGTATTTCCCGTTTAAGAAATATTCCATATTAATAACTAAAGTGATGACCGTATCTCAGCGAAGTACAGGATCAACATGGCGTTTCGTTCGGGTTATGAAATCCGACTTGTATTTTTTTAAAATGTTATTTCAGAACCACATGTTTGATAATTTTAGAACCTTATTTCAGCTGAAGCGTGTTGTTAAGTAGGCAGCGCATGTTGCTAAGCACGAGCTATCTGTGCTGGGCTCGTAACGGGTATCTAAATCCGATTTTTAACGATGATAAACTCGGAACAGCAGCGTTATTCACCTGAAGAAATTTACCCAACATTATATGTTTTACATTCAGTTATAAAAATCAGTTTGATTATGGAATGTATCGAACTTTAACTTCTAGTGTTGTAATCCCTCGATAGTAGTTTGTATTAGGACACAAATCTACACAATGGGCTACCTGCGCTCTGACCACCAAGGGTATCGAAACCCGGATTCAAACATTGTAAATCGGCAGGCATCTCGCTGTGCCACTGAAGGGGGCGGTTTAAAGACAGAGCCAATCAGAGGTGAAATCAAAACACTGCTGAGGAGTAGATAAAGATGTTTGGGTAGATAGCCTTCTATTATTGTATTTAACTTTAAGTAAAAGAGTTTTCCAAGGTATAAAATTAGAGTAAATGAACTGATGTACTTATGAGCGGATAGGACAGAGCAGAAAAACCCTAATTTGGAAACCTCTAAATATTCATGTTAAGGACTCACAACACCGAATATGATTTAAACACTCATTCGGTGTTTGCACATGAATATTGTTCAGAAATTTAGTGTTTATTAACACGAAGCAACTAAACACCAAGTTTAGTTTGTGTTTTAACAAGAGTAGGAAAATAACGCTATTTGTTAACCAAAGTGAGCCATTTCTATATCAGAATAACTTCTGTGACAGTCCCAACTAACCCAACGTAAATACAAGAACCATGGAGAATAAGAATAAAAGTTAGAGACCAGACTTACCAGTGCTGGTAATAAACACACTGCTGGCCAAAATCTTATGGCCAATGAATATAAAGAAAAATATCCATTTTACGTTGTTAGACTCAACCACTTATTTGAGTGGAGCTTCGAAAGATGAAAATAAGAAAAGGGACAATAAAAATAAAAAACTTTTTAGCATTTAATAGGGAAAATGTGAACACTGCGAAATTAGCCTAAATACTAGCTGGTCGAAAGTTTAAGACCACACTGAAACGAAACATTAATCGGTAAACACATAACGAAATTTAGTCGTTTGTGTTCAAGCATTAGCGTTGTCAACATCTCCCACTGACATTTGTGTTACGTAGACACAATACGTATATTAGAACCAGAGACGTAGATTTTTTACACCCGACGGGGGAGGGGATGATTTTTGCAACCACTTATGTGGACTGTTCAATTTGCAAATTGGTAATCTCTGATTACGTGAACCTTAAAGCTGTAAACATGCAGTCTCAGAGTAATCTTGTTGCTACGATACTTGCATGTATACCTAGGCCTACTGACTGATACTTACGAACTATCACTTAGATCGAAAAGCTTAGAAGTACGCCTATATTAAAGATGAACATTTCGGCTACTGAAAAAGCCTACATCTAGGCCTAATTATGTAATTCGATTGGTAATAACACGAGAATCACAAGAACAAACACACAATTTGTAGGCCTGTGATGCAATAAAACAATACAACAGACCAAATTTTAGAGGGGATGATTGTATGCACCATATCCCCAGGATCTACGCCCCTGATTAGGACACATTTTAAACACGGAAACATTCTATATATGATGATTACTGCAATGCCCTGATGACCTCGGAAGGTTACTGTTTCTTACAGCTGCTACACGTCCTTGTAATGTGTAAATAAACTTTATTATTCCGCTGTTTTGGTCAAGCACGTGATAACTCCTTATCAGTCTACAGTTGTCACTCAATATGTTTATCTTTTATTAGTAATAATACGTTATCAGTCTGCGGTAATCTGACAGAATGTTCCTATTCTCTTAGGTATAAGAACTCGTCAGTCGACGTTTATCACACAAACTGTTTCTCTTCTGTCAGTGGTAATACCTAATCAGCACACGGTTGTTATACAGAATGTTTCTCTTCTGTCAGTGGTAATACCTAATCAGTGTACGGTTGTCTTACAGAATGTTTATCTTCTGTCAGTGGTAATACCTAATCAGTATACAGTTGTTATACAGAATGTTTATCTTCTGTCAGTGGTAATACCTAATCAGTATACGGTTGTTATACAGAATGTTTATCTTCTGTCAGTGATAATATCTCATCACTCTAAGGTTGTCTTACAGAATGTGTTTTTATTGCTAATGGGTATACCTCATCACTCTACGGTTGTCTTACAGAACGTTTATCTTCTGTCACTGGAAGTTCCTCAACAATCTACTGTTGCATTACAGAATGTTCGTCTTCTGTTAGTGATAATACATTATCAGTCTACGGTTGTCAAACAAATCTTTCTTTACTGTAAATGGTAATATATATGTAAAGACCCATATCAGCCGTTTTTACAGATATATTTCTCTACAAGTGGGTTTTCTCGTCATCACTGTTAATGGTAAAATCTTATCAGTCTACCATTAGTGGTAATACCTCATTAGTCTGCAGTTGTCATACAAACTGGTTTCCTTCTTTTAGTGGTAATACGTAATCAGTCTACGGCTGTCATATAAAATGTTTATTCTCTATGATGTACAATACCCCATTACTTTAGTGTGTTTTTTCAACGTGTTTGTCTCGAGGTAGGTGTGATACCATATTAATTTGGTTTGATTTTTTTCGTGTAACATTTCTTTATCTTACAAGCATTTTCTCCTAGTTCTTTCAGATTTGTCATATGTTGTTAGTTTACTGCTGTAACTAACTTATAATACTTCATTTATGTGTTTCACTATATTCATCCTCTGTGATATGTTGTCTCTCCACACTATTTTTCTGTTTAGTGTGTTATTTCTTTAAATTCCTGACTGCGTATGTTTATATTATATTAACTTTAACATCACTATTTTAAGTTATTTCTCATATGTTTCTTGTTCACTATTTTTGTTTGTTTGTTTTGAATTTCGCGCAAAGTTACTCGAGGGCTATCTACGCTAGCCATTTTTAATTTAGCAGTGTAAGACTAGAGGGAAGGCAGCTAGTCATCACCACCCACCGCCAATTCTTGGGCTACTCTTTTACCAACGAATAATGGGATTGACCGTCACATTATAACGCCCCCACGGCTGAAAGGGGGAGCATCACCACCCACCGCCTCTATAGTTTTTTATAGTTAGGCTTAATGTCTCAATAGTTTATTGTAGTTAGGCTTAATGTCTCAACATTTTATTGTAGTTAGGCTTAATGTCTCAACAGTTTATTCGGTTGACTTTTATAAAACGCTCTTCTTCTGTTAACTGTAATAATTTTTTTGATATCTCTATAATATAAATAAAATAACGCAAGTTATTTAATGTGTTTACTAAATAAGTGATTATTGTATGTCATAATGAAAACAGTTCAAGTTATTTAATTTGTTTACTGAAGTGATTATTGTGTGTCATAATGAAAATAACACAAAATATTTAATGTTTTTACTAAATAAGCGATTATTGTGTGCCATAATGAAAATAACACAAGATATTTAATGTTTTACGAAATAAGTGATTATTGTGTGTCATAATGAAAATAGTACAAGTTTTTAATGTTTTTACAAAAAAAAATCAGAATTCTGAATTTTCTGAAGAAATAAAGAAACACATTTGATTTATTGATTATATAAATACTATCTATTGTTGGTAGATGTATTGATCTCATCTGATAATTATAGATTTAAATAATCTCTGCAGTGTGTCCAACCATGAATATAATATTATACATCCCAACTGCGGCTATTGGATGGATGGTCAACGACCTGATAGGAAGATCCAAAGTAATATCAATGATCCACAACACAATATCAGTAACTGAATGACAACTGCGCAGACGTACAGGTAATTACGTCATTTTTTTCTGTCTCTTTTTTTTTTTCCCCTAACTTTTCCACGCCATCTTCCTTTTTATTAATCTGTCTATAAATTCGATAAATTAAAAACCTATTAAACATAATAAAACGGTAAGTTCTTAAGCAAAGATTCGAATAAATCTAAATGAAAGAGGAAGAACATAAATACTGAAACTGTAAATGGCCTTAAACGAATCGAGATTTAATAGTTTTAAAATATTGCTGTCTACACCATCTACCTGTAAACCATTGAGCAAAATGAATCATAATGAATGATACGGGATAAGTGTTGTGTATCTTAATCTGTAACGATTTATATGCGGTATTTTTATTTGGTTGTGGAGTAGGCATTCATAAAGAAACAATTTCTGCTCAACGCCAATAAGCTTGGTTGGAAATGAAGGCAGGTGTGGCTTGTTTTGAATATCGCGCAAAGCTACACGAGGACAATCTGTGCTAGCCGTCCATAATTCTGCAGCGTAAGACTAGACGGGAGGCAGCTAGTCATCACCACCCACCGCCAACTCTTGGGCTACTATTTTACCAATGATTAGTGGGATTGACCGTCACATTATAACGCCCCCACGGCTGAAAGGGGAGAATGTTTGGCGCGACGGGGATGCGAACCCGCGACCCTCAGATTACCAGTCGCACGCCTTAACACGCTTGGCCATGCCGGGGCCTCACTATTTTTAAGACGTTCTTCTAGTGATACATGAAGTATCAATTTGTTTTCTGTTGTCGTTGGACATGTTTTTCTGTTGAATGTTGTTGTTGTTGTTGTTTTGAATTAAGCACAAAGCTACACAATGGGCTATCTGTGCTCTGCCCACCACGGGTATCGAAACCCGGATTTTAGCGTGTAAGTTTCTGTTAAATAAAATAGGTTATTATTTTAACCCCACACTTGTACAGCGGTAAGTCTGCGGATTTACAACGGTAAAATTAGGGTTTCGATTCCCCTCGGTGGGCTCAGCAGATAGCCCGATGTGGCTCACGGCTGAAAGGGCAAGCATGTTTGGTGTAACGGGAATTCGAACCCACGACTTTCGGATTACGAGTCGAGTGCCTTAACCACCTGGCCATGCCGAGCCAACAATTGTTGGAAGAAGAGTCGTCGAGTTTCATAAGTTACAGAAAGTTTACATTCCTGGTGAAAGGTTAAAATTTATTAAGTACATTTAGAGGAGCTAATAACTGTATACAGATGATTGTTTAAACGAAATCAAATTAAAGTGTAACGAGTCGATATGGATGATTTATTAAAGATGAAATTGTAAAAAAAAAAAAGCAGAAATAGTTGCCAACTGGTCAGCTGAGGTCCTTTTGATTTTGTTTGTTTGTTTTGAATTTCGCACAAAGCTACTCGAGGGCTATCTGTGCTAGCCGTCCCTAATTTAGCAGTGTAAGACTAGAGGGAAGGCAGCTAGTCATCACCACCCACTGCCAACTCTTGGGCTACTCTTTTACCAACGAAACAGGATTAAGCGTAAGATTATAACGCCCCCACGGCTGGGAGGGCGAGCATGTTTGGATCCCTTCGAAGACTGTGTGTAAAGACAAACAGTTCAGTGAGAGTTGTTTCAAGGTCGTAGTTTTCTCTTTGAAGACTGTGTATAAACTAAAGATAAAAGAAACAGTACAGTTGAGTTGTTTCCAGGTTAGTTTGTAAATCGTGTGGAAATTATTTTCAAAATTCAAAGTTTGAAATATTTTTTAAATGAGGTTCATTATAAACAGTTGAACCAATCAAATCAGCAAACTAAATGTTAGTTGAACCAATCAAATCAACAAACTGAACGTTAGTTGAGCCAATCAGGTCAACAAATTGAATGTTACGTTGAAATATTTATGAAACCAGAAGGACAAAATAGACCAGTGTAACGACATAAATAGTCTAGACTGGAATTGCTAGGTTAAAACAGAGCAACGAAAATAGTTCAAACACTGGAAAACGTATATTTTAATTAATGCACATGAAGGTATGGTTTACTTTTCTTGTAGACTAAGAATTGCTGTAAGTGTATGGCGACCGAAACGTAAAATACATATAAATCAAATGAGAAACACATAACGTTTATCTTACTATAACATTTTACAGTAAGTATAATTATTTGTTGTCTATAATTTAGAGAATAATAATATTTATTATTAAATGTATTACAGTATATGTGTAATTATCTCTTTTTGAAAGCATTGGCATATTATATACTAGTTGGAGTACCCACCCTCCCATGGACAGAAATCATGTAAATTAATGATTAATAAAAGATTGGTTACCTTAGGACATGAAAAGTCGATTCTCCTTATATGTAATAGTAAACAAAAACAAACAAGAAAACGCTTATAAAAACTGCAAAATGTAAAACTCGGAATGGACATAATGAACTTCCAAACCAAATTTGGTGAATATCCATCTGCAAGAAGTGAAGTAGTTATAACAAAAAAACGCCCATACAATGAGTCCCACATCTTACTTTGCTGACTCTTTTTTCTCTCGAGTGGATTTGCTTAAGCCTAACCGAAAAACATTTTTTTCTTACTTTAATTAATCTAAAGCTAGTAATATTTTTGTTGCTTTGAAACAGATTACTCGTCGTTCTTAACGTAAAGCTGTCAATATTCATTTTGCTTGGCAAGTACTTCACCAGTATAGGCCTGTCAAAAATGACGGGAAACCATTATGGAATGATTAAAGAAAAGTATAAAACTTCGCTAAACCATTTTTCTTTACTTCCAAAATGCATCTACTCTTCAGTTATTTCATCAGACTCGAAGCAATTCTTTAATCACCACGTTTTTAGTAACAACTGTTCAGAAAAATGAAATGTTATCGTGAACAAAATATATGTGCACTCTAAAAGACTTGAATATCACTCTTCAACCTAATCACTGTATTCTATCTAGATCAGGAAGCAGAAAACATAGCGCGGGCATTCCAACATAATATTCTCAATTCTTTTTACTGTTGAAGGAATAAGATGTATTTATTAGTAATATTTTTTTTTTGTAATATCTGTGTTAAAAGTATCAAATACATATTTATTAATTGACATGTATTCAACCACTTAAATACTGTTTGTGTAACGGTAATAGTAGTAGGCTTATTTCTAGTCTAATGAACACAACGTAAGGGTTAACTGAAAACACTATTCGGTAAATTAGACTACATCGTTGTTTGTACGTTTACAGCGTTAGTTTGCTGTATATAATTAATATTGTGTGCATTTTATTATAAATACTTTATTAAGATTCGTGTGGTAGTTCATTGTGCTTTTATGTTTCGGTTAAACACTATTTGACTGTTTTATTACTGCGACACGCATTCTTACGGCCTTACTCAGTTGAATGTTGGTATATATATACCCTTTAGGCATTGCATGTGCTTTGCTGTGTCGTTTCACCTTTCACGTTTCTTTTTGAATAACGGAAACGAAGCTAAATATACAAAGAAAGCTTCCAGTTTTTAGACCAACTTCGTATGATTTATCTTTCAAGATGTATTAGTGAAAATTTCTTCTGCAAAAGTAACTGTGTTGTTTTAATACTGTGTAATGCGACGTACGATGTGAAATATATTACACATAAATTCGAATTCACAAGTTTATCTGTTGTTAGATGCGTGAACGTTTAACGATTTTGACTGGAAGAATGTTTCAATGAATATAGTTCACGATAAACAGTAACCCTAATTTATTTCGAGAAGAGCAGTAACTCTAATTTCTTTGTTATACTTGACAGTGTTGAAGATTTGTTGTTTCTATATAAGCATCTGATAGTGTTACTGAACGGCAGAAATATCAAACGTCAGAGCTGTTTAAATGTTGAAAAAGAAACAAACGGAAGCTCCCTTTGATGAATTGAATAAAACCCCTTATGTAAACTGGCCTTACACTAGAAATCGTAGTGAAGCTTACCTACGACTAAATAACTACTAATCTACGACAAGGACATAAGGAATCGCCATACCTCAATCTGTTAATTCAATATGTAACGTATTTACTTCACAATTGTATTTTAATATCTTTCATTTCAATTTAATGCGGTTAACTTATATTGTTGAATGTGTACTGCGCGAGTCCCGCCTGTTCTCTAAATTTGTAGAATATTCTTGACAGTAAGAAAGCACTAGCGTATCTGTGGCCAAATGAATTTTCGAAAATCTCGGCAAATTTAAAAAATCTAGAAAACGCAAGAGGCGAAGTGACAGATATATATATATATATACATTGTTGGTCATATACAGTTAGTATTCTGTAAGCCTCGGAAGCTATAACTGTGATTAACGCTTATTAATCGGAAAACTACAGATATTTAACATTTGACCAGGAACATACATAGATTTCGAACATCACAAACCGTTCAATTTCAGACGTTAGCATTTCTATGAGAATATTACATATCTATCGTCCTCGAGAAGATTAAACTTGCAAACTGTGTTAGGCCAAACAAGAATACAGCTAGCTAGCATTCTGCTCAAGAGAAAAATATCAACATGAAATTAATTCGCTCGACGTGGACCTGGATCGTCGATAAAATATTCGATTTCAGATCAGATAGAAAACTGGATATTTTATGTGAGTTTGTAATTTTTTTGTGTATAAATAATTATTTATAATAACTTATTATAAATTGTATGGTTCTCTTTCTATTAAAATATATTTATCTTAAGAAAACATAAATTGTGTGTATCAATACTATTGGCATATGTCATATATTTAATATTTTCCTACATGTAATTAGTTCATAAATTAAAATTTCAGGCTGTTTGAAATCGTAACATGTAACGTACATAACATAATAAATCGGAGACTCGTCCAAAATAAATTATAATACGTAAAAAGAATAACCAACGATGAGAAACAAATTCCATCAATAAAGTTTAATGTCCAATGAACTTCCTTAAGCTCAGTTTTAAAAAAATATTTTCACTTGCGTTAAACTAAATCTAATAATATTTTTCTTTCATTGTAACAAGTTATATTCACCGTTGTTAACGAGAAACTGACAGTGTTCATTTTAGCTTTACAACGTATTATATTACTCTGTTTGTAACATGAAAGAAGCGATATACATCTTACTTTACAACGTATTATATTACTCTGTTTGTAACATGAAAGAAGCGATATACATCTTACTTTACAACGTATTATATATAACACTCCGTTCATAATATGAAAGAAATAATGTTTAAACATTAAAGAGTCAAAACTAAAGTAATCTAGATATAAAGTTTAAACATTAAGCAGATAAAGCTTGTTTTATCTAGATATATAGATTCAAACATTAAACAGATAAAACTGGTAAAATAAAGATATAGAGTTAGAAAATTAAACAGATAAAACTGGTCTAATCTAGATACAGAGTTAGAAAATTAAACAGATAAAACTGGTCTAATCTAGATACAGAGTTATAAAATTAAACAGATAAAACTGGTATAACCTAGATATAGAGTTCGAAAATTAAGCAGATAAAAGTGGTATAATTTGTTTATGGAATTCGGACATTGAACAGATAAAAGTGGTATAATTTAGATATATGGATTCAAACAGTAAACAGTTAAAAGTGATATAATTTTAATTGTTCTGTGGCATTAAACAGATAAAACTAGTACAATATAGATAGCACTTATATAGTAAACAGATGACGCTGGTATACTCTTTATAGCGTTGAAACATTTGTTTTTCAAACTGAGAATATTTTTATTAGCTGTATACAAAGCATACCTACTGAAAATGCCATTTGTTGCTGTTTTTCATGTTTTATATTCACAGAATTTTCTTATCCAGTCTACAGGCTTCCCACGAATTTACTAATAATATCCTATACTCTTGTACTAAGATGTTTAAAGGCTTGTAATATTTTTAATTTGTTCTGTAGTTTGTTATATGGTTTTGGATAGTTTCATGTATTTAGTTTTATGTACCATTGTGTCTTTATCTTCTTCATGTTGGTTTCTATTTATGTTTCCTTTTGTCTTACTTTTATAATTTTTGGATGGTCTGCAGCCCGATATACCCAACATGTTTTCTCTATATATAACCCTTAAAGTTATATTTGCATATTACTCTTCAATAATTTATATTTTATATTTTTTTGGCACATAAAAACCCCGTAGTTTTACGTCTATTATTTCTTATAGTCATCCGTCTTTTTATATCTGTTGATCCACTGTCCTTATGTATGTGTTTATGTTTATGGCTTCCACTATTGTGTTTATGGATTGTCTATATTTATTTGTATGACTTTGTATTATACCTTATATTTGAATAATATTTTCACGTCTTTAGGTTTGAGAGAATTGCGGCCAGCTGTTCTCACAGCTACACAAGTAATACAAACCTTTAGGTTAGTAAACTTCCTTTCGTGAAATAATCTTTGTATGATATGCATTGAAATTACACCACTCTGTATGAAATTATGTACTTACACCACTCTGTGTCAAATTATGTACTTACATCACTCTGTATCAAATTATGTACTTACAACACTGTATCAAATTATGTACTTACACCACTCAGTATCAAACTATGTACCTACAACACTTTGTATCAAGTTATGTAGTTACACCACTCTGTATCAAATTATGTACTTACACCACTCTGTGTCAAATTATGTACTTACATCACTCTGTATCAAATTATGTACTTACAACACTGTATCAAATTATGTACTTACACCACTCAGTATCAAATTATGTACCTACAACACTTTGTATCAAGTTATGTAGTTACACCACTCTGTATCAAATTATGTACTTACACCACTCTGTGTCAAATTATGTACTTACATCACTCTGTATCAAATTATGTACTTACAACACTGTATCAAATTATGTACTTACACCACCCAGTATCAAATTATGTAATTACACCACTCTGTATCAAATTATGTACCTACAACACTTTGTATCAAGTTATGTAGTTACACCACTCTGTATCGAATTATGTACTTACACCACTCTGTGTCAAATTATGTACTTACATCACTCTGTATCAAATTATGTACTTACACCACTCTGTGTCAAATTATGTACTTACATCACTCTGTATCAAATTATGTACTTACAACACTGTATCAAATTATGTACTTACACCACTCAGTATCAAATTATGTACCTACAACACTTTGTATCAAGTTATGTAGTTACACCACTCTGTATCAAATTATGTACTTACACCACTCTGTGTCAAATTATGTACTTACATCACTCTGTATCAAATTATGTACTTACAACACTGTATCAAATTATGTAATTACACCACTCTGTATCAAATTATGTACCTACAACACTTTGTATCAAGTTATGTAGTTACACCACTCTGTATCAAATTATGTACTTACACCACTCTGTGTCAAATTATGTACTTACATCACTCTGTATCAAATTATGTACTTACACCACTCTGTGTCAAATTATGTACTTACATCACTCTGTATCAAATTATGTACTTACAACACTGTATCAAATTATGTACTTACACCACTCAGTATCAAATTATGTACCTACAACACTTTGTATCAAGTTATGTAGTTACACCACTCTGTATCAAATTATGTACTTACACCACTCTGTGTCAAATTATGTACTTACATCACTCTGTATCAAATTATGTACTTACAACACTGTATCAAATTATGTACTTACACCACTCAGTATCAAATTATGTAATTACACCACTCTGTATCAAATTATGTACCTACAACACTTTGTATCAAGTTATGTAGTTACACCACTCTGTATCAAATTATGTACTTACACCACTCTGTGTCAAATTATGTACTTACATCACTCTGTATCAAATTATGTACTTACAACACTGTATCAAATTATGTACTTACACCACTCAGTATCAAATTATGTAATTACACCACTCTGTATCAAATTATGTACCTACAACACTTTGTATCAAGTTATGTAGTTACAACACTCTGTATCAAATTATGTACCTACAACACTTTGTATCAAGTTATGTAGTTACACCACTCTGTATCAAATTATGTACTTACACCACTCTGTGTCAAATTATGTACTTACATCACTCTGTATCAAATTATGTACTTACAACACTGTATCAAATTATGTACTTACACCACTCTGTATCAAATTATGTACTTACACCACTCTGTATCAAATTATGCGCTTACACCACTCTGTATCAAATTATGCACTTACACCACTCTGTATCAAATTATGTAGTTACACTACTCTGTCACAAATTATGTACTTACAACCCTTGTATATAATTATGTACTTACAACACTCTGTATCAAATTATGTACCTACAACACTTTGTATCAAGTTATGTAGTTACACCACTCTGTATCAAATTATGTACTTACACCACTCTGTGTCAAATTATGTACTTACATCACTGTATCAAATTATGTACTTACACCACTCTGTGTCATATTATGTACTTACACCACTCTGTATCAAATTATGCACTTACAACACTCTGTATCAAATTGTGTACTTACAACACTCTGTATCAAATTGTGTACTTACAACACTCTGAACCAAATTATGTAATTACAACACTCTGTATCAAATTATGTACTTACAACACTGTGTCTAGTTTTGTAATTACACCACTCTGTGTCAGTTTTTGTAATTACCACACTTTGTGTTAACTTTTGTAATTACAGCACTTTGTGTTAACTTTTGTAATTACAGCACTGTGTCATATTTTGTAATCACAACACTCTGTGTCAAATTTTGTAATCACAACACTCTGTGTCAAATTTTGTAATCACAACACTTTGTGTCAAATCATGTAATTACAGCACTGTGTCAAAATTTGTAATTGCAATACTGTGTCAAATTTTGTAATCCCAATACTCTGTGTCAAATTATGTAATAACAGCATTGTGTCAAAATTTGTAATTACAACACTCTGTATCACATTTTGTAATTACAATAACGTGTCGAAATATTCCTCAACTATAACACTGTTTTTCTGAAACATTAAAACATTTTGGAATCGTGATTTAAGACGTTTTTTGATCAGTTAATACTCATACTAACAAAATGGCTGTAACCTACTTATACTGCGTTAGTATAAAATACCTGGAAATTTATTTGTAACGAACTCTGTACGAAGGACTTGGGATTCCATCGGTCATAGAACAACTAAATTCGTAACATCGTACACTTGGATTCTGATATATCACAATGATTCTCTATTGGAAACATTCATTTGTAAACTCTGCATTAAACTCACTTTGCCACAGTTTTAGGAGTTTTAAGTTAGAAATAATAATTTCATTGATAATAATTTTACAAAATTAATTTGTTATCCACAAAGAAAGTAATATAGTTTATACATCAAAAAAACGATTCAAGAAAACTTGATATAAAATAAGGTTCTATTACTTTTTGTTCGAATTTAACGAGGGTCTATTTTACACATTTTCGATCCTGGCCCGGCATGACCTGGTGGTTATGGCGCTCGACTTGTAATCTGAAAGTCACGGGTTCGAAACTTACTCTTCACCAATCCCACTATTCATTGGTGCACGAGTAGTTAAAGAGTTGGTGGTAAGTGGTGAAGACTAGCTCCCTTCCCTCTAGTCTTAAAGTGCTAAATTAGGGACGACTAGCGCAGATTGCCCTCGTGTATCTTTGCACGAAGCCCAAAGACAAACAAACATTTCGGCTTCACATAAAGCTGTTATTTACTTATTTATTCAAATAGCGGACACGTGCATTAAATAGACTCTTTCAGACCCTAATGTAATGAAACTTTGACACCAACTTCATTAAGTTTCATCACACCGGACTTAAACTGTGGGATGAACTTTACGGACAGACGGGGATTAACCTCTTGTATATATTCTATTGATATTCGTTAAGCAGGTCAGATTTATAATATAAACTATACAAAAATCACATTTCATTTTTAAAGATAAATAGGTTAACAGGTTTCTCAACACGCAAGCTTTAAAACAAATTTTCTTTGTACTATGGACTGTGGATTTCGTTTATCTGTCAGAGCCTGTTATGGCCTGGTGGTCAGGGAGCGCGAAACACACAACCCTTGGGTCGTGAATTCGAATCCCATCACCCAACATGCTTGAGAAGGCGTTATAATGTCACGATCAATTTCATTTTTCATTTGCAAATGAGTACCCCAAGAGTTGGCGATGAATAATACTTCCTCACCTCTAACCTCCCACATCTAACTTGGGACTCCATGGGATATCTGGGCTCTGCCCACCAGACTTCATGACAGATATCCTTCAAATAGCTTTGTTCAAAATTCGACAAATAAAAAGACACATTATTCGTTAGCAAATTATTGCCGATAGCGAAATTTATAATAAACAAAATTAAAAACTTAATTGTATCGTACAGAGAAAGGGTTTAAGATAATTATTCTGTTAAGCCAGAATTTTGTTACGACACAATGTTTAACGACCTGACAACATTAATTAATAAAAGTTTCTTATTCACTGTACCTAAACCTAGCAAAATTTATCATAAAACTAACTCCTTACTGAGATTTTATTTTTTGTCTATAGTCTCCTGGGATGCTGTTCTTTAGGGTTAAAACGTTTTGCTTTATCACTCCTGAGATGGGGAGAAATGTTAAAATTCAGTTCGTGTTCATGGCTTTTTTGTATTACATTTAGTCCTAGAGATTTATTGTAGTGGCGACTTTCCTTATAACTTTTAGTTCTGTGTCCTCCTAGGAATTTGGCCAATTGTAAAAATTAGTTGTCTGTCCGTATTCTCCTAAGATAGTGTTTGTGTTAAAATGTAACTGTATGTCCTTCGTCTTCTGTGATGGTGTTCATATTAAAATGTAAATGTCTATCTTTAGTTTCCTTGGATAGGGTTCATGTTAAAATGTAACTGTCTGTCCGTAATCTCCTTCTGTAGTATCCATATTAAAATGTAACTGTCTGTCCGTAGTCTCCTTGGATAGTGTCCATGTTAAAATGTAACTGTATGTCCGTAGTCTCCTTGGATAGTGTCCATGTTAAAATGTAACTGTATGTCCGTAGTCTCCTTGGATAGGGTTCATGTTAAAATGTAACTGTCTGTCCGTAATCTCCTTCTGTAGTATCCATATTAAAATGTAACTGTCTGTCCGTAGTCTCCTTGGATAGTGTCCATGTTAAAATGTAATCGTCTGTCCATAGTCTCCTTGAATAGTGTTCATGTTATATTTATATGTCTGTGTATTGTCTTCTGATGTGACGATCGCTATTTAGATATGAACCGTTTGTTTGTGTACTCCTGAATTCGTACTCGGTGTTAACATTTTTTATTATGTTTGTGATATAAAAGTTGTATACTTCTAATCAATCAAATAATAAGCGATATTAATTTTTTTTAAAGAATCCTATTTGTTATTATTTGTAAACAATACTTTTTTCTAGACTAACAGCAGCTGTCAAAGTGTATCCGTATTGTTTGTTTTCCCGTCATTGTTGAATCCGCACTCTGTAAACAAACGCAGAAGACTAAATGTCTCACTACTGAATTACTCTATCAACATTGTTGCTAGGGGAGTGTTTGTTCGCTCTCAGAAGGATGTCATTCACGCTTGCTTTTCATTACACTAAGTGAATTGACACATACAACTTGTTACTTCAGTCATTATTGTCTTCTGATACCAAACGGTGGCTTGTTGTAACGCAGTGCAATCAACGTAGATTTTATTTAGATATTGAAAGTCATACAAAGAGACGTATATGTGTGTCTATAACGTGAGAGAAAAGACACACATATATGTAATTTTGTTTTCATTTTTTTAGGTCAAACGAGAGGTATCATCCGGCACTCAACAAGACTCCATCTTTCAATTCACGTTAGCCCCCCCAGTGGCTCAGCGGTATGTCTGCGGACTTACACGCTAAAATCCGGGTTTCGATACCCGTGGTGGGCAGAGCACATATGGCCCATTGTGTAGCTTTGTGCTTAATTCCAAACAAACAAACAAACAATTCACGTTAAGCCTATTTATTTCTAATAAGTCCCCTGTTACAGATCAAGTGAAATTTTATACACAATGTTACAATTAAAAATTGTTAGAAGAGAGACAGAAATCTGTGAATTATTAAACTTTGTTTTTGTTGAGGAAGTATACTGATTCGTGCAGATTATATGGTGATGTTTGTGTTACATAGTTAAGTGCGTGTTTCTGTATCTGATGGGAAGGTTATATCTTGGGGTTCTAATAGTGTAACATTATACATTTAGTGTTTCATTTCACTTTGATATGACTCCATAGCTAGCGCCACGAAATCACGGTTTACTCTTTTGAGGCCGTGGGTGCATTATTAGAGTGAGGATGGTGGTCCATTCCTTCTACCCGATAGAGTAGCCCAAAGTTTCAACGGTGGACGTTGTTGGTTAGCTGCCCTCCCTTTAATATATCAATTGGAAAATATATTACAGCTAGCGTATATAACCCTTGTGTAGCTTTGAACGAATATCTGAAACACAGAAATTCTCTTTCGTCTTTCTTTTGGGAAATGTGTGATAACAGTTGGACGTTTCCACTGATATGTTCACAACTGTTTTCCTCAATTTTCTGTAGACAATGTCTCTATAATAATAAATTCCCGTATCTCAAATATCTTGCACTGACGCATGCGCGTTGCATGGCGCTTTTTTCTTTCTCTCGTGTTCTTGTGAGCAGAATAGCGATAACAGACACCAAGGTTTCTTCTTTCAAATACGTCTCTCAATCGAGTTGTCGAATAAAGACACTCACGTTTTGTGACTGTTTCATTTAGCATGAATGGCTTCCTTATCTATCTTCTTGTCTATCTATCTATCTGTCGACCTGTCTATCTACCCATCTATTGTTATATCAGAAAGGAACACAGGAGTATTAATCAAGGGAGATGTCAAAGTTTCGGTTATCTAAAACCTCTGATAAACTGTAGATCAATACAGATTAGAGAAGCTAGCTTTTTATCTCTCACGTGCAATCTTCACGCTCCAAACGGCCCAATCATTCGTCCCTTTATAATGGCCGCCATGTTGTTGTTTAGAGCTTTGTCTACCAACACTCAAAACAAAACTAGAATTAGCGGTAGTGGATGTATGAAGAGTCATCAAGTGTGATGAAAACTAGAAAACACTGTGGTCATTTTGAGCCACATAACTTTCATATCTGCATCATATAAACATTCACATCTATATAACTCGTGAATCTTAAGGTTGATTTATTCTATGTAAAAGACAGCCTCACAGAGAACATTGGAAATTAATAAATAAATCGTTCCTAACAAGTGCTCATTTAGACCAATTTCGTAAGACAGCATAATGTGGATCAAAGAAATTTAAATAATTCAGTGTTCATAACTGGAGTTTATCTGTACCAGAAGACTGTATAATGATAACAGTGTACAAATGGAATCAAATTGTGTTATCTATTAATGTTTTATTCTACTCTGTTAGACCAGGATGTATTATAAATATTTTCTTCCGCTCAGTGAGACCAGGATGTATTATTTATAAATGTTTTATTCTACTCTGTAAAACCAAGATGTATTATTTATAAATGTTTTATTCTACTCTGTAAAACCAAGATGTATTATTTATAAATGTTTTATTCTACTCTGTAAAACCAAGATGTATTATTTATAGATTTTTTGTTCACTCTGTCAGACGAGGATGCATTATTTATAAATGCTTTATTCTACTCTGTTAGACCAGGATGTATTATTTATAAATGCTTTATTCTACTCTGTTAGACCAGGATGTATTATTTATAAATGCTTTATTCTACTCTGTTAGACCAGGATGTATTATTTATAAATGCTTTATTCTACTCTGTTAGACCAGGATGTATTATTTATAAATGTTTTCTTCTACTCAGTGAAACCAGGATGCATTTTTTTATAAATGTTTTATTCGAATTTGTGAGGCCAGGATGTATTATTTATAGATGTCTTATTTTACTCTGTGAGACCAAGCTGTGTTATTTATAAATGTTTTATTGTACCCTATGAGACCAGCTTGTATTAATAATAGATATCTTATTTTACTCTGTGAGACCAGCTGGTATTGTTTATAAATGTTTTATTCGACTCTATGAGAGCAGAATGTTTCATTTATAAATGTTTTATTGTACTCTTTGTTACCAGTCTGTATTTTTAATAAAAGTTTTTTCTTCTATTTGAAATATTTTCTCAACCCAAACGAGCCGTTTTTGCATATAAAAAAAGTTTTCTTGACTCTGTGAGACTAGACTGTATTATTAATTAATGTTTCCTTCTACTCTGTGAGACAAGGCTGTTTTATTTATGTTTTATTGTACTTTTTTTTACCAGTCTCTGGCCCGGCATGGCCAAGCACATTAAGGCGTGCGAATCGTAATCCGAGAGTCGCGGGTTCGCATCCCCGTCGCGCCAAACATGCTCCCCCTTTCAGCCGTGAGGGCGTTATAATGTGACGGTCAATCCCACTATTCGTTGGTAAAAGAGTAGCCCAAGAGTTGGCGGTGGGTGGTGATGACTAGCTGCCTTCCCTCTGGTCTTACACTGCAAAATTAGGGACGGCTAGCACAGATAGCCCTCGAGTAGCTTTGTGCGAAATTCAAAAACAAAAAAACAAACAAGTTACCAGTCTGTATTGTTAATAAATATTTTATTCTACTCTGTTAGACCAGGCTGTATTATTTATAAATGTTTTATTCTACTCTGTGAGATTAGGCTGTATTATTAGTAACTTGTTTTTTACCTCTCTTTTTCATGCCTCTTTGGTTTGAAAAAATCCGTCTTTCATGTTTTTCAGTCTCTTTAACGTATCCATTACGTTTTCTACAAGATATATTTTACCTTCTCTGTAGTGCATCTCTAACTGTATCTGTAATACAATTTTTACCGTGTTAGTGTATTTTTCACATGCTTTCTGTAATATACCTCAACCTTTTCTGTAGTGTAATGTCCACCTTTATCGTCATGCATTTTTATCTAGCCTGTAACGCATCTTTCACCTTGTCTCTAACGCATCTTTTTATCTTGTTTATAAAATGTCTTTCATTTCTGTGATGCATCTATAACCTTTTCTGTAATGCATATTCTATCTTGTCTATATTGCATTTTTCACGTATTTTCTGTTATGCATCCTCTCTCCTCTTCTGTAATTATCCTTTGTCTTTTCTACAGTATGTATTTACGTTAAATGTTATTTATCATTTACCTTGTGAATAATGCATGTTTTACCTCTCTATAAGATGTATGTTTCACACTTTGTTCGTGTTTCTTGTGTAAGTTTACTTTTGTTTTCTAACATTATATTATTTTTCATTTGAGCTTTATTATTTTTAGGGTTACCTACTGTAAATATTTTTTTCCTAGCTTTTCTGGTTTTATTACTTATTTGTATTTTATTCTTGATTTTTAGATAATTAATTTCTTTTTCTCCTATAGATTATAATGATCTACACGCCTTTCATTTACTTGTAACTTACTTTCTGTTGGCCCGGCATAGCCATATGGATTAAGGTGTGCCACTCGTAATTTGAGGGTCGCTGGTTCGCATCTCCGTCGCGCCAAACATGCTCGCCCTTTCAGCCCTGGGGGCGTTATAATGTGACGGTCAATCCCAATGTTTGTTGGTAAAAGAGTAGCCCAAGAGTTGGCAGTGGGTGGTGATGATTAACTGCCTTCTCTGTAGTCTTACACTGCTAAATTAGGGACGGCTAGCACAGATAGCCCTCGAGTAGCTTTTGTGCGAAATTAAAAAAAAAGGTTTTGTTGTTTTTTGTTGTTGTTTTTCTGTGGGGGGGTACGTGGATCCATGATTCTTGCCCCATCGTTCCAGAATCACGTCACTTCTTTGGGAAGGGTAGCACAAGAGTTGACGGAAGGTGGTGTTGACGAGCTGCCCTCTTTCTAATTTCTCTCTTTACAATTGCGAATGATTAGTGCAGATATTTCTGGAGTAACTATGCACGAATTTCAACAACGGCGAGTCTACGGGCTTGCAATGCTGAAATCCAGGGTTTGATTCCCGATGGCTTTAGAAACGAGCAAACAAACACTGCTGCTTCAGCAGTTAGCTTGAGAGCTCATCATGATCCGATGTTTCATTCTTCAGATGGACACAGCGCACATAGCTTTACGTTAATAACAACTGATTTTTATTTATTTACAATTATTGGTTCTTTCTTGTACGTTTCCATCCCTATTCACTTGAAACCGACTAAATTCAAGAACTCCTATTACAAACTGTTTTTATTACCAGACGCTCTACAGTCTTGTCGTACCATCTTCATCATGGTTATGCTCTTGAATTCTGGTGTCAAATATGTACCCTCACCCCCACCTCAGTGGTTAAGCGATACGTCTCTCGATTCAAAACTGGATTTAGATATCCGTGATGAGTAAGTGTAGCAAGCCTTTTCTGTATAGCTTTGGGCTTAATTACCAATAAGCAAATATTATGACTAATATATACCAGAAAAGGCTCAGGAAAAGTTTCTTATAGAGTGTTCGATTCCCCTCGGTGGACTCATCAGATACCCAGCCCGATTTTGCTTTTATTATAAGAAGACACACACACTTTAAGAAATAATTCTGTCTATCTATCAAGCAGTTATTCTCCGTTTTGCCCTCTCGTGGGACAACGGTAAGTTTACAGACTTTATTACACTAAAATCCGGGATTCGATTCTTCTAGGTGGGCCCAGCAAATAGCTCAATGTGTTTTTACTTTGGAGCAAAACGGAAGAAAGAGCAAACAATTTTAAGTGTGTGGTACTGGGTTCAATAAAATATATTATCTTTTGTTACATGTGTGTGTTATATAAGGTTCTAATATTACTAGTTATCAACACATATATTACCGAAACAACGTCCACTTCTGGGCGCTGGCTTAAATACAACTTGAGGCCCGGCATGGCTAGGTGAGTTAAGGCATTAAGATAATTCGAAGGTCGCACCAAACATGCTCGCCCTTTCAGCCGTGGGGGCGTTATAGTGTCATAGTCAATTCCACTGTTCGTTGGTAAAAGAGTAGCCCAAGAGTTGGCGGTGGGTGGTGATGACTAGTTGCCTTGCCTCTCGTCTTACACTGCAAAATTAGGGACGGCTAGCGCAGATAGCCCTCGTATAGCTTTGTTCGAAATTCAAAACACAAACAAACAAGTACAAGTTCATATAATGTAAGCCATTAAGTATAACAGTATTCACTCAAGCGTGCTCTTGTATTTCTGTTGTGGTTGTATCAAACTCTCAGCTGCTGGGAATGCTGTAGGCTCTTAGCACGTGAATTTAGGGGAGCTCGTGGCGTGACGCTAAGTCTCAAGCGCTCTCCACGTAATCTCTGCTACACAAAGCTTTCACTTAACGTGCTCGCGTGAAGATGATTTTACTGTCGTACGAAATTCCAAGACATTTGTTTACGAACCTTGTCAGCTTATATCTAACTGTGTGTTTTAGATAGACAGATAGTTTAGAAAAGGGTATTCTTGCGTCAAGAGAATAATTTTCACGTGCTAATACAGCAGCACGTGACCGCCATCACTGGCAAGGCAAGTTTATTATCTAAACGTTTGGTTGGTTTATAGTACAAAACTATAGAGTTGGCTATTGTATTGTGCAACAGAACAAGGATCGAAACCAGATTTTAGTTTTAACAGACTTCAGACTCACAGCTGAACCATTAGAAACCATCACGTTAGTAGTTGAATAAAGAGGAATTCCATACCATTCAGTATTTGTGTTGGTGTTTCAAACGTGAATCCCACCTTAGTGCCCTCCGTCTATGTGACTAACTTCAATTCAATAGTAATACTGGGTGTCAGTTACAGAACCAACAAATAGCAGAACTGGGTGTCAGTTACAGAACCAACAAATAGTAGTACTAGATGTCAGTTACAGAACCAACAAATAGTAGTACTGGGTGTCAGTTACAGAACCACCAAATAGTAGTACTGGGTGTCAGTTACAGAACCACCAAATAGTAGTACTGGATGTCACGGATAAACCAACAGAAACTTCACACAACAGCTTGTTGTATCACAACGATTGGAGGACCGACAGAAATATGGTAAAACATCTGATATCTTACAACAATTAAGAAATCAACAAAGGTATCGTAGAACATCTGATTACTGACTGTTTGTTTGTTTGTTTGCTTTGGAATTTCGCACATTACTCGAGAGCTATCTGTGCTAGCCGTCCCTAATTTTGCAGTGTAAGACTAGAAAGAAGGCAGCTAGTCATCACATCCCACCGCCAACTCTTGGGCTACTCTCTTACCAACGAATAGTGGGATTAACCGTCACATTATACACCCTCACGGCTGGGAGGACTAGCATGTTTAGCGCGACGCGGCGCGAACCCGCGACCCTCGGATTACGAGTCGCACGCGTTACGCGCTCGGCCATGCCAGGCCATCCGATTACTGATTACTGACATCATGACAACTTAAAAAGCGAACAGAGACATCTGAAAGGGACTTCACACAAAAGATATGTAAGAAGTACCGTGGAATGTCTGGGGTATGAGCTGGACCCCACTGATCTTCATGAAAAGTTACTGTACTAAACATGTGACGAAAGTAAAACTACATCTGATGACAGACACGAAACCTGGAATATCGTGCTTTGACGCCCAGAACTACAATTAACTCTCACAGACAAGTAGTGAAGATAGCTGCAAAACTAGGTTAACTCTGAAAACCTCTACACAGTTAGAGTCAATAAAAATCCTGCGGGAAGTGGCAGGGAATGTGAAAAATTGCAATAGAAAAGCTCAAACGTAAACAAACATTCTTGGTGTAACAAGAGTGTTTCAACCATGCAGGCTCGTACAAAAGACACGTCCTGCCGCTCAAGGATTCCTATAACGATACGCTGTAGTCATTGGAAACTGATTTCTAAGGTAAATAACCGAAAGACGTTCTTCCTAAGGAGAAGGCCTCCATTTATGTAACAAAGTTTCTCGGTTCATTCATTTATTTCCATCTAACAATATAGGTGAAATAAAAGTGCGGTGAAAAACCTAGAAAATATCAAATTTTGTAACAACATTGCACGACCAAAACGATACATCGCACAACAGTTTATTCACATATAACAATTAAACAATAAATATAAACATCGCAAAACTTCTGATTACTTACAATAATTAAAGTAACTACAGATATCATCAAACAGCTGATTACTTACAACAATTAAAGTAACTACAGACATCATTAAACAGCTGAGTACTTACAACAATTAAAGTAACTACAGACATCATTAAACAACTGGTTACGTACAACAATTAAAGTAACTACACACATCATTAAACAGCTGAGTACTTACAACAATTAAAGTAACTACAGACATCATCAAACAGCTGATTACTTACAACAATTAAAGTAACTACAGACATCATTAAACAGCTGAGTACTTACAACAATTAAAGTAACTACAGACATCATTAAACAGCTGAGTACTTACAACAATTAAAGTAACTACAGACATCATCAAACAGCTGATTACTTACAACAATTAAAGTAACTACAGACATCATCAAACAGCTGAGTACTTACAACAATTAAAGTAACTACAGACATCATTAAACAGCTGAGTACTTACAACAATTAAAGTAACTACAGACATCATTAAACAGCTGAGTACTTACAACAATTAAAGTAACTACAGACATCATTAAACAGCTGAGTACTTACAACAATTAAAGTAACTACAGACATCATTAAACAGCTGAGTACTTACAACAATTAAAGTAACTACAGACATCATCAAATAGCTGATTACCTACAACAATTAAAGTAACTACAGACATCATCAAACAGCTGATTACTTACAACAATTAAAGTAACTACAGACATCATTAAAGCTGATTACTTACAACAATTAAAGTAACTACACACATCATTAAACAGCTGAGTACTTACAACAATTAAAGTAACTACAGACATCATTAAACAGCTGAGTACTTACAACAATTAAAGTAACTACAGACATCATTAAACAGCTGATTACTTACAACAATTAAAGTAACTACAGACATCATTAAAGCTGATTATTTACAACAATTAAAGTAACTACACACATCATTAAACAGCTGAGTACTTACAACAATTAAAGTAACTAGACATCATTAAATAGCTGATTACCTGCAACAATTAAAGTAACTACAGACATCATTAAACAGCTGAGTACTTACAACAATTAAAGTAACTACAGACATCATTAAACAGCTGAGTACTTACAACAATTAAAGTAACTAGAGACATCATCAAATAGCTGATTACCTACAACAATTAAAGTAACTACAGACATCATCAAACAGCTGATTACTTACAACAATTAAAGTAACTACAGACATCATTAAAGCTGATTACTTACAACAATTAAAGTAACTACACACATCATTAAACAGCTGAGTACTTACAACAATTAAAGTAACTACAGACATCATTAAACAGCTGAGTACTTACAACAATTAAAGTAACTACAGACATCATTAAACAGCTGATTACTTACAACAATTAAAGTAACTACAGACATCATTAAAGCTGATTATTTACAACAATTAAAGTAACTACACACATCATTAAACAGCTGAGTACTTACAACAATTAAAGTAACTAGACATCATTAAATAGCTGATTACCTACAACAATTAAAGTAACTACAGACATCATTAAACAGCTGAGTACTTACAACAATTAAAGTAACTACAGACATCATCAAACAGCTGAGTACTTACAACAATTAAAGTAACTACAGACATCATCAAACAGCTGATTACTTACAACAATTAAAGTAACTACAGACATCATTAAAGCTGATTATTTACAACAATTAAAGTAACTACAGACATCATTAAACAGCTGAGTACTTACAACAATTAAAGTAACTACAGACATCATTAAACAGCTGAGTACTTACAACAATTAAAGTAACTACAGACATCATCAAACAGCTGATTACTTACAACAATTAAAGTAACTACAGACATCATTAAACAGCTGAGTACTTACAACAATTAAAGTAACTACAGACATCATTAAACAGCTGATTACTTACAACAATTAAAGTAACTACAGACATCATTAAACAGCTGAGTACTTACAACAATTAAAGTAACTACAGACATCATCAAATAGCTGATTACCTACAACAATTAAAGTAACTACAGACATCATCAAACAGCTGATTACTTACAACAATTAAAGTAACTACAGACATCATTAAAGCTGATTATTTACAACAATTAAAGTAACTACAGACATCATTAAAGCTGATTATTTACAACAATTAAAGTAACTACACACATCATTAAACAGCTGAGTACTTACAACAATTAAAGTAACTAGACATCATTAAATAGCT